>JAUPFR010000017.1:9257072-9877796 GCA_036925125.1 Oreortyx pictus
AAAAAAAAGATAATGAACACAATATGTGTTCACCATCATATCCTCCTTTTATAAAAGACAAAGAAATGAAAAAAATGGAGATAGGAACAGAACCCCCATAAATAACAGCACCAATATGTTCTGCCGTGAGATCAATGGGCAGCATGCTCAAGTTTTGCTGATGTAAGTCCTATTTGTCATTAAATTCTGCAGGAACTGGTTACATTGAAAGTGCAGAAACCAACGTTCCAGAGTAATTGTACAGCAGAAGTTGGATTTATGGTACAATGCATTTGGAGCCCCAAATGTCTGTGAGGAGTAAAATGTTTATGACACTGCTTTGATCACTGTGATTCAGGGTGCTGGGAGCCCCACACTCTGGCAGATGTTTACTCTCTTGCTCTGCTGTGCTGCTGGTGGAACCAGGAGGGATTTAGGTGAGGGCCATCTGTGCTCTGCCTGTGCCAGAGTGCGAAGTGTGGTGACCCTGCTGGGTGCCAGGGACCCCAAACCTCACAGGAGCTGAGCTCAGAGAGCCCTATACAAGAAACTCAGCTCACTTTTGATATACTAAGGAATACATACATTTAAAAACCCATTTCTTCATTTCTGAACTATTTGCACCTCCAGTACTCTGCCTTTCCTCTATCAGGTGCAGCCAGGTGAACCACACAGAGCAGAACCCGCAGGGCTGGGCAGAGCTGGGCTGGGGGTTTGGCTGCAGGACCAGCAGGAGTCCTGACAGAAGTGAGGCACCACTCTGTGACCACTGCCTGGAAGGAGGAAGCAGCAGAGCTGTGCTCACTTCAGCCAATGGTTGGAGCTCTATCCTTCCTCTCCTCTTTCTGTCTGTAATCTAAATTGTCCTTTCAAGTCACTGAATTTCAGTGACGGTTGAGGCATTCAATTATTTCCTTAAGCACAGATTCTGCATTCCTTCATCTGTTAGTTATATATATTTAGTACAGATAGAACAGCACCTGCTGACTGCATGATTCATTTGCATCCAAGTCACAGAATGGGAACTTAAGGACCTCCAGTGCTGGTGCTGAAATTGATGCTACTGATGCTGCCAATTCAAACTCCTGTTGCTGGTACTAATCAGCATCTCTTTAAAATGATTACAGCATTCAGATTGGGTCATAAAACTACCAGGTGGGCCATATTTCGTACTGCTTCCCCTTTTTGCTACAGTCTTTCCTAGGGGAAGCTATTTATTGGTCCCATCAATCCCTCTTACAGTCATTAGCATGGGAAGGAGATGTCACAGCGTTTTAATGTCTCGTATATTTTTTGAATTACGCAATCATCATAATCGGCACAAAATACTGTTTTCATCAAACTCAGAGGTTAAGGCAAAAATGCTATTTGTTAACTTTGCTGCTTTGCTGCAGATAAATAGAAACCTGTGCATATATGAAACCAAAGGTTTTTATTGTTTAATTAAATGTCCTCGAAACTGCATGAGAACTTTACACAAAACATGCCATTTCTGTCGGGCTGGACTGCTCCCAAGCAAAATTTGGTGTGGTGAATTCAGGTCATTAAATCTGAACCTGCTGCATCCAACTCCATTTTTATCAACTCAAGGGGCTTGATTAAGATGCATTTTTTCAAGGAGAATTCACGTGAGCTAAAAGATGGCTCAGAGGCGTGAGAGAGTTTCTGGGGCTTTAGGAAGGAGTACGTTATTTGTTTTAGGGGAGATGCAGATATTAACTGGAAGAGAAAGACAGCCTGGAGGGTTTCAGAAATTTTAAGCAGAGCAAATCTTTGATTCCCATCTAAGAGGTGATAAAACATGGATAGAATTCCTTAAAGTAACTTCAGACCAATGCACACTTGTCCTCAGTGTGCATGTGGGAATGAGGCTGCTTAGCTCTCCTTGCAGCCTCCCTGCTCTGTGCCCACTGTGGCGGAGCAGCCCAGGGCACAGCCCAGCTCCTGTTCCTGCAGACCCACTTAGCCTGTGCTCAGCTTGCTCATATGTCTGCTCCCACAGATCTGCCCTAAACAACTCTGCCAAGGTCTTGTCCAGTAAATTTGACAGAGCTGTTCCTCTGCTGGCGCAGTTTGTAGCATTGCCCAGAAACAGGGGAGCCTTCCTTTGTGCCCACAGAGACTCATTCTGTTTTATGGTACAGAGCAGGGAGCAAAGTCACACACTGATTTACTGCATCCCTCTTTCTGTAGCTTGCAATGCATATCAAACTCGTTGAAAACTTTAGAAGACCATATATATATGCTCCTACTTTCCAGTGTGATCCCATTTATATGCCTCGCTGAAAGCCTTCTGTATGCAACAAGAAGAATTGATTAGGAACTTGAGGACTGACACTTTCATGGCTCACAATGCATGGTTTTTACATGTCTAAGGTAACATTTTTACCCAGCTTTGAAGTGTCATCTCTGGTTGCTCACCTTGGGAACAACTGCGGAGTGTGAGCAGGGAGCTGCCAGTAGCTCTGCACCCCTTCCCTTCCATCCATCTCTCTATTGCAAACAAAAGATTTCATGAAACCAAGAAAAAACCCAAAGAGGTACTGCTGCCTTTGACACACTAGAGGTCTGTCCAGTCCAGATCCAGCTTTGACAGTGTCAGGAACACACTTCCATGTGCTGCCAGCTATAAATCTGGGCTCCCCACCAAACCCACTTGACCACCACCTTGTTGGGGACCCCCCTGGGTGTCACCTCAGTCTCAATGCAGGCAATGAAACTGCTGCAGGAGAGCCATGCTGCACAGAGAACAGCCAAAAGAAAGTTCTGCTGCTGGAGGTCATTCATCAGAGCTGGACACCAAAGGGGAAAATAAAATGTACCAAGCAGTTCAGCTGAGCAATTACAGACAAAACCCATGCCAGTTCCCTGATACAGACTTTGGGGAACTTGAGCACGTTTGGAAAGTTCATGAGTCTGGCTTTGGTTCTCTAACCATCAACTGTGAGTTTAAATCGTTCATTTTCCTTAATTAAGGAGGGAAGAATGACTTCCTGTTTCAACAATGTAATTCCCCAGTGCTGCTTTGGCCTTTCAGCACCGCGATGTGAAAGACAGAAACTCGGTGAAAAGGACAGCAAGGCAAATTTTGTTCTTTGTTCTGCACTCCTCTTTAACTTTTCTAAAGTTCAGTGAGGTAACACCATTCTCATTAATTGATTACGATTTTTAAAAATAGCCCTAATACAAATTACCAAGCAATTGTACTTCAGCTCCAAAAGAATTTACCAAAGATTACTTGCCCTTTGGAAGCATGAAGATAGTGAAATAAAACAACTGCTAGCCTATTTTTCATAAAACATTATTACTGGCACCAGAATGAATATGTTATGTTCAAAGGTGATACAGGCAGTGCAGTTATTTCTATGAAGACTTGCATAGGAATGATTTCTGGAGATTTCAAGTGAGGGCTGGTGTCTTTTCTTTCTCCCCTTGTCTATTTCCCAACCCCTCAAGGAACCCCCTCCTCCCCAGGCTTTCTGTACCCTAGTGAAGTCCTTAGTCCCCAGCCCCACTGCACCTCCCAGCAGCACCTGCTCCCCAGCTGCTTCCAGCTCTGCTGGAAGGTGGGAAGAGCAAAGCTTGGGGTGTCCTTTAGGCAGACTGCATGACACGACTCGGAGCCCACACAGCTTGAGCTCTTAAGAAGGGTCAGGACAGACACAGAAGCTCAGTCAAGCAAAACTCAGTTATCTGAACAGTTCTGTCTTGGACTGCAGGCATGCTATCCTTGGTAAGCTCAAAATTCTCCCAGGAACACCAGTTTTCCTATTAGAAACATGCAGATGTAATGATTGACACAAACTAGGAAGAAAGTGACATTTGGGATGTTCATTGGCATTGATGGAGTGCTGTCTCCTGGACTTCCTCACATAAACAAAGTGTGGGCACGTATCAGGCAGCTGTCTGAATGCACAATAAATACATAAAGTTAAAAGCAGCCTAATTGTCACTTCAGTAAAAATTCCCTGCTTAAAAAAGGATTCCAAAAAGAGAAAGAGGTATGAGTGGGATTACGAATGCTTCAGTTCTGAGTATGCAGGTAACTGAGAGAACCATTCTGTCCTACTTATGGGTTAAGGAAGTATTTTGAAATGCTCTGAGTGCCCTGGTTTTGAATATTAATCTTTTCTCATCTTTCAGTAGTCAAGATTTCTAAGAAGAATATACTATGGGAACTATTGTCAAGACAAGTCTATCTCCATGAAGATTTCAGGCCTGAAGAAATTTCTGCTTCTGCCATTCCTTCCTCTCTCCAAAAGCCAAATGATCAGACATCATTATTTTAAATACTTGGGTTTATTTTCTTTTTCCATGTGAAGAGGAAGGTGGATGTGGGATGAAGGCAGTGTTCCCCCCTGGCTGCCAGGGATTCCCCCTCAGCCTCTGCCTGGTGCCTGATGCTCAGAGACCAAGCCTGCCATAGTACATCCAACACCTGGTGATGTAACACAGCTTTAAAACACAGCTGGCCAAACAAAAAGCCTCTGCTATTGATGCTCTCTGTTTCAGTACAAATGGCAATCTGTGAATTAACTGCCTACTATTAATAATTAATAGCAATTAATTACACTGTTCCATATTCTGTGAGTTCTACAGGCGCAGCTTTCAGTGAAGTCAATTCACCAGTTTGGGAAACTGATTATTTTTTCATGCAATGTATTCAATACTACCCACATCCATGCATCATTCTTTGAGCCAAGCTAATTCTGCAGCCTTCTATAAATCAGGAACTGGTGGGGACAGAGTGGCTGGGCAACAGATGGGACCAGGGGACCTGGGGCCCATCCTGGTTTGGCCAGCTGGTGACTGTAGCACTGCAAGTGCAGGACTGCCACCCGTCCCTCCCCAGATTCAGAGGTTCTGGGCTTTGTATTGCTACAGTAATTGTACAGTTTGAGCACACACTGTAGGCAAAGAGCACCCCCAGGCAGGCAAAGGCTTTCTACTTCAGACACCTTTCTTCATTACATGGTGGGATTCTGGCATATATAACTTTAACGCTGGGAGACATTACTTTAATGTTTTAGAGGCTTCCTATTAAAATGAAGTAGGAAAAGAAAGATGAGAGTATCTTGTGTTACATGCAAGTTACTGACTGGATATGATGATGAACAGGAAAGTCTGCAGACTTGTGATGGGTACACAGTGCAGTGGAGAACATCAGCACACTGCACATATGTGCACAGTTCACCTTTTGCTTCTTGCCACTCCTCCAGTAAATATTTTAACATGTCCATCTTGGCTTCTATTTCCTTTACTGTAAAATGTTCTGCTAGTAACATTATAGTTAATGGATAGGAAAGATTTGCTCTTGATGAGTTGGGATAATGTAGCTTTTCCCTAGTAATGAAGCAGTATTATTTTATGGAGTCACTATCCCAGGACAATTTTATGTCCTTTGAGTTTGTGTGTGCAGCGTCCTGGAGCATAACAGCTCACAAGCTCTCTACCAAACACATGGAAACCATTACAACAGGAAAATCTTGGAAATAACCTTAACTTTCTATGAAGATTTATGCTTCTGATGGCTTTTCAAGGTTTTCTTAGAAGGCGTTGGTAGCTAGTGCACAGACAAAGCTGAAACACGTTAAATATGTAAAAATGTACTAATGTAATATTAAATTTGTACAATTAAATTTATAATGTCAGAAAAATGTCATGAGAAAATGTTAGATTACAACAACAAACAGTGCCATGCAGCTCCACAGCCAGGAATAGCAGTGCTTCACACAGTCCAAGGTATTTAAATAAAATGTATAGAACTAAAATTGAACTGAAGCAAAAAGAATGGAAATGATGTGATTAAATTCATGCATAGCTTGAAATGATCCAGAAGCAACTTCAGTGAGCGTCAAAATTCCACCAGACTTTGAATTTTTTTTCACCACTGTTGCTGGGAAGAGGTGCCCTGCAGAGAGCAAAGAGCTCACACGCTTAACCGCGCTGATCCGGCACTGCTCTCCACTGCCTGCAGACAGCAAACCGTATGCTCTGAGGTCCTTTGCAGAAGACCCTGTGCCAGCACAGCCCGGACTGTGCCCTGTCTGTACCTTCCTTCCTTCCTTCCTTCCTTCCTCCCGTGGCAGGAAAGCTCGGTATTAACAGCCGGAGCTGCAGGCTAAACAACGTCTGTTCAGCAGCGCCTGGTGCAACAAGGTCTGAGCGTAGGAGTAACAGCTTTTTAAAACATTATCTACTCTGTCTGTTGCCAAGAAGCTTTGAAGCACTTCTCTTGCGACAGCTGCTGTCCATCCCCACCTGTTGGCTCCCCACTCGCTGCTCTCCCTTCCCTTGGCAGCCAGCAGCCCCACAGGCTGGGAAGGTCCCCTGGGCAAGGGAAAGAGGGGCAATCGGCCGCACGCAGCAGCTTTCTGCTAGCCCAGGGCTTCAGGTAGTTCCACAGAGAGGGGTAAAATAGGAAAGAATCATTATTTGTAAATTAATATATTAGGTCTTCAGAAATAATTTCCTAGCTCAGCAGCCCTGGACGTTCAGGCAGTGCTCACTGCCTTCCCTGACAGATTCTCAGTTATCTCTCTGCACATCTTTACTTGACATCAGTAAAATCAGCTCCATTAACATGAGGTTACTTTTTTGGAATTTTTTTGTCTTGATTTACTCCATTTATGTAATTTATTTTGGACCTCTGATTCCATTAGTGGGATCAATATTAATTTAAATCAGAACACTGTATTTTGTCTTGCTCCATTCATGCAGATCAGGTGCACGACATTTCTCCTAATTGTAGATCCGACAAATTATCCTCAGGCACGATTACCAAGATCAAGTGAAAAGAATGGCTGTAACCAGCCTTCCCTTTCTGTTTTTGGCAGGGTTAGCCCACAGCTAAACTTCTGAAGGATTTTATACATCACACTTAGAAGCAAACAAAATAAAAGTGGTCATCGTTTGAGAAAATGAGGACTCATGTGAGGCAGCTTTTTTCTCCCCCAAGAAAGCAGTAGATGCTGCTGCAGGAATCCCATATAGAGGAATGAGCAACCTCTTAGTAAAGGTGTGGAGCTCTGCAGTCAAGGTCAGACTGTGTATGGAAAAGAGCACAAGCCATGATGAAAAAAATGCTGTTTCCAGAGTGGTAGAAGGGCAGAAATTGTTCTTATAACCCAAAGAGCAGAGCATTGAGTTACTAGTACACCATGATAGAGCAGGTAATGCTAAAGGTGGGGAGGAGACTGGAATACCAGCAGAGCCCTGAGAAGGATTTTTGACAGGCTTTTGGACACTGCTCTGAGCAGATGTGGCCGTTAGGGCTTGCACACTTGGGCAGTCAAAGCTTAATCCTAATACCATGCAGCAGCACATGAATTGTTGGCAGGTGCCCTTATTGGGTTACCACAATGCTGAGTGCTCAGCAGTGCAAGCAATGACCTAAGACTCCAAATAAACTTGATAAAGGGACAAGGGCTTAAAGTATAACATTTCTACCAGCTGCTGCATATAGTGACTGAGGGACAAGGTGGTTAAAGATGTCTGTGACACTTACATAGTTTCTAATTAAACAGGGTGATGAATGAAAGTTGGATCTAGGGTGGAGCAGTGCTTTGGGAATGGACAAAGCTGCAAGCCAGAGCATAGAGAACCTTCCCCACCTGCTCACAGCAGAGTGGCTTTGCTAGGAAGCCAGCGCAGGAGGTCCTTGCAGAGGCAGCCCACAGCACAGTGCAGCCCATAGCCTGGGCTTCAGTGGGCGTGTATCCTGAGTACATGAAACATCCCTGGTACCTGCTTACATGCTTGCACAACTTGCATCCAGATTCATAAGTCACTTGGTATTATAAATTAGGGAGGACTTGCACTGAGTTAACTCTAGTGAAGCGAGTCTTCTAATTCATTTTTATAGCAGCTTTTAAAGCAAAGTTGAGTGAAAGACGTAAAAATGAGGCACAGTCTGTTCATATCAGATTTCAGCATCATTATCATAAAGTAAAGTGATAAGTTCATTTCTTTCCCTGAGGAAATCTAGGCTGTCTTGTTCAACTTCTTCACACACTGCAGATGCCCAGCCCTTGCCTGTATCTCACTGCTGGCAGTGTCCTTCGGCAGCACAGACACGGGTGCAGCAGCCCCTCACCTTGCAGTGACTGTCATCCTGCACCCTGTCTTAGGTTTCAGAGATGACTCGCATCAAAGTGAAGCATCTGGAATCCCTCCAGCTGCACTGTCAGCACTGCTGCATGTGGAAGGACTGACCAGGGACGTGACAACTGCATCAAGAAGCAAGACATCAGCAACTCCATAACCCCAATGATTCCCAATCAAAACCAAGCAAGCCTGCTATTGCTCCCTGCTGGGGACATACACGCTCTCTCTTAGCCTTGGGACAAAGACTCTCATCATTCAGAGTGGCTGCTGCCATCCTCGTGGCGATGTCTGAATGGTGCCAAAACAAATTAGCTTCAAGCTCTAACAGACATCAAGATCAATTTTGATCTGTAGCCAACCATTGTCAGTGTGTTCAGATTCCAAAGAGGTCTTTTCAGAAATGAGACAGACCCAGAGTAGAACACACTGCGAGGCAGCAACGACCACATCCTTTCCAACATGTTGTACTAAGGGACATGGTTTAGTGGGGAAATATGGTGGTAGGTGGACAGTTGGACTGGATGATCTTGGAGGACTTTTCCAACCGTGGTGATTCTATGATTCAGTCTCCCTGATGGGTGGGTAAACAGTGTGGTGCTGCAGAGGGCTCTGCACCCAGTGCCGGTCCTGCACACCAGCACGGATTCAGAGTCACCCGTTATCAGAGTAGCACTCATGTCTCTCTTCATTACTTGCTTCATGCCACCTAGGAAGATGATTTCTGAATATTACGGTAAGGCAAGCAATTAATAGCATTATTACTATAATTATTACTATAATTATTAGTATTATTAACTTGCGCAGTCACTGTAATTAATGCTCACTGCAACCCAAGTGACTGGTGGAGGCACACCTTTTGCCAGCTTACACTGGTGCGGAAAATGAGCTCCCCAGCTCAGTGGCTCGTTGCTCAGCCACTTCTGCTTTGTCTTGGCAGCCTCAGCTGTGCCTGTGATTTCAGCTGGCAGACCTGAGCTGGTCTTCCAAAAGTGGCACAGCTACAGAGCGAATCCTTCCAACCAGCTACCACTTCACTGAATTAATGAGTATTTCTTGCATCAGACTTGGGTGATCTCCCCACCTCCAGGCTCCCTGATCAACTACCCACCATTCTGCACATTATCTCCACCATGAGAATTAGCATTTTTCCTTCAGTTGAGGGCAAGTGAAGAGAAAAAGAAGTGAAAAGGGGCTAAGAGACTACAGTTTGTCCTCCATGTAGCATGCGCTGCACAGAAAAGTCTGTAAAAAAAGTCGTTAGATTAGGTTATGATAAACAGAAGGCTCTCCCTGTGAAATGACGTAATCCAGAAGAAGCCAACCCAAGCAAAGCCAGCTTCATCGCCCTCAGGCCAAACCCCGGCCCTGGAGCCCTCCTGCACACCGAGGAGCATCCAGCTGTAGCTGCCAGCCCTCCCCACAGCACGTTACACACACATCCATTCAATTTCCCCTCTTTCCTTCAAGTTTGCTTTCACAGATTGTTCACTCTGGGGAGGAAGAGTGAGTAAGGAGAGTATCTTAACCTTCAGTTATAAACCATGGCTATGAGATAGCCGTGCAACCATTATCATCAGTGTTTTGATTACATTTCTGTTCCATTGCAATAGAATAAGATAACAGTGACTCACGGACACACCACAGTCACTACATTGCCCACATATAGACACCAAAGCTTCTCTTAAGAATAACACATCCACAGCAGAGGATGTGATGTGAATGGAGAACAGCATGTGCTTCAAGATCCTGGATCTAAACTGCTCTGCAGCACAGCTCAGCAGACAGTGGTGGCAGAGCGGAGCTGTGTCTCCCACGGACATCCATCGGGCCACGCTCCGGGGCTGTGGGGACACCACCTGCTGCTCTGTGCTGCACCAGAAGCCTGGGGAACAGGACTTGCTAAAGCCATCACTGAAGATCAGGATTCAAAGCAGTAAGTATGTTTTGCAGGGGTAAGCTGACTGGGTGCATAAAGGTTTCGATGCCTGACACATTGATACAAATCTGCTTGTATATTTGAAAAGCTTGCTGAAGAAAGAGTTACGGAAGGAATTAACACTTTGCTTGAGGAATGCAGGATGCCAGAAGGGGAAAAAGTATCTGGCAGAGGGTAAAATATGAAACACCAGTAAAGTCAGGATCAGAATCTACTTCATTTTCTATGCATTCAGTTATTAAAAATATCGTAGCAGGAAAGCTTTAAGGATTGATTAATTAATTAAGCATTGAGAAAAGAGGTCTTTAGGTTTGCAAGTGCTCTTTTTGTTGTTTTGGGATTTTGAGGTAGTAAGCTAACGGTCAGGCAGCAATTTCAGTTCTGACTTGGTGATACATCTGTTTTGTTTCCTTCTGAAAAGTTCAGTGCAAAGCCAGGACAGCAGCACATCCCAGGAGAGCCTTAGCAAGTGGCTGCTCATTGCTTTGGTTTTGTTTCTTGGAAAGGTTCAAGCCTTCAGGGAAAGATCTTTCAAATTTTACTGCTCCTCTCCTGGGATATGAGATCTCATTTGTCATTTCAGAGACTTTTGTGATGAAAACGTGGAATCTTCAGCTTCCATGACCATTCCAATCTCTGTCCTGAGAGTTAAATACCCTTCCTTCTCCTGAGAAATGTTGTTAATGAAAGATAAGAGAGAGTACTACATTTCAACTTGAACAATTAACATTGCACCAGTAACACTTGTGAGCTGACAGCATGGAAAGGCAAAGTAGCAAACCAGCTCACACCCGAAGGAGCAGTCTTTTAAAGTATTTCTGTCTTGGGACTTTTCAAATCTTCCTGAAACTTTGACTTACATGAAGCTACCAAGTTCCCTGTGCTCACAGTTGTTAAAAAGGAGACACACTTAAAGAGTAAGAATCTGTACAGAGCTCCGAGGGTATCTGACAGATGTCAGGCTACATAGTCTCCTTAAATTGGGATGAATGACATTGCCGACACCTTCTTACTAGGAACACCTGTTGGGAACCTGTGCCTACAGTGCCCAAGAGCTTAGGTAGGATTTAGGCTTAAGAAAAAAGAAAAAAATAAAGTAGCAAACCAGGGTCCTGTGTCCAGATACCAAGGGCACCAAGGCAACCATCCAGTGAGTGACACCTCCTTGTCAAATCTCCTGATTCATTAGTAGCTCAGAGTCTTCAAGAGCAGCAGGTGATATACAGACATTCCATGGCCCTTGCCAGACCAGTTTCCCATTAAACTACCCAGCTGCTCTGAGAATTCTACCTATCTATTTTTTTTATATCCACAACAATAAATGGCAGAGTTTCACAGCTCAGCTGAACTGTTATGTGAAGAAGTACCTCCTTTTATTTGTCCTAAATCTTAATGCAACAACCTCACCTGAAGGTGGCTTAACCTTGCACTAAGAGAAACAGGTTTCCATGCCTCTTCTCCATGCCACTCATTAAGTGACACATTTCTGTCATACTCCTCCCTTAGTTACCTCTTCACTATGGCATGAAGAATCAGTCCATTTAACCACAACAGAACGTTTTCTGCTTTTACCTCTGGTCCCTTCCTAGTAATTCCTACCATTCTATCTGGGTTTTTGGTTTGTTTTACTTTGCTACAAAATTGACAATATAATGGATAGTTCTATAAAACCACTCACGAAAGAGATCTTGCAGTTAATAGCTAGTTCAGAGACCATCACCGAGTGTGTTTTTCTCACTGCACATTTATCAACAATGAATTTCATCTGCCATTTTGTCAAAGTGTTTGACAATATGAACTTAGGGATCTATTCATGCAAACTCACCCTGCCCCATGAGATTGCTCCACTGAATTCACAGAGAGGCTGCTTGGAGCTCTAACATGGGCATGGGAAGCAGTCTGCTTGCAAAATTGAGAAACACAGAATAACTAATTTCTGTTTGGGAAAAACAGTGTCTAAAAGCAGAGGTACACTGAGCTGCCCTTGACAGCCATGGGAAGCAGGAAGGAACAATGGACAATGGGCTCATACCAACTTCTGTGCTCTCAGTTCAGGAGCATGGAAACACAGAAAGTACTCATGGTCCCAAATCAATACTACTGTCACAACCCTCAAACCATGGCATGAAGGCACATTCATACAGAATACAAACAGATAAGTCCTCAAAGAGTCCAAGTCTTACATTAGTTCTACCAGAACTCTTTCACACTCAGCAGTGATGTGACATGAAGAGCAGAGCACAATTCTTTCAGAGCATTTCCCCTGTGACAGTTAAACCAGGAGACCCTCCTAGTTTAAGAAATCAAAAGTAACTCTCATGGTTATCGTGTTTCTCAAAAATATACTAACTTTCTCTTTTCAAAGAAGAGAGTATTCTGCAGTGCTTCTGAAGGCAAAACTAATGAACTAATGCTAAAGGCAGTTGCTTTTGGAGTGCTCGTTCAGTTAAAGAACTGGAGAGAGGAGTTACATCCACACAGTGAGTAACACCACTCTTATGAACCTCTCCATGATATAAAAAATCTGCAGTCAGGGAACGTAGTGCTTAGTCGTGTCACAGCTCCGTGGTCTCCAGCATGATGGATCTGTTAGTCATCAAAGATAACATTTTTAAATATGAGTATTCTGACCTTGGGAATCCAGCCTGGATTCAAAACTGAGCAAAATGAAAAGAAAAATTTGGTTTGATTTCAGTGGAATGTGGTTGGCTCATGCTTTTAAAATCATTTCTGTGGCAGTAAGAGGCCTTATTTAAGATGTGTCAGATATCTGCAGTATCAGCTAAACCATGGCAAACTTGTCTTTGTAACAGTCAGGACTGACTAGAAAACCTCAAAATTTGGCTCACAGTCTGAGTTATTCTACCTGCAGGACAAGTAGCAGAAGTAGGTGCACAAGAAGCAAGAGCTGAATCACCAATGGTGTAGACAAGCCTTAAGTATGGAATATTCAGAATTCAGGTGAAAATCCCAAGGCCTCTTTTGTGAGAAGGTGACGGTGTTATTATTCCCTGATCTCAGTTTCTTCACTGACTGCAGAGGGGCTCGCTGTTCTATGTACACTGAGGAGCATCTGTCCACACAAAGGTACACACCCCTGTAAGTTCAGAAGCAGAGCTGGATCTTGGGAAATTCACATTTTCTCAGAATCTGACCAGCTGAAGGATTTGCAGGCACTGACCAGAGGGTTTATTATTGCTTCGTGATATGAGCATCTGCAGTCAGCAATGTACACGATAATAAAATACAGCTAGAGTGTATGACTTTGAAGAAAGGAGAAGGCTACAGCTCCCTCATATGGCACGATTCACATCCTTTTTCATAACCATTTTTAACAGTAATAATCCTATTCTAGTATTTCATTAAATTTCTTCACTTGAGTCAGTGAATCTTCAGTGACAATCCTAGGGAAGCTGTACTCTTGTTTGTGCTTTGCCACTCTGTTACGTCGTAGGTTAGAGATGTCTGACTGAAGGATCTGGCAGCAATATAAGTTACAATTTGAAAATGTAAGGAAACAGATCATAAATCAGGCAAAACAGTTTATGATCTTTCAAAACACTACAATCTATCCTGTAACAGCTGCTGTCATGAAATGTCAGCTAGGGTTAGATGGCCCAGTCCAGGACCACCTCAGGAGAAAACCAGAGGCAAAGGCATGGAGACTGGCACTTCTGCCTTGTGGGCTCATCCAATACGGAGGAAAATGAGGTTTGCTTTGTCACTCTGACAGTCCTTGCTTTCAGATTCACCTTCTCCATAACGCTCCTCCTCTCCCTAATCCCTTCGATGCAGACAGTTGTTATGCTGTCCTTCACAGCATCTGTTTGAATAGCAGTCTACAAAACATCACTACAGGCAGTGAAGCTGATAGCATTATGCAAAGAGGACCATTAAATCACCATTTAAAAAATAATTTTTAACCTACATTATTGGGGTCACTAATTAAAAATCAATTCCTTTCCTGTTGCAAATCTGACAGTAATTCTACCTCCAATGAGTACAGCAAGATTAACAGCACGTCAGGTAAATGCAGCTGGGAAATGACATTTTCATTAGTGATTTATTGAGTGTGAAATTTCCACCATGGTGAAATATTCATGAACAATGCAGGTTAGAATGTCTCCATAAATATCCACATGGCTAATTACTGCTAAGTCCTACACTGGATTAAATGTTCACAAAGCAAGGCATTCACAAGCCATAGAAGAATTATCTAGGACATGACTTCTGGGAGAAACTAAAAATACACAAAACCCAACAAGTATTGAAGTAACAGGTTTTATGATAATCACAATGAATCCCCTTTCCCACCCCCACAAATATCCAAAGAAAGCAAAGCAGAGCAATACAGTCTCTATTGTCTGGACAGTCAGCTAATTATGGTGCCAAGAGTTGATCCTGGCCCTGAAGACCAAGAGGTAGATATGGTACCAAGCTACTTTTTGCCCATGCCCCTTGGGCTGAACACATCTAGAGAACATCTGTTCAAGCACTTGCCCAAGGCCCAGAACCCAAACACCCCCACCTGCCCCCTCTCACTGAGCAGCACAGGCCTCTCATGAGGCCATCAGCCTCAGCCCAGAACCTCTCGCTCTGCTCCTGCTCCTGCTCAGCCTAACAAGACACCAGCCATGGCATGGACTGCAATGCCCTGAGCTTCTTTTTAGCATACACTGTAACTATTGCTGTTATACTGATTTACAGGAAAGTTGAATAGCTGCAGTGCCTACAAAGGCATTGCAGACCCAACAGTCTTGCTGCCATTTCAGTGAATCTCTGCATGAACAGTAAAGTCAATAGAGTGAGAGCTGGAACAGACCATCTATCTTCTGACTGCTGACTCAAGGTAGAGAAGGTATTGACTCTTGGGACCACCAGTAACTGTAGCCTTCACAGGAGCCAAATCAGAGCCTCCACGATTCCAAATCTGCAAAGGTAACTTCAAGCAACACCAGCTTCTGATCACTAGGACTTTGGTGGTTTGTTTGTTTGTTTTTTTCCTTTTAAGTGGTGGCACAAACCTTCCAAATGGTAAATTGCTAGTGAAAAAATTTTCCTATCAGATTTGGTGCTTGGACACCACTTCTGCTCCCAGGCTTGACAGTTCCAATCTAGCATGGCTCTGATAGTGTTCATTACCAGTGGGATGAGCTGCCCAGTTGAACTGGAAAACAAGATCCAGAGCTGGAGAAAAATAGGTGGCCAAAGTAGTCTGTGAGGTCTTCTCCAGGATTTGATAGCCCTTGAAGAACAACATGCAATATAAAGACATTTAGAGAGAAGCACAATCCTCAAAGTACTTCATATTTTATAGTTTGGAAGCTTCAAACTGTTTAAAAACAGATCTATGAAACCAAATTTTACCCAGTTTGGATTAAATAGAAGAAATTAAAGAAACTGTTGAAAACGCAAAAGCAGCAAGTTTCAGTGAATGGGGCCTAGGAAGCCATAATGGCTTTGAAAGCAATTCATTCTGCTCATCGGCAGCCTTACAACGAGGTTTCTAAAATCTCTTTCTGAGCTCATTGTTAAAAGCTTCTCTACATATTACTAACGCTGTTGCTGACTATACTGCTAAGTAATGACACAAACATCACTCAAAATCAAATTATCAGATGTACAGACAACATACTCCAGAATTTAATAGTGTGTTAAATGATTGCAGGGAAATGTTTTGTGGAGTCAGTGAAGCAGCAGCAAAAGCTAATTCAATTCTCAAATGAGTAGAAGCGAGAAACCATTCTTATAAAACAGATATTGTAAAAATACATGCAGGCACACACTGCTGGCTTCTCGAGAGGCAGAAGGAGTTTCTTCCCCTGGCAATAAATGCCGTGGTGACTAACGTAGTCCACCTTGAGCCAAAACTGCTCTGTGTGCCTGGAATAACAGTGGCTAAAATAGCTGTATGAGGAACATCGTATGTTCTAAATACCAGTTGTGATTCAAACTATTTTCCATTGATTATGAGCTGATGAACATATGGATGTCAAGTTAAATGAAAGTCATCTAAAATTTCTGGAAACTGATAAAAAGCAAGAGCAGAGCTGAACAAACAGCACCCTGGCACAAGACTTGACTCCCACATAAAGGCTTCACATCGCCCACAATTCAACAAATGTGTATCAATCATCACTTGGCTTATCAGCCTTGTTCTGGAAGCACATCCCAGGTGAACCACTACCAGGGTAGCTTTGTTAAACTAGAAAGAAATTATTATTTCTAGTTCCTTTACAGAAGAAACTACAGAAGGTTTCTTATTCACACAACAAACTAGAGGAACTAAATAAAACATCAGTGAAGAGCAGGAGTCCCATTAGGCTGTGCCTAACTGCAAAAACTGCAGAACTTTTACCTGTATCATAAACACAACATTGACTGAGTGGAACTTTCTCTTGTAATTGAGGGATATAATATGGATTACTTTGGATCTCATTTTATTTCTTTTGGAAATGGGACTGTAATGGTGCTTGAGGTTAAGAAGTATGTACTGGAAGAACAGGATAAAATGAAAGTTTTAATAAAAGACATGCTGAAAAAGATGAGGACACAAAACTTGTAATAAACAGGAAACCATGGTATGGTTGAACTTCATATTTCTTGTCTTCTTTTTTTTATTAATATTTTCTTTACATTGCTTAGTATGTCCACAAGGCAGAATTCACAGTTATTATATACAGGCCATGTATTTGTACTGCAGTGTTTCCAGCCTGCAACACAGATGTGTTTTCTAAAGAAATAAAAAAGAAAAAAGCTACGAAGTTCCCCACGCACATGCTCCTCAGTTTACACAGAGTTGGCTTCTGTGCACACGCACACTGCAGTGTAAACCGCAGACCACACTCCTTGTCAGCCATGCACTCCTGTGAACCTGCCGGCCGGACACTCAGTGCCGAGTATCTCACCAGCTGCCTGATCTCGGTCCTGGCACTAAGTAAAGGAAGCAGCACTCAGAAGACACGCTGACTTCCCACAGACTTGCAGGGTGACAGGCAGTCCTCCTTGTCCTCTCTCTTCTCCCTTCTGTTACAGGTGAAGCTCAGGCACAAAAGGTGTGTGACAGGAGCAGCACACAGGGCCCCCTGGCAACCAGCACTGCTGTTCCAGCCAGGAAACACTATCATGAGAGGTGACCCCAAATCCCCCTGCTTGTCTGCATTCCTCCCAGGAGAACACTGCAGAGCATCTTGAGGAAGTCTCAAACTGAAGGAACATTCCTGTGCCTTGTGAAAAGGATGATAGCCCTGGGCCCATTTCGCCAGAGCAAAATGCAAGCACCAGTGGAAAGGCATTTCCTACTGTGGTACAGAATTAGAGCATCTCAAATGCTAACCACATTCCCACCCAGCTCAAAGCACAGTAACTGAACCCACTCAGATTTGGAGGAGTGTCCCAGTTCACTTTCCTTATTCACTGGATGTGATTGGATATTTTGCATTAGCTGCTTGCTTAGAGAGACTTAATTTTTCTAAAAGTGCTCAAGACAATTAGGGACAACAAACCCTGAGGACTTTTAATTAGATCCTGTCCCTGTCTGGCATATTTGGAAACTGGGAGGAGGAAAACATGCTGGTAATGGTGCACACACTGAATAGTAACACTGTTGAGGGAAGAAAATAGTACATTCATAAGCTTAGGGAAGAGCAAAGAGGAAAAAAAAGACAAATCCCAAAGAATAGATGGAGCAGGACTGGCAAGAGAGAACATGGGGTTCCTCTGAAGCCAATGGGAATTTTGCCTTGACTTTACTACAATTAAGACTACCCCGTTAAATACAAATCAATCCCATATCCAACCTTAAAGCACACTGCTTGGTGCACTAAACACAGTTCTACTTTCTATACCTTTCTCACCTTCACACCTTACAACAAACGCATGACATAAGGTGAACACTGAAAAGCAGTGATGAGTGTACCCTGCAGAGGAGGCAGGCTGGTGTGCTGACATGAATCTGGGTTGTTTGGGGCCTATAAACTCCTGTTACACTTTCCAGCACAGTCAGAATCCTTCAAAACTTGGTGTGCCCAGAATGAGATCCCAAGCTCCATGTATTACATTGATTTTATAATTGATTATATTCCCTGGGTCAGTATCTGGAAGCCTGTTAGACATAAATTTTTCAGCTGATTTGTCTCCCTGGACAGCTGCTGCTTACAACCTCAGACTTTCCAATAGATGATGACAGCATGGTGAACAATGGCTCGACCGCTGCGATCATTCACTTCCCCCCGTGGGCTGCAATCCAGAAGTTTCCTATACTTCTTTCTTTCAATACAGTAAATCATTATTGGGGAAAAAAGTGTCTAGGTTTCAAGTGCTGCGAGCACACTTTGCTGCTCCCACAGGGTTGTGAGGCAGTGCAGTCACTGCCCGTGCTCCCAGCTCAGCTGGTGCCACGCGCTGCACGCACACACGCAGCGCATTGTTTCCACTCCTCTCAGCAGAGGTTCGGACCAAGTCACACCTTCCATTTTCTGCTCAATACACCCAATACCTTGGTATTGGTTTTTGTTTTTTTTTTTTTTTTTCCAGGCAGTTTCTGCTTTCTAACTCTACAAGTAAGCACTCAAAGTCCACTAAAATCAATGGCAGCCTTTTCACTCACTGTGCAATTTCAGAGTTAACCCCGTTCAGCAAGACCTGGTTCTCACTCAGAAGTATGGTCATTATAACACTGATTAGAAAGGTATATTGAGTAGCCATAAGCACCAGGGAAAATGGACAGAGGTACAGAAAAGCTGAGCTGGCAGTCAGCAGTGTCGTTAAAGTGGCTACAAAGGGGACAGAGATGTCCTCTTCCCATGGAGGAGAAGCAGCGAAGGGCAGCAAGAGAGGATTCACCTGGCTACAAGACAGCAATGTTCTGCAGGGGAAGCTGCGCTCTCCTAGCGCCTCTGCAAGAGAAGGTGTGGGGCTGGCAGCTCCTTGCAAAGCACAGGCTCATCAGCAGGAAGGGGATTTATCTCTGCAAGTCCAAAGGGATCACTTTGTAGCTTTTAATAACTATCCATATCCTAACTGGCTTTAATTCATAACCTCTTCAGAGGTTATTACTTAACCTGAGCTGGCAATTATTTCACTAATTGCTGCTTTCAAAAGCACCACCTTCATATTTACTGGATTTTATGATAAAGGGCTTTAAGTCCATAAACGTTTGCTTTTTGTTCACAGTAGGACAGAGTGCAGTTGTAGTCCTCCAGTGCAAGACGCATTATGCAGTCCTACCAGAGGGCAATCCCTGCTCCAAGGAGTTTACAATTTAAATCTGTGATTGAACACTTGTTCACATGCTTATCTTGAGGGAAGCAGATTGTACTGGAGACTCTAAAGCCATTATTCATCCTATTCATGTATTCAAGAGCATGAATGTACAAGGGCTGCCTCAAAAGTAATGCCTTCTGTTTTATTATATTGGCCCAGGATGTCAGAGGCAGCTGTTGGTGGGACAGCAGCAGAGGTAGAACCTTCCCACCAACATCCCATTACAGCTGTTGCCGTGTGACAGATGGCAGCAGAGGGGCTCTGGCACAATGGTGTCTGACATGGAGGTGTGGATGAAGCAAAGGGGTGGAACTGAATTCCACCATGCAGAAAAAAATGGCACCCACCGACACTCAAGAATGCTTGCCGAGACCGAACAGTGGCACAGTGAGGCTCTGGTGATGCGTTTCAGCAGTGGTGGCAGTGACAGTGGAACACCTCCGCTGGTGCAGACTTTTATGAGAACATCATGCAGCTCTTCTTTATTGCTGGTGAAGGTGCACAGCTAATGGTGGCGACTGTGTTGAAAAACAGTGTTTTGTAACTGAGAATGTGCTCTGTCAAATAGTGCTGTTGTGCTCTTTGGATCTGTTGTGGTATCCATGGAAATAAATACAAGGTTTTATTTCCAGAGTGGCCTAAATACATTTGCACAACTGAAAGAGGTCATAAGAGCCAAATGACAGCAGGTGGATATAGAGTATAATTGTAACTAAAGCAATGAGCAGTGGCTACAGAACAGTAGCTGTTGAGCTCTTGCTGAATATTTTATTGGACATATGCTGGGGGCAACAATCAAGGAGAGAACTGAAAAAGGCAACATAATGTTTTGTAAGTTTTTAGAAGAGCTTTTCTTCCGCATTATTATGTGAAAACCCATGAAAATGTCTGACAGATTGGATTAATGTTTTAATTTCTAAGGAGTATTAAGCTACCTTGCACACTGTAGAAACTTTTATAAGTAAAAGGACATGTGCAATTTCAACAAATCTTAGAGAAATATTCTAGGTGAGAATTACTATATTCAAACCCAAGGTTCACAATTCAGAAGCATGTTTAATGCCCATATCTTGTAACGGGATTCACCATGCAGAGGAAGACATTCATTCCCTGTTTTCTGTAGCCTGGCTTTCGCGCAGTCCAGTGTCAGACTGAATGAACAAACAGCAGGCTTGGGAATAACAAACCAGGGGAGCTGCAGTGCTGCTGAGGGTGAATGCAATCCCACTCCAGCTGCAGTGTTTGTGGATTATATAGCATCATGAAGTGAGCAGGATTCTTTTGCAACGTCATCCATCACTAAAATATATTAGAGAAGTAGAAGCTATGAAACTATGAAACTAAGTTTCTCTCTGCTAAATGATGTTACGGACTGTCAGTTTCCTACAGATGTGTCAGTATTTTAAAGGGATGCTTAACTGTTGTGGCTAAAACAAATGTTGCAGGCAATAGAAATATTAAAAGGCTACCAAGGTTCATTTCTCAGCTTGCAGAGGCCATGCAGCTGAGATCTGTGTGCACAGGACAGGAATTGTGTTTAGCTTAGAAGCACACCAGAATCAGGGAAAGGGGACAGTCTGTTGGATTTTTTTTCTCCACTGTACATTTACATTTTAAAATGTATAGTACTTCCCTGTTACCTTATCTCTATGCCTGTATTTTTGATTCCTTATTCCTTTCTTTTTATAGAATCACAGGATGTTTTGGGTTTGAGAAGGGATCTTAAAGATGACTGGGTTCCAAACCCCACCAGATCAAGCTGCCCAGAGCCCCATCCGGACTGGCCCTTAGCACTCCCATGAATGGGTAGCCACAGCTCTTCTGGGCAGCCCATGCCAGTGGCTCACCACCTGAACCTCTTCCTTATACGTATGTAATCTAAATGTGCCCACTTCTAGTTTTTAAGCCACTACCCCTTGTCCTGTCATTACACTCTCTGATTAAGATTCCCTGCCCATCTTTCCTGCACTTAACTGCAAGGCTGCACTGAGATCTCCCCAGAGCCTTCTCCTACCACAACTGAACTAGCTCTGCACAGGAGAGGTGCTCCCCCCCCCGAGCACCCTCGTGGCCCTTCCTCCATACCCCTCCAACAGTTTCATGTCTCTCCTATGCTGCTCCAACAGCTTCATATCTCTCTTATGTTGGTGGTCTCAGTGCTGCCTTACATCCTGATCGAGGCTCTCTCACTTTTCAGGTTGGCATAAGGCACTGAGACACTCCACGAGAAAGGAGGTCCTGGTGCAAAGCACTTGTGCAGTCTCTGGCATCTCCCTATTTCATGGTGGTCATTCTCACTTCTCAGCTTCTACGTCTGATGCAACACAAGGTCACATTCCACTGAAGAGAAAAAAGGAGGTCTTTCCACCTACCCAGGCTGCAAGCTTATTTTTGAGGACCATCTCCTTCCCAGACAAACTGCTGGGCCCTCTTAATATGTGTTCTGGGAGTTGCAGCTTTTGCTCACAGAAAGCCACATCTGAATGATGAGCATTGGTGGTTAACTGACCCGAGGCAGCATGCTTTGCTTGCTGAAGGTGCCCTGTTCTGCACTGCAGCATCACGTCAAGCAGCTCTCCCTCTTGCTGCACTGTGCAGCCCTCCTACAATGGGGAGCACAGAAAGATCTGAGATATGCTGCTGGTGTAGCACAAAATACTGCAACAGCAGTAAGGAAAGCTGCTGCAATGTAGTGGTGACAGCTAGGGACAAACAAGAAGAAAGGAGGTCAAAAATACTTTATGGAGAACAATTTCCAACAGTTGGTTAGCAGCTGAAAACAGGCATTAGAGCTGCTGGTCCTTAATGTACTCATAATCAGCTGCGGCTATGCAGTGCAGCTCAAGAGTTGCCAATACAATTTATTTTAAAATATTCTGAATGCTGTGCTAAAAATAATGGAAAACAGAATTACCCAGAAGTGCTCTTTCTAATAATCTTTAAAACACATTCACAGTGAACACCTTATTTTTAAACTTTTGGAAAACACATTCAAGCAATAGATTCTGTGCAGCAGGGAGGTATTAATTTAGCACTTTAGTGTGAGACTGGTTTTGCTCAGTTAACTTTAGGCTATTGCTGTTTTATTGTGCAAATAAATTAGTCAGATCCTATTAATTACATATCTTTATTTGGTTTTACATCTTTTGTGGAGAGCACTGAGGGTGAACAGAGGCAGCTGAGGCTCACAAATGATGTCAACTGTTTGACACATCAGAACACTTAACTCTATTCTGATCTACTCTTTTTTCCATACCAGAGCATTCTAGAAATGGAAGAAAACATCAAACCAGCAATGAGATCCAATCCCGCGCCTGCACATCCCCAGCACTATTGCAGCAGTTCGAGGAGCCACAGTGATGCTTAAGGTCTGGTGCTGACATGGCCTTAGGGGACAAGAGCAGACACAACACATTGCTCTCTGGTCCTCTCCTGGGACTCTCTTCCCATTTTGTTTTTCAGTATTTTTTCCCTTATTTCTGCACTGTTTTGAATTCTAAATGAAGTCAGGGTCTGGCATACGTGAACACATGAAGCCCTGGCTTTAAGGAACGTCGAACCCTCACTCTGCACTTAGGGCCAAAGTTCTGCCCAAAACCTCTGACTTTCCCAGTATGCTAAGGATCAGAGCTACAAAACCTTTTGATAATCTTCTTATGCAAATAAGAAAGGGCTTAGCATCTCCTGCAGCTGGAGCAGCACGTAACAGCAGATAGGGAGAATACAGATAATGAAAAGTCTTCTGCCTGAAAATGTAGAGCCTTCTGCAGAGTCAGCTCAAGCTGACATCCATAGGATGCTTTCCATCTGTTCCACTGGACACTGAATCTTCTAACACCTGGCAGCATTTCACAGGTCATACTGCCAGAAGGGAGTAGTAAAAACATATGTTCAGAATTACATTCTTCTAATCTTAAAAGTTGGGACTTGCTTAAATAGGAAGAATATATTTTTTTATGTACCAGTGGAAGAAAAATCAAATTGGCAAAACCTTCTGAATTTGCAGAATTTTGAGCTCTAAATTGAAGCCTTAAGTGTATCACTTTACCTGCTTTAACTCCCAAGCAAGAAAGCCTTCTCTTGTACAAACCCTGGGCTGCAGCAGCTGCTAAATCCCTCTCCTCTAACAGCTTCCACCACTACAGAAAAGTTATTGTTCTTAAGTGCTGCTCAGCACTTAGCAAAACTAAAGATTAATGGTTTATAGTTTTCATTTGTACTTCCATTAGAAACAGGAAAAGCAACCAAGTAAATACCCAATTACTGCTGTGCATGGCTTTCTCAGGTTTGTTATGGGATGACCCAGGCAGCACCTTCTGCATTTTTCAGAGAAAATGCAACAACTCTTCCCAGCACCAAACCTGCCATCACCTCTTTCCATCTCGGCTATCCTGAATTTTAAAGGCAACATTTTTTTTTTCTGATAAGTTTATTTCTTCTGTTTATAGGAAATTAAAAACCATTTTATAAACCCATATTTTCCCGAAGTTACAAGAACTAACAGAACCTCTTTCTGATGTTTCTTCACAGCTTAATTTAGTAATAATGAAAAGTATTTGTATTAATGGCAGATGTTCTTCATATAACGGAAGCCGAAACACCAGTGCTGACCAGGAGACTTGGTCCCACTGTCCCACAAGCAATTGGGATTAGGGCAGGAGCACTGCTTGTTTGAAGGGAAACATCCAGGCTCTCTCCAGCAGCCCGCTGGAAGCAATCGTTCATGCCTGAGATGTCTCCATGCTTGCGTGACAGGGGCTGGGCACAGCCGGTTACTTCCAGTTGACATTCTGCTATTGCTTTATGTAACAGACCAAGTTGGGAAAAGCAGTGCAGGCAGGTGACACACTTTGTGCATCTGAGAAAGATTTTAACAGCTTTTTCACTTCATACAACTGCTCATGGATATCAGACAGATAAAGAGATCATTTCGGTCATTTCTGATGTGGATGACAGAACTTATATCAAAGCAGATGAAAATTTCATAGGAGCATTATGGTGGGAATTAAACACCAATACTCCATCCAAAGGAAAATGCTATTTAAACACATGCCCTGTACTGCTCACACAGTGCTGGTCACAGGGGCCCTCTCCCAACCAGGACCTCGTGTGTCACACAGCACTGCCTACAGCAGCTCCCGAGGGGCAGCCCGAGCTCCACGCACCAGCCAGGACGGAACAGGAGCAGCTGCTGCTGCAATGGGGCTGAGAAACCCTGTCTCAAAATGGATTTGGTTTCAGCTCCTAACCTGGAAGATCTGTTCAGGTAACCTTAACATTTTGGTGAGGCTGCATTTGAACCCTGTCAAGAAAAAAATCCCTAACTGATGCATAACAAAATACAAAACCTTATGCAAAATTTGCTACCTTGAATCAAGAGGGGTAAGAGATGTGAGCCTCAGATGACAAGACAGCTCTGCTGTTCTGCCTTCCTCCAAAGCAACCAAAATAATCCTACGTAACTTTGAGCAACCTTTTATATATTTTTACCTCCACTGACACCAAATTGCCAACAATCCCAGAACACAACACTGATGTTTAGAAGGCCATAGCCATGCAGGAGCCGCTGCAGCTCCTGCAGCATCACAGAGAGGCCAGGTACCTCCTGTTCCAAGAGTCCTCCCAGGACACCCCTAAACCTAGCAGAAGTTCCCAGCACCTTACCCAGCATAAGATCTAAAGCGAGTAGGAACAAAAACAGAAAGCACAGGTTAAAAATATGAAGGGAGGAGGTTTCTGAGCCAAACTGCCTTTATTCGTCTCAGTATTGCTCAGGTCTGACAGCCACAAAAACACAGCAGAAACAATGCATCCAGGCTGAAATTTTCACCTTTAAAAAGCAGCAAAGGCCTTCTGTACAAATATTGATTTCTGTAAACAGATTTCTCTTCTATTAACTGCTTCAAAAAGTCATTTTACACCAAATGTGCTGCATTAACTCCAAATAACATTTGTCACACCGGACAATACCAGTGCTCATAATGACTTTTTCCCAGCTGCTCCCTGTAACCACAGAGCTTGTCTTATTTAAGTGCTGCTCCCACCTTTACAGCACAGACAGGCGAAGATGTGCATAAAAATGGACCTCACTTTATTTAAATTATAAGGACACATTTTGCAGGGAGACAAATTTAAAACACAGCAGGGTGATATTACTGTGCTTACTGTGAAATAACCAAAACAAATATTCGGAAATTTCTGTTTGCAAAACTTCAGCAATTACATCAAGTAGAGATAATTATTATGCAAACAACATTCCTATCTGAGTACTAAGCAGATCTTGATGCAAACACTTTGGAATGTACTCAGAAATGTGGGCACGTGCACAATGTTTGGCTGTGAGAAGTCTCCTCATACATTACATGTGTGCCTGGGAGCTCTATTTGGAGGCCAAACCAAACATGGAGCACAGAAGTGACTCCAGTGTCACCGTGTAGCTGTATAACAAAGAAGAAAAAACCTGCCTCAGGTGTGGCTTTGAAGTGGCTATGGAAGAACCACGTAACAGGGAAGGGTCCCCTTCAACACACTGTCATCAGAAGTTAATGGGTCGCAAAGAATGGAACTTACTAAGGAAAATGAGTTCCATAATGCCAACAGTTGGTTAAAAAATGCCCCAAACTATTTCACATGTGATGACACTAAAGTAAAGGTAAATCATTCTGTGCATTAGGCAGTAACATTTCAATATGTTGGGAGGGAAGGATTATTTTAACAAACTAAGAAAGTGATACAGATGATACAATTAGGTCAATAAAGTCAGAAAGATTGAGTTTAATTACCCTATCCAATACTGCATACTGTGCAACCAAGTGTGTTAATTGAAAACTTTCAGCTATATGATTCCAGGATGTTAAAAACAACAAAATAACATGTACTTGGATGCTAATAATGGCACTGTAAATAGACATAAATTTTAGCAATCAAGGCCACTGGAGTACAGTGGTCATTAAATGCATAATAAAAACAACTCAGCAGCGTGGGTGCAGAAAGCAAATGAGAGATGCTGGACGCTTTGCAGGAGCTGCTTATGAAAACTCAGATAAAGGCTTGCAGCACTGAACTTGGTCACAGTGGCCATGGTCTGTACTTTCTATTACAGAGAAGCCTCCTTTCTCTACTTCTCTCATTCTTAAACTTAGTCCCGGCACTACCTTGCAAACTTTGAGGTTTTACAAACTCTGCTGCACAATCTTTTCCTCTCTTGCAAACTGTCTGAAGCACCAAAAGTCATTCATTCACAGTCAATCCATATTCCAAAGACAAGTTTATCAAATTTAAGGTATTTCCTCATAGTGCAGAGCTCAAAAATTATGCATTAGGAAGGAAGAACAGTTCTATCATACAAAATTTTAATTGATTTAGATACTCTTCTTTAAAATATAAGGATCGGACATGAGATCTAGTACATCCAAATGTTAGATGATACTTGCACAGAGCACAGAGATAAAAGCTTAGACATATATTCCTTAAACATGAAGAAACTCAGTTATCAGAAAAAATCCATTACTTACAGTATGATTTCAACTACAACATATTAAACTAAAATATTGTACGATATTGTTATACAGTCCTATTGCCTAAATATAATTTCTAGTACTTGAACATTTTTCACTATGGAAAAGAGTTTCATGTTATCAGCGCAGTTATCATACTTGGCACTCCACTCTCCTGCACTCATTTCTTCCCACATTTACAAGGCACCAAGGATGCTGCTCAGAATTAAATACAAGAAAGCTTTGCTTCACCCTATAGAACACACTGGTAATTGAAAATGAGAGAGTGCAACTACCACAAAGACTTGTAAAGGAAAACCAGGACAGTTTCATTTACTATAATCCCCTTTAAATGGACTTTTGAATTCTCAATTCAGCTGTCATTGACTTTCCTGGCTTATTCAAAGTCTGTCACAAAGAAGTTATAAAGGAAATGAAACGCAATCAACTTTCTGGTACCTAGATGGAGAGAAGAGGTATGCAATACTGCACTGAGAGAGGCTGTAAGTCTTACTTCTAACATGAGCACCTGAGTGCCTGAGCTACCAAGTTCAATGGTGTGAATATTACATCGCTCCCAAGAAGTTAACAAGCCTATTTCCTCAAAATCAAATGTATATTTGGATATTTAGAACAGGCATTTTCTCAGTGCTTGTCACTAGCAGTGACCAGACAGACATGGGTACTACCAACAGCCCATTAGCAGTCTGTCAAAGGGTGCAGGGTAAATATTTTGTACCTGCACAACATATTTACCTCTAGAAGCCTTTCACAGTGAGCGTGCAGGCCTGGAAAAACCAAAACATGATATTCAGAGTTAAGCAGAATAAACTGAGCATTTCACATCGATGACACCACCTGCTCTTCCACATGGAGAATGCACAGCCAAAGTGCATGAGCATGGGGTCCAGCCTGGCCTGACTGCGGCTGGAAAGGGCCCTGCACTGTTCCTCCTGGGGTAAGGACTCCTGAGGCCAATTCCTTGAGGGAGGGCCAGTGAGATCATCAGGAAAATGGCACAGCCTTGGTAAGAAGATTCAGGAGTGGCTAAAAGCACCCAGCAGCCTATTACAAGATAAAACTCCATGTTTAGAATGGAGAAACTTTGACAATATAGAAAAATAAATATAAAATAAATGTCAGAAGTTTATTATTGACATGCAGCATTTTAGGTTAACTAGAGAAGATTGAAAAGATCTTTTCTAAGTTATTTTGATACCAGCGTATCTTTTTAGTTTGAGAGGAGCAGACAGGACTTCTTTAGTGAAGGTGAATATGACAGTGCAGAAGGTAAGCTAAAAAGACAGAAAAGAAAAAGAAGAAAAAAACCTCTACATTTTAATAAAACATTTGAGATTTGAACAGGATAGGTTGTAGGCTGAGCATGTAAATTCTGAGGCAGAAAATCTTGCTGTAAGTCCTAGAACAAAGATTTCCTCTTTATCCCATAAGGAATGATATACATCCACTCAGTTTCAGTCACCAACACAATGTCCATCCTCAGCACCCACTAACCCCTAGGGTAGTGCCCAAAGAGCACTGTGCTGACAGCTGCAATAGTTAGGCTACTGATACAACAGTTATCCCAGTAGTGATCAGGAAGGTCTGAAGGAAAAAGGTTATACATATACTGCATAATTATCTTGTGCGCTCCACCGATCAGCTCTGCGCAAATCTCTTGTCCCCTCATCTTTCTGAGATATTGGCAGGGAAATTGCCAGGCTGAGCTTTACACGCTTCCTTCTCTCAAGGAGATGTTCACATGGGGGATGGAGGTGGAGGCACTGTCACAGCCTTGGAGCCAGCACGGAGAGCACCGCTCGGCTGGGTATCGGCGCAGGACAGTAGCCTTGGAGAGACTGTGTCAAAGGCAGGCAGGGGGTGTTATCTCCAAAGCTATTAAATTAGAACACAAAATCCTAAGCAAGAACAACGTAAGTCTTCAAATAAAAAACACAAATCTTCTGATTGGAAAACAAATCCTGTCTCCCACGCCGCCCGCTGTGTCCTTGCGAAATCGTCCTTCCTCCAGCCTGGCTCTCCAGCACACCTGCTGCAGCTCTAAGGCTCCACTGCTCTTGCAGTCCCCACAGACCCTGGCAGCCTGGCAAGAAGTCAGTCCTGCCACTGCCACCTGTACCCCCAGCTCTGCTGCTGGGTCTGCTCCCAGCATTCGCCCTATACGAGTCCCTGTGAGTCCCTCCACCGCAGCCCTACGCCCCAAACCAACAGACAGATCAGTCACAGCATGCAAAGTGATCATCCTTGGAAAACTGAGAATGAAGGAGCTAGAGAAAATGGGCAAGAGGCAGCAGGTATGAGCTGAAGGGGAGGTTTCACCGTAGTACAAGACAGGAAATGTTTTACAGTGAGGACAAACTGAATAACATCCCCAGGGATAAGGTGCAGTTCCCATCACAAAAGGCTTTTAAGATGCAACTGGATGAAGTG
Organism: Oreortyx pictus; assembly: GCA_036925125.1. NCBI lineage: Eukaryota > Metazoa > Chordata > Aves > Galliformes > Odontophoridae > Oreortyx > Oreortyx pictus. The sequence goes on from JAUPFR010000017.1 coordinate 9,286,305, forward strand.
CTGGATGATCTCATGAAGTGAATATATTTCCCAGGAAAAAGCTAAGCTCTTCTTCAAATTTTGTCCTAGGAGCCAGCAGAAATCCAATACCATTTTGCCTTTTATCTGTCATTTTCACTGGAAGGTTTTATTAGCTCAATTAGCAGAGCTATCCATACTGAAATTTCTCTTTCTGTTATTACTTTACAGCTCTTGAACATAAAATTCAGCAGGCAGAAAGACTTTGAGATTAAATTTATGGCAAGCTTGAGAATCCTCCAGTCTTAACTTCTAACTTTTTAAGATACACTAAATAGTATATAAAGGTTCTTATTCCATGTGAACAGCTCAAAGTGAAAGACTTACACAGATCCTGTCCACACAATGGGGCAGCTGTAGGTCAGTTCACCTTCAGATGAAGTGCCCGTACTCAGTCTGTTGTCCAGCATTATCTTTTGCTTGTGAGCACAGAGATTAGTCCACCTCTGAGCTGACCTGATGATACCTCTCCTTCTCTACCCATGTTGCAGAAACTGATCTTGGCAAGCACTGAGACAGATGCATGGGCATAGAAAGCATCATGAGCTGCATGTCTCAGCACATGGGCACAGGGACAGCATTATGGAAACAGCCAGTGTTCAATGTACACAATGCATGCATACTACTTCTGCTGTGCTGCAACAATGTCATCTCACGGAATAAGGAAGCCTTTCAGTGTTTTTATCATTACTGCTCTATTAACACACACTATCTTTTATTCTGCCTGAAATAATATTGTTCAGCATGTCCCAAAGTGACAAAATATTAACAAAGGAATCAAAAGAGGTAAATCAGATGAGTCAAACTGGCCTTTGCTAAATACACACAACATTTCTGCATAAAACAATGCAAGTAGAAGGGAAGTATTTAGTACCAAGTGTCTATTTTCAGCATTTTTTACCATTACCGAACAGTGCTCATCAGCGGGACCTGTGAACTTGCAAATGCACTGTATACACAAATGCTAACTTCCAACAGTGAGGTCTAAATGCAATAGGTATTCATTTTGTATCTATATTTAAAAATTACACTGCGAAAGAACAGTCAAGAGGACCTCTATTTATCTGAGGTCTAAAAATTCTGCAATGTAGGACTGACCCATCAGTGTTGTTTCTGTAAAGTGTGAATCATCTCTCACACCTTAAATCAGCAAATTACTGTATCATTACTCTTGTGTTTGTCATTCTGAGCCCTTCATCTCAGACAGCAGAGGAAGTATTTCTTTCTTTGACAGTGGCAGATAATGAATGTATTCTCATAAAAGCATTTTGCAAGGGTCAGTATGTCACCTGTTATAGAGGGTTTTCTGCACATGGCAAATAGAGAACGTGCTCACACTGTTCCTGAGTCATAGCCACTGCAGAAAATGACTGTGGTTCCTCTGTTTACAGTGTGGAAGAGACGGCAGGAAAGTGATCAGGTCAGTACCTAGCACAGACCAACAAAATCACTTGTACAACAACACAAAAATTGTTAGCGTGATACAGCACTGGAAGACATCATGTTTCTCTGCATCTCACATTACCACCCCCTGCACTGTACCAGTATGGAGAGGTTTTCATCTCCTTAAAAAGATCAATCCATGCGTTGTACTGCATTATGCTAGCTGTGCTGTCTGCTGCAGGTTGGTCACAGCTTTATTTGAAAACCAGGTATACAGCCCTATACAATAAACAGAAATATCAGTCCTCTATGCAGCAGTCTCTTTCATATTCTACCATCATAGAATGTCTCTTAATTAAGCTGCAATTCTGACTCGAAATCTGATTGGTCATGTTTCAATTCTGAATTTTCCTCTCAAGTGCCTCTACTTTCGGAGCTGATTTTCTAACCACATTTCAGAAGTCATTTAATTTTTCCAGCAATTAATAATGTATTATTCCTTTCAAGAAATGGGCTTAAAAAGAGAATAACTTCAAAGACCTTTAGTTTTGAAAAGCCGAAGGAATGATGAGAATGCAGACAGAGCCCCGCTTCTAACCCCAAACTGCGCACACGAGCTGATAAACTCTGCGTTGGCAAAAGAAAGCAATTCAGAAGAACAGACATTAGCAAATAATGCAGGCTGAGAGAATTGATTAATTCTATTGACTCAGAGCAGCACTATGTGCATTTCATATTCTTCCAGAAACAAGACTTCTTGGGTTGGAACTCCTATGTGTAGAATACCATTACCTTCAGAAACAACGTTTGCCCATGCACAGAGCTGCCATCTCCACCTGCAAACACTATGAAAAGCTTTCCAAGCGGAAGCTTGCATCAGCTGAGATCACAGATCTGAACAGCTTTTTCTGAAGTAAAAACTATTGACTTTGTACGCAACCTGACACCAAAGCTTGCTGAAAATAGAAGCCTGATTTACAAGAGAACAGGTACTTCCATTGCTCAATCATGCCTCCCTTCAGCCAGTGATAGTGGATAGGGGGGCAAAATGCACACCCCCAGAAAAGAACATTTAGTAGCTCTAGGCAAATGCTTCTGATACATGCGTTCTGCTGACACCACCACCACGTGCACAATGACCAGCTGATCTTCGGAGCCAAGAGACCAACATTTAATCCAACAAATCTAAAGAAACAGAACTGAAACAATAGCATCAATCGTCAACTGAATCTCTCTTGCTGTGAGTAAAAATCAATGATAATCCTGTCTCTAACTTCTTCGGTTGTGTTCTATAGATATATTACAAAGACTCTGAAAGCTAATGGAGCCTGGAATATGAGCTTCATCCTTAAAATGATATGGAACATAATTACACATGATGTTCTTCTACTGTGATACAAATTTACAGGAGAAGTCTGACTTCTGTAAAATTGCTTATTTGACATGAGTGTCTGTGTAGCTGAAATCACATTGAGCTTTCAGCTTGTCAAATATTTTTGGCTTTCCACCTGTGAAACACTGGAACTGAACTGACTTTCTTGCATCAAACTGATCCAAGTAAGATGTCCCTTCTCATCTTCTTGGCCTCAGTATCACTTCCAGCCATGCACAGGGGCTGAATGCACTGGGACCTGCACTGTCATCCTGAGGGGTAACTGCACCATCAGCACACCAAATCCTGAACAGAGAGAACCAGGTTTCTCAACACTTCCCATTTAGCAGAGGAAATGTCATCGTACATGGGCAGCATTTACCCAGTTTAAAGGTAAAAAGAGCAAAAGGAACTGAGGTCTGGGGCATAACTTCGCCTCTTGCACATATATAAACTGTATGTCACCTCCCTGTGTACAACATCCTCTCTCACAAACTACACCTTCATCAAATGGGTGATCATTTCTATTCACATGGCACAGAGAGCCTGCAAGAGAACAGCAGTGGGCCAAAGCCTGTGGCAAGTTGGAGAAGCATCCTTATCCAGCCATCAGCTCTTTCTCACCAAGGAACTTGCCTCAGGAGTGCACTGTTCTCACAAAATCAGTCTGAAGATCAAACAAACTGGCACCTGTAGTCAAAGATCAGCATATCCCCAGCACCCAGGATGACTTTGCAGGGCTTTTCTTTCCCCTAGCAACAAATATTACGGCCAGGAGGCTCCGAGCACTGGTATATGAGCACACCACACCATCCAAATAACCAATTTCAAACATTCTAAGCGCTTATTTCAGTGTGCTGCTATGTTGGTAAGGGCTTTCTAGTTTAAATTAAAAACAGGGACAAAATGAATAAAGATGATTCTGAATTCATAAAGATGAATTTAGTTGGATAAAGGGAACAATTTCAGAGCAAGCAAACCTCTAACAATAGCTAAGAGTCAGCTATATAGCAAGAAAAACAAACCCAGTGCCACAAAATCAGTGGAAACTAGCTTTAAAAAAAGACAGTGCAAAAAGAAGACTGAAAAAGGTGAAAACCAATAGCAATGAAGGTGAAAACCAATAGCAATGAAGGTGAAAATGAAAGCCACATACTCTGTCTTTTCATGCACATAACTCACTGCACAGAAAATAGATTATCTCCTACCACTGGAATGGCTCAGTGCCTCGAGGAAATGCAAAACAATTACTGTTTCAGAATAAAAAAGACCACAGGACATGAGGAGAAACACTCTTCCAACAACAAAAATTAAAAAGAAGAACAAGCGGGATAGCCTTACTGCATACAAATGAAAACACGCAGGAAAAGGACGTCAAATTGATAGTGAGAAAGACAAACACTGCCAAGCAGACCTGCAGCGAAGCGGGGCAGCACTAAGACTTATGGATCCAGGTTCTCACAAGAACAATGCAAGCATTATTTTGAGTGAAAATCCTGCCCACTCGAGCAAACAGCCCTTGCAAAAAGTCAAGGAACGTCTTATTAAGCTGTACCTGAGCCTTGTACAAAAGAAATGTGTTTCATAATGCATGGCAACAAAGGAAAGGTTGATCCTGATTTTTCATTGTTATTATAAATTTGGAACTATTTCACTGAAGCCATTGAAATTATTGTACAGAGACAAAGACTCGGCAGATGTAAAATAATGTTCAGGCTCAGGAGGAAACGTAAGACTCCCTATTCTGAATTCTCCTACAGCAGAAGGCCTTTTGTTATTGGCATAAGGAAGGAAAATACAAACAGCAAATCAATTTTGCCTATTTTTCAAGAAATGATTAACATAAAGCAATTTCCACATTTTTTTTCATTCCATCACTGTTTTGGTGTTTATAGCACTTCCAACACTGAAATAACATCATGGGATGAATAATTTAAGGACAAAATGACACATGAATGGCACTACAAAGTTTGCTTCTCGAGCAGGAAAGCTGACATCCCTCAGAAGACAGCTGAGTCACCTAGTGTATAAATAATCCTGTCAGGAGAATAACTTTGACTCATTGCAAAATCACACGGCCAAGTCAGGAAGGTGGGGAACACAGCGGACATTACAAGTGCACTAGCTGCTCCCTTTCCCTATGCTGTCTCAAACACCATCACCTCTGTCAAGCAGCATAACTATGCATGAAAATGAATGTGGTGTTCCCAGCAGCAGACATCAGATTTTCTGATAATCCATTAAATCTGTCATGATTTGCAAACCATGGTTGTCCTAGTAGTTCACTTGGCCTTCCATGCGTCACTTAGAAACAGCCTTATAAAATGGCTGAATGAAGCTGCATACAAACCTGGCGAGGGGAAGCAGTGGGCAACACCCCAGCCAGTAGGCTCTGTGGCTACACAGAGATGACTTGGACTACCTTATCTGAAGAAACCAACTGTCATCCTCAGCTCTCAGTTCTTGTTCTGGAAATCATGATACAGTATGTAGTGATGGTGTACAATACCTGGAAGCACTGAAGATTCACTCTTCATTTGTAGTGCAATCTGTGAACACCTTTCCAGGCTCTGATGGTTCCTTTAATCAGCAGAAATAAGTGTGAAGAGGGATATAATTAATGGCCAAATATTTTTATATTCCTTACACTGAGCCTGCCAATGTAAAAATGCACACAAATGTAATGACCAGCAAATATACCACCTCTCACGATATCAGCCTTCTCTCAAACTGTCTTATCCTTTTTCATCTTCTACTTTTGGAGCATGTAATGCTCAGCTCACTGCAAAGTATGTTTCTGAAAATGCCCACTCTTGCCAGAGGAAAAAGGAAAAAAAAGAGAGAAAGAAAGAAAACCCCCAGACTAAAGAATAATCCACATTTCCCTGTGGGAGTGATGTGAAGAGAGATTATATCTCTCTTTCTTATGATGAGTGTAGTAGCAATATTCATTTATTTCATACATTTTCATTTTCTTTTGCCTTTTTATTCGCTTTTGACAGAGGCAACAGGAAAGGTCAAGTTATCTGCTGAGTAATGAAACCCTCCTGTCTCAAAAACAAACAAACTTCTTCTGGGTCACAATGGTTATTATTCTTCCTTCACCATCAGCTTCACCTTCCTCGATCCTCCCCATCCATATACCAGAAGTATTCTCAATTTTTCACTCACTTTTACATTCCCATAATTCATGGATTCGGATAAAGAATAGAAAAAGGGATACAGAAAAAATAGAAAACACACTGATGTTTTCTTTCTATTTTGTAAAGAAACTGTAGAGAAAAAATAAAAGGTTTAATATTATCCAAAAAATGCCATCGTATTATCATTACAGCAAGTGATTTTAAGGATGGAAATGAAGATTAACTTCCCTAGCAGATGTTACAAAGTATTGTAACGTGCTGACAATCCAAACAGAGTAAATGGAAAGAACGAGCTGGCAGAGCTGCTCTCTCAGCAATGGGCTGGGAGATCGTTTGCAGCTGTGATGCCACTGGGCATTCATGATTTCTGCATTACATCCTTCTGAAGAGCACGCTGGCTGGGAGCACAGTATTGTCTTTCACATTTATCTCCCTTTCTGAGAAGCCAGTCTCTTGTCTGTGAATACCAATGAGGGGGTATGATGAAAATAAGTTTGTCTGGCATTGTGAGTCAACTGTGAATGACTAACAATCAATGAATAAGCCAGTGGGTGTTTGATTACATGGCATATATGTTAGCTTTTTGATGGCTAACCTCTTAAAGCATATTTCCATCCCCTTGGCTCCCTAGGAGAGAATAAACTTTTCAAGGTAGCACTGTCTGTCTCAGCATCTGTTTGCACGGTGCCCAAGCAATACAATCAGTGTTCTCCAATTGGCTCCTAATGTGAAACTGAACACCCATTTCCTTTCATTACCACACAACAAATAGTTAGTGTTTATTCTTCTACTCTCTTGGTAGGTAGAAGGCTCATTGATTGGATCCCTGTTAGTGGCTTGCTCTGACAGAAGGATCATCTTGCTGGATAAGAAAGAAGCAGGAAACTCTTCCCTCAGCAGTCGCATTCTTATTCACATTCTCTTCCACAAATAATTTCAGCTGGATACTTTTTTTCTCCAAAAGAGATGCCTGATGAAGGCAAGTGAGATCCTTGAAGAGTGCTTCAGCTGTGAAGGGCGCTGTCTTCACCTTGTAACATTGAGGACATCTTCCTGAGTTAGCAGTCAGCAGCCATCCAGATTCTAAACTGGAGACCCACTCTTTAAAATGAGATACTGTTTGGAAAAGTCTCTGCGGTGTTTCCTCTTAACATCTCTTTACAGGAAGCATTCTCAGGCTGGCTGGCTCTCAGAAGCACCTATGCTGTCTACTGCTCTTTGGCACATGATAAAGTTACCACAGTGAAAGTAACATACCTCCTGCTGCTTCTTCAAAAAGCAGAATACAGAGTAACTTCCAAATGTGTCAGTAGGAAGATCTATCTACTTCCTTAGAAAAGTGCCTAATTTAAGGGCCACATGAGAAGCAAATTAAGAGCTAACCCAGTTAGTGACATCAAGTCCCCAAGCACCCAGGCTACAGTAAGTGGAATGTTCAGATCTGATGGGAGCTGCCACAGGCCAGCACGCAGGCAACTGAGCTCCAGAGCCCACGCTGCTCCCATCCAGGAGGGAAATGGTCAGATCTCTCCTGCTGGGAGTGGAGCTGCAAGAGATTCTGCTTCCTTTGCCAGGGCCAACTGCAAGTCCTCTGGCCCCCCACCTGTCTTGCTCCTGCCTCCACTTTTTAGTGCTAATTACTACACCATTGTACTTTTTTTGTTTTGTTCTGTTTTGTAATCGTATTATGTATGTATTACTCTATACACTGTGGTTAATATGGAGCTAAGTATATAATGAAACTTAGTTCAGTGAACTTTGCCTCCTTTGCCTATTTATTGCCTTTTTATATGTACACTGAGAATTTTAAACTCTTGAGAGGCTATTTAGTAACTTTCCTCAGTTTCATTTTATCATTTTTATCAGTACATTCACATTCTGTTGCAGAAATGGTAAGCTGTATCTCTTGCTTGAAAGTCACCAAACCCTTCAGAAAGGGTTTTGAAAGGGAGTTTTAATTATTTGAGTATTATAGCATAATTCCTACTTCCAAAAGAAAAAGCAACAGCAGGGATGACTGAAAAAGTGAATACAGACATTCCAGGTGTAATCACTGCAAATTCTCATTGTAACTGAAATGAACTGTTGTTTACCATTATGTTAGCCGTACCCCCAACAATCTGAACCCAAGCTCCTGTACTGCAACATGCACACATTACTGTGTACCATCACGGCAGCACTGGAACTTACGTGCACTCAGCAGCAGAAGAAACAGAACCAGCAACACACACAGCATCCCAAGCAGCAGGTGAGCACTCCTTTTGGTATTTAGAATAAAGGTATTACTTCATCAAGGCAATACCTAAACAGAATGATTCCTTGAACTAAGATTTAATAACAATTATTGACTCAGATACTTGTTGCCTGGATGGGCAGTTTCCATAAAATGGGCACCTGCTCTACTACAAATGACTGTGGGCTCACCAGCCTGTTTCATTCAGCAATCAAACCTGAATGGGCCCAGATGACTGAAAGAAGTACAATTGCATCCCATCACAGCTCTTCAGACCTAACTTTGTACTTCGCTACTTCCACCTTGCAGTTCATTTTATTTCTTTTATTTCAATAAAAAGGAAGTTGGGACCTACAAAAACATCTGCATTTTCCAAACAGGAGCATTCCAGTGAATCTATTGTAGATTTCAAACTCTTTATCTTTTCCTTGCCTCTTGTGATAAGACTCAGTACCAAAAACATTTTCTCTCAAAGGAATACCCCATAAAAATAGGCAAGGGAAGTTTATTTCATGTTTTAAAATTAGAAATGCATTATTTATGGGATTGTTAATTATACATTTTGGATTTATAACCTAGATTTGAAGAAAAGCACAATATTTGAACATACATAATTGCTATCATACTGTACAATCTCTCTTTCTTATTAAACACAGAGCCCATTTCCTCCTTGTATGAATATTTCATTCTGAGTATGTGCTCCAGCTACTAGACAATTTCTCTTCCATTTCAGTCCTTGTTTTAAATGAGGGCAACTCAGACATGAGAATTTTCCACTGATATAATCTAGTTCTACTCCTCAAGCAAAATAAATTTGAAATGCAATGTCAGAAAGAGAAACCTCCCCCTTCAAACCCCCAGATCCATGGTCTCAGGGAACTTCATGCTGCTTGATGCTTGACTGTGTGCTGGCTGCAGGCTTCACAGACCCAAAAAAGCTCCCTGTGCTACATACATGGTTTAGGAGTGGGAGATGACACCCCTACTCCTTCGTCTTCCTGTGCTTCCTCTCTCCATTTGTAAAGCAGGGAAACCATCCCGTGCAGCTATAACATGGTCAAACCAAGACAGTGCAGTCATGGGACACCAAAGAGTGGAGGTAACAACAGAAATGGTTGTGACCAGCTGCTATACGTAGCTGGGAGCAAAGAATCTGATATTCTGTTATTATTTTAGCTTTAATTTCTCCAGGTTTAACTACGTCATTTAACAGAAAAAGTTTTGCCTGACTGAGAAAACAGGATCCTCAGTGTCTTTTATGCTTACTTCATTCATAGCAAGGATACTGAAATTCCCATTTTAGAGACTGAAAACTCTACTTCATTATTAAGATGTATGCGCACCATGGCCCTTACAAATCTCTATTAAACTGAGGATTAGGCAAGAGCTGGAACAGATAGTATATTTTCATTCAATCTCCTTTAAAATAATGATGCATGCAACTTCATGTCATTACTCTTTAATGTTCTTAAGCCTATTTAATCATGCAGTAATATTCCAAAAAGGAAAAGGGAATTATTTCCACATTTAATTTTCATCGCAAAAGTGATTGTGGTTCTTTCCATAGCAGATAAGCAGCTAAAGCTGCTTGGTACCTTAACTGGGATATGACTGCATTAGCTCTGCTACATTACAGCCGAGCTAATGAAACAAAGCAAAATGATTAGCTTCAGACTCCTCAGAGTATTTGAAAGCAACATCTGGTTTGCTGCAAGGGACCTCTGTGGAGGTAACGGTGTCACAGAGACTGTACCCGAATATGTATCAAATCTGGCCTCTGTGGCAGAGCCCATTCCAGAACCATAGAATCGCTGGGATTGGAAAAAACCTTCAGTGTCACTAAGTCCAACTGCCAACCTGACCTACCAAGTCCCATCACTAATCCTTGCCCCTGACTGTCATATCCACACATCCCTTAAATACTTCCTCTTCCCTGAGCAGCTCAATCCAATGCTTCACTACTCTCACCATGGAGAAATTCTTCCTGATACCCAAACTAAACCTCCTCTGGCACAACCTAAGACTGCTCCCTACTGCAGCCTGCAATGGCTCAGACCTTGTTCCCCAAGGAGCAGCGGACGATTACAGCTCTGGTACTCCTCTCCTCTCATCAGAGGTGACAGTGAAGACAGAATGGCTAAAAGCCATGGGCAGATGTGCCCTAGCACAGACAGCTGTGCCAGCTCTTACGAAGGCAGCTCCTATCCCCTCTCCTGAAAACAACACACATGTTCTGTCCCCATCCTGCATCACTTTGCTTGCAACCAGTCTGCCCTACACTGCATGAACACTGGTGCAGGGATGGAGATGCAGCAGGAGCTCACAAGCAGGAATTATCCCTTTGGCACCTAGCAGTTTCCATTAGCAGCAGCACAAAGCCCCACCCAAGCTCCTGCCTCCAATGCCGCTGCTTGCATCCTCTCTGCCACTCACTGCCTTGAAACCACACTTACTGTTAAAGTGTCTCACTGAAATAAACCACCTTTCTTTGTGGGGTCTGCCAGTCTGACAGGGAGCAACAGAGGCTGTGCTGCTGGAAATGTATGCCAGCCACCTGCCAGCCAAACTCCCTCTGTGGTCACTCTTCGTAATGTGCATAGTTTACACATCTCTCCCAAGCTGATACCAATCCCAGAATATTTAATATCTCATCCTAGAGAAAGAGTTAGAATCACTATTGCATGGTCAGAGGCTCTAAGGAAATAAAGTCTAAATTTGTGGATGAGCAACAGAAAAGATGCTGATGCACACATATACATAAAGGAAACTATAGGAGAAGATGACAACGCAGTATTCTGCTATTAATCCCAGACATGATATTATCAGTTTCAGTGCCACACTAGGTCTAATCCAATTACTTCAATGCAGAAGCAGGTATATGGAAAGATCTGGAGAAGATATTCATTTGGTTGAGAGTCTTTTGGACATACATGTGTTAAAATTTTAAGTTGAAGCTGGATTGTCCAGGAAGTGAATTAAAAAGTCAGTGCTTTTCTGTTATGCTCCACCTCCTTCTCAACCATTCCCAAGTCTATCTGTCTCAGAAATTCTCCCAACCCTAACTCACCCACTTCCTAAGCACACCATCCTCTCCACAGCTGTGCAGGCCTTCTGCTCATTTTTAACAAAGCTAAAGATTAACTGGACAAGGAATTGACAAGTATGTCTTATTCAGTTTCTAACCAATAAAACCTGCTCCTTCCAGATTTCATAAACTAAACTGAATACAAGCAGTAACTCAAAAACTTCTATAAGGTTTCAAAGCAGAAAGTTTACAGGCTGAACTGGATTTTGCCTTAGTTCACTGAACTGAAGAGGAAGGTATAGCTGCAAAACAGAACCCAGTCTGAATTTAAAGCATTCTGAAAATTCAGTACCACTCATACTTCAAAAAACTGCACCTTTAGTTAGGTTCTCCTGCGGATTTTCACATCCTAATGTCAAACATGTCAGCTATAGAGTGGTGGCAGGGGGAATACTGGCCATGAAGAACTGGAAAACTAGGAGTGTACTGACCCTGACTTTTGTCAAAATAAAAAAGCCCTAGAAGACATTCAAGCCTTGATGTATCCCAGGCCCAATCTAAATGCAGGCTCATACCTGAGCTGAATACCCTTATCTTCCAGCTGATTTCTAGATGTCAAGTCAAGCATGTGCTTAAATACTTCACAGGGCTGAGACTTGACTGGCCTGTAATTTGGAGAGCTGAGTATGAAGTCGTGGCAATACCCACCCAGGGCAAGCTGCATATTCAAAGAAAGATTTAACCTATCAAAGCGTTGTTCTTCCCTTACTTGCACTGATGTAACTTTGTAAATGTTGTGAATACACCCCTGATATACAGCTGAGGAAAGGAGCAGACACTTGGGCTTCCTGGCTTTTGTGTTGCAAGGGGAAAGAACTTGATTTCCCTTCTTTAATTAATAAAAATCCATAAACCTCTAGCTATTTTTTTTTTTAACAGAAGCCCCCTAGTTGTTAATTTAACTCACAACCAAATCAGATTCAGGTGAAAACCGCACACTTAGAATACAAAGGGTGTTTGAGTTGAGGTTCAAAACCTTCTGTCAATCCAATAATATGATTCTTTTTTCCTTTCTCCCCGAGACTGTTAACCATGTTCCTATTTGGGCTTTAATTAGCTTCTCCAGGATTGTTAGTGCTTCCAGAAGATCCTTTCTTCAAAGCTCTAATTACAGATACGGAACAGATTATCTCAATGTTTAATGACCTTTCATAGTCAAACTGACTTCAGCTTCACACACATGGAAATCCTAGCTGGGGAAGGGAGAGCACTCACACCAGATGCCCACTGCTCAGTGAAGAGCAGAGCCAGGCAGCCATCTCCCTGTGCTGGTGGTACTTCATATCACACGAGTTCCAGGAGAAAAAATTCACATTATGGGTGCACCAGCAAAGAACCTGCTTATAAATAGAAATCATCAGATATTCAATAGGTGTTTAAATTCAACTCTAACAGTATGATCCTTTCAAAAAAGAAAATACACACAGACCAAAAATCTAGGGGTTTAGCAACTAAATACAGAATATTTAATGTGGAAGATGCTATTTTAAAGCCATCTGGTGAAAGCAAACCAGGGAACTGAGTTAGTGTGCACGTGGGCATAATCCCACAAGTGGGATGGGAAGACCCCTGGCATGAAGGGGACAGACCGTGTGGTTCCAGGTGCTAACGGAGCCTTGAGAAGCAGTAACTGGTGTGGAAGGGAAGATGTCACTGCTGTGTGTGCATAGCCAGCCACTTTGATTAGATCCCGTGCTCCACTGATCTACACTCCAGCACTGCACTCCAGAGGTTAGTTCCTTTGCTTTCCTGAGGAAACAAATTTGCTTCATCAAACTATGCTAGTCCCCAGACAATAAGAACATGTCATTGGCCATTACAAAAATGTTCCTTACAGACTGCTTCAGTATAGTTATTGGGACACAAGGGAAGGACAGACCCAAAGTTTACCTCTGAAATATGACCTGCCCCAAGTAGAGAATAGTAGTAACAAGGACTGCTGTTACTGCAGCAGAAGAAATTTTCCCTAAGGATCTAAAAACATAGACTTCATTGACTGTGTGATGGATATGTCATTTTAAACCATAATGGTGTGTTAGGAAAACAAACAAACAAAAAGCATCTTTCAAGATAGTATTAAAAGATTGCACAAGACCACATAAAACTAGCTGGGGAACTTTGTTAGGGTCTCCCTCTATGACCGGGTTAATAATACATAAAATTGCTTCTCACTCAGGAACAAGTGTCTTTTTTTATTATTTCTTTACTCACTTAACTTATCCATTAATTAATGAGATTGCAACAGTATGAGTGATTTACAGTGACACACTCTGACAGCATATATGTCGTGAGCAATGCCATGTCAGGCACTTTGATATTTATATTAAGACAAATGGTGCATAATGTGATGCCCATGCTAACAATGAACATAAATATTTAGTATTCCATGAAAAGCCTACTGGTGTGATTAATTTGGCCTTAACTTCTCTCTCTGCAATCTTGCCTACCCGCTATTTATTTAAAGGCATATTTCCAGAGAACCCTCACAGAATGTAGTTACTAGTCCTCACTGCAGTAGCAGCTTCTGGCAAGCAGCAAGCTCCCCTCCTTTCCCTCAATAAGATACTGGAGGCCACGAGAGCACAAAGACAAGCACCGAAAACGTAATAAGGGAGTGGGAGACAAAGGGAAAGATGAGAGTGAGCAAGAGAAAGATTTTCCACATTCTCTCATTTCAGCCTTTTACTGCTCATCAATTCACATCTGTAATGATTTGCTCAATTCTTAGTATTAACTCAACTTGATGAGTGCAAGGGTAGGATCTGTGGGCACTGCTCTTGGCAAAACAGGGGCACATCTCAGTTCTGGAACCTTTTTAAGTGAGACCCTCGATGTCTTGTAACTCCAAACCTATTAATAGTAGCACACTACTTGAAATCTCTCCCATTCCTAAAAAAAATGACTGATAAAGTTTCTGAAAATTACCGAGAGGAACACAGTTCCTCCATTTCCCAGCCATCCTTAAGACACCTGGAAGACAGAGGGCATTCAAGTAAATCTTATTACCCAGAATACTGTTCTGCCTGTAAGGAGAAGAAGACAAAGGTAATTCGTATTCTTACCTGTTACCCGTGTATCAAAAATCCACATCAATACTGCAAGTATTACTTTACTTTAAAAAACAAACTAAACACAAATTAATCAAGAAAGTCACTGTTTTTGCCCAAGCATAATTGCTGTTAAGGAAGCTGCAACCAAGTATCTCCTTGATACTTAGGTAGGGCAGTAGCAAGCCAGTAGATGATACACCTACATTGCCAGAGGCCTTATCTCTTTTCACATTTTGCATGTCCCTTCTACAACCCAGTCACACCCATATCAGCAGCATATTTCTATAATCATCCACTACTAATCCTTAATTGTTAAGGAACTGAACTCTCATTAAATTCTGCCGTCCCAGTTGTCACACTAATAAAAAAACGACTCATTCCATGTGTGCATATGAATCAAGACAACAGTGATCTACTCGCATCGCTTACTGCAATATGTTGTGTTTGTCAGTGAACGCTGTGCTGTGCCCTGCTCTATTAGAGGTCATTTACAAAGCAAGTTGTTTGCATGAATGCAAATCACAAGATGCCTGGCACACCTTAATGCATTGCAGAGGTACTGAACTCCTCCCTCCTCTCTTGGCATTAACATTTTTAATGTGAGATTCCCTTCCATGACAAACTGCCATTGCATACTACCATACTTGACACCCAGAGATTAAGGAGCTCAGTATTTAGGCTGTCACAAAGAAAATCAGGCATCTACAGGGCTGCAAGTGCACCTCTGCAGGGAGAAAAAATCAGGTGCTAAAGAACTCTTTAATACAGCAATGAGCACACCGAAGTCAAACAGGTAATGAGAGCCAGATTCAAATGAGCAGAAAGTAGAAATAAGCAATGTGTTCATGGAATGCCTGTTGTTAGTGACTGGACTCAAAATCTAGTCACTTTCTTTGAGCTGAATTGATCTTGTAAAGAATTCTTTAAAAACTGCTATTAGGATGATACAAAGTGGAATTTTGGTTGCTATAGCACTTAGAGCCCATTTTATGTCTGAGGGAAAAATCTCTATTTGCTTGAGAAGGACTCTGGTACTGCAGGAGAGGCTCACATACTTCAAGGCTCATAGCTCCTGCTCCTGGCTTGGGGTTGCTGTGGCAGCAAGGTGACAGTCTGTCAGCATCTCATGAATGCCACAGGGCTCTGGATGGGACCAACCAGCAACACAGTTTCAGGCATCCACAGGACTCCAACACAACAATTTACCACCACAAGTACCAAGCTGCCATTTACATTCCTCTATGGTTTTAAAAGCTGCAAGGATTTACTAGAGACGAAGCATTAAAATACGTGAAAAAAGGGTGAACAGGAAATGGTAGGCATTGTGATTTATGTGTTAAAAAAAGGGAAGGCTAGTTAAAAAAAAATGGTTTATGAATTCAAAAGAAATTAGAAGTTATTTCTATTTCACCTCTAAATGTCCTGTGTATCAAAGAGAGCAACACTCAGGCAAAATGTAATTACTTAGAGGCTCATTTTTATCCTTTTCCCAAAACGAAGCAAAAGCCGCACTTCCCCATGAGCATGAAAATTACAATATACCAATCACATTCAGCAAGAACCACCAGCAGCCACTCTGGATGTCTGCAGGGTTGTGTACTGCATTACCCAGCAACATCAGACATCTTGTCTTCTGAGAAATCACACTAAGCAAATCAAAATAACCTAACAATTGCTTGGATGTGCCTAATTCTTTTACACAATCACAGCTGTTCAGAGATTGCAATGAAAATCCACGTGTAAGCCCCATTTAGTTGCGCTATGCCTTTTTTAGGTACATTTTTCAACAAAGGAAAAGAATCCAACTTGTGACTGATACAAAATTAGCATGCAGTTATTGCAGTTTCGGGGTATTTTTAACCATCTTGCAGCATGTGGTACCTGTGGCTTACGCAACGCTTCGGCTAACAAATTTTGGTTAAACTGATCTCTGGTTTGTTCTCATTTCAAGCGATGTTCAAAGTGCCCACTCCCATTAGGAGAAGAAAAGGTAATTTCTGAAGCACAAAGCAAATGCTTGATATCACAGAGTACAGAAATGCCCTATGCAGTGCAATAACGGCTGCTAATGAAGTTTTCATTTTCTAGCTCCACAACTGTGTTTTACCATGAGACCTGAAATAGAGGTGAGACATTCAGAGCTGACATACAGCACAACCAGTTCCTTAACTGAACTATATTCGTGTTTAGTTTAACCTGCAGCCTTTGACTCAGACGTGCACAGCACAAACCTAATTCTAAAATGTCATCTTTCTTAAGTCTTTATCTCCTACCCCCTTTCCCTCACCTCTGAATGCCAACCAGCTCCTGGCTGTAGGCAATCCATCGTCTGCACACGCATTTCATGGGTGCTTGGTGCAACCACCTGGTGCTCCCAAGGTTTCTTCATTTATTTTCAAACACAGTTTGGTGAGTGTACTGACAGCCTGGATTGCTAAAAGACTTTAAGCCTTGAAGAGCCTTTTATTTAGTATTTTTGTTTCTTTCTCGTGTTACTTCAAAAGTTTTCCCAGTGGCTCTGATGTGTAATAGAATATTAAGCTGCAAAACATCTCCCGTAGCTTTGTTGGTCACAGTTACTGAGAAGATTTGATTCCTACTGTTCTTAAAAGGCGAGTGACAGACTTTGCCGGGGCGTACATGACCTTTCTGAAGCAGCAGCCCGGTAGGAACCACATCGATTGCTCCAACCTGTTCAATGAGCAACAGCCGCAGAGCCAGCAGGAGAACAAGCCCTGATGCCTGCAGTTAAATAACAGCACCTCAGGAGAGCACATTTAGGAAACAGCTGAAGACTGGAAGGTCACTCTGGATGAATCACCCCCTTTCTCAGGAGCTGGCACCACGGCCAGGCAGCAGCTCCTCTGGCTGGCTCTGGTCACAATGCAGTGGCCTGGATCTGAAGACACCCAGCACTTTGAAAGAAGTGGTCTTTTATACACTTCAGCTTTTCTCTGTAATTTATTACACTAAAAGCAATACCGAATTTCTCTCAGAAATTCATAAATCCTGAAGGCTTGAGCTGCTTTCAACCAACCATGAAGGCTTTGATGCCAATGGCCTGCCTGTCCTTCCACATGCACCTCCACTGAGGTCTCCCATACACGTCTGACGTTCCCAAACACCCCTGACCCACAAAGATCAATACTTTTGTAACTTCTACCCTTCCTCAGTGTGGCTTTGTACAGTTGCAAAGCTTCACACCACACACAGCACCAGTATGAACTCCAAGAGCTCTCAGCTCCTGTCTCACTCACTGAATTCACTGATCTGGGCTTTCGCAGCAAGCAGATGAGCACAGGCACAAAAATGCTGCTGCATGCTTAAGCTTTCTGAAATACCACACTGAACACAACAGTCATCCAAGCACATAGGAGTCATTTTCCTCAGCTGCAGTTTCAGCTCACCTTACCTCCCCAGCTGCACGCTGCCACAAACAGTCCATGCTCTGCTTGTCCCAGGGACACAGTGTCTCTTCCCGCTCTGTCTCCTCTCATTTTTTTTCACTGCTCCTAGGTGTCTCTGTACCTGTTCAAATGACAGAGAAAAATCACACTGATACCATGTCTCTATTCACACTCACTCTGGTCTTTGAATATTTCATCTGTCCTTGAGAGAAGGTGTGGTTAGAGCCTTCCTACATTTAGCCTGTCTGAAGGGCTGGTATGGGTGCCAGTCACAGTAAGCCCACTGTGATGCTTCCTAAGGTGTACGTACCCATTTCTCAGCATAATGACAGGAACACCCAACAGCTAAGATATTTTCCAACAGCCTAAAACGCGCCATGAGATGTTTCGTTACCAACTAAAAGAACAAGAGTTTCAAAAGTGTATCTTATACTACAAGCAATATGAGCTTGAAGTAACCCAGATCAAATATGTATCTATTATTATTGGCTTTTTTATTTCCTTGAATTTGCCATATCTGGCACCTTCCCCTCCTTTTAAAAGCTTTTCTAATCCAGAATGGCATAAGAAGCACAGTGCTGTAAAGTGCATACAATGATGTCTAGCTGTGTCACCTGGCAATAGTTCTACAATAACTGTTTTCCCAAACCCATTAGTATACTTTCCTGAAGTTCCAGTTAGCAATATAAAAAAATAAAATCACACTTAAACTGTACAGCTCGTATAAAGCCCTAGAGCAGGCAATGCGCTCCTTGGCTCAATCACACTTTTCACAAATGGAATTTTTATCACAGAATTTCATTTCCAGTCAATAGAGATCTGTATTTATAGATCATTTTTCAAATATATTACTCAGCATCTGCTCGTTCCATCTCTGGTAAATATTTTTGCCTCGTGCAAAGGATATGAGGGCAACACAGCCAAGATGAATTCTTGCATCATACTCTAGCAGCTGAGACGACAGTGACATACAGCAAGATATTAGAGCTCTATAGTATTAGGAATGTACAGTAAGTCTGAATAAATGTAGCTCAGAGTTTTATAGTTTCTGGCCCAGCAAAACACAGATAAAGGTGCACATCTAACATAACAAATTGCCAACTTTAGTCATTCAGAATAGTATGCCCCATCAATTAAATTTAACCTATTATCATCTCAGCAGGGCCAGCCCAGGTGCCTTTGATGGCAGCTTGGCCGATTTCATGCACTGCAGAACAGCTCAACAGGGAGGTACGTGTCTAGCTAAGAAAAACAAAATAGGACTTTCTGTTATTAAACTCTTCTACTGCTTCAGGATGGGCAGATGTATTGCATAATGTAATCCAGCTGATGTAGTTGAGAAGTTTGGCCATTTAAAGTGCTAAGTTTACCTCACAACCAAAAGACTGATATTCTAACTAGCAACCGAGTTCTTCTCCAAGCAAGTGCTTAATTACTGGGAGCAGGCGGCTGTGCTTTAGGGCCAAAACAGATGCTGCCTAACAGAAGAACATAAGCGGACTCCCATTAGCAAGAATATTTGGAGTTTTTGTATTGACGGTAAATTGTCACTTCCCTTTCAGGGGTTAATCCAGACTCTGTGAAAGCAAGCATACTTAGAAGACAGAATAGGTTAAGTCTATCTGCACTCCAGCAGTTTTGCACGTACACCATTTATGCCTGCAGCCTTATCAACATTCAAAGCCACATCAATTTATCTAATACTAAGATTTTTAAACAGCTAATGAATTCTGAGCACGGCCAGAACTAGCTGAATTCAAATTTGCTTTATACTGAGTTCCCTTAACTCAGTGAAGCAGGCAGCTTAGTGTGCCATTAAGACCCTCCGCACAAGATATTCTACCTGCTATGTAGGCTCTTAATATTATAACAAAAATAATAAGTGATAAGAAACAATGCAATGGAGAGTCAGTCTAAGGCAACAGAGAGACAGAAAGGTTATGGGAAATAAAGATCACATCCAAGTCTCAGTGCCACTGTGAGGACTGTAAGAAAGCTAAACAGCATATTTAATGTCAACTTAGTCAAATTGCTTAAGTGACTCAGAATGAGGACTATTTTGAGATGCACAGCTTTAGCACAGTGAGTTCTGAATTCCCCTCATAAGAGAACTACTTTATTCTGTTCTTATTTGTCAGTTTATATAAATTGTCATAACAGGATATATAAGTAACAGAAACAATCCTGTGATGGTAATCCATACAAATTCTATCACGGTAATAAACTCTCAGAATTTTATCCGCAAGGCTCCTGATAACCTCCTCCAAGGAGGAATTCAGTAACTCCACTAGTCAAGAACCAGAAGGGCAGGCTGGTAACTGGCTTCAGAAGTAATGCTAGAGAAACTCTACAGATGCTGCTTCTCAGATGGAATTAATTCCATGAGTCTAAGGCACAGATTCATTTCAGGCTCATTTTTTCTGCCTCTTTCCAAGTTAAAGTACTTCCAAATTGATATGCTTTAAACCCTAGTGACTGCCTTGACTTACTAATGTCATATCTTTGTGGGTAGAATCCTGGAAGACAAGAATTATTGGCACATGGCAGTATTATTTAATTTAACTTCATCTGCAGGCTAAAAACATTTAATCAGAATTCCAATGGAATTAACTATATTTGATGTACTCACACTATGACTGAAATTTAATAAAAAGTAGGACAGTTTGAAGAGGGAGATGTAAAATTAAGCTACTCATTTTTCTCTTTCAAACACCTGCAAGTTAGTCTTAATTTCTAACACCGTGAAGGACCTCCAGCCATGACAGCCATTACAGCTTTCACAGTCTGGTGCATACTCTACAAAACGGAATAACAGAAAAGTGAAGATGTTTCCTTCCTCCAAATAATTTTCCACTAAAACATACAGACTAAGACATAAAGAACAAAAAAACATAATTGCTTTATGAAACCTTAAAGGATTTGTGCAATTTTTCTCACATTTTTGTCAGCAGAAATATTGTGGGGGATTTTAGTTACAATAATGTGATGAGCTTGTGTAACAGGGGCAAAATGGAAACTTTTCAAATAAGTGGTTCATACCAACATATAGGCAGGAGCAACGGCTGGGAGGGAAAGGCTGAACTGGCATGCATCCCATGGAACAGAATGGGATGCCCCAGAGTGGGTCCACTTGGTGGACCAGGGGAAAGAAAAGCCAGGAAAAACTGAATCCAGAGCAGTACAAGGCTCAAAGAATGTTTCTAAAAAGTTGTCTTGTCAACTTCGCTCAGTATACTTATGCACAGTGAAACTGCATTTGTGAAGTCCAACCCATGAAAAAAGTGTTCAAACTACTGAGAGCCTGGAAGAAGTTCTGCTTGACTAGTCAAGAAAAAAAGGCCAACCTTGGATATATCACCAAGGAAAAATCACTAAGATCAAGGTCTATCCTGGCACAATGGGTGAAAAAGAGAAGCATGTTGCAGCTGATGTGACCAGGAACAAAGGGAAAGCAGGGAGCAGAAAGAGGCAGCAACTAATGGAGAAGCCTCATGTGCATCCAGTGCCACCTTGGTTTGAAACCTGATCACTCCCTTCTAGCTTCTATAGTAAGAAATGAACTGAAATACTCAGAAAGAAAACACTTCTGTTTTCTCTTATTGTTGATAAAATGCAATATAAAAATCAGATTTATTTATTTTTTAATAATATGGACCATTCTAAAGGTGAATTTAACATTACAAAGAAGAAGATAAACAATTATCTAATCTTTTTCTTCTGCTATTACTCTCTGAAGAGTTTGGATACAAAAAGGAATGCTGAGTCCCCATATCTGAAAGCACGATCCATATGAAATTGACCAATTGACTCAAACCAGGGCTGGGGTCTGGGCAGCATTCTTCAACGTATGTTGTAATGAGACACCTCAGCACAACATGAGAAGGTCATCGGCAACTTTCACTTATATAAAGTAACAAGAACTGGACTAACGCAAACTGTAAATGAAGATGAGAATGTTCTGTTGCTTATTTTTGCCCCCTCCTCTGATGTACCACTGAAGAACTGAATTGAATTTATTATTCAAGCTAATTTTTGAGGGCTACTCATGCTAACCTACTTAACAAATGAGTTATAGGAAGAAGTTTTAGAAGAGTACTTTTAAGACTTCACTGATGCACTGTCTTGTAGCAAAGAGCAATATCTGTTTTTATATAAAAGTATATATATATATATAAATATAAATATATACAAAAGTTTCACACTCCCATTTGATATCTTAGAAAGTTATCTCTAGAGCTTAGGATTCTGATTATCTGGAATAACAGCTCTTTGTAAATCAGGAATAAGAGGGATACAACTGAGCTGGTTACTGTAATTTCTCCTGTTAAGGCTCCAACTGAGACCAGGAGAAAAAAAAACAAAGCAATAGTTTTGCCAAATGACATCAATAATGCTGAAAACACAGGCTTCTAACCAACACATTCTGACTCTTACCATTGCCAAGCACAAAATTTCCAAACACAACTGCCACAAAAAGCACAGCCCTGTATGGATTTTCTATGGATCAGTCCTCTACCATGAATGGGATTACTTTCTTCTTCGACCTCTGTACAGGGAGCTATTTAGAAGTCTTTCAAAATCTGGTTTGCTATTGTTCAGAGACAGATTTGAATGTATTGACTTCGAACGAGAACTGGTTTTTACAATTCCTTTTCTCTGAAACTGTTTTCCCCACATTCTGCTTCTCTGTTCTTTCCCTCCCCTCCCAAGGTGGATACAAACTTCAGGCTGCCTGAGTAGCTTTTAAATGTTAAACAAAACACATCAGCTTGCCATGTCTGTCTCAGCAGAAAGTCAATATCCACTCCAGGAGCAATCAAGCACCCAAGCATGCAAGCTACAGCAAAAGCCTGTAAAAAATGTACCGGCAAAGCCTGAAAGAGGTGCAAACAAACATTTTCTTGTAAGCCTCCAGATGAAGCCAACTTTATCTAAAAGATTACAAAGGCTTTGATCAACCTGAACTAAACGCTGGAACTTAGTGGGCGACCAAGTGAAATTCTGAACCAAGTTTACTGAAAGTCTGGTAAGAAAATAGCTGTGTAACTTTTCCAATCCTACATCTCTCATATTCCCTGAAATGTAGTTACAATGCATCTTTATATTTTTCCTGCTTCTATAAATGCAAACAGTGAGAAAAATGCTTGTTTTCTATAACACAACTTTGAAAACCCTTATCTAAAAACTAAACTCATTTCACAAGGGTCACTGAACATGCACTGGATGACAAATGTTTTTTATCACTACCAATCTTGGGAAGTGTCTCAATGACGAAGTGTCCAAGTGCAGAACAATACTATACACACTACAAATGGACTGATTTTTTTCCACAGATAGACTAAAAATAATGTAGCTAGCCCAGAAAAAAAATTCAACTGTTATCATGTAAACACAGAAATATTTTTGTCCTTTAAAAAAATCTACTGAAAGACAAAAAACTCCAAAGGCTTCAAAAATAATCTATATAATAATAAATAGCCCAAATAAGCAGCATGTAATTTTACCTTTAAATAAATAATCTTGAAAAGTGTTTCTAATCTTGGAATGGGGTGGCCACTGTTGGGGCTACATGCTGAGAAATAGAACAGAGAGGAAATTGCTTCTGTGCTTACCCATATAAATTCAGTTCTTACTGCTGATGGACACAGACACCTAAGTTCTCAGGCACATGCTGAGGCACAAGGAATTGATTCTATTTCTATGTAATAGAGTTTTGTTTCTTCAAAGGGAATTGCTAAACTAATTATAATATAATTAATACAAGGATCCAGTCTTTGTAAAGCACCTCCTGTTGTCAGTGATGCAGTACCCCTGGCAGATGATTGGAAAAAAAGAGAATGATGAACTCATGGAACAACAATCTTTTTGAAGAACCAGGATTTCCTGTAAGGTCTCCAAAAGTTTTTTCTAACAGACTAACATCTACTGAGGTAATCATTTTCCATACATCACACTAAAGAACAAAATCCAGCAAGGATTTACAAGCACTCACAGCATTCAGCACATCACAAGCTCTACTGAAGTCAGTGCAACCAAGCCACACTCTGGGAAAAAAGCATGCTTAAGGGCTTGTACAATTAGCTTAAGAGATCAAATGGAAAAATATTCAAATGCAAAAATGGCATTAAGTGGGAACATGATATGGGTAGATTGGTCAGCACACGCCTGATTTTTGGACTGCTTGAAAATGAAAAGCCCTGATATTACTGGGCAAAACTTGAGAGAGCAACTAAGGGATCCATTTGAGGGGGTAGAAATGGGTGCTGAAAATAGGACTTCTACTTGGAACTCAATCTGAACTGCAAG
Organism: Oreortyx pictus; assembly: GCA_036925125.1. Lineage (NCBI taxonomy): Eukaryota > Metazoa > Chordata > Aves > Galliformes > Odontophoridae > Oreortyx > Oreortyx pictus. Next base: position 9,310,302 of record JAUPFR010000017.1, read on the forward strand.
CACACAGTTCTCACCCAAAATTCAGAGAATAACTCAGCCTCAAAACTCTGAAGGTTGATTATAATATCTATAAATGAATCACTCTCTAGCATTACAATTGTCTTCAGAGGGAAGTTTTATTTACAGACTGTACAATTAAAAAAACAAACACAGATTTAAAGGTCTGGATCTACATCCTTAAAAGATACACCTTGAAAATCCACCTGTTGCTACTTTTGGGGAGATGCCTGTCTTTGCTGTCTTACCACGTTTCATCTCTGCACTTTGTACAGAAGAAGTTGCTTAATTTAGCTTCATCAAGTTTTTTTTAGGCTTATCCAACCTCTGCCCTACAGACCAGTATGGGGAAACTAACACACAAGTTCTGAGTGCAGGCAACCTATAGAAAGAGAGGCCATGCAGAGCATGGAAAGCAATGCAGCAGGCCTGTTGTCTGGCAATAAACACAATAACTGCCCCAGCCAGGTAACTGCTTCCTCTAATGAAAGTGTCTTTTACGGAGAGCATGCTACTTTGACAGTTTGTGAAACTAGAAGAAGGCACAGTTTGCTCACTGTATGTTGTGCCAACTCCCTGAAGAAGGAAAAGGAATTCATTTTTAGCATATTTCCTAGAAACGAAGAAACATTCATGAACTAAAACCTCTTCTACACTTCTCCTTTTCCAGTCAACACCTTTGAAAATGTCATTATTGTGTCCTTAGAAATGTTATTATAAATTCAGCTTAACATTCAGCTTAACATTCAGCTTAACAGTTCTACTTGGCTGGAGGACACACGGAGCTGTACTATGAGAAAAATCCACTCCGGCAATGCCGCTGGCCCTCGTGATGGTAACTGGGCTCAAGCAGCCTGCCAGGCACAGGGAACTGACGCAGGGACAGGGAGCCACTCCGTGTCACATCCCTCTCCTAAAGCACACTGCCCAAACAGGTGCTACCTGGGATTCATTTAGTCTTACAAGAAGAGCTCACATTCAGAGGGCTGCATACAGCCAGAAGCATTTGCGATAGCATACGTTCATAAGGCATTCAGAGTTCAAAACAAGGAACAACTAGAGCTGGGAACAGCTATCATGGAAAAACCTAGCAGCACAAAATGAAGTCACAACCAAAGAACAACTTCAGCATCTTAATTCAGGGCTCACAAGCAGCCACGGGCTCCAAATTATATACAAACTGTAATCATTTCTCCCAGAATCACAGAGCCATTTTGCACATGAGCATGACCACTCTTGAACTCATGACTTTTTAAAATCAAACTTCTGTCTCAACTGTAGAATTTAATCTCTTTTATTTATGGTTCTCCCAATTCCCCAAACAATTACGTCTCAATTGGAACAGGGCGGTATCAACAGAGCGGGAGTGCTCTTCCCACGCAGCAGTGAGCCGGGTTCTCCTCCGTGCTGGCACACTGGCGTCTGTGTGGCACTGCAAGGTCACGTTGATTTGTAGCACCAGGGGATTACAGAAGCCTCAGGCGAATGGCAGAAGCCTTCACTTTCCACTAGAAGCTCACTGAATTACTTCCAAATTTATGGTTATGGCGAACAGTTGTCAAAGAATCTCACTGCCCACAGCCCAGAAAGGGAAAGAGCAATGAATTAACTTTAGAAGAGATGCAAAGTTTCTGTCTTGCAAGGTAAGACATCATAATCTCATGCTCAGGTTTATTTACTTGCTAATGACAAAGCTAGCATCCTTGAAATTCACCGTCCTGGAGGACATGGGAAAGATGACATCTTTCCAAAACCAGGTAAATCATAAGCTTGTATCGAAGATGACAGAATATTGTTATAGTTGAGATTCTCTTTAATACTGATCTGGGAAAACATTTCTGAAGTTTTAATCAGAAATTATTTTACTGACACAAATCACAAAGCCTGAGTTTCGTTTCTCCAAGATGAGGGGAGACAGAGATGTAAATCACAGGTCTCACACCTGGAACCAGGAATACTGATCAGCCCACACCTCCACTCACTTGGCCTTTGCTTTCTCCTCTATAAAATGGAACATGAATGCACTTCTGTCAGACACAATAATCTGAAGCAGATCCTGCAGATTTATGAGCACAAACACAGGAATTTTTTGCAAGTAACCTGAGGGCTTTGTACACTTCTGAATTCAGAATAAAAAGAAAGAATTTTCTAAGTAGAAAGAAAAAATAATAATAATGCTTAAAATTGTTGAACAACAAAGTAAAGAGAAACAAAAAAGTAAAGGAGGCACTACAATGGAACATGCAGATTATCAGTGTCATCAGGCACTGGCATTAGAAACACAATGGGAATGAGAAGCTGCATCTGTAAAAAGGAGTGACAGTTTAACAAGTGAAGCAGACAAGAAATAAGCCAGGTTTGATAGTTGATTATAGATGGGGAAACTTCAAAGACCTGGAGATTGCGGAAGTACTAGCTTTAAAAATCTAATTACTCAGGCCTGGTTCCCAGCAACACAAACTTCTCTTACAGGGATCCAGCTGTTGTAAGGACCTCAGCTTGAAGGAGCCTTACTGAGCATCTCCGCTGTGCAATTCACCCACCACGCTAGAGACACTGAGTCACAGTGTCCAATACTTCATCCATCCATGAAATCTGTATGAAGAGATTCAGCCATCACAAGAGAAGCAGAAAATCATATTTCTATGGCAGTGCTGATGATACTAGAAGCCTCACAGCCATGGTAATGCTGCTCTCCTCTGCAAGCCTGCAGACAGACTTCTGTGCTGATCTCAAGGACAACCAAGTGAGAGGCACCAGGAGGAAGCCAGTTCCTAAGCAACGCTGCCCTTCTGCACCCCACGGCACCAGCAGCATGCTGCCTTGCTCAAGGCTCTGCAATAGGATATTCAGGGTTTGGGGCACTGGCTGGGAAGCAAACCTGGCTTCCAACACCACTATCTCCTCTCGGGCTGCTACTACCACCCCATAGGGTGAAAAACATTGCACTCACTTTTTTTTTAGCCTCCGTGTTTATCACCTGTCTCCTCAGCAGCAATCAGATCCTTCTGCTGTTGTACACTGGCAGACAAAGGGAAGCTCAGACTTCAGGGGGGTCTCTAGCCTTGTCATACACCACCAGCTTGGGTGCAACACCGAATGATTTACATTTCCCAGCAGCTACAGCTGGCAGATGTTCCTCTGCGTATTTCTACCCTGCAGCAAACAACGCCTCGAGCAGCCCAAGCGGGACCACATGGCAGCACTGCCACAGGCCCAGGGCACACGCAGGCCCAAGCATGAAGCATCACCTGCAACATGGGAGAATCACTCCATGTGCACCAACTTACTGCAGCCACAATGTGCATCTGCTATACAGAGTATTCCCATGTTCAAAGGCACAGCGCAAAATGACTTGGAAGGGTCATGGGATTCTTGGTCTGCAAAGCAGTCCATTGATCATAACTAAAAAAGGCAAAATGTCAATAGCTCCTGCACTGAGACATCTCAAGGATTCACAGCCCTGAAGATAAGCAGTAAATAAAAAAATAAAAAAAGAATAACCTCACATTTACAGTTGACCATCACCAGAGTTTCAGTGATGCAGTACTCTTTACAAGTAGTGAGCAATGTAAATTTATGAAGGCTAAAGCATAAAATATAACTATGTGAATGGTAACTACATATAGAAGTTGGCCCTCTGACCTCAGTGCAGTTATTCTTTTCAGAGGAGCATTTTTCTTTATGGAGAGTTCAGTTGTTCTGGCCTCACATCTTCTAATGGCAGAAATGGATGTTGGAACTGATTTGCACAATTTCTTCTGCTCCTAAAATGTGAGATTTACTTCTAAGCATCAGCACACAAACAGCTTGTTCCACTACATGACTTATCACAAGGGAAGTAGAAAATGCTCTCCAACTAAAATTTCTCCCATATCATTTAATATTTCTATGGCAAAAAGTTCAGTTTCTGAACATACAAACTGTAACCATTCCTCAATTAGAACAGATGAAAAGATGTTCTTATTGAACGTGTATTCCCCCTGGTGAAAACAAAGACACAGACATAGCCAGACAAAACTTCAACTCCCTCCCTGGTTTCCAGGAAACTATGCATTGCTGCGTTTTATGACCAAGCACTGTCAGCTCACCAGTAATGACTTTCACCTACTCTAGATGGGCTGCTCTTTCAAGTGCTGAGAGGTAATTTAGATTACATGCTCATTTATCTCGGGGCCTCTCTTGTGAGCAGCTGGTGCCAAATAGAATATGGTGCTCTTGTGACATGGGATTACACTGTCAGAAGAGCTAAGAAGGAACTAGCTAATTAATATCAGTTAATTTTATTAAAAAGACATACAGCTGCATGCAAACCAACTTCCCAGCAGAGGAAGAGCACAACTGGGTTCTGTTCACAAAGCTTTGGACCAACAGCCGTGTCAGAACACAGAGGTCTGTATCTGTGTGCCTGAGCAGCTCACGCGGGCAGCTCGCTCCCTCCTCCAGCACTGCTCAGGAAGCTGGGGATGAACCAGCTGCAAAAAGCACATAAATTACTGTTTGCAAATTTCCAGGTATTCCTTACAACATCTCTAAGTGTCGCTGAGCAGCATGGATCCTTGGAACAGCCTCAGGCTGGTTTCCTGTCCAAGGCACAACCTTCATGGTCACCTTTGGGCTTCCCACACTGTTTATGTGGAGCCAAGCAGTGCTGCTGTGAACAGCACCTCCCATCTCCCTGTGGGAATCTGGCGACAAGAAGCCTCTCCCGTATTTTTTACTGCAGTTGAACCCAGTGGCACTGCTCAGAGGCTGCAGGAAAGCGTGGATGTGCCAGCAGTGCAAGGAACCCACTCAAATGGACTTGTTTTGCCAGTGACTGGCCTAGAGAAAAGGTTACGTGGTCCTGGAATCTGACACTAATTAAAAAGGATCTGTTCTACATATATGGTCAGCCTGGCTGTATCTCTGAATCGTGAATGCAGGAAATGGCAAGCAGGATGCTATGTGCTTCTAAAATAAACTTCTGGGTGAAATGCCAAGGCCAGCAACCCACCTTCAGTTCTCCCCTCATCCTTCCATGACTTCCTCTTGCGAGCCTTAACTGCATCACCACCTGTCCTGCACAGGAAGTTAAATTTATATAGAAATAATTACCTATGCCAAAACTTGCACATTCTTTTCAGTGCACACTATAAAAATGTTCAAGGCTTGTAAAGAATGCAATGTTTAATACCAAGCAGGATCTCCATTGAAAATAGATACCAAAAACTTGCAGCGCTGCTTCATTTCCATGTGGGGCTACTAGTTTTCCTTACACATGAAAATATCACCATAGAAAGGTCTTCCCTGTCCCCTCTGAGGTTACAAACCTATTCAGAGACACCTGGCTAGCTATTTTAAATGTCACCAAATCCAAAGCCCAGCACTGATGGAGTTGTTTGTTATTGCCTTGTTATGCACATGCCAAAACGTTTGCTCTGTCATCAGCAGATCTTATTTATTCTGCTTGAACCCACAGATGGCTGAAGCAAGCTCAGTCTTCAAAACAAGCATCACAAGAGAACTACAGCAATTAACAGTGTCTTTAACAAGTCACACTTGAAGGAGATCGATAACATCTAATTTTTGTAAAAAATGCGGTAAATCCTTTTTACCTGTTGCAATCATGCTCATACAGGTATTCAATGCAATTTCAGTTTATTCAGATAAACTGAAAGCATAAAATTAGTGTTTTAATTTACTTAGCCAAAGCAGATGCATTTTTTTAAAAACCAATATAAAATATATAATCTTTGCCAGTAATTTCTTCTTCACAGAACAATAAACAGGAAGGATTCACAAAACAGTATAAAGATAGCACAGTAAACGGGCTACACATTTTGCAGAAAATAGATTTCAGAACAGTTTAAATTACTCAATATGAGGTTAGCAAAACAATGCTAAGCCAAATTTTTACTTATCTAAACTTTAATTCTATTTTTAGCTTGGTAGAACTATCCTGGTTTAGGATCTAACAGGGTTAAAAATTCAGATCATCCTATAGCAATTTTCTCATTAAAAATAAATAAATGTGTAAGTAATGAGACTACCGAACAAAAGCTAAGCTGATTAACAGACACTGTGTACGTCTGGAATGGTACATTTGTATTGTATGGGACAGAAATCTCATGGTATTTGTAACAAATATCTGTACCACACTTGCCTTAGGAATACCTAAAAATAAATTACTTTCCACCTGTTGAAATCGTCAAATTAACAAATCTTTACTGAGGAAGAAAACAGCACGGAAATTTCATGAAATAACCATGCTTCCTCCCATTTTTCAGCCTTACATTTTCCACTTCCATCAAGCTTTAGTTAATCTGAGGAAATGCTCTCTATTCATTGCACCACCAGGTATGACTTCACCTCCCTCCCCCCCCCCAGCTCATTTTATGGGACTCTGGAATGTTAAGCAACAGAGGTCAGTGTTACATTTCCCTGCAGACAAGAAGTCTTCATTTAAGAAGGATTCAAGAAGGAGAAAACAATCTGAAGAGAAATTAAATTCACCTACATTTACCTAATACATTGCCTGTTTGAGGGGGAGATGGAGTGGGAGCACAGAGAAGAGCTATAAACACCAGAAAGATGAGGTTGTGTCTGAAACAGGTCAGTCACACTGTCCTTACAAGTTTTTCATTTTTTAATTTAAAAAAAAACGAACAACCCAGTAACAGACAATTGCCCAAACTGTATCCCAGTGCTCTCACAGGAGAGGTGATAAGGTTACAGCTTGGCATTTCTGCTCTTTTCCTTCAATTAAGATTTTTCATTTCTCCAAGATGTGCTCTACATAAATTCAAAGCAAGGATTTCATTTGTTAAGGAGCTGCAGCTGGTATTTATAACCTCACGCAGAACAGGCTGCGTGGCTCCTGTTTTATTGTTGTTTTAAGCCTATTGTAATCTACAAAATATGATCAGTTATTGTGGCAGCTCTGAGTATTTAAAACAAAACCCATTTTTCTTTGTCAAACACTTGATGTGATACAAGGAGATGTTAGGCACACAGACTGAGTCATTTTCTCATTAGCTCAGTGAAGCATATACGTCTTTGCCCATCCTCTCCATGAATTTATGTTATGAAAAGATACACATTTGGAAGCAAATCACTTTCTCTGCATGTTAAAAAAAAAAAAAAAGAAGTTGGAGACTGAGAAGGGGAGAAACGGAGCAGCTGTAAGTAATACGAATCCCAAGATACGTTTAAAAGGAAGAACATTCATTTCAACTGGGAGATAAATCGCACTGAGCTTATCGAAACGTGGTCCTTGGATGCCTCAGTTTGCATGCGACTTGAAGATAAAGGAACAATGCTTCTTTCTCCCTCTTGCTAATCCTTCAAATGAGCAGCTTTAAAATATTCTTTAAATTAAGTATGGACTTACGATCAGAAATTAGGTACATTTACTTTTTGCAGTTAATGACTGTGTCCCAGTGCTTTCCAAAAGGAAGGAGGTAAAAGTGGTTCTAGACCCCAAGTTCTGCTCTCTGGATTTGTGACTGGGGTTACTGCACCCAACTTGCAGAACCTTTAGTCCTGAGGTTTTGCTGAGTGTCATTCATTTGAACTGACATGATACAGTTTTAATTTAATAAACCAGAAAAAAGAAAATGAGAGGACTGATGGATCAAGTCAGGAATGAAATCTAGAGCATACTAAATCAATAGGAACCAAGGCTGTATTACCAAACAAAAGACCAAAATTCCAATGCAGGGACTGAGGGCATGGTAGGGATGGGTTAACAGTTGGACATAGTGATCTTAGAGGGTATTTCCAAACTTAACAATTCTATGATGTTACTGAAGTAACACTTTAATACTGGACCAGTGCCACTGAAGCCACAAGACAGATGCTTGCATGATAAGAAAGCATGATTCATGTGAATCGAGCTCTTTTGAGCACAGTAAGCTCTGGATGAGGCCACGGGTTCAGACTTTTTCATCTATTCAGTCAATGACCAGGTTTTGAGTTGGAAAAAAACAGAATATGTCTCTCTTGGAACTGTATCTTCTATAATATATCCACATGAACACTACATAGACACAACTATAACTAAAGAAACTGATGTAAGTACCTAGGCCTTTCCCTAGAAAGCTTAACAAGAGTGTATCTGCATATTGACCAAGTTCAGGTTAAACAAGTGCAATGCAAACCACCCAGGATGGGCAGCACTCTTGTTTCTGCAAGCATGAGTAACTTTCTTGTGCAATATTTAGTTCGTGCATTCCAGAAGATTTACTCCCATGCAAAAATATGGTAATACTCAGTTCAGAGGCACTTCAGATTGTGTTTTAGGGGAACAATAGCTTATTGTTTTTTGAAGTATCAGAAGCATTACAGAGGTTTAAAAGCACAAAGTGTGGAAACAACAAACTCTAATCACTGCTTGAATGGCTGTCTAATATTTTAGCTGGAGATCTGCCAAGTTCTTTGTCTAAAATTCAGCTGGAGTTTGATGATCACAAGTAGAATGGCTATTTTTGTAGTCAGCATGCTTATTATCAGGAATAAAAAGACAAATTACTAACAGAATGGCACTGTTGTTCTAAAGGTGGTATTTAAACAATTGAAAAACTTGGAAGCAGAAAGAAGGCGACCAGAAATTTTCACATTGCTTCTAAAGAAGTTTTAACAGTGCTCCATTTTTCAATTATTTCATGTCTTGCACTATGCTCTATGGGTCTGGATCACTGGTGCAGGCTGTATCCCACCCAGAGTTCTGGAAAAAGGATTTTTTTTAATCTTTATTTTCTTTAGATCACAAAAGCCATAAGGTCACTTCTCATGCATAACCACAGCTTCCTGGCTGTTTATCAGGGATACCAGGTAAATGTCAGTTGTGCCCAGCACAGCACTTCCCCTTACTGTTACTTTATTAATTCCATTGCGTTCTGAAAGCAGGCCTCTAACCAGAAGACCCCGAAAGGATAATTGCTGTGGAAGGTTGAACTAGTAAATGAAAATGAGTAACAGTCTGTGGAGTTCATCCGAATTATTCAATGAAATCAAACAAATTAAGCTCTCTCTCTTCCCATCCCCATCCCCTTTCTCCATGTTTGTGACAGAACATTCTCCCTCACTTTCACATAACTCTGGCTATATGTAAAGACTCCTATCCCATACAGTCCCTCAGGTACCCCTCTATTTCCTTTTTATATCACAGTTAGTCTCATATCCCATCCCTCCAAATAATATTTTCTTAGATGTCAGCTTTTTCCAAAAGCTCTATGCCACTGGATCTGGGGTGATCCTGGTTTCCCTGCGCTTGTTCCCATCTTCATGCGGTCGAAAAGTAAAACCTCCTCACAGAATTTTTCATTCGGGTGGACTTCTTTGCATTCTAACAGGACAGGACAGAAGAGTAACTGATAGGGAAATTGGCAATGATAGCCCCCAGACCGATGAACCCAACCAGAGCTCTTTCCAACAAATCAAGGACTGACACTGTATTCTTGATTCACAAATTTCTGTGTCAACTTTAAAATGGCTTGGCTTGGGTTATATATTGCGGGGGAGAAGTTGTTCGGTTTCCTTTGCCTACAGAAAAGCACTGTCTGGGCCACCAAATATTGGGTAGTCTTCCTTTTCACCCACAGACAGTAGGAAATGTATGGATTTGCTGAAATACAGGCAAGGAGTGATAACAATCATATTGTTTCATCTCTTTGGACCATCAGTCATATCAATGCACATTTTACTGATTAAAAAAAAATCTCTAAGTTTTGTTTGCTGAACTGTGCTTGCCATCAGCTCTGTCCCCCACTCCTGCAGCCATCGCTGTCAAAGGCAAGTGGGCTTAGAAGAAATCTTCAAAGAGTGGCTATCAAGAGGAAGTAAAGAGGTACAAGAAGCAAACAAACTCTTTAGTAGCAGCTGTTCTAGGAGCACCAAGTGACTGACAGCAGCCTCGAGTCATCTTTAACTTATCCACCAAGATTTACATTTTCCCTATGGCTAACTTTTTGAAAGGAGAAGAAAACATGCAGAAGCATCTTTAGCTCAACCTTCCTTCTTTAAAAACTTAACCCACTCATCCCTAACGTGCACAGACTCTTTTCATCAGCCACAGACTGCTTAAACATACACTGTATTACATGTTTAACCCAGGCACTTTGGGCAAAAATCTCAAATACAAACATTTTATGGTCAGAGGTCATTCTGTTTCGCATCCTATTCCCTCCAGGCACCCTACAGTCCACCTCATACCTTAACAGTTTGCAAAATAGATGTGAAGTGCAGACATAATAACAAGCCTCCCCCGGCCAAATCTCTGCAAGCTGAAGAGCACCAGTGAGTTCTTACTCTGATTCTGGTGACCTGATCTGTGTGTGCACACACGGTGAGAGGGAGGGCTTGGTGCTCCAGTACCGCACTCTGCAGTTAACTCAGTTCAAACCACTGCGTGCACTGTACCACAAGCCCTATGCTTCAAGTCCTTCCACATACAGCTGGAACTTCCCTCAGAAAATTCTTTAAACAAAAATATTTATTACAAGGGAGCACAATGTAGAGCAACTGCAGATGAGCACTGCCCAGGACATCAGAGCATGCTCCAAGCACTGCATGTAGTCACTGCCCACTGACCTCACTGCTCCTCAACCCGCATCACTGAGGAGCCAAGTTCTCTCTAAGTATTTTGCTATTCATCCAGCAAAATGCTGAGCACTCTGCTCATTCACAGAGAGCAGCCTGGGTTGCTGGTTAACTGTATTTTCATTCTCTGAAGATTATGATTGTGATTGCTGGGAGTGATTATTACCTCCCAGGACGTCATCATTATTCAAAGCCTGCTGTACAACAAAGACACTCATTTAATTACCCAAAGGGCATTTAGGAAAATGTTTTTGTTATATGCATAAATCTTCATGAAAGAGCCACTACACCGTGGGTATCCTTACACCAAATCACCATGATTGCTGAGGTGACTGCACCATTCTCCCACAGTGCTTACCACATTACAGGTAAGAGAACAAAAATTTTCTTTAAATTCCTTCCCCCCATCACATAAGAAGATGTCATTCTCTCATTACCTTGTAAATCTCAGGTCTTTACCATCATTCTTGCTGTCAGAAGACCCATTCCACATCTAAATATTTCAGCAGCAGCCCTAGAAAAATAAAAATAAAAATAATTAAAAAACAATTTGGACTCATAGTAGGCAAAAGTCTTCATCTGCACATAGGGCACTAGGTAAGAAAACACTGTATGAGTCATCTGCAAATAGTTCTTGACTATTCCGAAATCAAACTATCATAATTTCTTGAATATTCATTTTGAAAATAGTGAACTAAGACACAAAATTTCAATTACCTTATATTCCTTCCCAGTGATGAGACTGCAGATAAATCAGACCATCATATAATAATTATTCTAAGTGTAAGATCATAAAAAATAACCTAAAGATCAACCATATATTTGAAATAAGTTTACTGCATCCATAAGTTGTTTTAAGTAGGTTTAGTTCCGATACTTAGAATCCCGATTTTTAACGTCTCATTTCTGTGAGACAGACAAAACTCCACACACTACAGTCCCTCCTATTTGACTGTGACATTTATGAATTTGAGTGATTCCACATAGTTAAGGGTACTAAGGCTTATAGTTTTCACCTTCAAAAACAAGCAATTCTTGTTGCCTACATTGTTCAGCCTTATGCTGTACGAATACTTACTACTGCATTCAGTGCTTATTCTCATATATATATATACTGAATAAAGAAACCTTAAAGAGTGGCCAATGGACAGCATGGCACACAGTAATTAAAGAGATCCAAGCCTTATCGTTACCATCCTTCATTATGAAATGGCTTTTGTCTTTGCCAGAAGTATTTCAATGGATGCAAAAAGGCACTGGGATATTTGAGACTGTAAACATAACATTTTCTTGTCTTTTTTAACAAACCTTAAAAAAAAGAAAAACGGAATAGAAGAAACCCAGAGAATGACGTCCAGAAATCTCACGCTCAAAACAAACACACTGAAGAGAGTTCAAGACCACGTGGTAACACTGGTCCGTATTGCAGTTTCATTCTTAATTGTAAGATTTGGCTGTTGAATCCCCACTTCAAACAACAGACTTACAGCTGCTTTTCAACACTAACTGGCCCTGGAGGTGCTCAGCCCTTGGGGACGCACAGGCAATTATTCTGCAACAACTTCCCACCACACCTGCTCGGACTGTACTTGACCCTGCTTAGTGCCAGCTCTTTCTCCTGCTGCTGACAGCTTGGTTTCAATTTTATTTCAATCAAACCTACCAACATATCACAAACAGACTCCATTGTTTTCAATTTTAATTATTTAGGTGAAATTCTTTAAGAGGCTGTAAAGAAATTACTAGTCCTCGGAATAGTAAGTGATAACAGGGCACAGAAAAGTGCATCTGACTGCTCAGCATATTCAGTAAGACTTGAGTGACTCAAACAAGGACAGAGCTGCAGAAGAAATGCATTTATTAATTATTTACTCATCTCCAGGGTTTCTGTGCCATACATAGTTAGCATAACTTTCTGAATAAATTATTCACATCTTCACAGTTTGAACTAGGCACAGCACAGCTCAAAAGAGATGACAAACATGCAACCCATAGCACACACCCATTAAATCTATTCCCTGCAAAGTAGCTCTTGATATTTTTACCAGAGTTCTACCCAGAGATGCAGTCCTTAGCTGCAGGCAATGTAAATCAACAGAGCCCAGTTATAAATACAACAGAAACCAACAGATCTCCCAGCCTCCCCCTTGCACACGAGCTCAGCACACGGCCACAGGCTGCAGGGGCACACAGGTGGTTAGGTTTCCTCACCTGGAGGGAAGCACTCCCTCACACACCACAGCTCCACTGACCCTCATTCACTGATGCTGAGCTGCTCTCATCCTCTGCCAAATTCCACGCTCAATACTGTTGCTATGAAGAGTCCTGGTGAACTTACAAAAAGCCAGGCTGAAGTCCTGCTAAGCTTGTGTCCTAGAGCCAAGAACTCCAGAACCTATCTGCATACTGTGATGCCTAAAGAACCCTGGAGAATTAATTGCACTTCAGCCTGCATTGCTCAACAACACGCCTTGATCGAGCTCCTGCAGAAACCAACTGCTGACTGCCCTTAGCTACATACAGCCCCTGGGCAGCACTAGGATTTTGCTCTCAGTACAGATGACTCCTCCACGAGGGGGTAAGAGGAATGACCACGGGGTAAATGGCAGGCCACAGGTTTAAGGGAGGAGCCCCTGCCTTGTTCTCCTGAGATTTGAGAAATGCAAGAATGTGCCTCTAGGCTGGGATTTGTGGCACACGTGATTGACTCCATGCTTTCAGCACTTCACTCTTCCCTGCTCCTCAGAAGATCTCCACACTCGTCCTCTTCTGGGCCTGAAGCTCCGCGAGGCAGCAAACAGCCCCCATACCATCCTCCAGCTGGTCTGCTGGCAAAGCAGGAAACACAGATAATGGGAGGCAAACACCTCCCAAAACATTTCCTAATGGGTTATAAATTATAGAAAGAACATTCTTTGCTATGTAACTAATGGAAATTTACCATTTTTTAAGCTTCCTGAGGGAAATTTTCCACGTCAAATCAATTTGTAGATAGGACCCAAGAGGCAGAAAATCACAACCGCTTCAGTGTGCTTCTTTATTTGACTGCTGCTGGGGGTTTAATTTTCAGTCACGTTCTTTGGTGGCTTTGATCTCTGATGACAGTGTTAACTCTATTTGGACCTCAGCGCTGCACTGATTTTAAACAGCCTTTTGAAATACCCTCTCTAATTATTTCACTGGAAGTTTAATTAAATCTTGTCACACAGGAATAAGCTGCTTCTTGGAATAGCTGCTAAACGTTATAAAGCATGTAACTGGGAAAAAAGGAGGATGGATAATTATTGCAGGACAGACAAGCATGTGAAGGAAAAGAAGAAAGCTATTTCTGAATATGAATTCAAGTGCAAGTGTCTGTGAACCTCTTCGCTTCCTCTGTGTACAGGAGCAGCACACTTCTTGCTCTTTTAAGGACAAAAAGGACTTCTGAATAAACGTCTCCATTTGTTCTGATTTCCAGCTAGAAATTTCTATATCACACACTTCCATTCCCAAATCTCATCCTACTTTCATGTCTTATAGGCAACTTTATAATTACAAATTTCTCAAATTCCTATCTGATTGGAGAAGGGATTATTAACATTCAATAAAGAATATCTTTTGGGCGATTACCTTATCCAGACAACCGCTCTCCTCATATTCATGTACACAAACCAGCTAAGGAAAGGCTGCAGGTTTTTCTTCTCTACTAAAGTTGCTGTGCCCACAGTTCCCTTCTGCTGACCTCAGACTGCCTTTTATTTTTCAAATGGAATCCCATAGGTAAGGGGTATTAAAGTAGAGACTGAATTTATTCCTCAACCAGATACACATGCTCAAAAGTGACACCTTTTTATTATTATTAGAGATTTCACTATCTTGTACCTTTCTTCTGATTCTTAACTTCCCTAGAGCAAATATAATTCTTTTACTATAGACAGTTCACCCGTTCATAGTGTCTGGCATCACAGATTCATAGATAGATTCACAGATACATTAGGTTGGAAAGGACCTACAAGATCATCTAGTCCAACCATGTGCAAGTACTTCACTCTGAGCCAAGCACTGGTTTGTATGTTCCACTTGGAAAACTGAGCAAAAAAGGAAATAATGTTGTGGCCCTTAGGTTAAGCACAGACCTTATGCTGGACAATATATTTTCATCCTATTAGTATAAATGTGACATTCATACATAAGTACTATACTTTTATAAGAGACATTAATTACCAGACTTTAAATGAGCTTTAAGAGCTGATGAAACTTTTTGGAAGGGTAAACCAACCATAGCAAGACAGCAGAAAGTAAAACTAAAGCTTAATGAAAGGTGAAATAAAGTTGCAAAATATATTCATTTCCTGTTCTAAATTTTAATACATGGACTGCATGAGACTCTGAAAAGGTCAGAACGGTCTCCAAAGCAGGAAAACCAATGCTGCCATTCTGGAGGAGAGGAACAGCAGCACTGGTGACAGAGACCTACAATGAGAATAGCTGAAGAGAAGAGCCAGGCCTTGCTCTGAGATCTAAAAACACACTAATGGAAACAAGGGACCTGAATAAGTGCCACTCTCTTTTATATTCTAGGGTATATGAGAGAAAGATCACACAGAGTTGCTTTCTAGTCCTCAAGTAAGTGGCTTTGGTCTTAAAGCCAAACAGATCCTCATCCCAGCAGGCCAGTACACGTCTGAGAGCAGCATTCCTGCCTGGAAATGGAGTACAAAACTGTGCCATTGACATTTCTTTCACAGCATTCTCAGGCCCGGCAGAAGCACTCCAGGGCAGAATTTTACTTCTTTTTCAGAAAGATGAAAGAAAATAGCACTCCATCTTATTTTTTAAGTATTCTAATAAATGTGATCCCCTGTATCCTCTGCACTCTATTTTCACAGATGTGGGGCCCTTTACATCCCCCCACAGAGAGTTTAACCATGAAGTTTCACAGCACCAAGCCATTCTCTCACTAATGAGGCTGAACAGTGTTTTTCTGCCTGCATATTACCTCGTGTTATCGTACTTCTCCCACCCCAGAATGAATGAACCTGCCTTCCCTCCAGAGCCAAGGGACCCCTCCAAACATGCTGTGATTGTGCTCATAGGAGCTTTCTTGTTTTTCCCTCCTTCCACGCTCCTCATGGACAGTTCCCTGACTGACACTGGCAGGTGATTACTAGTTGAACACTGTGTACCCATTAAAGAAGATAATACTTCTTTAAAAAATCAGTAAAAAATCACACATGAGTAGCAGCCACAGCTGCTGCTCCAGGCACACAGTGCAGGGCCACGAGGCGTTGGCAGCACTGCACCTAACAGCTGCATTTCCCAGCAGAACTGTGATACTGCTGCAGGTCTGGGTCAGCAAGGAGAAATGTGGGATAATTAGCAGAAACGGTACCTGGTTCAATCATTTGAAATCAAAAAATAAATGCAGAAGAGAAGGAAAAGTACCCAGTTTATGTGCAGACCTGTGCTCTAACTGTAAAATGTGGAATCATTTGTTCGTTTCTAACTTCTCAAACACTGCATTTGTTCACTTACAAGAGCAGTAACAATGAGGTGAGTATACCCCAAAGTAAGCAGCTCAACCAAATCAGATGTCAATGGGAAAAAAAATGTCCATAGCCTTTCACGGAGACTTATTGTTGTTAGATAAATGAGCACTTTGGAAAGTCCTTCGTCTGGATCAAAACAGGAAACAAAACTGCAGAAATAATACCAGGAGAGATTTCCCTCCATACTTTGGTGGCAACAGCAGGCACTGACCCTTTAAAAACTATTTGTTTGAGTCCACAGGCAGTGAGAAACAGAAGTCTTAGTGACATCATTTCTGATTTCACTGCTAAACAGCTCAAGACATCCAGAAGGACACCAGGAGATTTGTTCTGCTAGCAATAAACAACCCCAACTCGCAGCAGGAACATGTGCAAAGCAAACTACACCTGCATGTTCCTCTCCGAATTGCCAGAGGCTGTTAGAACAACTGCATCTCATTTTGGGAGGAAGAAGCAAAGAAGCACAAGAATATTGCATCATTTTCCAGAACAAGTTATTAAAATTCTGCACAAAAATACCATCTGATGTACCATCACCAACTAAAATCAAACTCGCATTTAACATGACAAGAAAAAAGGAGGCAGCCAAGCTTCTGTTCCTTGCAAGTATTTTTAAGGTCAAAGCTTGTTCAGGTGCTGGCTATGAAATTAAAAGACAAAGAAGCTGGTGCCACATTAGTCACTTCTATTGTCCACACCATTACCTGAAGTCATCCTGAAGCAGTGGATAAGGATTCTTCTCCCTTTAAGTGGATTTTAATTTTTATAAGGAGAGATGGCAGGTATCAGCCTAGAATAACCTCCTCTGTCTGTGAGACTGTAACATTATGGCATGGAAAACAAAATTGGTGATCTATCAGTCACCAACACCCAGGGCACAGAGTATCTTTATTTGTTAAATAAATGAAGAAATGCAGTCATAGAAATGAGCGTTCTTGGTTTATAAGTGTTTTTCAGTCATTCATTTTGCTACTGAACACCTTCTCAAGAGAATTTTCAGTCTGCTATCTTCCCTTCAACGGAATTCTTCAGGCAAAAATCTGCTCATTATCCCATGATCAGCAATGATTTCATTATGTTAACAACTGTAAGTTTTACAGAAAAGGGATATCTATCCTGTGCAATTTTATAGACCCTTACAGTAGGGGATCTGAATGTGTGTGCAATGACACAGCAAAGCAAGAAAACTTTCTCCTCTAGGTGGGCTCCTGACGGCCAGCTGTTGGCCTGTAGCAACAGCAAGGACAAAAAAATCCATAACTATTTTAATAATAATTTGATTGCTGTTCTTCAAATTAGAATTATTGCCATTCTGTTTATATATGTGCCTTGCACAACCAGGGCATGATACAACTCAGGCAAAAGAAAAACTGCAGGACTTTCCTACCAAGATACGCTGTGGGAAACCCGAAGACGCTTTGATAGTAATGGAAGAGAATTCCTCCCAAACCATCCTCTTCTGAAGACACTGTAGTTCATTTTCACCTAGGCTTATTTGTGATTAATGAATTAAATGCCTAAAATGCCGATAGATTTACTGCTAATTAGCTTTTCACTTCTTTTTTTTTAAAAGCCTGGTTAGCCATAATTTCCATAATAACTAAGATATCAGCTGTATGTGATAGAATTACAGCAGAATCTCACACAGTACATTTCATGGCACAGTCAGATAGCTGCTTGACCAGACAGAACTGAGGGAGAAAATACACCTATCTTACAGAACACCAATACATTAAAGAACCTGTTTTATAGCTGTATTCATTGTGTTTCAATTTTAACCTCAGGGTATGCTGAACTGAGGGACACTTTATGTGAAATCGATGCCTGCTGTGTACACACAGGCTTCTTCAAGCATTAGTGTGCAGACTGGCATGTGTTTTAGTGGAAATGTCATTGACTGTAAGCAGCCAGTCCTAATACCATTGAAAGATGTGTTATATTGGCACTGCTAATAGCGTTACGATGCTGCAAGTGTCCCGATGTGCTTGTAAATACCTAAAGCTACAATGGCTTAAGGGAACTAGTCTCATCCAAGTTGAATTATTAGGGGCTGATGCTCAGTCAATACCCCTCTACAAATTAGGAATGAGAGACCTGACATCACTATTCCGCTGCATCATTGGAGCATAAATCCTCTGCATGCGGGGATTTCACTAGGCAGGGACCCGAAATACTAAGCAGATACAGTTAATGAGCTCTTTGCATCCTGATTGTTATTGTTTAACTATACGCAGAGGATTGCTGGGCAGATTGAAATTACTTAGAGCCACCAAAGACAGCAGCTCCAGAAATGCTACAGGGAAAAGTGGTAACCTCCAACCAGGCAAAACGCCAAACACACAACTGTTAACAAATCGCTTAAATGCAGCTTACACACGCAGCTCCACAGCCTGCTGCCACACACACACAGCTGACTAGAGGAAACCCCACCAATCACACAATTGCCTTGTGGTGTCTTAATAAGCTGCAGTGTAATCTAATTAAAGACAGTTAAATACTGAAGCGCAAGCTTAAATCAGACACAAGTTGAATGAGGTTAAGCACAAACTAAGAGGTCAGTACTTAGGCATATGGATACGAAGATAGATGTTCAACAGAAACATTAATAAACTGTGTGTTTATTTTCTCATGGGAGTCCACAAGCAAAACAAGCATTTGTTCACAATGAGAGAGGGGCTGAGAGTGTGCTGGAATGGTGTGGCACGGAGATAGGCACTGTAATGATACAGAACTGCCTTCCAAAGCCCAAGCATCCCAAAATGCACCTGTTACTTGCATAAACTTCCACATATTTCTGTGTTAAATAACAGACTATCAGAGCTGAACATAAGGATGTGCTGGTGCTGCTGTTTCTCTGTCTCATTTACTTCTTTGGGGCATGCTTAACCATAATTAAATCATATTGATGTGATGTTTAAACAGTTTCTGTATGAATTTGCCCATAGGGCTGCCAGTAAACAATCTCTTCCTATTCATATGAACAAAACAATTTAACAGATTCCATCAGAGACATGTTTTAGTTCTCTTTTAATGGAAGAATAATGAATATTTGACAGTTGCAATTTCTGTTTTTAAGAGAGATATTTTTATTGATGTTGAGACTGTCATGTAATGGTGTCAATTCAAAGCTGGTAGGACTGTAATTAGGCATTTTTCTAAATATTTGGTACTTTTTCTCATAGTTCTGATAGGTACCATTTTCTGATGGTTTAATATCCTTAACAGTGAATAAGTCAATCATTAAAATGATTCAGTCATAAAGAGAATATACCTGTCCAATCAAATATGCAGCATAACTATTTGTAAATCTTTTTGAAATTGCCTATCAAATATGTCCTTCCACCTTAGAAGTTAAAAAGACACATTACAGTAGAACTGGCAAATTTACACTTTGAATATCATGCTTAATTTCTGTATTGCTCATAAAAAAATTGTGTTTTATGCCTAATGTTATAATTTTAATGAACAGAACAGACT
The DNA here is from genome assembly GCA_036925125.1 of Oreortyx pictus. Lineage (NCBI taxonomy): Eukaryota > Metazoa > Chordata > Aves > Galliformes > Odontophoridae > Oreortyx > Oreortyx pictus. The sequence goes on from JAUPFR010000017.1 coordinate 9,329,888, forward strand.
TAGTATTAAACGACAGCAAAGCTAACCATCTGGAAAGAAGCATTAATTCTCTCTAAATCTATTTAATTATGCAAAGAAGAAAGTTCTAGACTGAGTTTTTCTCTTAAGAATATTATGTTCTAACAAATTTGCAAGAAGTGAACATACAAAATTTTGTCGGGAATTAACAAGCAAAAAGATTGTTGAATACCACTGCACCATGATCACTGGCCAAATCCCTAGTTTTACTGAACAAACACATACATAACATACAACAGAATCTCTACTTACTGTCTTAAGGTTTCATGAAAGCATTAATTGTTCAAGACAGTAATGTATGTGTGCACAGTCCATACCTTCCTGAGTTACTACAGATTCACTCATGTAGAGGTTACCACTACCATAAAAATAAATGGGGAAACAGTCAAGCCTTGTGTTTCCTTTCCAGTTCTCTCAGCATCCCACTGTATACATGATATCTCACTGTATCTAATTTCTCATCAAGATAACGGGCCCTTTTGAAATGAATTAACAGAATTATTTAGGCACATAGATTTCCCAAATGTGGAGTTTGTTTGAGTGAAAGCCAACAAAAAAACTGTGCAGAATATAAATCCTCAGAAAGAAAGTGCCATGACAGAAAGCTAGCTTTTAGCACTAATATTCAGCATGTTGGGACTGACTACTCTGGGTCCCATTATCCCAGGGAATATCTTGGAGCAATACTTCCAAACTTGCATACACCCAGCATCTTAGCTACCTGCTGATTTAATACCACTGAAAAGGAAAAACTGGCCTGTGACCTAAGGTCTTAATTAAAAAAGAGCTCTTTGTTATTTAATCTGTATCTATCCAGGACATTAATTGCAGAATTCCACATTATGGTCCTTCTTTCAGTAACTGTTTAAACATAGAAGCTACAGAGCACTGAAGAGAGGCACCACCCCTCGGGCTTTATGACAGTGCTGTCATGGTGTGCATGTCACTGCTGCTCACAGGAATCTGTGCTGATTCTCTTCCATGCCAGGCTGTGCATCCCTCTTGCAGATAAAATCTTTTGGAATTGGAGTGCACACACTACTTATTGTCAGGCAGGTTTACCAGAATCTTCACTATGCTCATAAAGGTTCTATTTTTTCCTGTTAGCACCAATGGCCAAGTCCTGCCCTGTGCTTCAGAAAGAGGTTGAGATAAGGTTTACAGTGGAAGAACTCAGCAATAAATATGCTTTGAGCAACAGCACCTATCTTGCTCAGAGCATTGGGAGCCCTTGGGCTTGGTTCTTTCTCTTTCCCTATGTGCTGTTATTACTTTTGACACCCAAGCAAAGCTCCTAAAATGCCCTAAGCAGGCTGCACAGGTGTGACTAATTCTTTGGGACTACACTATGGGCATGTCAATAGTCCCCAGGACACTGAGGCTTTTCAGTTTGACACGGTACAATTCCAGCTGCTACCTTAGGGATCCAGGAGAACACAGAGCTCCTACTGTACCTGAACTCCAAAGGTTCTTGTGAGGAAACGGTGTGGCACACAGGGGTGATACTAAGAGGTGAACTGTTACTACTTGATCCCCAAAAAGAGGATGTGGGATGTTGCACTCATTTCCTGTACAACAGAACGATATGGCACATATTTATCCTAGCCTCGTTAGTACCACCAATTGGAAATCACTACTGCAGTGTTTAAGAGGAGATAAAATTGAAATAAAACAAGTTTTAGCAGAAAGATCCCATCAAGTTTGATCATGGATAATTAGCTTCCTAATCCACAGGAAGGCCACTAATAACAAGATACCATGAAAGCAGAAATCCAAGTGGGAGACAGCAGGCACAACTGAGAGAAAACACATTGTGTTTGTAGTGTTTTTAATTTTCGATGCAGAGTCTGCAATGAGCTGCTAATAATCATACACTATGCCAGGGTTTTTCACCTATTTACATATAAATAGTTCTGACCTGACTTGGCTACCAACAACGGTTAATTTAATTTATTGTCCTTTGGCAAGTGAATAGTCATTGGTTTTCTAGCACTTTTAACCTTGGCAAACCCTTGGGAAATAAAAATTAGATTGAAAGAAAATTACTAGTGGTGGAGAACAGTAAGGAAGTGACAGTAGTATATATAAACCTGAGGCTGCAGTGGAATAAAGTGTCATATTATTGTATGCTGTCTTCTAAAGTTCAATATTACTTTCATGATTTACACTTCTGTAATTCTTTCTCAGTAATTCTTCTTGCTTTGGGGACTTTTGCACCTACCTTCAAATTTTTCAGCTGGGAAGAAGGATTAAACTATTTAGCATAAGAAATCCATCAGAATTCATAAGAATAAGCCAGTGGCATGCAACCAACAACAGCTAAATGAGGTGACAGTTATTGACCACTAATGACTGAATATTACTGTAAGATTATTTCATCATCACTGCTATGCCATTTGCATGATAATACATTTGAAACGTTATGTTTCAGCTTTTGGAGTCTGGTGAGAAGTACAAAGCCCAGAAGCACTGTTTTCCTCTTGCAACTCACAGAGCTGTCTCCTGGCTTTCACTTCAAGCGTAAAGTGCTCAATTGAGTGCACACATAATGATTCACTATTGACATTGTTATCTCAATGAAGTCTAGATAATGAAGAACAGGAGAGCAATAATAGGAACTGACAGTTCTGGAGTTTGCTGGGCGTGCTAACCTTCCGAAAAACTTCTGAGAGTAAGTTTTTATGGGCTGAAAGAGGGAACACTTGAAAAAGGGCAACGACAGCCAAAAAAAGGTAAGGGAAATGGACTCAGGAAAGTGCCAGGCAGTTAAACACAAGAACTGCCTCGGGAGGGGACATTCCATACTCTTCCTCAATCTGGAGCTGAGGGGCAGCACTGTGGGAGAAAGGCTTGGTGCTACCAGAGCAGATGTGAGCCACGTCCCACCCTGACAGCACTGGCTCTGGGCAGTGACAGGAGCAGAGGTGTGGGGCAGAGATGGCTGGAAAATGGATTTCCACAGAATTCTTAGTTGCTCCTATTTTCTTGGAACAGTTGGAGTACTTGCACTTGAAATAAAAGCAGACTGCGCCGACAGAAGCTCTTATCCAAAATGCTGGGAATTTCAGTCATCATTTCAGTCATCATTAATTCTGAGGATCAGAAAAACACATTTCTCCACAATGGCTTGATCTGGAGAATATTTGGACTTCACAAATAAGGAATCAATACCAATATGATTAAACTAAAGTATTCTTACATCAAATGCGTTTTTCATCCCATGGGACGTTTTTGTTTAAAAAACATAAAGTCAATAACCATTGTGAAGGAAAATAAGTTCCATTATCAATTTGGAAGTGATTTCCTTTCCTACTTCCTTTTTCTCTCGAAAACCATATCTTGCTTTTCAGTCAGCTCTGGAGAATCATTTTAAAAACAAACTTGTACATTTGTGATGTTAAAGGCCAAAACATACTGTAAGCACTTGTTCAAACATACAACTTTGTGATGCTTTAACACGATCTCATTGCTTTATCTCAAGTATTGTCTGCTACTTTATCAGAGGTCGCTGTGCCAACTGCAAATGCTACTTGATATCACATCAGACATAATTTAACCTCATGTTTCTACAATTTAGGCAAGTTTTCATTTTCTACATTGGGTCACTTAAGCTATTTGCTTCAATAGTACAGCATCACTTTATGACTTAATTTCAAAGCAATTAAAAATCTCAGCAAAGTAAAATTTTTACAGTTCCCATTTTACTGATGGGAGCTCCAAGAGACAACTCAGAGTGATGCTGATACTTCACCAGGAGACATTGTGGAGCACCAAGGCCATGACTTCCACTGAGATCAAACACAAACAAATCACCCAGGCTCATTTGAAAGCCTACCTGATACAGTTTGAAGTCTTCGGGTAATTTTGCACAGTTTCAAATACAGCCTAAAAGATAGACTATGCCTATGCTGCCAAGTCTCCCCTCTGCACAGTGTAATTTGCTCTGCTTCTCAGCATCTAAATAGCTGCTGCAATTTTGCTATGCTCAGCATCCAAATGGCTGTCCTATAAAACCAGCACGGTAATTCCTACACTGTACTCAAAGCACTGAATTATGGTTCAACCTTATTTGAACAGTAAAATTTGTACAGTTCCTGTGGAAGTATGAAATGAGCATTTGCTTTTCTAATAATTATAGAATAAAAGCAGTTTCTGCTGAATCAACTGCTTTTCAGAAAACAATAAACTTTTCTTTTGGAAAATCAGATTACCTTATTTCACCTGAATCCCAGTGACAATGCTGCTTTTGAACTGAACCAATCTGTTTAATTCAAGATCAGGAAGTGCAAAAACACATAATCCTACATGAATGAGTAATCTGCTACTTTGGACAACTGAACTTGAGTATTAACCTACCTTAAAATAGTATATTTAGTTTCATTTAAGAAAAGTACTTCTACTTCCAAACCTACTGGAAGTAGCTGAGCTAAAGTCCTACAGTCCACGTCACTTTTGAAAACAGAAAAGTATCTCTAACTTGACCTAGACATTTTCTAAATGCTTACTTCTGTGCTCCGTGTGTAACATAGTACAAATAGGGCAAAGCCAACAATTATATCAGGTTTCTTGTTGTTCTGTAATCAATAAATTTTACTTTATTGCTCAGGACTATCCTCTTTTTAGGTCTGCATAAAACTGAACTACTGGTCACGGTTTTAGTTATACCCTTTGCCAGCAGAAACTGCATATAGCATGACAGTTTCAAAACCAGCATAATGGCTGTTTTTGATCACATCAATTCCTTAGAAGGTCCTATTCCTTTTGCCAAATTGGCCATGATACAAACAGTATCATGAGCCACAGCAGTTTCCACAGAGAAGTTTTACTGCAAGATAGGTAGTATCTGTAGCGAAGGAGTCCAATGGCAGACAGACAGGATTAGGAGTGGGTAACTATATTCTGACATGTGTTGGATTATTAGGATTTGCATTCATTAGGGAAGTCAGACTGGCATTAGTTGTGAGTGATATATTGTGCAGTTCATGAATGTCCTATAGCTAATGTGAGAGGGGTAATTATAAGCTCATGTTTTGTGATGAATAGCTATAGCTTTTGCACACCTTTTAAAGCATTGCACTTATGGTCTGTTACACCAAATGTGGCTCTGATCCCCCACAGAGCTTCTGTACCTGCAAGAAACCAGTGGGATTCTAATGCAGAAAAGTAGGAGACTGCCTGTTCTGCTTTTTAGAGCCTAGCCCTTGTGATAACTGCCAGCTCTCACAACGTATTTCGAAGGTCATAGCTGAATTTCAGCTTAAATTCCGAGTGAAGTACTATTCATACTGAGGTGCAGGCATTGCACCCTGAAACGACAGGTGAGGCTGTAAGCTGGGGGTTTCTATCAAAATTAGTTAGATTTGTGACTCAATAGATTAAGGGGAAAAATGTCCTACTCTTTATCTATTAATTTGTTTCCTAAATGTGTGGAAGCTACTGAAATGGCCCCTAAGGTCTTCGGTTACTGATATCTTTCAGTTTGATTTGCAGACAAATTAGCAGAATTCAGCACTGTCGTAGGAGCTCAGATACGTTAGTCTTCAAATTAAGTTCTGATTTATAGCCTGGAACTCCTCAAAGAAACCTCTGGGACAGCTGTGCTGAGCACCCTGCCATGACACTGGGGCTGCATAAGTGTGACGTGGTGGAATCGACAGATGCAGCAGCACAGTGCAGTGGGGAAGGCAGAGAGATGAAGCCGAGTTCTGATGAGGGCTGAGCACAGAGGATTAGACCACTGAGTGCATTTTCAGGACAAGTGGGTAATGAGCTCTTACTGGTGAAATGCTGCTCGTTAGATTTCAATATTTAAAAGGATTTATGAAGGCTTACTACTCGGGACTGCATTAATAAAGACTATATGGGTATGTTCTTTCTTAGCCCACCTCCTGGTGTTGACATTTTCTTTCCTTTCTTTCAATAAAAGTAAAAATAAATAAATAAATAGAAGGAGCAGGACCCCCTGTTTGCTTTCCAGAACTGAAGGAATAATTAGTTGTGTGAGTAAGAGGTAAGCAGGAAGGGCCCTCATGCTTTCGGTTATTTGATTGCAGAGAGAAGCAAAGCTATTAGCAGCATTAATGTTGAGAGATCAGAAGTCTTGCTATGAAGACATTAAAAATGCAGACAACACTGATCAGCAGGTTTACTATAATTATGTAACAGAAGCTGATGCAGCCAAAGGTGCTTTCTTTCTACCCACACCATTCTATGGTTCTGGGTGATGCATGTCCCAGTTCATGAAATTCAGCCTTGTGGGACACTCTCTTTAAACAATGGTAACTGATGGTATGAACTGAAAATGGGAGGCAGGTGTGTGCAAATTCTGTTTGTGCTTTTGAACACTTCTCTTCTTGACTACACAAAACATTTGTCAGCATGGGAAGCCAAGAGAGAAGCATGCAAGATATTCCGCCCCAGTTCCAGCATGACTCTCCATTTTAGTTTGTCCCTTTTCCCATTCACTATCCTTTTCCAGACTCCTCCTGAAACAGCATGTATAGATGCCCCATCAAGGAGCCATTTTAGTTTTCCATTCCCTTCTGGTGCACGGCCCTGCCAAAAGGTGCTGTATTCACTATGTTAGTCATCGGACTGACTTACCTTTTGTTCCCTGTCTTGCAGGTGACAGCTTTTGACCTACACATTCACTTGCTCTTTGTGGCCTAACAGCAACGTTGAAGAGCCACAGTTCCTTTCATTTCAAGCAATTTTAAGACAGAACTTTGTCCTTGAACCTGACCCAAAGGCCACTGAAATAAAAAGAAATACTCTGACTAACCTATGAGATCTGAATCAGTCTATTAAAGAAACTTTTCCATAATAACTAGCATAGGATTGATTCCCCTCTGAAAGCAAAGCCCCAAAGCACATTTATTAATCCTCCTTTCTCCTCAGTCCCATCCTAAACAGTCTCAGTTTCACTTTGCTTCACTGTCCCCATGTAAAGCTAAACTTCCAGAGGTTTTACAGACACACTTCTTCAAAGGATCACTGGAGGAACCAGCAGAAGTTTAGAGACCAGGGAGCAGAGGCCAGAAGAGGATGAAGTTCTGTGCAGAATCAGTCACCCATCTGCAAGTGTGAAGTTAGTAGCTACTGCCATTACTTTTCTCTGCTAGGAGTATACTTGGAAAACAAGCTGAGAAAATAAAAGCCAGAAGCAAATAAGAGGGAAACGACACTGTGAAGCTTATCAGGAGAAAATGTTAATTATTCTTTAAAGTTCTTAGTCACCCAAGCTTCTATTTACAATAGAAATAGAAACATTCCAAATTATCTCTGCATTTCTAAAGAGTGACTGCAATTCTACTTACTACTTTATCTCACTGTCTTTATTCTAACAGGAAAAATATCAAGCTTTTCTAGTTTCTGAATATTGTTTTGTCACTTTTTAATGAATTTTATGTGTGTGACAGACATCCAGAGGTGTGTGCAGCCATTAGCTTCAAGGGTCACTGCTTGCTGCTTAGTGCCAGTCACAGGTGCTGCCACCAAAGCCTTGGGCTACAGGATAGCAGAGATTAATCCTGTCACACTCTCCTCAAAACTTAACTGCAGATTCCTTCATAGCAGTGGCTGTGCTGCAGGAAATGCACTAAACAGCATTACCTCTATATCTTCAATCACCAATGTAAAAGGTAACATACAATTATATCTATTCTTGCATTTAAATACATCTAGATTTTGCCAGCATATTAATTGTAAGCAAGCCTATACCCACAGCCTACAGAGCTTTCAGCAGCTGTAAACAAATGCATCATGCTCTCTGGGGCTCTATTCATATACGCCAGAGATAATAACATCTCGTCTTTCTTTAAATAACACTGTGTTCATTAAGAAGGATTACTTAGTTTAAAGAAAGCGATGACCTTTCCTAAGATGAGCCAAATTTCACTTCCTAAGCAAGGAAGGGGCTTTAAATGCGGTCATTTGTTTTCTGAGTTTCTGGTCTTTCACAGTTCCTTATTTCTCCACTATGTATAGCTGAAATATTCTGGTTCCTCACTTCAAAATAACTGTTTTGTTAAATATAAACGTATATATGCACTGTGACAAAGGTAACTTAAAATGATTTTACAAACCTTAAAAAATAACAAGCACATTTTTTATTCAAAAGAAAGATTTGTCTACTAAATTACGTATTTACTTCCATAAAGAAGAAAAAGCAAGTGTATTGTAGATTTGCTTCTCCCATTTCTGTGAGCTTGCTGGCACTTAAAAAAATGCTAAACTGAAAGGCCCTTCATTAGTACAGATTCAGTATCTCTCTCCATGGCACAAGCATGCTTTCAGCATATGGGTGTATAAGAACAGCAAGGATTAAATGATCAAGTGAAACTAAACATATGACAAAGCAAGGCACTCAGTTTGAGATGGTGTCTGTATTTGCCAAGTGGTCAGGAAACCGTACAGTTCTGTTTAGGGGTTCTGATTTGTCAGTACACTCACACTGCACAGCAGAATGCAAAGGCCAAAGATCTGCAGGCATGGCAGGTTTGTCTTACTCAATGTCTTGATCTGAGTTTTGCAATAGTAGATGCAAACTCATTGAATTTTTCTGGCAATAGGCAAGGCACAATGAAATTTCTCTCTAGCTATGAATGCATCCTAATTGCTTTACTGAAACTTCTTTCTGTAGGAAATGACTTCTGGCTTTGCAGCCTATCAAATTGCTTGAGAACATTGATTTGTAAGCAGAACTTCTAGATGAAATGAATGGCACAAACCTTGGTGTGAACCTGATTTTTAATATTCCACTTGCTTTCTGCTCATTTTCCTCACACTGTTCTTCCCCCCTCCCCCCCCAGCCTAACAGCTATTAAACATCTGAGCCTTGCAACCATCCTTCTTAAGATTAAGAAGCAAATCATGTCTATAAAAAGAATAAATGCTGAAGTATGTCTGCATAAGAGCAAATCATCACATGTTCTAAAGAAACACTATTAGCAAAACTGTGTTACCACTGGAAACTGCTCATTTCGTGGTCTCCACATCAGCCCCTTCCCCGGCAGCACAGCCAGGTGAGTGCTGGGCTCGAGCCAGCCAGACCCCGCTGTGTGCACTGAGGATGGCCACCTGAAGCAAAAAGCTCTGCAGCGCACTTCACTCTGCTCCTGGCAGCACCAAAGCACAGCTGCATTAACAGGGTGAGGAGAATGCTCCAACGCAACCACGCCAAGCTATGAGCCAGAAGCATCCCTGCACGGTATGGTGGGATGCACTCTGTTACTGCTGTGGTCTTCACTAACCAGCCAGAGACTGCAGCTGTTCCATGTGATACTGCCACCAAATGTGCCTGAGGGAATAAAGACAGGGCTCAGCGTCACTGCTGTATCAAGCTCAGTCACCTTGCCTGGTAAGAGCTGCTGGACCTCAAACATCTAACAGACATTTGATGATTCTCTACGACAGCCTTGGAAATAGATATTTCCATAGCAATGAATAAAAGGCATCACATGTGAAACTAAAGCCCCTTCCTGCTGCAGGCTGCTGTGAGGATTTCACATGAAATATTAAAGAGAAGCCTTCATGCCTGGAGTCCTTACTGGGTCACTGTAGCCTTCAGCTACCCTGCTAGCTCAGTCCTCTCCTTGGAGTGTAATTAAATAAGAGCAAGATGGTCTGAACCCACTAATGGCTTCACACTGCCCAGAAGGAAGTCACTGCATTACCCTGGGATGCCTGCTCTGATTAGGAATAGCACTCGCTCGATCGAGACACTTCATGTGGCAATGAGACCAGCAGCGTGCACACAGCGGAACAGCACTAGAGCTGGGATGGTTTGTACCTCCTCAGACTGTGCTCACAAAGATTAATGAAGGTTAGAAGGATCAGAGGCCGCACACCCACATCCGTTCTGACAGACCTGCAGGCAAGCTCTGATTTCAAGCTGGCTGGCGTTCGGAGCCGAGCTGAGCGCAGTTACCTGGAGGTACGTCACCACGGCTGTGACTGGGGTCACAAATTAAAAGTTTGTTCCGCCAACAGTTTGACTCAAAGTAGTTTCCCAGCAGGTGTCAAATTTAAGTAGTAAAAGGTTACAAGGAAATTCTCTTGGGCAAGATTATTCCATGTCTGCCTACTGCAGTATTTCTGGTATTGTCTCCTAAGGCCGCCGGTTCGCACCTGCTGCGATGAGACTGTTTATTTAAAAATCCCATGAAAAATAAGTGGAACGGTTTCGATGGCCCTTTTTTTTCAACTGTAATTATCTTCAAAGTAATTATCTCTGGAGGAATATCGCTCTGCTTTTCTACTGTACTAAACCAACTTCGTTATTTTCTTTTTCAGATGTAGCCAAAATGAGAGTGAATTTTGATTGTAAGGAGCTTGTTTAGAAAGTGTATATGCCATATTCTGTGAGCAGCAGCATCACTTCTCTGAGTTGGGTGGACCAACTACTGCTCCACACCAAGGTCATGAGAGATTAATCACACCAGGTCATACGCTGCTGGTTTATATTCTCCAGGTCAATCTTTCCTGTCTCTTCTGTTTTAAATTATAAGCAAAACAACTTGGTTAGGAGAGTTAACTTAGTCCCACCCATGTGCATCTAAAATAAAAAGAGGGATGGAAAAACTTGGAAGGCTCCAGCCTGGATGTGCCTACACGTGGTGATAACCAGCCTGCAGCAATGGGCACCTGCCACTTGCCTGCAGCGTTACCACCAACAATGAACCCAACAGCAGGACAGCACTGCCTACGTTAGATGTTAGTGTATAACACAGCTTGCCAGAAATCATTTTAGTGGCTGGCAGCTAAGACTGCCTTATTGCTGAGGACTGTGCAAAACACTGGCCCATCAGGACTTGCAGCTGGAATGTGTTTCTGCAGACCGCCAATGCTTTCTTCACAGGAAAGGTGTTTCTACCAAGAACTCAGATATTTTATAATTTTATAAAAGCAAAGTTTGTCATAAACTTTAAATCACAAAAGACAATTAAGGTTACATATATAACAGGAAGATGCTCTGCCTGTACACTGATGAAAGAAGACATAATCTTAATCTCAATCCTGAAAGCCCAACTCTGCAGCTTGCTCTCACATGGGATCTCTGTTCTTCTTAAACCAAGGTTTTCTGCTTTGTTTTCCCTGGTTCAAACTTCTTTGGAAATCACAGTCAGGCACTGAAGCCCTGTGCCTGCTGCTTATCCTTACCCTGAACATGACTTCTGCTTCTAGGCTTTGCAGCACAGTGACCAGATGTGCATGTTTACCCCCACACTGCAGTGCTGCTGCGCTGCTGCTGGGGCCCAGCTCTTCCTCCCAACATCTGACATTTCAGCTAATCCTTCTCTCGTCAGCTGCAAGTGGCTTTCCAGGCTGTTAATGGTGGAATTTGGTAATAAAGTGCACGTTATTTGATTCTGAACAGGCAATTAGACTTCCTCATTTAGTTTTTAAGGCTTTAACTGCCTGACTGACACTAATGTGAATTAACCAGCATCCCACCTTGCTACACCACTGCCATTAATGCCAGCGCAACGTGCGCAATAATTATGATATATTTTATTGCTGGCAGCTCATCTCCATATCATTCACCTCTTTTTTCCCAAATTGGTGTGACGGTAAGATCACACATTCTCTAATTAACACCTTCTTTGTGCGATTTCTAATGAGTCTGTTGATACCACTTCTTCTGGCTGCCTCTGTTATAATAAAGTCTTGTGGGTATATCCAGCTCCAACTATCCACTTTAATTAAGAGACAGATGTCATTGACTCTCTTTCATTGAATACTTAACAGACACACAGTCCCCTGGATGGTAACTGAGGAAGGGAAATGCTCAATCTTTTGATCCTTTCTCCATTGCATGTGCCAGGATTCTGGGAGATGGATTGAGTGAGGTACTGGGAAGTGGAACTGATACTTGAAACAGCACAGGCTGGGAGAAGGTCAGCCCTGCACTTTTTTTTTTTTTTTTTTTTAAAGAAACACGGGTCTAAGGCAGAACATGGTGAACTCACGGAGGGAACAGAGGTGGAAATGATTTATGAAGAAGATTTAACCAAATCGCAGGAGAAAACCACTTGCCCATTTAACATGACTTGTCAGGTTCCCCTATGGATCCTTCTGAAGTTTCACTAGAAACTGGGAACAGTCAGTTGCATTCATTTACTTTTATGGAGACAGCTGCTCTGATCCAAAACCTAACAAAGGGGATGTCATTTCCCTCTGTCAGACTTTGACTGATCCTGTGTCACAGAAGTGAAGATTTTCTGGTTAGAAAACAAACTGGAAATACATCTGCTACAGAGCTCTCTTCAGTAAACTACCACTTGGTAGTAAACTGCCTTGGTTCTTGCAAAGCAATGTTTAAGATAATCCTTTGAGAGGCTAAAAAGATGGGAATCAATGGTATTTGACTGCATTGTTTTAGCATAAAAAGCTACTCAGGATGCAGTATGTGTATGAAGCATTTGCACTACTCCTTTTAAAGATCTTGTATCTTTTGATTGTGTTCATTTACAAAAGGTGAACATGTATGCAAGGAAATAAATCCTTCAGAAGAGCACTCATCAGTTTATGCTATCATGTTTCCTTTGTTATTATGCAGCATTATTAGAAACAGAGCTTTATTATTTCATAAATGTAAATTAATACCTTCCAATTCCAAAGTCTATTCTTAATATTAAAGTCAAAAAACAGAAAATGGAGTTTCAATAAGAAATGCTCATTTTATATTTTGTTTGCTTTTTGAAATGGAAAATTTCAGCCTTTGAACACAAAGACATTTTAAAATTGTGACTGATTTTGAGCCCAGTGCTGCACTACCACAAGGGATTAGCAGGAGGGTTAAAGCCAGCTAGGCTTGCTGCTACTTTGAAATTCAGCAGCTGAGCCTTCAGTGTCTTCTGCTCAGCTTTGGGTTTTTTTCCTTACATTTCCTTCAGAGCGCTTACAATCATTTTCAGCATTGTGCCTGCCAGTGTCTTCCTCAAACACGGAGAGACTCACAGCTGCATTTCTCACGGTCCCATATCTCTTATGGGACACGTTTTTGCAAAGTGGGGTGATCTGGAGGAGCATTCAGATACTTTGATACAAACAACTGTTTGATGTGAGATGCAAGTGAAAATAAGCCCATGCTGATCACGAGTTAAATTCACCAGAGAAACACATGATACGTAAGTATCTTTTAATGCTATGAATTGATTTCAAAGGGCTTGAAACTGAAGCCATGAAAGTCTTTCAAAAAAGAGCCCCAGTGGAAGGCAAAGGCAGCATGGTTGCAGAAACAGTGCCCTGTGGTTTCTCTTTTCCTCTCTTCAGTGTCACAAGCCTAAGACTTTGCCTCTTTTGCTGTGCCGTAATGTAAGACTTCAAGTGGGAGAAAATGGGTTAGGTGGGAAGACAGGATAGTACTGGAAGATTATCAACAACAGGAAATATCAAGCACACAAAAAACAACCTTTCTCAAGCAACGCAAAGGGGTATATTAGAAAATCAATGCTCTTGATAACTCAGAAGGAAGTGTGATACCCTATAAACTGCACTATTCTTCATTCCTGTTTCAAGTCACAAAGCACTTTCTTTCACAAGACTTTTTATAATGGATAAGCCCTTTACAACTACAATGCAGGAATGCAGCTTATTAGTTTTCTATAAAAAGAAAAACAATCCAGCTTGCAGAGTTTACCTCATCTCCAGGTTTAATATAGGGCTATTGTGCTGCTGAATTCCAAAGTTTATTAGTCTTCAGCAAGAAAAATAGAGGTGAGGATCAAAACAAGATTTCCACTGCCGGTGCTTGGAAATAATAATTAATTTTAATAACGATAAGTGAAAGGCTTTCATGCTTAGATGTAAGATGAAAACACATTTTTCCTCAAGTGGACGTGTTGGTATCTTGTTTGTTTAGTTTTCATTAAATGCCATGTCCTGTTTCTCCATTCTAGGTTCTCAGTATGAGAATTTGTGCTTATTTAATCAGTGCTGCATTATAAGAATGCAGCAGCTAAGTGTTGTTTCTGTATATACACACCATGCACTGTTCTCCACTATTGGCTTCAATCAGCCAGCACAATAAAACACATATTGTCCTGGCCCAGGACACTCTTCACTCTATGTTGGTTTTTTTTTTTTTTTGACCTGCCTATTTATGTAAACGAATTGGGCCTATTTATCCACAGCAGACCAGCCTGAAAAGTCATGCTTTATTGTCAACATCCGATCAGATTAGAGCTTTAGCAGGGGAATGCATGATTAACTGTTTCATTACTAGCTGAACATACTAAAGTGCTCGACTGGGTGCCTCCAACCCATCAATGAAACACAACTGCCTGCAAGAGCACAGCCCCAGCTGTACACCTGTCTTTATTGGAGCTGAGCAAGCACAGTGTTTCTTTCACACAGCTGTGGACACAGGAGGGTGATTTCTGAAAGAGGGAAAGTGTTCTTCAGAACTCCAGGCAAAATCTGATGCAATGCAATGGGTCAGTGTCGCACTACAATACTGGCAATGGCCTATCTCTCACAAAAGAGCTAGCAGAAACTGGGTGAAGAAAACAAGGGAGATGTCACTGAGTGCATGCTTGGTTCTGTCCCTTCCTCTCCGCTCAGAAAGGGACAGGCACAGACAGGACAGATGGCCACAGGAGCACTTGCTTCACGAGTCACCTCTCTCTGCACAGAGAGGTGACGGAACAGCCACGCAGGAAGCATACCCTTTTCTGTAATGCTTCAGACATCATTACAACAGTTTCTACAGAACTATGAACCCAACTAAGTTTACCAATACAATGACATTTCCTCCCCTAAAATAATGACTAACAAGCCCAAATGACAAAAACTTCCACGACAGAAGGAGACTCCAGAGAACAGAAATTCTCTTCTGACAATGCATCAAACTTTAGGTAAATTCAGACATATTTCTTAGATGTCAGGAGAGAAATGAAGAGCGCGGGACTTCAGTTGGAAGGCATTTTAGGGACAGATCATCACATTTTTGTCTTAAGACAGCAAGTGACAGAGGCTATAAACTGGAAAATAAAAGATTTTATGGGCTGAAGTCCTATGGACAGGATAAATCCTTCAAATTACACAAGATCCTGGTTAAAAGCATTACTTCGCTGTTCAGAAGACTTCCAGCATTTTTCATTCTTTGCTAAATTTATCACCACTAAATCCCTTCCTTAAGATCAAAGTCTTTTGGGATACAGAAGATGAAAGACATAAAAGCACTATGATACAAGGAGACTCTGTGATGAAAACAGGCTTCAGTTAAACAACCTCTTAATTGTTCCTGTAACTCAGCATGACACACTGTCTCAATGTCATCAGCAACAAAAGACTCCTGAGCAGGAAGTTCTGACCTAGGGGATGCGCCCATTTGTAGGTGTTGCTGAGAGGGACAGCCTTGTTCAGAGGGTCATCAGGATAATTAATGTCCAAACTACAGTGAGGAGATTTTTCCCCAGATCACACGAACAGAAATTCTTTTTAGTACATCTCATTGCCATTGTAAGAGAAAATAAAAGCCATCCAAATTTCTCTATATGTATTTGCCTTCATCACAATACTCCACATTTTAAATAGTTAAGCTTGCTTTCCAGTGGAGGTCCAGTTCAAAAATCAATTAAATCAATTTGAAATGATGGAGGAGTTAATGTATTTTTTATTTTCCCCTGTTGTTCTGGAAACATTCAAGGAATACAATACCAGCTAAGAGGAGAGAGCAGCAATCAACAATACAAAAATCAGCCTGTCAGACAGAGATACTTCTCTATCGATCACTTCCATAGTACCCAGACAATGTGTTCAATACCCACCTTCAAGTACTAATTCAGTTAGGCATTCCCTAGTTTGTTATTGCCTTCCATTGGGGTACATCACCAGCATTTTTAACAGATACTTTAATAACTACTTTGCTCTGTATAAAAACTGAAGACAAAATCCTGAGTGAAATTCTAATTACCAAGACACAAAGAACAATTTTTTCCTGGCTAGCTGTGTTTAATATAGAGTAAAGGGCTGGAAACTGAGGGAGTTCTTTTTAACCCTGGTTTTAGAGCTGATCAGCTTAGAGTCTGCGCTGCTGTCAGTTGTGTTGACTGAAAGAAGCCTGTATGAGACTGAGAGGTTAAGAAGCTCACAACAAGCGGGCATAGGGAAAGTGCATTCAAAGATTATAATCTTTGTCAATAATCTCATTAAATTGATTCAGTGTTGGCAAGACATGCTGCATAGTCCAAGCATACTATACTATTAGCTTACACTGTATAAGCTAATACTTAATCCCATGAGCCATACATCCGTGACATAAATGCAAAATGCTGCCTTCAGCTACGAGCTGATCATACTCTTGCCAAAAACAATGGCATTTGTACCAGTGTGGCTGAAGACGGTGTTATAGCACAGAACAGTACATTTGATAGACTTGAAGACTCCAGAAATATCCTTCTGCTTTTACTCAAGAACTACAGCTATGCAGATGCTGGTCTGTTCTGAAGGGCACCCTTGGACTTAACCTGTACCTACATTGGGCTGCATTTTCAGCTGAAGAGAAGAAGCAAAGTTGTTGGAGAACAGCTGGTGCCAGCCGAAGAATCAGTTCAGATGGTTGTAGACTCCAGGCCTGCTAATTTGGACACTCGTATAGGTGAAGTCACCCTTCCCAGCAGCTTCCAGCACTGGTGCAGTGGGAATCGAGATAGACTATGGACTGCTGGTTCTCAAACAGATGTGTGAAAGGTGCATGGAATGGATGCAAGGAGCATTTGATTGTTCCATTTTACTATCTATTGAATATCCCCCGCGTTGCTGAAATGCAGTGAATATCACCACTGTCTCAGGGCACGGAAGCTTTCTCATCTTCCCAGCTTTCTCCTGGCTTTCTCCAAGTCTGCTGACATTTTTCTTCATTTCTTGCTCTTTCTTTTTTTAAAGTATCTTCTTCTGATGGGAATACTAGTAGCTGTTATTCCCCATGCCTGTGACTCATGCAGGCACATATATAGAAATAGCTGTGTGTCAAACTCGGCTAATTATGCCATTATTCCCCAGTTGTGGATTAGAGTAAAAATTCAATTAAAATTCAGCCCTTCTTCATGATACTTCAAGCACAATTTCTGAACCACTGTGTTACCCCAATAAGTGCCAAAATTTGATGAGAGACAGGTGAATACAAAGTACGTTCTACGCCATATCGCAGAGGGAGTGGAAGTATAAGTTCTCTCTGTGCCTTTGAAAACCTGCTCCTCCATTACTAAAATGCAGGCTCTAGAAGCAATGTCAGATGGGAAAGCAGTTTTGCATTTTGTGAACACAGAGATAAATAATGCATCGTTGTTGGACCTTTATCAGACCTTGTACACTTACAAAGAGGTGCTCTGTTCTGCAGAACACAGCTTCCTACCAGAGGCCCAAACCTGCGTTTTTCAGTGCTGTGTACTGGAGGTTCATGTGAGACGATATAATAATTTAGACATGCAAAAATAAGGAATCACTTTGGAAGAACCCTGGCCCACCTCTCATCCAAGGTCACACAGTACATCTATTGCACAGTAGGGAACTCAGCCCAGGTCTCCTGTCAGTGCAAAAAGTAGATCAGAATAGAAGTACGTGGAAACTGGGCTAATGATTTTGCTGTGGGCTTTGCAGCATCACATCTCCAGTGCATAATCTGAATGATACTGATGAAGAATCATCATCATTTCATAACCATCCATACCACCGCAGACTCTGGAGTATACCAGAGATACTTATGAGGACCGCTGGGAAATACACATGGGCTCCTCCTTCCCTCTGGTATGAAACATCAGAGTAACCACATACTTTTTTTAAGTTTTTTTTTTGAAAACTTCTTTGAGCATGAAAAACATACAGAGAAGAAGGTCAAATTCTCAAACTGGAACAAGAAATGGTTAATAAGAGAATAGTCAATGTTATGTAAATAGATTTTAAGAAACCTTTTCCTTTAGAAGTATTGAAATATGACTAAAAAGGAAAGGAATGAGTTAACTTTCTTTTTAGCTGCCCTTTTCTATTATTCATAGTTCTGCTTAAAGCTGTTTAGATGTAATCCTTCACAACTTTTATACTGTCTGCCATTAGTATTAAAACAGAAATTTATTATAGGGCACATATTCATCTGATGTAAGTTGGAATAACTACTGACATAAAAGTTACAGTCCAACTTTAGCTGAATACTAGAGCAATCAGCTGCTCTCTATTGGCAAAGAGCTGTTAACTTCTTTAAAGAAGATATAGAGAATCTTCATTCAAAAAACAGGCTTCTCGTTTCCCAGCTTGTATCCATTGAGAATAAATGCCACATAGCAAGCAAATAAATGCTACATAAAACTACCTCTTAAATCCTGTGTATACTCCCAAAACCAGACTAGCTACAGACATGAGGTTGAAATCAAAGCAGGTTTGTATCTAAAGTCATCAGATATAATTTCTGCCAGTGCCTGAGAAAGCATTCCAGAAATTCATTTCTAGAAGGAAAGTGTATATATGCACCAGTGACTCACGCTTCTAAAAACGTCTTTCTGCTTTTCCTCCTGAACCTTCCAGCCACCTGTTGCATTAACTCATCTCACACAGACAGGAACCTTACACAGAATAAAACAAACCCATCTGCGTAAAGTCCCATTGTCTTGGGGACACGGCCATGAACCGTATCTTCCTCAGTCCTATCCATTTCCATAGGAGGAGACAGTCAAACTCCATGCTCCAGCATCTGGTGGCTCCTGTTATTTTTAGCCATGCACTTTGTTGAGCATGTAATTTCCAGGGGAGAGGATAGTAATTGCTCACTGAATAATGAAACTGTCAGTGCCATGTCATGGCTACCAACAAACCTCTGACTGTGCTGACACTGAGATGCAATGCATTTGCTGCTACTAAGAATGGAACCATGACACCAGAAGTGGAAGAGTTTGTGTAATTTGGGGCTCAGTAGCTGCAGTGTGCCTTGCCCTGAGGACAGCCCAGACCATGAAGACTGATGGTGTAGGCCCAGTAAGCCCAGCTCCAAGATTGCTCTGAATGGGCATCTGAAGCCCACCAGCTAGGTCCCAGCTTTTCAGATATTCGACAATGTCAGATTATCTGTTAATGATATAGGCAAATCCCACTTCCTGTATAACAAACACATAATTCCCAGTTTTAATCCTGGCCTTTTTCTAACTGATCTTGGTAAGACAAATAATCACCTCCAAACATATGGCAATCCTCAACCCTGAAAGAGCTTTGTCCTCTTCTTAGAATGGGAAGCCAGAAAATCTCCAACAATGTACATGTCCCTTCTTTCATTTTTTCTGCCTTTGTAACAGGTTCCTAAAACCTATCCTGAATTTCTTGTAAGAATTTGGACTTATACACGAAGAGTCACGGGGCAGGCATGCAATGATGTCTCCATCTAAAACCAAAACATGTGTAAACCATTTTCAGTTTTCAAGGATGAGTGACATTTCATCAAGTTTTAGGTCACTTTGCTCTGCTAGGAAATGAAGCAGTATATCCAGGCTTTAACGAAAGACGGGCTCAGATTTTGTAATGTAGGAACCGACGTGGTAGAAAACATCACAGTGACTTTAGAAATAAGATAGGGGCAAGATCACAAATGCAGCGATCTTTAGCAGGGCTCTGAAATAATTAGTCAGATTTTTAGAAATAACTGAACATTAAAAAGGTAATATTAGTGCTTTAGCAGTAACACTGTCACCTATGCCATTGTATATTAGAGAGAGCTAGTGGAAATAAAACCAAACACTTTTTCCTTTGTGTTCAGAGACAGTTTTTTTTTTTGCAAAACAGAGTATTTGTTTAGCTTTAAGTATGTTAAAATATTTCAATACTTGATTTGGGAATTAGCAACTATTACCAAGATGGCAATCTCAGGTGATCTTCATTTCACCTGACACTCCTCAAGATCAAACCCAGAATGTCCCTGGCTGATGATGTACTTCAATGCTGTTAACCTGCCAAGGGCTGACTGTGTACAAAGCCAGCAGTTCACAGCTAGAGCCTCAGAAACATTCCCGTATATTCATACAAACATATCTCATGTCTGCATCTTATACTCAAAAAATGACGCAAGAAAACAAGTGATGATCCAGTCAGACGCTCAAAACTCAGATGCTCCTGCTTGTATGCACAATTTCATTTGGTCTGCATGAAATGCTGTGTTGCTGGACTCTGCAATAAAACATCCTATAGCCACAAACCTCCAATCTTAAGCAAGATTATTCTCTCATAACCCAGAGAAGTTCTGATATTAAAAGCAGTGCTGCACACCATAAGATAACAACCAGCAGCCATGCAGAGAGGGCAGGAATCCAACCAGCCCAAGTGAGATTCCTGCTGCACAGCCTCAGGTCATCCCTTGCAAACAGGCAGGTGCAAAACTCAAAGAAAAACTCATACAATTTGCACCAGGATAAATTGCATCTTAGTACATCGTGTTTGCTAATTTTTGTTTTGTGGCTAGGGAGCACGGTGGATCAAGAAAACTGTAGTTCAAGCAGCACCAGTTGCCTACAAATAGATGGAAAATTTCAGAGAAAAGCACTCTTCAGAAAAGAAGATTCTACATTAATGTGGTATCATATAACAGCCTTTCAACACACCATAATGTTTCTACCTCGTTTTGATTCCACAAGTCTTCAGAAGAGATTCCCCCGCATCTCAGCAAAGCAAATTCCTCAAAAAAGCCCAGTGCAACCTGTCAAGCAGTAGCTGTCAATGCAAATAGCACTGGTATGCTGTGAAGCTTTTTTTGTTTTGGGGGAGAGCTGGGGGGGCAGGGTTGAAAGACAAAAGAGATGTGCAAATGGAAAGAGATGGCACTCCCATTGAGCTCCCCTGGACCTAGCAGCCATCAGACGTTGTGCAGGATGCTTCCTGTGTGTAGAAGTAGAGTGACTGCCACTTCACAGTTTTGTTTTGCAATCTGGTTGATGTCTTTATATAAGGAGAAAAAATGTGGGACACCAACACGCAAAGAGCTCTGGATACCAAAAGAAGAAATAAAGACACATACAGCACTCAACACTTGTCTCCTCTGAATTTAGCTTTTATCCCTTGCTTCATGCTTCAATGTTTTCCTCTTTTTGGAGAGTAGCAAATCTCATCTAATGAAAAAAATAAAATAAAAATCACCCCCTTTATTTTTTAGTCATTTGTTATGAAGCAAAGTTCAGTCTCCAAGTAAAGCTAATTTCTAAATACCAGATTCTGTTCGTAATTGCACTCCTAGATTTCTCCAAAGCCCTGGGGACTATGAGACTTCAGTGCTAGGAATCAACCCTTATTCTTCTGAAGGCTTACATGATGTCCCAGCTGTATCAGAGAAACGTAAAGAGGTGCAATATCCTCCTGGAATAAACACATTATGAGTCAGAGTGTTCCCTGCTGGGCATAGACACATTGCGATGGATCAGTAGTGGTTCTGATGTAGCACTGCATACAAGCTGGACACGTGCTGGTGTCCCAGAGCTGCACAGCCAGCTGTCCCAGACTGGCGCGGTGGAGTCAGAACTCAGAGCTGAAAGGGGAGATTTAAACCATCCAGGGAATCACCATACCAGCAGCATTACTGCTACATACCATCTCCCTGTCCTCTTTGCAGCTCTCACCCACAGACAAGACTGCTTGCAAAGGGGAGGACAAGCAGCTCAGAAGGCAAAAGAATTAGAAGACATGAGGCAACTTTGCCTGAAACAAATTATTCTCAATCTTTCAGTTATAACACACCGGCCTTAGCAAAACCTGGGCTAGTTCCCGGCCTCCTCCAGCACTCTCCAGGCATGAGTTTCTAGAAGGGAGGACTTGCAGCATAGCTGTACCAGGCAGAGGAAGGCAGTAACATAGGTTCACTGCTATTCCCCCACACAGGGTCCAGCCCCTGCCCCAGGACTCAAGGACACACCAGTCCTATCCCTTCAGACTCAGGTCACCTTTCCACCAGCGCAGTTGCAAATGTAAGCCCTGATTTGGTGGACATCCAGCCGGCTTGCTAACAGCAGGCTGCCTCTCCAGGCTGCCAGTAGCTTTTATTTTGCTGTAGCAATAGCACAGTCTGGAGGAGTAGTTGATCTTCTCCTTGTGCTCTGTGACTAGGGAATGGGTAATTGGTTTTATAGCTTTTTATGAAGGCTCATTTATAATGGCAGCCAGCTGCTTTAGCAGCCAGTACATCCTCTTGTGCCCCCACTATACACTGACAAATTTTACTCTTGACCCTGACTCAGGCGATGCTCATCAGACGATTCTCTTTGTCAAGTCTCCCTCAAGTGCTGTTTTCACAAAATCCTATGTAGCTTGTGACACCCTGAAGGAAGAAGGACTCAGCCTCTGTAGCAGTGCCCGGGCTGTGTTTCCATAAACCCACACCTGGCTTACGGTAGCACATTCTTCACAGCTGCAGAACTGCAGTCTCTGAACTTCTTGGTTTATAAACAGTGATTTAAGTGTCACCCCTTTGCAATCTGTCTCTGTGAGGCACGGTGCTGACCTTCCACACACGGGGCTGCTATTCCAGCTCCCTCCCACCTTGCACCCTCTCCTTGTTCAAACCTGAACGAAGCACTGAACCGTGCAGCCACGCAGAACTATGCTGTGCCTTTAGGTGCTTGGTATCAGAGCAGTGATTCAGTCAAACTCAGGTCACCTGTGGAATAACAGAGCTCTAACATTGACCTCCAGTCTGCATCTCCTCCCTCTGGTTGCCTTCCTTGCTCTCTGAACACAAGACACTCTTTCTCCCTGACAGCTTCATGCAGATGCAGAGATAAGGGTGGTTGTCTGTTTTTCCTGGGGGAGAATATTAGGAAAAGCTCCAGCTATTAATTTGATGAAGGAGGTGCTAGAAATTACAGCAAATGGCAACATCAATCCATATAAAAGCTCTGCCATGTTTTATTCTGAACTCACACAACCAGGCACTGCAGAGTATGTGCATTTCTCACAGCCTCTCCCCTGGCCCCTCCATTATCCTCTATACCAGTGGCACCTGTTTCCCCACACTGTTGTTCAGAGCTTTCTCACATTCTGCATTACTCTCTAGAAGAGAGCGAGCACTTTCTCAAGCCTTAATACAATGTCTGTCTAAGTAATGAGTACCAGATACCTGCTTGGAAAAAGGACCAAACTGTCTGCTGGATGACACAACTGTATACAAATTTGAGAATATGCAGTTATTACCCTAATAATAAATGGAATCCCTTCAAAGAAAGATCTTTGCATTCAAAGTTTTGCTTTACATTTTACAGCAGCAGAAATGTGCAATTCTCCCTGGCTTCTCTTTGAGAAGGATACATTCCTTTTGCTCAGTTTTGTTCTTATGAAGTCAGAAGTCCTATTCCAAAGAAAAGGTAATAGTTTCAAGCTCAGAATATTCTGTAAAGTAGTGGAAACGTCTTAAAATTGGGAGGGGGAGGAGGGAGGGGTCAACACTCAAAACAGTAGAAGGGAACAGAGGGTGATCCTTGGTAATGGAGTCAAGATGCAGTGCAAGCTAAGAATCCTGACATGAAGAGTTACTGCTTTAACAACACAGTGGGTTATCTGGTTAGGATATTTGCCCTGACATCAAGTACTGATTTGCCTCCATCCAGGTACTAAGGTCATAGACAATCCCCAAAATCCACCTGGCGCTAACCAAAGGGAAGCACTGAACGTGGATTTCTGTGGAATTACAACCTGTCTCGTGGTTGAACACAAAGCTTCTGCTGAAATCTGTGAATATTTGTGGTGGGTCCAAAGAGTTAACTCCTTGGTAGCTGCTGGCATCGATGTTGCTACAGGCAACGTCTCTATAGAAACAGCATGCAGGGATAATGCTCTGGTCAGTGACATGTTTTGGTGATAGATCTGACACCAAAGAAATTCCTCATTAAGGGAGCAGGTAAACCACTTATTCACATAAAGGATCTCTCAAACAATTCAGCCTCATGCCAACAAGACGCACTGCACAGTGGGCTGCAATGCAATTCCAGGCCACTGCAGAACAGCAGCAGCTGTGATCAGACAAACCACTGCCTGCTGTCCCTGAGCCTGCAGGAGCAGCCAGGACAGAACAGGGCACGTGGCATGGTGCTTGTGAGATCATCCCATCTCCTGTATTTTTAAACCAGTGAGGGGTTATTTTTAACCCCAAAGGAGAAGAGCTGTGATTCCCTTAGATTTCCTTTATAAAACCCCAATGCGTGTTGATATTACCCAAGTCTTGGCAGACTTGGCAGGCTTCATCTTCAACATCTCCCAGAACCCCAACAGTAGCTTCAGAAAAATCTTCGAACTTGCAAGAAAATGTATTTTCCAACAGCTACCAAGAAGCCTGAATAAAGTGCAGAAACCACCTCATAGCTGAACTCCCAGAATCCTCGTAGCTGAAGATCTCTGCTCCGATACTGATCAAATGATTTACACCCAGCTAGACCTTACTTGCTAGGGTAAGAGTCTGGAGACAGAAGATGGAAAGTTATATTTCTATGTAAATAAATATAGATTGATCATCAATAAGAAGGCCCAACAACCAGAGACATGAAACCAAGGGACTTTCTCACCACAGTGAGTGCCCCCATAAGAGGGACTGCAAAAGGGAACAGACTACACTGCACAGAGGCAGCACAGGAACAGCAGGGCATGGGAACTTGCAGATCATGGGTTACATATGATCCCATAGGTCAGAGCAGTCCCCCAGAAAAGCAGTTCCCTGTATTCACCTGACTGACCACTGACAGCTCAGACTCACACAGGCCTATTCATTTTAGGTCCTATCTCCTGTTTAAAGCTTTTTATTTAAGAAACAAATAAAGTTTCATAAAGCCAAACTTCCCAAACAAGAGTTGTTTCCCATACAAACAATGCCTTTTTCTTTTAGCAAAAGCCTGGCCCTTTGCATCAATAAAACACAGTGAAATCTCTGCCTTTTTAATGAAAGGGCCGTGTATTAGATGTATTCTCCAACATTTTCTATCAGAAAAACTAATTCCAACCTCCCGTTTTGATACCCCATGGCAAAAGGCACTAGGAGCAGTGGAGCTGCACGCTGTGCTCCTACACACAGCCCAGCATTCAGGTAACCACTCTCACAAACACCACGTTTTCAGCCCTCAAGAACATCTCTCTTCTAACTGTGTTGAAGCCCATTTCTCTGCCCCAAAGCCTTGTGATCATGCAAGAGCCTGAAAGCAGCAGATACTGATACATTTTGTTGAGTAGTTTTTTCCCATTTACATTAAAAATAAGATACAAATTTTTTTTATGCCTTCTATTATTGTTTCATCCAAATAATTTCTGCCATTTGGAATGAAACTTCCTGCGACAGGCTCATTAGTCTGACAGCAAAGCCAGCAAGTTAAGAATAAACCAGCACAGCACATTTTGCTTTTCTCTGCAGTTGTTTCAAAAATAGGCAACGAGAACCCAAATCCTGACCCCAGTGTGCATCCCAAATTAGCCAAAGGAATCTTTCTCAGTATCAGAAGCTCTTTGTTCAGCCTGTGCTCTAGCACTGAGGCATAGCAGCAGACCAGCAATTTCCTCACTCTGTGCTTCTGCATAGAGGAGCCAGCACAGGCTCAACCTGCTCAGTGCAGCCCTGGGGCTTCCAGGCCAGCTCCCCCTGCTGCTGCACGGCTCCCAGCAGCAGGGCAGTCCTGCACTGAAACTGTGGAACGGTGGCACTGAACTGATGTTATTTTTTTATCTCCTAAAAAGAATTACAATGTGAATGGCTCCAGCTGTCTGATGATTTGGCTTGGCTAGCACAGGAAGCGGGATAAGGATACAAGCTGGCTTAGAGACTGTAAGAAAAGCATATGCTAAACAAGAATATTATGGCAAAAAGGGATTAGATAGTGTCTTTATAAATTACAATAATGTCAATTTAAGGAATCAGTGACTATGGAGAAGCAGCATTTATAAGATCAGAGACATAGCTTATCCTTGAGGGTTATAAATAACCATTTGTAGACAGTGTTTTTATCTCTTAACTGCAGATTGAGGTATAATGGCACATTAGCTGTCCTCGTGGCACAGAAGTGTTATAAATAATTAGTACAGTGATAACTATTGTCTCCACCAACACAGAGAGGCAAAGGTTGCATCCCTCACTCCAGCCAGACTGTGTCTGACTCCAGAAGTAACCTGCTCCCTCGATGTCCACCTAAACTTGCAATTAAACTGGAGGTGGAAGCAAAGAGATTTAAGAGAAAAGAAAAGCAAATGTGTAAACTAACAGTCTAAGTTTCTAACAAGGAAATAGGCCAGACAGTAAACCAGATTTGTTATGGCAGAAAGTCTTTACTATTTCTCCATGGCCTGAGCAAACCAGAAACAGCCAAGCATGGACTCAGTGTTTCAAACTACCCAGGCTTCCTAGCTGCTCCCCAAGACCACAGAGGGAGGGTTTGCTAAGCTACAACACCCTTCTTATACAGACAAACAGAACAGTTTCTTTGGCATCCCACTGTGCAAAGAAAAGATAAAAAACAGAACTGGTAGAACTGCAGCTGCCAGGAGAAAACAAGCACAAATCTTTGACTTTGCTGAATTTAGTAACGAATGAACAATGTCTGAGGAACTGATTGATTTGCAAAAGTACACAGGATTCAAGATGCCCGAGGTCAAAGGAAAGACTTCGGCTGTTGGTGACCTTTGGCTTAGGTCTTGAGGATATAATAATCTAAAATAACTTCAGCCTAAAAGCTGTGGACAGAAAAATGACAAAGCTCTGAATTAATATGTTTTACGTAAGACACTATTCAAAGAAATAATCTGGTCTTCTGCAGAACTTAAGTTTCTGAGTCAATAAAAGAACAAATACTGCAAATTGATGTACAGGACTAATATTTGCACAGTCATTGCGTACCAGCACACACTGGCATTTTGCATATGGCCAGCAGTATGGTCTACTTGAAGCATTAATAACATGCAATTGCAGCAAAATTGTCTTCTTTGATGTGAAACAAGGACTCTGCATATTGTGACACAGTGCATGTTAGGATATCTAATCTGCATGAACTTGGTTTCTGATCTAGAGGACAGTGGAGAAACAGTCAGGTGAGAGCAGAAGAAGGATTGTCACACAACCACAGCATCAGTTCCAGTGAGAGGAAAGGTTGATCCAGGTGCCAGATTTCATACATGGCCTTGAGCAGGACCTTGATCTCATGATTCTGCATTCTTTCCCACACAGCTGGGATTGCAGGGAGCACAGGCAGCTAATAGATTATTTGAAAATTTCTCCAATGAGCAGGAGAGTTTTCTAATGTGATTTACCATAGCACTGAAAACAATAAGCTTGCTGTCAAGGAGAGGTCTCGCAGGTGCAGCTTACACTCAATACAAAAATAATCAGCGGTGATTTAGCTTCTGTGCTCAACTAACCAGAGAGATCCATGGCTTCTTACACATAATCTTTAATACAAAATATATATTTTCATTCTTGTTGGCTTCCTCCACAAGGCATTCTATTCATATGGGATTTTTAGGCTTATAATTTAATCATATGAACAGCTTTGCCAATTGATGTTCCAAGTCCCATGATGATATACCTTTAGATTGGAGCTTTAAACAGCTCCAAGAAATGTCTATTCTGTCAATGAAGAGTTTAAGAAATGAACAGTTTATTTTTATCTTAGTGGTGGAATGAGGGCAGGTAGAAGGGAAGATAACCATTTTCACATTAATTATAAATACTGCATTACAAACACAAGCTGCATCTTTAGCCTTTCAGGGTCTTTAGATCTCTTTGTGTGCCTGTAATCCAGAAGGTTTTATTTGCTTTATGGTGCTTCAAGCCAACCTAACGAAACTAATCTTTCCTGCTTTCTTTTCTTATATGAGCACCAATTGCTCATGCAATTGTTTTCTTTTAGTTTCCTTGTCACCACTTACTGTACCCTGGTGAACACCACTGGGCTCAGATTCTATCACTAGGACATACTGTCTAGTCTTGCAAGCCCAATTTTTCTCAAAGACCTTTTCCTACTGGACAGTATTTTAACCATTCTTCATCTAAGGAAGTTTAAATATGGATACATTATACAATAATAATAAACTATGTTTTAGCATATTGAACAAATAGTCTGAAAGTGTTTATTCACATCTGCTCTGATTAAGTATTTACTGCTTCTGACTGCATTGGCTTCTTCCAGCCAGTCAAGTCTGAAATGCTATCAGCATGACTAAGGAGAATTTATGTTAGGATGGGTAGCACAAGCAACATGCCATTTTTTGAATATGAATTGTAGGTTCCTTCTACAATAATTTCATTTAAATAGTTTCATTAAAAGAACCCAAACATATAAACAATGAGAATGAAGAATGGAAGCTCTGATTTATAGAAACTGCACGATCTATGTTGTGAAAACATGTTCAGCAGTCTTAATGCTAATTCTGACCATCTTCAAGAGAAAGCAGAAAACCTCAGCTAAAATCCTCTCTAGATGCGTTTGAACAGTTCATAATAGGAGTAAGATAAAGGTTGATGTTTCTTCTCAGACCATGGAGAAATAGCTATGTTGTTTCTGAACAAGCGTTCCTTACCAGGACATAAGGTATTTGCAACTCTTCAAACCACAACAGGAATCCTGGGCAGCGTGGGGATCCTGCAGGATCTGAACTATGATTCTATGATGGTATTCTCAGGATTTATTGCATAAAAATGTAATTTGTGCTATATTTCATTTGTAAAGTTATTTTGGCACATGAACTTATATTTTCAGAATTGGATATTATTCTTCTCCATGCATTACACTCAGTCTGCACCATGTTTCAGCTCAACTCACAGGTGGAATCCTGGCACAGATTTATTGGAAGACATGCTAGCCTATGGCTGGGACTGTGCAGATTTATCTGTCGGAATATTATTTGCCTAAATGGGATGATCTGAGGGTGTGTTATGCTCACAGGAATTGACCGGGCAGCACTCAGAAATGCAGAGCAGCGATGCCCTGGTGACTGACAACAGTGGAGGGGGAGCAACTAAATAAAGATGAGTGTGGTGATGACGTGTTTTTATTTTTAATTAACAAACTATCGCAGCTTGATGAAAAAGTAACATTTCCAAGGACAGATCAACTAGATTAAGTGTCTGAGATGAGAAAACATACACAGATGCTAGCAAAATTAGAAAGGAGAATTGAAAAAACCTAATTAACAGAAAACAAATGACTATGTAATTTAATTGTAGGCTCCTTGCTTGCACTGTTAACTGGCAGAGCATTGAAGAAAGCATTTGCAAGTATAAAAGCAATTTTGAGTACACTATAACACTGATACTATTTTATTCCATTTTATGGAAAATAATTCTAGGTAACTACCATTAGATAAAATAGAAATCCCTCTTCATAAGTCATATTGTGGTTTTTATTTTTGTTCTGTTTTGTTGTATTTTGTATAAGATTAAAAAGTTATTGCAAGTCAAAGGACCCATCAAAAATAACAACACACAGAAGAGAAAGGCTCTTTTCATAATATGAATCGTACAAAGGCAGGACAGCTGTACATTTAACTTGCCAAGTAAATGAAATCAGCTTATACATGGTAAAATTATACATATCTGAGCTCTATCAGAATGTGAATGAGTATACTGCAGATAGAAAATAAATATATTTTGGGGGTTTTGTTTTCACTAGTGAAGAGATCTGATAGTTTTGAAAATCTTTCTCTAATCCTTTGTTTTCAGAAGAAATAGTACTGCAGTTTAAACAAAGGGATTGACTGACATCCTAGCAAATTACTGCAGAGAAGACACGAGACACAGTCATGCTAAATTTCAATGACCTAAGGTACAACCATGGCACAAAGGAACTTCTCAAATGAACCAAATGATTGAATTTCTCTTGTAAAGGACAATAAAGCATGCAAGCATTGATTTTTTTTCCTCAGAAACACACAATCCTCTTTGTGAATGTGTGATCAGCAGCTTAAAATCCAGTTTATTCTGGCCATCTAGAGTTGGTATAGATAAGAGTGAAATCTAGTTTCATAATATCAAAGGAGATGAGAAGAGACTGTTTTTTTTCATATTCATACTCACTGAATCGTAATTGGGAAGAAAAAAAAAGAAAAAAGAAAAAAAGCTGTGTTTTTCTTTTTCTTGCCATGTATACTGTTGAGATGGTTCCCAAATGAACACAGACAGAGGTACTCTTACCTCCTGGACACAAATTTTATTTTTACTTCAATGGTTCCACAAAGGCCATTGGAAAGACCAAAATCAGCATTTGAGGACTGTTTAAAAATACTGTTCTGAAGTTCAAAACCCCATACTTGCTCTGCAGACTTGAATAAATCAGAGGTAGTTCAGCTCGATCTCACTCAAAGCTACTCTGGGGTCAGACAGTATTCACCAGGTAGTCCTACATGTAAGTTTGTAGGATTACCTGGACTTTGGGAGAAACTTATGGTTCAATTCATTGAATGCAGTAATGTTACATATATAAAAGACAGTTACAGGTGTGTAAATGGATATAAAACCAAACACCAAACACAGTTTCACTAGTGGTCTAACTGAAAACGCACAATCAGTTCAACTAGGATACAAATGTGAATGCTCGTTCTGTTACTGATATGAAATTCATGCAACTTCCATCTTTATAAGTTAGCAAAGTAGCACAGAAAACAAAAAAAAAATATTTAAGATTTGACCTGATATGTCAGTCCAGTGTTAGACAAATATACTCCACACTGAAGAGGTATTTCTAACTCCACACTCCAGCCAAGCTACTGTTTCTTAAAGCCCAGATTCCAGAGCACCTTTGTAACCCACAATGGCTCTTTTTGTCACTCTTTTATTAAGTGGAGAGGATTTTTGTTCTGCTGAAACAAAATCAACTACCAGTCTTAACATCCAGTCCAACTATAGAGCTGTGAAACGAGCAGACAATGGAAAGCAAGAAGCAAGAGAAAACTGTTGGAGGAGCTTATCAGCTCCTAGCCTAAGAAAGAGCTTGCACCTTGTTCTGCAGGTGCTTTTGACCCACCTGACCTCATCCAGTCATCCAGCTTGTCAAGAGCAGGACCATAGCAGGTCAGCGGGAGAGCCATGAAAAAGAGCACTACAGTTACAAAGTGGGACAGTCTCTCAGGGCAGAGACAAAGCAGGAAATCTTTCAATAACACATCTAAGTTTGCTTTCCTTATTTTTTAATTGTTATTAGAAATTAGCTTTATTTCTTTTCCTGTAAGAATTCTTACTGCTATTTTTTGCTATGGGTGTTTAATCTGTGCTTGTCCATAAATCTGAGGATGCACTGACTGTTTAAAAATATAAGCCCCTGGCTATTAAAAAATACAGCAGCAGATGTTTCTGCTCCAGGCCCAGATGTGTACGGCAGCAAATTTTCAAACTCACCAATAAATCTCTCCTCATTCACAGCTGTCAGGGAGGTCCGAAGGAAACCTTAATTCAAAATATATTACACCATCAGAAAAAAATATTTTCAAGATTCAGATAAACTAGCATGAGGCAAATGTGGTAATTCTCCTTCTTTCACACATCTGTCTCTCTCTTCTACGTGCCAATGCTTCCAGTCACTGCTGAGGCCAATCTTCCCTGCATGATCAACATGTACCTGAGCAAGGATCTCAATTTTAATTCCACGAAAGCAAGCGATAAAACTGTTATAATTTCTGGCATCTGCACCTGCATGAGAGTGCTGGAGGGAGGCTGGGCCTGCCTTGAGGAGATAGCATAATCCAGCCTGAAAGCAGTTAGGTTGGCATTTATACCCTGAGGGACAAAGGGAGGTGCAGAGGTTGGCAGGGATGTTGTGGTTCTCCAAGGCCAGCCCAGGAAGCACAGCTGGTTACAAGCCCCGCAAGAGTGCTTTGTGTCCATATAATCTCCAAAATTATATATGTTTCTTTCAGCTCTGAAGTACACATTTACATTATTTGGGAAGACAGTTTTGTAGCACAGCGGTTCAGGACACACTGGAAAATGAGTAAATCCTGGGCTTACTGGTAATGCGAGAAACAAAATTTGATAGTTGTGTTATTACATTTCTAGTTTTCCTAAGGTTTACCTTCGGCCATATAGTCCTTATGCTTTTCACCCTCACACATATCTAGATGAAGTGTTGACTCTGGAATTATATTCCACAGCTTTCCATACCCCATTGCAGAGTTAACAAATGACTGAGGCAGAAAGAACTCTTTCTTGAGTTGCTTCAAAGCCTCAAGCAGAATAATTCCTTTTTTCCTCAAATTCCTGATCTATAAAATGGAAACAATACTCGCCTGTTCAACAAGTATGGTATTTCTGGATTTCTTCAGTACCTTCAGGCTGAGAATGTCAAAATAATTGTTATTTTTCCTCTTATCTTCAAGAGGTTTCGATTCACAAACCGGCTGACATATCTCATGTGTCAATAGTAGTACTGGTGAACAACCTTGCTAGATACCACAGTGATCGTGTTCAGTATAGAATCCACTGATATATTTGCTTAATTCACATATCCACTTCCAACAGCTCTACATATTTATCAGTGATCTTTATACAATCTGCTCACCTGCTCCCAAAGAGACGCATAAGTCACAGACCCTGCTTTACAGATCCTGATCCAGAAAGCCATTAGCACATATTAAATGCAGACGTACGCCTTGAGGATTTTCTAAATGAAGGCAAAATTTCTGTGATGCTGGGGAAGAAGTGGAAGATTTCTTAACAGCCGTTCCACTGCTCTCTCTCTGCTTCTACTTAGAATGGAGCAGATCAAAAAAACACACACAGCTCATGAGCAGCCTAACAGGAGTAAGTGCAAGTGAGGCCAGAATCAGGCTGTGTCAAACCTGACAGCAGTCATGATTTATGTTTTCTTCCTCAGATGACCACGAGCAATCCACAGCAGAAGCATGACACATCAGCTTATCAACAGAAATGTAGCTAATTACCAGCTGCAAGCCAAAATGAACATCAGACCTAATCACAATCATGACCCCAAATTGAACATATCTGAGCGGGGCAGACCCTGAGGTGAATGTCTGCTGGCCACAGAGGAAGAAAACCTTCACATTTTCAATGCACATTGACTTGTGGGCTATTACTAGTGCTCTCATTATTTATTAATTAATTAGCAGTTAATTACAGCTACTTTCATCCTAAGGATTAATGCAAGGTTCTCTTAATA
This sequence comes from Oreortyx pictus, assembly GCA_036925125.1. NCBI lineage: Eukaryota > Metazoa > Chordata > Aves > Galliformes > Odontophoridae > Oreortyx > Oreortyx pictus. Next base: position 9,363,001 of record JAUPFR010000017.1, read on the forward strand.
CTAAGAGCTCATTTAGTGTTTTTCATGTTGAAAGCACTTGACAAGTGCTATCTAAGCCTCACATGAACACTGTACTACCCAGACAACAGGAAATACTTTTATCTTCTTATGCCTCACACTGGGAATTACATCAATGATTCCCACATGCTGTGAAGGTCCCAGCTATCCTCCCTTTGCCTTTTATTCATCCAGGCAGCTGTCTAGATACCTATCGTCTCTAGTCCAGTTCATCACATTGTTGGTACCTTGTGCTATCAGTGCAATTATTCCTGGACCTAGTACTGTCATGTGTGCCGGGAGCCTCTGTTGTGCTCCCTCTGTGATCTTGTCATTTACTCGTCCAATTACGATGGCCAATGCACTGTCCCTCCTCTGGTGTTTCTACTACACTCAGCCCTATGCCCCCACTACTTCAGCAGAAACATTCAATTCTGCTGCTTTCAGGGCTTTCCTTGACAAGAAAACATCCCAGTTTCAAGACCCTGTTTTCCAAATGCTGTCCGTTGAAAGACAGCTTCACAACATTCCTATCCACAAACAGAGCTACAGAAGTCCCATATACAAAAGCCCCCTGTGTCACTCAGCCTCTGAAGTCTGCGAGCTGCATCAGAAATGGGACTTCAGGGTCAAATTCTACCATCCTCTGAATTAAGCAGTTTCTTTGCTGAAACAGAGAAAAAAGTATGTCTAAATCTTCCAGAAAATGTACTGAATACAGCTGCTCCAAAAAATAATAATGAGGTGAATAATTAGGTGAATGCTCCTTTCTTTTGAAGGAAAAGAAATCAATCTTCCAGTGGGCAGCTTTGACTGCTAAGAGCTTCTAAGAGCAGCAGCAAACACAACACGCCCACACTGCAACACATCCTCAGCAGCAGCTCCATTGGCTCTGGAACTGGGGATGTGCTGAAATGCCCTTAGATCTGCAAACCCAATGCTCAGCACCCAGTCAATCTCACAGCCCACTGCCAGCACGGTGCAGCGCACGCTCACATCTGTGGCAGCTACGCAGCTTGGCAGTTAGGCAATTTCTCTTGATGTTAATACCACTACTTTTCCAAATCACGCCCTTTGTAATTCAGTGTCCAAACTTTATCTTCAGCCGATTACTTTCACAGAGTTCTTGATGAAACTATTAATGGTTCATGGCACAGTAATTTTTCCTTGTTAATATTCTATTCTCTTCTACAAGCCAGACAATGTTTTAAAAAGAAATTGGTAGAGCAGTTTATAAATTCATGAGTTAAAGCAAATCTTATTCTTTGGCATATGGGGAATAAAAGCAGCTTGCTAAATCAAAGTCTTAATATCACATGATTCCTTACTGTGCAACTTCTGTCTGACATTTGTAATTAATGTTTGCTATTCAGCTCTAACTGCTCTAGCTGACGTGTCAGAGGCCTATGTAGCGTTCACACAGCCTCCTCCAGGATTTAGGAGACTTCCTCTGCCATAAAACTGCAGTTTGCTGCAGAAGCAGCCCAGATGCCAGCAGAGAATCCTGCCTATTTTTAATCAGTCTGTCCATTTTTCCACACCAGATGTGAGTGCTGACAAAAAGCCTAGTGAACCATTCAGGAAGAGGGCATCAAGTGGGACCCACCACTCTGACTGCTGCTCGGTGTGGGAAATGGGACAGGTCGGTGAGTGAAGGGACAGGGTCGCAGCAGACTCAGACACACAAAACTGATGAGGGAAGGTGGAAACCTGCTTTTTCCCTCCTCTTTGCTTCACGTGTAAATCACCTTTAAGCTAGATCCAACTAGAAATCTGCTCTGAAATAGGAATTCAGAACAATTATATGGCAAGATTTAGACATGACTGATGATCCACACAATCAGTTGGTTCCTTTTGCTCAGCCTCTGAGCTTGAGTGGCAAATAGATGCCCCATGTGGAGAAAATGAAAATATTCAACAGCTATGAAAAGACGAAGAGCACTATCCACCAACAGGAGGCAGTGAGGAAGACATGCAAAACTTGCAGTGTGGAAGATAACCCATCAGTCTGCATCAGCTGAGCCTCACCCAGTGGTCTGACAGAAGTGTACCAGGTGCCCTGCTTGCAAGGACTCTCCAAGAGACGGCTGCTGCAAAGCTCCACCAGGGCAGCATGGATGTGCCCACCTTCAAAGGGGGAACACGAGCAGCTCCCACCACAGCACTGTGCCCCAGCCCTGCTCCTGGCACAGCAGCTGAGAGCCCTGGGAGGAGTGTCCACCCGCACATACATGCTCTGTGACAGTGGCTGTGCCAGTTTTAGACACAGTGCCCACACTAATTATTATTTTATATATTTTATCACAGAGCAACAGTGAAGGAGCTGTTCAATATAATCGTTAACAAACTGTTGATCCAATTATCTGCCTTCATATTTCATTTCAAATTTACAATCTTGTTACTCCTTCTGTGACAAGAATAGATTTTCAGATGATTTCAGAAGTAGTCAGGATGCTACTCAATGCATTTGATCAAATGTTTTTCTGAATGATTCCATGAGATTAATGAAACCACTTAATGAATTAAACTTGAAATTTCATAAAGAGCTGATGACAGTTTTCAAAGTGAGAAAGATATCTCTCAGGGAGGACCTGAAAGCTGAAGCACAAAGGTCTCCCTCATCATCTATGGGACTCCTGCCCGCAGGCTGCTTCCTCAGGCACAAGGAGAGCAAGGATGCATGTGGGGCCAAGCAACACAACCTTAATTTGCACTTAAAACTGAGCCAATGTAGAAAATCAACAAATTCAGTAAACTGTTTTAAAATGGAAGAAAAGGTGGAGTTTCATGTTGGCTTCATGACTGATTCCAGGGGCACCTCCTGCAGTGGGAAGGCTCCGAGCTGAACTCACATCACAGCTCAAGGCCTGAGCTCAAGCCTCTGCAGGGCTGGGCGTGGAGGAGGAGGCATGAGAAGAAGTCTCACCATCTCTTCTCAGCATTTTACAGATAAACATATGCCGAGAAACATCTTTCAACTCAAAATACCTTTCTAGCTTCTATATTTTCCCCTAACAAAAGTAAAAACAATTTGAAAATGCACTATAACAAGGACCAGATCACAGTACTCACACCTAAAGTGATTAACATCTACAAATATATCCATTTCCATGCATCTCCAGGAACACCTAAATTAAGCATGCTCCACAAATCTTCAGCTCAACATTGTTCCAAGCTACAGATATTACTGTAAGGGCTGTCCCTACAGATTCACTCAAGATACAGCAGAAGGGATTTCTGGGGTAGGCTTTTTCCCTATGAAATTAAAGCCCCAGTGTTTAACTGTCTGAATTCAGTGACTGCGTTATTCATGCTGTCTTGTTAAAGCATTTGGCTGTCATATGAAGAGTATTTCCAAAAAGAGAATGAGATTATAGCCCCCCCTGATGTCCTTAAAGCCAGTGACAGCAGGATGAGCCTGGGCTGTCTGCAGGACTCACAGTAATTCCTGTAACTATCAACTTTGGGAACGTAAGGTAATACTGACTTTCAAATCTTCTGTGGACAAATTCAAATATGGGAACAAAGTATTACTCAACAATTCACCTTCCCTATGTCCCATGCTTCTATTGGGAGGCTCCTTTGCTTTACTGTTTGTAATGGCTGAAAAGACAGAGTACTTGACATAGTAACCACTTACACAGTGCTGCAGAAACTTGATAGGATTGACTGATGCTCTATTGGTCAAATTAGGCAAGAATCTAATTACTATTAATAGAAGATCAATAGCAATCTAGAAGATTAATAGTAATTCTGATAATCAGACCCAAGATCTGGTTCCTTAGTATTGACTGGATTAGATTTATGTATGATTCCTGTACTCTTCTTCACTTCTTCCAGATAAACTAGAAGACATGCTGATAGAAACTGTCTGCACCAAACACGAAACAGGTTCACAATCTGGCCACGAGTAACCAGCTCCTAAACTTTAAATAGCACTTGTACTCCTTAACTCCAGCAACATGCGAGCCACATCACCACATACTCTCCAAACCCTCCAAACATGTATCTGCGCACACTGCATGCTGCAAGGCATGATTTTAAAGTCCGTAACATGTTTGCGTGTTCCAAAGAGGTAACAATAATGTGAAGACAGTAATTCATTTTCCCTGATCCATCCATAAGTTCACCCATCCATAGCACGCTGAGTTAAATGCAAGCCCAATCTATCTGAGCAACCCAGGAATATGGACACTGCATTCCCCAGAAGGAATTGATTCTCCAGTTTCCTGAAACAACTTTGCAAATCTTACCCAGCATGGAGTTAACAAGCACAGTCACTAATTAGCAGCAGCAAACAACATTATTTGGCTAGCGCCAATATTAATCACCATAGGTAATTGAAAATGGAGAACCTTATCCTCTGATCAGCTCCTCAGTTTTTTTCCATCGAACAAATTTCTCATTACATACAGGAGATCAAAAGCTGCTGTTTTCAATTGGATGAAATTCTTCTAAGATTTTCAAAGATTTTAAGGTTTTTTTTCCTTAAGTAAATGCATAATAAAAGTCTTTTAAAGTTTCTTTCTTAATGTGTGTCACGTCCCATTGTGGTGGTGACTGTGGACAAAAATGCTGACCCACTTGCTACTCACATCACTGCAACCTTTGCTGATGGCTACAGCTGTACCTCATTTCACAGACCATACAGATTCACTTTGTCTTCAGCTGTTTCATTATACTCTAAAGGAGACTGTTCCCTTTGGAAGAGGTGAGGCAGAACGAACCAGCAAGTGTTCTTCCCTTTAAATGCATACACTAAAAGGACACTACGTATTTTGTTTACAATGCTGTAACTTCACCACAAAGTGATTAAAGCTTATAACAGAAAATGGCGCAGTAACTAAAATCGCAGCAAACCTGAAAGGTCCTTCCAACACAAACAATTATTTGGTGAACAGTGTGATGAAAATACGTGCTTACGTGTTACTAGCAGAGAAAATGCTGAAAGAAGATGAGCTTTCCTGCGAAAACAGCTGGAACTCTAACTCACACCCCGGCCAGCAGGGCCTGAAGCCACCACTGACTGAGGTGCCATCAGATGTACTGCTCTGATGCAGAGAAGAGTGGCAGCACACTGGTTCAACTGTGTTACTGCCCATTTGTTTGAACAGTATTTATTACTATTCCATTTGCCATGTCTAATTCCAAACCAGAACTCCAAAATGTCATGGCACATGCATTGCTTCCTAGCAGCAATGTGAGTCACCAAAAAGCATCTCACAAAATCTAGAAGACACAGAAATGTGGGTGCTGTCTTCCAAAATGGGCATCGGAGGCATGTAATTGAGAAAAGAAGTGATAGATCTCAAGGTCTGCTGCCAATAGAAGGGGAAATTTTCCCCATTTCCCCAGACTGGTACTTCCAAATATCCATACTGTAAAAATCTGATAAACTTTGTCCCAGCATGAAAAGAATCCCAAAACTGAAATCGATGCTTCAAGGCTGAGATCTGGTTTCTTTGTCAGGATAGACAGAATGATAAGATCAGACAGATATTAGAGTTTAAACTGTTTTTTGAAACCCGGGGCATACAACACTGAGCAAATCAAATGCATCATTGGCATAGGTGCCACGTAATGTGTTTTTGATCACACCACAGCCTTTCACACAGATTGCAAAGCATGAAGAGAAAACTGCAGTCATAACACAGTGCTGCTGTGCTTAATTACCTCTGAAGTGCGGAGACAAGAAACTGTTCACATTTACAGCTGCAGCTTTTGTTGTGGCTTTTTTTTTTTGGGGGGGGGGGGGAGGGGTTGTTTTTGGTGTTTTTTTAGTTGTAACTGAATCTCCTTCCAGCAAACAAAAAAAGGAGCCGCACTACCATGCAATTTCATCCTTGTGAGAATGAAAAAATACCTTAAGTTTGAGGACCTAGCTGGACAACTTTATTAAAGTTCTCACATCAGTACAAAGCTTGTATCTCTCAATCCATGTAGTCCAACATTCAGTAAACTGATGTTTCCAATGGGTAAGGTTTTTTTGCTTTTGTTTCTTACTGTAACATGGGTTTATTTATCATATTCATCACATGCCTATTACAAAACAGTCCTAGAGAAACAGCTGGGATATGAAAAAATTTAGTCTCCTCTTTTATATTCTTTTATTCTAAGATCAAAAAATTGAAAGAGCGGTGCCTCTGATTCCTGAAGTTAGCAGGATTTTGGACCATGGAGCTAAACTTGGGCACAAGGAAAGAAATCTTCATTTGATGTGTGTAATTCCAATGAAATAGAGAGGGATCTCCCTTTATTTTAAGATCAGCTTCACTGCAAACAACTGGACTTATTGATCTGGTCACTAAAATTTAACACACGTTCTCTCAGTGATGAGCTCCATTTCAGCTGCCTGCTGCTAACCTAGCCTACAACCCAGGCTGTGCTTTGGTGTGAGCTCAGGAGGATGGACATCTAATTCTGCTGATCACCAGTTTGGAAATAAGGTTATTAACAACTTCGCTTTCTATTTCCAAGTCAAGTTTTGGTTTTCTGTATTTGACAGTTCGTGAAACAGGAGTAAAATCACTAAGAACTATCCTTCTGCTTTAGGCCCTCAAGAAACTGCAAGGTGAGCCAAAGGAGGTCACACTTCCAGAGGATCTGAGAAACAAAATCAATTAATGGAACGCCAAGGTCAGAGGTACCTGGGGACACAGTTGTTTGACTCTTCCCAAATCTGAGGTTAATGGAGAAGCACTCGTACTATCAATCTGAGTACCTCATTCAGAAAGCCAGCCTTTCTGTTTGTTTTATGGAGAAAGTGGGGCTGCTCTGAGGGTCGTTTAGGGATGCTCCATGTGCAAGCACCTTGCTTTGTCTTTTGGAAGGATATCTCAGTCCTGCCCTGATGAAGAGTTCAGCCTCTCCAGACATTCATGGTCGCACCTTATGTAGGTGTTGCGATTGTCCTCCTCCCTCTCTAGATGAGTTTTGATTTTCACTGACATCATTCAGAATGCTCAAAAAGAACAGCAATTATATTTTTCACAATAAGCGGAGAACACAAATAATTATGTTAATTAACTACAGATGCAACTTTTTTTTTCCTTGCTTTCCTCTTTAGCATGATTTCCTACTAGGGGAGAGCAAAAGGGACTTGCAATGTCCATCTATTTTCCCCTACTAAAAGCTGAAGGTAGGACTCCATCACTGACTGCACCTGGGAATCCCACAATCACCAGGCACCCTCTGAATCACACCAGTATTTTTTCAACAAGGGAATTCAGTTAGCCTTTGACTCTTCTTACTGGGGCAACATAGGTGAATCAGGGCTACAGTCTCCCTCCTCTATGCAAAAGGGCTCTGTGTGCCTTGTGACACTGTCCACAAGGAAAGGCTTTGTCAGTCAAATCACTGGAAATTTGTATGTTGCTCCCTTAAACAGACCACAAACATTCTAGAACTTCAATAAATTGATTATGCTATTTTAACAGAGCTCATTTTTCCTTTCCTCCCCACTTCAGCATTTGAAGCGTTGTTTTCTTTTGCATCTGGCTATGTTAATCAATAAGAAGTTATACTTTTGACTTTTTACATTCCAAGAAAAGAAAATGCAACATATTTCTCACTTATCTGTATTGACTGGAAAGCAAAACCAGAGAAAAACTAATGGAAATTCCTTGCAGTGTTCCTAATGCTACCGAGGAATTGTCCTGTCAGTGCTAATTTCATTTGCAGACAGTATCATCTTTAACCATGTATACATCTGGAGTTATATACAGTTTTTCTGTTACAGGTAACATTAATTACCATACAGTTAATATCACTTGAAGAGAGTTGCTCCATTAGCACTCAGCCCTGGTGTGCTATCTGATTATCCTTAGGGATGAGCCAAGCTGCTGTGACAGCTCACTGCTGCTCGTGTGCAGGTGAGATGCATCTCCTTCCTATGCCAAGTGGCTGCCACTGCCTACAGCCTGCTGTTCAATTTAAATGCTGGAACTCAATTATTTTGATATTTCGGGATAAAACAATCCAAAGTAAGGCCAGGAACAGAATGATAGATATGACATTTTTAAAACAAGATTTCAGTAATGAGAATGTTCTCCTAACCCTTTCACAAGCAGGATTCACCTGTATTAAACTCAGTAGCACAGGACCTCTAGAGTTCTTAACTGCCTGGTTTCCACAAAATCATGCATTTCTCAAATGCATTTCATTTCTTTCCCTTTCCTAAATTCTGTTGTTTTTTTCTAAACTCTTTCTAAGAGGATGCACTTGCAGCTGGAGAAAAAAATTGGTTCACAGTACAACCAGGACAGATGACATTCCCATTCTCAGAGTGCCTGAACAAGTGCTGCTAATATGCCACTGGAAAAAATGATTGCCAATGGAGAGTGGAAAATGGGGGCAGAAGGAATGAGAGCCAAAAAACAGCCCTTGGATGGCTTCCCCAGCAATTAACTCTTTGTCAAATGGATGCTTCGTTACTGGGAAGGATGTGCCCGACTGCAACATCAGTGTTCCTGTGGGTTCACTCACATTGACGTCAAAGAGCAGAATTCATCTGGAGATGAGGAGAAAGTAATGAAAGAGACCGTTTTTCTCCATCAACATCACTTCAGACTTTTTTCTTTTTCTTTTTCTTTTTTTTCAATAATAAATGCCTCAGAAATAAGCAGGAAAAAATAGCAACAGTAAATTTGCATCCCAGAAAAAAGTTAATGTTTCTACATGGCTAATTCATCACTGCATATTGATATACTGATAGCAGTGACAGAGTGTTATACAACTAAAAAGGCAAACATTCATGCCAGATTTCTAATAGAGCCAAGAATACTAGGCATCTTTGGAAACCTTTCTGTCCTTTATTTAGTGCTAAGTTGGAACTCAGCCCTTAGAAGTGTAGATGTAGTTATGGACAGCCAGCAAAGTCCAACACAGGTTTCTTTCAAAAGAAAAGTTTATTCCTATAGAAAAAAAAAAAAAAATACAACGAATTAGGAATTTCCCTCCTGTAATGAATGCACTGAGTAGCAAATTTATCACCTAGCTACCTGCTTGTCCTCCCAGCAGTGAAAATCCTAAGACACAACAGAGGGAAATTCGCCTCAAACACCAGGAAGGTTTACATCAATTCAACAAAAACAATACGAAGTCACTAACGCTGCTGCTGGGGGTTCTTTTAAAACCTATATTAATAACGTATAAAATACATGGAAAAATCTTCAGTTGTGGAAACAATCCCTAGGAGATGGCAGACCAGAAAAGCAGAGCTCCTGTTCTGAATGTCCCATAGAAACAGCCAAAACAGCGTGTCATCAGCTAAAAATAACACTCACAACTCTACAACATCCTTTTTTTTTGTTGGGTTTCTTTTTTCCCCCCTTTTGATGCTGAGAAGATAAAATCTCACAAAGTAGTGCTGTTCAGAACGCTCTGAACTAAGCTCACTATGGACTGCTGTGGAAGAGCTGCCAGCAAGATCCTTGCGCTTCTCACTGACCAGAACACAGGAGTCCCAACCACAACACCCAGAGGGACCTCCTGTGTCCAGAGTCCTGCATGAGCTTACATGATTGCACTGGATTGCCCAAATATATACTCCCACTATGCAAGCACTCTGTCTTTCACTTCTTTTGGGCACTGCAGCTGCAATGCCAGTGCAACTGATTGAAAATGTTGCTAGTGCAGAATTCAGCACAGCCTGGATCTCATTGTGAATGATGCCAAGAAAATACATAGAAAATGACATTCCCTGCTTCCATCTCCTTTTATGATTAAAAATCAGCTGTATTTCACATCACTGGATTTTGAAAGCAACCTTAGACTGACACAATCATTTCAAATAAGGTCTTGTCAACAGCTCCATTTCTTTCTAACCAGGTATGCTACAACTTAAACTATCTTGAGACAAACATTATGCCACTGCTTGAAGAACTAAATGATCCTTTAGGCAATCAGCACCTAAACAACATATGACTTGAAAACCCCAAATCATCCTCTTAAGTCTCACTGTTTACTTCCAATTCAGATTTAAAAGCATTTACATATTATGAGAAGCCAGTTTGTGGGGAAAAAAAAAAAAAAAAGTGTTCTATCATCTTCTGGAATCGCTTCCATAAAGAGATTAACAGTAGGAATTATTCACAGGACAGTGAAGTCAGAGTGTTCATAAAGTTTTACAAGAGTGGAATTAGACCAGAACTGAGTGTTATAGCAAATGTCACCCTGTCCACTTAATATTCTCTTGGGAGCCACTCTATAATAAAAGCAGAAGAATATAGCATCCATGGCAATGTATGTACAGCAGGTCGTTGCATCCAAGGGTCTCCTATCATATTACAAAGATATTTCAGTTCTATTACCCTTGCTTCAGTAATGGGGAGGTTACTGACAGTCACAGAAGAGGCAACAGACTTGCTGAAGGTCATGGTGCCAGGAGGCAGCAGGCACCCCGATCAGCCGCAGATCAGCTGTGCAGATTCGCCTGCTAATGTGGAATGATTGCTGCGAACAGCATTATCAGCACTGCTATACCATAGAGACAGATGAACACAGATCACACAAGGAGGGTTCTTTTATAAAGTAAAATCTGATTCTTATAGAGAGAAATGTATTTAATAACACTGTGAAGTAGGAAGGCAAAGTTGAGTCCTTCTACATGCAAATACAGAGAAAACTTATCAGCTAGCATTTCCAAAGCTGTTGTTGCATATGCAAGAGCCATGATATTTTCAGTTCTGTGTTACTCATCTTCCCCACCTTAATTCTAGGTTGTTAGAAACTCCATGCAGTGGGAGGAAAGAGAAAGCTGCAAATGAGTACATTTTGCAAAATATCATCCCCAGAAATAGAGAATGTTTTTCAAAATTTGTCTGCGAATGAAATATGTCTTGCGAGATCATAATCAATCACTGCAAGTACTTCATCTGGAAATCCTAGCGAATAGAACCATATTGCAGAGCCTTCCTACAAAAAACAACGTCTGCAACAAACCAGACCATGACGATTTTTGGGAATGCAAAACAAGTCACAATATGTTTCCTGAATTCCTTCCATCCATCTTCTGATGACATCTTTCTCCAAACAGGGCACTCAAGAGTTGCACCACACTTCCTCAATCTGTGCGCACTGCAGCACTGAAATCTGCTGCACCAGCAGTTTTTTTTTCCCTTTTCCTCTATAAAACCTGGGGAAGAAAACCAAACTTCTCCTAGCACTCTGCTAGGAACATACAATGTCCATGCTCCCCATCAAATTCCCTGCTGTACAACCCCACGACATGCCAGTGCACATTCTTTTAAATGTCCCACACTTGCCGTATGCTCTTGCTCTCCTGAGCAGGTTATGAGAACAGTGCTGCGTTATGCCACATAGGCAGTAGGAGCAGTGGGACTTTGTGTCGTCTTTATGCTGTTTGTCAGGTATGAGACCTTCGTGTTGGTTAAATCTAAATTGCACTCTTTTGGTCATACATCATTACCTCAAATAACTCTTGAATTGGAGGCAGCTTCCGGGGGTAAATGAACCAAAACCTTCTCTTTTGTTGCTCATTAGAGCTCTTAGCAGATGAGAACTAAGAATTTTCTTTACTGACAAGGTACTATATCATTTCAAGATGAAGTGCAACACTGAGTAACCACTGTTACCATTTTACAGGAATCTCTGTTTTCCCATGTTATTATTTATTGATGTAATTTTACCTTAGTGTTGAATACCCCACTTAGCTTTTCAAAGCTGTTTTTCCGGAGTGAGCATAGTTTTCTTCCTTCCCTGTGCAAAATTATGGGAAGTTTAATAACTTCAATTAATAAAATATGAGCACTTTTTCTGTAACATCAAACGAACAACAAAGTCACTGGGCTATATTCCTTTGTCAGGTGGACATGCATGTGTCCAGAATTACTCTGCTGGACATACTGGAGGATAGCTGGTTCTCCATATTAGTGAAGCATCATGAGATGATAAGTGAATTCATCATGAGAAAAGCATCCACTTACTATCCTCAGCACTTCTAGATTTCAAGAGTAAATTCTGCAAATGATACAAATTGCCAGTACAGTGTCATTCAGGCAGAGTCTGATGAGACAGTCTGATCAAAACATTATGAATCCACTGTTCTACATCTCAGGTAGAGGCTGTACTGAAAGAATGATGATATCAGTTACTGCATCTGCAGTATGAAGGTACTGTGCTTGCAGCACAGTGCGCAAGAGATATATACGTTTGTGGTAACCAACTGAGAATTAAATGCATCCATTCATGGACAAAGCAATTGTTTCTGCAGTGATCCACACTCTAAGACAGATGGAAAAAGTAAATTTTCACAAACACTTTAGACATTTGATTTTTAAATTCAAGGAGCTATGCATGAAATGCTTCCTGTGAAAAGTAAGTCAGCAACATCTGTTCAGAAGCTACATAAGGATTAAATAAAAATTTGCTATCAATAAACTCAAATGCTCCAGCTGGTTTCTGCATGGTTTACATATTGTCATCCTTGGCTTGATTAGGCCCTTAAGGAAAACGTGGAAGAACTCATCCTGTAGTTGAGAAGAGTGGTGTGGACCATAACCACTTGTACTGAGATATAATTAATTAGCTACCAGATGACTGTACTTCAACATGCAGCCTGGCAGGCACACAGTTAATGAGCAGCTCACTGCCAAATAGAATTCTTTCCGTTCCTTGCTAGGGAATGCAACACTTCTCCATCAAATTCCTTGGCTACTTTGCAAGCATCTAGAATCTAATGATGTCATCTATTTTCCATAAGAAGAAAACAAATTTGACATGAGATTTGCACTTTAAAAAAATTCCAAAATAGAAACAAACTGGAATATTATATTTATGCTAAAAGACACTGAAGCAATACTCCCCCTTGTCTCTACAGGAGGACAGAGCAGCTCGTTGAGAGCTTCAGAATCCATACTCTTGTCCCAAAGATTATGAGTCATGGCCAGAATCTTCAGAGAGCACACATTCCACAGGAGGAACTGGTGCTGACCACATTGCCCTCCTGGCAGAGGCAGTTCTGGCAACCAGAGAAGCAGGACTCAAGAACTGGCAACCATGGAGCATAACCAAAGGCAAACCAGACAAGAAAGAGAGAACATAGTACATTGACTATAGTCCACAATGCATGACATTCAGAGAACTCACTCCAGATAGGCTCTGGTCTTGGCACCAATGACACTTCTGTATTTAAATGATATTCCCCCTGGGGAAAGGCCTTGCATCCAGCTCTACCTTCCCCTCAACTCATTCTTCGTTTCTACCCTACCTTTGCCAGTGATGTATGTGCAGAACTGAACAACAGTTACAGTGATGCCTTTCGCTATCAGGCCAGCAGTTCTGCTGGTGGCAAAAAGTGATTGCTCATGAATGGATTGATATTTCTGAAGGTCTGTTGTTCCTTTAAATTATTGATGGGTGCACTTGGATTACTGCGTGCTCACTGCCGTCCTTGATATAGGCTGATTATCTGTCCACCTAAATGAGACCACTTGCTTAGGTCACCAGTGGCCCTGTGGGCACCTTCCATGAGTCTTAGGGTCTCTACCCCTCAGCTCTTCCAGCTCCACTAATGACATTGTGGCTTTGTAAATTCTCCCCTCTGGTTTCAAACAGCAACCTGCTGCAAAGGCTCACATGAGCGGCTAATACCTGTAGAGCCTCACTTCCCAAAAGCCTATATAAAACCTCCTGTGTGCTGGTAAATAAGCACACCTCAGCTTGTTCTACATGGAATTTGACTGAGTTCTCTCCGTTTCAGAGGCTCAGAAGTTAAGCATGCTTTTTCTCTTTTTTCCCCATGAGCATTTCAGTATCAAACAGTTTTAACATTTCACCCATCACCCAGACAGGCAGCTAGCAAAATGAGCCCATGAGTTCACAGAATCCCAGAAGGAATTTAGCATCTAACTTCTTTTCAGGCGCCTAGTGTCCATTGAAACCAACGTACTGTCCTGTCTTCTAGCAAACAGATTTGTATCACATATAAAACATGTAGTACACGTGCACAGGAATGACCAAGTAGGAGTTTAAGATGGCCAGACAAGGGGAAGCCTGTCAGGCAGAACTATGAAACTTAAATTAAGGGAAAAAAGAAAATTAAATCACAAAAGGCTTTGCCTAGAAGACTGGGGAAGGCTGCACAACCCAGAAGGTTATGTAGAGAGCTTCATTAGAGGCTTCATTAGAATCAGCTGAGAAAATTCAAAGCAAAACTGAATTAATTAGGAGGAAAAAACATGATTCTTAATTGTTCCGTGGAGTCTTTACCATTCTCCAGTCCCTCCTGACAAACAAAGCAATGTGTTAACTTGCAGGAGGGCTGGCCTGTTTGAAGTCTTGGTCTAGATCTGAGTCAGCTTTCCATCTCTTGGGCTGGGCAGATACTGCAACTGATGTCTGGAAAAGACCAATGACCCAGAGGACTAACTGCACCTCCTTCACCAGAGGTTTCTGTGGGTACCACTGTGACTAGGATAACTTCACAAATTATCCATTTTATTTACTTTAATATTAAACTCTGTTTTTCAGATTTACGTTCAAGCCTATTAAGAACAGAATCTGTCTTCTGTTCGAGGAGGAAATACTTGGTAGGAAGCCTGCATAGCTAGCTGGTCACTGCTATTCACAGAGGAGGAGGATCTGGGGGAAACAATTTTTCCTATTCTGCATGCTGTCTCACCATTCAGACAGCTCTCATAAACTCAGAGTCACTCCCATTGTGTGACTCCTCTCTCCTAGAGGTGGAGGTTTGATCCTAGAAATGAGACATCTCCAAATATTCATTTATGTTTGACTCTTTTGTGATGCAGAATGCCACATCTGTGCTTTGTGGCAAGCTCACCAAGGGGGGGATATCCTAGGCACTATGTATCAAACAATGCTGGAACAGGGTTAGAGCCAAAACAGAAAGATTGCTACGGGAAGGTTAGTGGTACAGAAACTCAAATGCACGATTAAACTGGTATAAAGGGTGCCTGCTTTGTACCAATAGCGTTAACCTGCTATCAAGTCTTCCATGTCCCCTAATAACCATAAGATCTCATCATAATTTTCTTTCCGAGTGCTGGCATTTCAAATGTGTTGATTACAAAGGTCAGCTATGTTTCAGGAAAAAATAGTTTAATTGATTTTATTACTGCAGAAAAAAATACAATAAACACAGGCACTTTTGTTTGGGGGATAAAAAACCAAAATTATTGGTTGAATACGGCTGAATTAAGCACTTAAAGTTCAGTCTCTACAGAATGCTGACAACGTAGGCTCAGATCAATACAGAAACAATTTGCACTTTAGGAGCACTGGCTCTGGCTATTAACTTGTAATTATACCACGTTTGCTGTTAAACTGTTTTAACAGTTTCCAGGTGTTACTGAACTATGGAAAACTTGTGAACTTTGTCAGACTGAACTTTTTCAGACTGAGAACTCACTGTCCCGAGCATGCAGGACCTCCTACAGTCTTGGCTCCGTTGCATTCCAGCTACAGCTCTACCCCAAACTTCCTTTCATTTCAGAATTCTACTCAACAGGAGCTGTTCAGCAGAATGATGAAGAAGCTTTTTCTGGGAAAGAGGTGGCAACCAGCACCGGCCACCACTCAGACCCGTACTGGCCCTGAAACACCGCAGGAACTGTTCTTGCCATGTGGAATGGGAACTCAGCTCTCTGCTGCAAGCTCTATCCTTTCTGGAAAACGAAGCCTAGAGCTTGGATTTGAGTGGTAGAAAAAAAACCTGTCGTCCTCTGTTAGAAAATAAGTTCCCAAACAGTAAGATGAAGATGCATCATGAACTTATTTACAAGCAAAAGGAAAGTCTAAAACATCTCTGCTTTGAGGTCCCTTTGTACCTGCCCTGCAACAGCAGCTGCAACAGTTGGAACCAGTCCCTCCTGACAATGGAAGGACCAATTCCTTCACACAGTACCTACGTGATGATGGAAAATAAAGACAACAACAAAGCAGCGTGGGAGTAAATCTGCTGCTGAGTTGGACCTGCACTCTGCTCTGCTTTTCTAAGTTCAAATATATATAACATTATTTCACCCTCACCTCCCTTCTGCTGCAAACACCACGAGAAACCTCCTGGAAGATCTGTGCTCATGTGTAACCTCAGTCCTTCCAACAGCACTCCTCTCCCTTTGGGTGGAGGTGGCTGGTGGTGACACGTTTTCCACACTAAGCCAGACAGAGCTGATACATTCAATTTCTACTATAAATAAATACTTTAGTTACTGCAGCCGTATTTGAGCATTTCGGATTTTATTGTCTGGAAATACTCATTTCCTGCAAGCACTGCATACATGTCCGTGAGTCCCTGTGCGGTAATGCTAATGACTCTGAGAAACCACTTTCATTACCATGCAAATGATATCCACACGGGCTAGCAAGCATGCAGACACATAAGTATAATAAGCATCCTTAGCTCTCCAGAAGGTAAAATCATAGGGAAAAAGCTAGTCACAAAAATCCACATCTAAATCCAAACCTGCAGCTCTCTATTACACAGCGATTCCGTTCATACCTGCAGCTTTCAGTTTGGTGTATAGAGTATTACCAATCTAGATTTCAATTTGGATGGGGGGAAGAGAAAGAAGAGAGAAAAAGTATTTCAGTTATACCGGAAGCATTTAATTCATGCCTGGGATGGTGGATGCAGTCCACCCTGCTCACACAGTAACCATCCCTGCTGCAGCTGCTCCTGGGTATTTTCCAGCAGAAAACCCAGTCATGCAGAGGGCTCTGACAGGCCTGTAGTGTCATTCCTGGGCTTGTTCCCTGGTAATAAGGTTTCCTTTCAGTTGCTGCTGGTGCTGACATTTGGTTTCTCATCAGAAAATACACTTCAGATGCTCTGCCCTGCTCGCATCAGTAATGGACAACATGTTGTATAATGTAACTCATGTTTTTTTAAATGAACATTCTTAGCAGGTAAATGTGTGCCTGCCCTGTTGTGCCATGCGAGAACATACCACAGAGCTCCGAACGAGCTGGCTCAGACCCCAGGAACCTTTCACTGAGATCTCTCATTGATAATGAACAGTCCTATTTTGGCTGTAACTGGACGACTGGGGAATGTGAAACCACAATCTGAGCATGATTCAGAAATGACTTCTACAAAATAAGATAAATGTTTTCAGCCTAAAAATTCTTTATGTTGTAAAATTTTGTGTTAAACAAATCAATCCCAAATACACAAATACATGAGGATGAATGTGTAAGATTAGTACATAGAAAAAATAAAAAGTCAATACATTAGACAAACTTTTTGGAAACGAGTCCTTGCTCATGTCTTCAACATGTCTATTATTTCAAAACCTCTGAGTTTGTTTAATAAAAATATTACTCCTCTTTCTATGTTAGGTTACAACAGTAAAACTATCATACCACTGAAACAAGATAATGACAGGCACACATTTCAACTCCATTAACTTGGCAGCAGTCAGTGCCCAACTAATAGCAACACTGAATTAACGTTACCTCTGTAGGTTTAGGTTCAAGCTCAGAGACAGGCAGCCTCACAAAAAGGCCAAGAGTTTGATCGAAGATTCATGTGAAGTTAACTCATGTTTTGGGGTTGTGCTTTAATTGTTGGTTCATTTGGAAATGTTAATTATGACACATCTGGAATTCAGTGCAGCACTGAGTTTCCCTGATGGACTGAAACAGAAAAGGTTATTTTAAGTAAACTAAGAAAAAGAATTCAAAGAAAACTGACAGGACAGACCTTACAAGTTCCAAAGGAGCTCTGGGCTTCCTCTAAGCCTCGAAGTAATTAACAATGCTTTTCCAGCAGCAAAAGTTGCTGCTCCTCATCCCTCAGAAAGGCTGGGAGATGAAAACCCCTGCAGAAGTCAATCCTACTGGGTAGAAGTTGGCAGAAGTTGCTGCATTGCTTTTGCATTCCACAGTGACAGATGTTTCTTGTGTAACCCAGCCCTACATGCCCTGATGGCAGCGATAGCATCAGTGCCACTAATACTGGCTGCATCTCCCACACAGGCACCCCATGAGTGCCCAGCTCACAACTCCCAAGGCTATAAAACACGCAGATACTTGTTCACTGAAGAAACCACTGGGACAGCAACAGGTCGCTAAAGATATCACTGAACCTCAATAATGCAACCCCCTCCTGAAGCATTTCCACCCCTCACCCCTAACCTGTAATTACCTAAGTAATACCTGAGATACGTGGGGGGTAAGGAGCAAGTCCACCAGAGACAGGAAACTGCAGGATTCTCCCCTAAGTGTGCTCCTTACAGTAAATCTTACGGTAAATCTGCTCTAAGAAAATAAAACGTGCTGGCATTTTGTGTCTGCTGGAGCGCAACGCAAATACATTACACAACATTAACACAGCGTGGGTGAATGCTCTGATGCTCAAGGGTCAGCCCAGGTCCCATGAGGAACAAACAGCAGAGCTTCTCCATACAAGACGCAGCTCTTGCCTGAGCCTCAGCCCCAGTTCTCACTTTACCAGTGCCTGCTGCAGGCAGCAGCTCAATGCACACACCAACGTCAGTGGTTCCCAGCACGGCAAAGGCCATGGATGTGAATGCAACTATAAACAGTGACACGTAACATCAGGCAGTGAACAAAAATAACAAGTATATAGAAAATGGTGGCATTTGGGTTACAAAGAGGTGACCTTAGCTTTGCTCTGCTGAAAGGCTGAGTCCTCCTGGTTTGAACAAGATGAGTAGCTCCACCAAAGAACTCAAAGCCTTAGAAAATAAGGATGCTTTTGCCCATCAGATTCAGAATCTCAAGATGTAAATCTCAGAGAAAAAAACAAGTAAAAATTTGCTAGCATGTCTCAAAGGCCAACGGGCAGCTGATTTTCTCTCTCACTCTTTTGCCACTGATACGCACGCCCCTTAAAGCTGGTATCTCCTGGCTTTGGTGGAACATTTTGACTGTCTATAGGAAAGCCTGAAAAAATAAGAAAATTACCCCCACATGTACTCTTGTGGCTTTTATAGTCATTCACTCTGAGGAAAAATTCAGAATACTGTTATAGCCTTCTGATAATTGCAATATACACACTTCCCAAGCAGAAACATTTCAGGCATTCAAGAAAAAGAAAAGCAAATATGCTGTCAAAAATGTCAGTTTCCTGGGCTGATTTCTTCCTTAGAAACGTGATCAGAAAGTCCAAAACCAAGATTGCTAAGTCGATAAGAATCCCAAATCCTATCTACTAAATACTATGAATCGGACACTTACTTGAGCAAGATAAAAAAGATAAAAATGAGGGTTTAGACAAGGCAGATTAGCTTTGCAAACTAAAATCCTTCCTTTACATGGAATAAATTATTTGATGAAAGATTAGGTTGTTTACCGAGATGTTTGCAATTGCCTTCAGCATTTCCGTGGCTGCCAAGCACTGCAGTCCCACAGAGCTGCCAGCAAGCACCTGCCCCAAGTACCCTTCTCATGTGTGCATGCCACATCCCTGCTCCTACCTTATTGTGGTTGTGACTCTCCTTACACAGGGACACAAGGACAGTGACTGCTTTCTCTTCAGAAAGACCTTTTCTCCTGTTATTTTATATTCTGAAACGTGTGGCGTTACTGTTGGAACCAGAAGCAATGAAATTACTTCTTTCTGACTGTGAACCACATTAACAAATAGATATAGAAATAGATATCCTTTGTTGCTTTTGCTCTGCAGACTTGTCTTTCAGGTAGTCCAACTGTATTTCTTCAGCTTTCTGCTGTCCTCCTTCCACATTTTATTATGCTTTTTCTTACTCTTCCTTTGCATTATTTTCCCTTTGTCTTCCCAGAAGTAGACCAAAGCAGTCCATGCCTATAGACAATTCTACACAACACTTCACTAAGCAAAAGCCATCTCTAGGCAGAAATGCTCCATAAGGGCCAACATGAATAAATCTTAGTGTCAGGCAGATATTTTTAGGTGGTATTTAGGACCTTGCCTGCATGCTGCAGATTTACAAAATCAGCAAGGCAAGCTCAGGAGAAGGAAGGTTATGCTTGGATCCCCCAGAGGGAATAAAGTTGTGCAGAAGGAATAATTCATTCGCACCTCTTCCTCATTCCCTACCATGAACGACATGCCAGAATTGCAAATCCCAGGGTGCTGCTGCCAAGATGCTCTTTCTTGGGAGTGATTTTCACAGTGGCTTTAGGACAAGCAGCCCTCCTTCCCTGGCACCAGCCACCCCAGCTGCTTGGAGAGAAAGAAATGAGTAGCAGGCCTCAGCAGAGTGAAGGAGACCATTTTGCAACTGGAGCAGATCTGTAGGACAGATTGTGTCCTTGTGCCTTCCTCAGAGGGGTGTCTGACTCTGCCCACACACCCCTGCAGAACACAGCTGTCACCTTTCAGGTCATCGGCTGTGACACCAGCCCGGAGCCGTGCCCGCTTCCAGCACAGAGCATGCCATGCTCTCAGCCTGTTCTAACCTGATAGCTTTTCTCGGCCCAAAGCCCAAGAAGGCTGGAGCTCAGGGCTCGATGCCAGCCTGCAGCTCGTCTACACGCTGTGCTCCAAGTCACTGGAG
Source organism: Oreortyx pictus (assembly GCA_036925125.1). NCBI lineage: Eukaryota > Metazoa > Chordata > Aves > Galliformes > Odontophoridae > Oreortyx > Oreortyx pictus. The sequence continues at coordinate 9,383,484 of JAUPFR010000017.1, forward strand.
CATGTGAGAGCTGCAGACTCCAAACAGCTTCTCCCTGTTCCAGCAGCTCCACTTACCTGCTGCAGCTTTTCTGCCCAAAATTGCTTTTGCACAACTGAGTCATGCAACAATACCACATCCCTTAGAAACACAATGGGGACCCATCTGCAACATCACATCTGTAGGGAAGCATGACTCAAAAATGAAAGGAGAGTCAGTTGCAATGCAGAGCTGTGTGCTTGAGAACACCTCTGACTCCTGGGCACTGAGAATGAGCTGAAGCACTTAATTAACTGCAGCAGTTAATTTCGTTGAATTATTTTGGGGGCCTTTTGCAGATGGTTTATTATAAAGCAAGTTGAGAAGTGATGTTGCGCCCCAGAGATGAACCAGCTACAGGACACGGCTAACCGGCAGCGCGGCGCAGTGCTCGGAGCTGTGGCACATGGCTGCGCTCTGCAGCTGCCGAGCCAAACCACGGGAGCTCAGCGCTGAGTAAATGGTTTCGTCATCAGGAAGTTTTGTGCTAATGAAGGCAAACAAGCTGCTCCAGAGACAAAGATTTGTGAAAACAGAAGATAATTTGGTGGCTGCATGTCAGCTATGCAGAAGGAGAGCAACATTTCAGCTGCGGTCCTGCCAGCTCACCCAGCTGGCCACAATCCTGTGTCACCTGCCAGCTCACTGCCTTCTCTCCAGGTCAGGAGGCTGTTTGGGTACAAAAGCCTCCAAGATCCTTTGTTATGGTGAAAAAAAAAAATCATCATTTGAGCAGTTAGATATCTTGGACATTGGCTGAGAGGAAACAAGCTCATACTGGACGCTTACAGCCCAGGATACAAAAAAAAAAACAAAAAAAAAAAAAAAACCATGATAAGATGAGGATTATTAAAGGAGAGACAAAGCCCTAACTGCATTGGGGTGGCCATCTTCAGACCAATTAACCACGTAACTTAGGGAATGAAGTCTGCGAACAACTCAGCATGATGGACAGGCAAGTCAGCTCCTGCACAGAATATGTCAAAAAGCCAAAGCTTTTGTTGTTGTTGTTCTTATTTAGCATAAAGGTTTGGCTCTGGAGGATTAGATGCAGTTCATGATACTGCAGCAGGATAAAGTCTGTATCTAATACGCTTAGAAAACCTTCTCAAGATAAAAAGTAAAATAAAATCCTGTGCCACACATGTATATCTCTACCGCTTTTCCTACGCGTTAATGGATAGGGATTGACTTTGTGAAATCACTGCAGCAAGCTGCGAATGATGTATGAAGTGAGAAATTCTGCCCAACGCACAGAGAATATGGATGTGCTATGTTACTCACTGTGCATTACACAGATACACAAGATTCATCTCAGTCAGAGCAGCAGCTGGCAAAGCCTCCAAAGCCCAGAGGCCTGTGCTCACCTGATGCAAAAGCCCAGTAAAGCTGATGGCTAACTCCCCTGACAGCAAAGGATGGCAGCGGACAGAGATATGAGAGTGAGCAGAGGTGGGGGGGGAGCAGAAGAAAGGAATCAAACAGCAAAAGCGGGAGTGTGTGTGTGTCTGTAAGGATCATACCTTATCATTACAGAGACAATGCACAAGAGGGATTAGGCTCCAGCCCTGCACAGGCAGTGCTGCTGTCTGCATGCAGAAAGCAGATTTGAGCAGCAGTATTGCTGAGGCAGGAAGGAAGCACACACTCAGAGAGATTGAGCCACACCACCCCAAACAGACACGTATTAAAACGTACATATGCTAGCAAACATACAATGTATATTAATATGAGCCTATTGTATGTACATGCGCAAACACATACCTACATATATAGTTAGATATGTGCTTGATACCATTACTGCCTCCAAACAGCTCGGCTTCCTGGAGTACTACTCACATCCCACATTCTAGGGATTCAGGCTAGGCATTTCCCAGAGAAAAGATGCATTACTTTGGCCTGACAGTTAAAAATCCAAACTTCTGTAAGAAACCTGCTTGTTTCAGGGAGCAGACAAGCTTTTCCAAGTAAAAGAGACCAAAATTTAGCAGTTCTGTTTTCCAGATGATGTGCAGACTCCAAATCAGGACTAAAATAACAGCTGATGTCTGGCCCAAAAAGAGCACAGCACTGACATTTCCATTCTAAAGCATTGCTAAGAGGGCTGTCAGGGCAGGTAATGTTTCTATCCTCCTCATACTTCACTGGGTTTCAGTCATGAAATTAGAGAATGGCTTGAGTTGGAAGGGACCTCAAAGACCATCTAGTTCCAACCCCCTGCCATATATACTACCCTTATCTCTCTCTAAGGACTACCACTCCTCCAGTATATCTTAAATATCTGGTAAGACCTTTACAGAAGTATTAATGTGCAATTTGGATTGTTTGGGTACATCCTCCCTTCCAAGAGCTCCTACCCTTTCTATCCATGCTCGCTGGTGTCTCAGAATGGCACTGTGCCCACTTAGGGAATCTGCTCCAGATCCCTGGCACTGCTAAGCACATTCAGATAACACAGAAACCTTCCATCTCCTGCCTAACCTCTCCCCATAGGCTTCAGATGTAACGACTGTTTAACACTTCCTAAAAATACTCGACCTGCCGTATACTCAAGCATAAACTTCATCCAAGACTTCTCTGTTACCTTTGCAGTCAGAAGACTGAGAGGACAGATAGGCAGTTAAAATGATTTCCACACAGTCTGCTCCTGCTGAGCTTTTTCATTTAAAAAGTTCACCTGTGCAAACATTCCTTCATGGATGCCATGACTTGGAAGCAGGATGACAGACATTCACTGTCAGCTCACAAAAAGATATGCTAAAGAAGTCAGCTTTTAAAGATGCCCTCCGTGAGCCAGCACTGCAGAACTCCAGGATAGTGGTGTCCTGGGGGTACAGGTGTGCTAGCAAACCTGTGATGAACAGAGAATTCAGTCTGTTGCCATTCTTCAGCTTTTTAATTTACCAGTGACAATGCATTTTATTATAGGCCTGTGAGCTGAAGGAATGAGACTTAGAAGCAGAAGAGCATATGCTTTAAACACTCTGAGAAACAGGGAAGAAATCTGGGGACAAATTTAAGTAGCTAAATTGGGGTTTCTTAAATTTTAGCAGACCAAAACAGGAGACTTTTCCTTTAACAACCCCCCCAAAAAAGGGAAATGAAGATGATGGACTTGGAATAGGAGGAAAAACAAGGATAAAGGGCATTATCTGTTTCTCCCAGCATCTACTCGAGGTGATATTCAGTGCAGAGTGCTGTCCTACCTGCTATCCTCTTTAGTTTCTACTGAGATTAACATATTGCCAGTATTCAGTCATCAATTTCTTTCTGAATCCTTATTTGTTCATGCCTCAAAGGTCAGTCTGCAGTGCCAAGTTAGAATGTTCATTGTTCCTCTGGGAATAGGTAAATTAACAGTCATGACATGGATTATGGCCCTACTAATTTAAAAGTAGTTTTCAATGGCACTGAGCATCTCTAGCTCAGAGCTAAATCTCCAGTCACGCAAGACACTCAAACTGGGACACAAGTTTCTCTAAGGCAGCAGAAGGGACGCTTCAGTACTGCTGCCCCATAAAGCCAGAGCTGAAAGCAGCCAAGGCAGAACATAGAGCCTTCCAGAGAAATGGGCTAAAGGAGGAAGGGAATCAGGACAACAGGGACGTTAGCTTCAAACCTCCTGGCTTATCCCACCTGACAAAGCCATTTAAATATTTGTTTATTTCTATCTCTAATGCAAGAAGCACATTTAAAGTTCACACACATTTAAAGTATGCACACTGCCCCTCCCCCTGCGATCCCACCAGGTATGATCACAAAACCATTTCTGAAAATGAATCCCACACTGCCTGGCCATTAGGGAAGAAATCATTCAATTTTTTAATAGTTCAGGGTATCACATAAAAAAAAATGCTTTAATACTCTCAGGGTAAGAAGAACACAAGCTAAATTCATTCTGTTTTTCCCAGCGTAGACTGCCGTCCATTCACTAGCACCAAACACATCCACAGAAAGTGACTCGTTTTGGATTCTTCTCACTAACAGGGCTCGGAGGATGCAGTTACAGGTTATAGCAAGATGACAGTTTGAGGGAGACCATGCAAACGCCTCTTGAAGTAACAACACATATTGCTGCCCCTGCTTACCTCATTTCCCACAGCCTGCTAGCAGCTTTGACATGTTTTCATAACAATAAAACACAATAAATGAATTTAAGTCTCAAAGGACTCTAAGCTGCAATGTCAGAAAACCATGAAAGATAAATGATGTCTTAACTAATATTATGATTTATTATCCCTTCAACTTTGCTCATCTTACGATGCAGGAGAACTCATTTTTCTGTTTGGCAGAACAGACCTCGTTAATAGGTACTATTACCATCACATAAATATGTTTGTGAAAACAAGCGTGGCTTCACTCCGCTGCCGACCTCAGCACTTCAGGTTCCTTACAAGCACAAGACCTGTCAGTAACAACTATTGATGCACTTATCCAGGCATCCTGCTTGTTTGACACTGGCATTATCATCATTTTTCTTCCCAAGAAGTTCACCTTTAAGCAAGTACAGCTGCGTGGTTTAAATTACTGCCTTGATACTTCATCTATCACTTTGTAAATTCTTACAAAGAACACAATTTCCACAGTCCTTCAGAGACAAAGAACTGATGTTAACCAGGGGCCACTGCACTGATCTGAATTTAACATGAACCATGTAAACCTAAACAAACTTCCAATTTGCTTTTCAAAAGACATCCTCAGCGCACGTTCAGGCTAAGAATACTCTTGAGTAACTGCATCTAGTATTTATAATTTAGGTGACAAAAGTAATTATGGTGAATTCTGTATCTGGTGAGACTTTCCAGACCTTACTTGTTTTAATCAAAATTGAGGGCTTTTTGTGTTTAGTGAAGTAGGTTTATGCCAGTGGTCAGCAGTGCTGAAGTTCTGCCCATGCTGCCTAGGTTGGTTTCAGGCATAGTACAACATAAAGCATAGTTCAGCACTGCCTGATTTCAAACCTCCATCTTCCAGCACTGTTAAAGCACTGGGACATGGGGAAGGGATGTGCTTACATGTCTCTGATAGCAAGCTTTGTATTAACTCCTGTGGAGCTTAGAGCAGCCTTGGAACTGTTTTAATCTGAACAAGCAAGTTCTTATTACCAAAGAGTCACCTAACCAACTAACTAACCAAGAATAAAGGGAGTGCAGTGCAAGAGGTCCCGAGTTCCTCCCTCTCACTCTCAGCAGTGGATACTCATGCTTCCGAACCTGGTGCCAGGTGTAACAATAACATGATGCCTTCTCATCTGGCTGTATCTAAATAAATGACTTTCAAAAGAGTGTGGGCAGACATTCAGGTAGCAATAAAAAACTGATTGCTTTCCATACTTGCAGCCGAAGTGCAGCAAAAAATTGATTCTGAAACAGTCTGACACTCAAAAGAATCTACATTTAATTGTATTATTTCCAAACATGATCTCATTTCAGATGAATCTGATTTGATTAGATGTTCCTAATATGTTTATATACACCTTCAAGAATTTTATACATTCTTGATAGCTGTCAGCACAGTTGGCTTTTTGCATCTCATAATACACAATGTTTGTGAGCAATCTTTGTGATCATTCTCTCTTTCTCCTTGAGCTGAAGCCTGTTGGACACTTCTGAGCTCCTGTCCTCTAGTGAGTACATCTTTATTCAATCACCAACTAGTCCCTCCAGATTCAACGTTCTTCCCAGCATAATGCTGCTAACTTATCAATGCCTAAAATTTCTGGCAACTACAGTAATCGCACTGTAAGAAGGCTAAGAAGGAAACAAGCTCTTCATGGACTGCCATTTGCTTTATACTTGACACCTAGCTATCATCTTCTCCTAAGGGATTCTACATTGCCTTTTTGAGGGAAGAAATAGCTACTGACACTTTCATGACCACTGGTGCATGGTATGGTCAGCAAGTCTATTTCAGAGCATAGACGATATTTTCATTCTATCAGCTGCTAGAATGGCCCTTGGACTTGATGAGACAGAAGTATTCTGGTTAATTTCATGTGGCTGGGAAAGCAAGGCCAGTGCAAAGCTGTCTTGTCCTCCTGCTCTCTCTTGCACAAACCCAGAGCTTTGGGCCTTCATTACACATGGGACTAAACAAAACTGTGTTTTAAAAAGTCAGCTGGTTTTACTACCAAGAGACATGTTTTCCAGATACCCACCGACAACCAAAACAGCAAACAGTAGCAAGCTTTTTAATCAACACAATGCATTTTACAAGCTGCACTTCACCTGGATTGTATTTTCAGGATACAGGTAAGTTAGCTACTTGTCTGCTTTTTAAAACCAATTCTGAAACCTTTCTAAATCTTCCAGTTTGCTCAGAAGGTGGTGTGAGCTGACTGCTAAGAGAAGAGAGACACCAAGAGACTAAAGAATGAAAACAGACAGGAAAAAGTCCCGTCTTCATTATCATCCCTTTACGACATTCTCTAAAAACAAAGGGAACAGCCAATCCTTGAAAACCCTGACTTTTCTTTCACAGAGGAATATTAAATTTGCCATATGCACATGCAAGCCAGAGTATTAAGTGGGCAGTTAACTGCTTTGTGCTAGATTCTGAAGGTCATATGAAGAATTCTGTCTTCCCAGTTGCTTTGCAATCCATCCTGTTTTACTCTGTCATAAACACCTGCTGTTCTGACAATTGCATTTAAGATGGACTAGAACATCATGCCACCAGTCCTAAACTGAAGCCTGGGGAAAATACCTTACCAGAATCATCTGTCACATGTTTGGATGGAGGAAAAGCGATGGGGAGATAGGAACAGAAGTCAGCACTATCTGTTTAGATGTGTATGCTGGTAGGAACGTTCTCCATTGGTCTGGAGAGGGATGGGACTGGGGGAAATTGCAGACCCTTGTGTGAAAAGCATAACTCATCTGCATGGCAATGAACTGCAGAATTTCATCCTGGAAGACCTGATGTCTGTGGAACTAAAAGACAGGTTTGCCCTGATTAAGAAGGGACTTACCCCTCTGACAGAGCCACGTGAGGACTGTGGTGTAAAAGATCTTTTGCAGTCTTCGCAGCAGAGATCATGTTCAGCATAGGCTGACTTCAATGGCAATAGCATCTTGCAGGATAAAATGCCTTCTTTTATCATGTATCATATTAAAAAAGTTTATAATCTCTTGCAGAAACACAGGTTCAACACCTCCTGTGTGAAGCTGATTCATGTTTGTGCTAAACCTGGGTATGGTCCAGCTGACACAGTCAGCTAAATTATTGCACTGCCAGTTTAATATTTTGCCATCTGCTAACTGAAAGCTCTGCTGCCTGCTGGGTCCCATAAAGACTTTTATTTATTATATTACACATGGCAACATCTGCCACAGGATTCAGCTCAGCTCAGCTTCCTAATTAAACAAACAAACACTACATCTCCAGTACACGATTGAGTCTAACTATTATTTATAAAATCTGTGATGGGTATTTAAGAGATATACATTGTCTGTTCTAGGTGATCAAAACCACATCCCACAGCCAGGGGGCACAGGGGATTGTTAGAACACACTTAAGTTTCTCAAATGCTCTATTTTGCACTCACAAAGCAACCAGAAATCTCTATGTGTATTGTGGTTTTGCTCTTACTTCATTCTTCAGATTGCTCAGTTTATACTAATTAAAACTATGAGGTTATTTTGGACCTCAATTAGTTGTCTGCCAAGTGCTGTTTGCCATGGCCAGCAGGGGAGAACAGTCTCCTCTCTCACTTGGAAGTGGCATTTGATTAAAAGAGGCAGAGGATCTGAGCAATACTGCACTCTTCAGCTGTCACAGACACCATGAATGCACTGCCCAAGCCTATTTCAAACTTCATCTTAATGAGAGAAATCACTGAAAAACTATCACTGGTTGCACACCTACACCAAGGCTCCCCCATCTGTGCAGTCACCTGCAGTTAGATCAGGCTGGGAGGAAAACTGGATGAGATCCAGGGCTAATGAATTCAGTGGCAATGCCACAAGTTCTTCATGATGTTCTTTTAATCCACCTCTCATTTTAAGCATGAAAGTAAAGATGTCAGCAGTTCCAACCATCCCTCCCCTCAAAGAAATCATTTCCCAAATGGAACTTCCAAAAATCCAAGGGAAAATAGCAGAACTAGAGCTACATTTTCCACTTTGCCAATCTTGCATCTCGTTCTCATTTGCTGCATGGAGTTCTACAAAAAATAAATAAATAAAAGAGAGAGAAGAGAAGCAAGACTAGACATCTACGCAGGAAAAAATATATATATATATAAACTTCTTGTTGCTTCTAGTCCTGTACAAAAGAAATAGCTTCCTAAAGCAGCTATCTTGGGTGTATTTTTAACCAGCTTTAGTTTTAATTGCTCCCAGTGCCTGTGTCACATCACGACAGCCCTTCTATTCTCATCAAAATTGGTTTAGTTCCTCCTTGAGCCAAGAATCAGAAATCATTTCATTCATTTCCTTTGCACCATGGTGACAGGTGCAGGCTGGCTTCCACCATCCCCTGTCCCCTTGGGGTAGGAAGTCGTCCCAGGCAAGAGAAAAAGAAGTTTTGTTGTGTTTTTTTTTTTTTTTAATGAAAATAACACATTAAAATTGTTGCCTTTAAAACATATTTTTAAAACCACTGATCCCCTGGATCTCGTCCCTACATTTGGTGGGGGGCTCTCCTACCCCTCTGCCAGTGTGGGCTGAGCTAGGAGCTGCCAGCTTCACTCCTGTCCCTGTGGGAGCCTGCTCAGGACAGCACCTTCACGCTCATGTGCCACAGCGTGCACCTCAGCAGGCATGTCAGTGCCGGAGAAATTAATCACTACCATACAATACTGGCTGCCAAGTCACCCACTATTAAAAAGACACAGTCACTGAGCTATTTGTGAATGAACAGACTCCCTGCCTGCCTTAATCTTTCAGAGTTAGGTAGGGAGGGATTCTTTCTAAGTGTACTGAGCTTTGTGCTACAATTCCTTTGTCACAACACAAATAAAACAAGGCAAGACCATATTAAACCATTTATCTCTTCTGTGATCCACATCACCTACAAATGTAACATTTAGAAAATCCCTTTATTTCTAAGGTGAAACACAAGGCTGGAAACACTGGCAGCTCTACATGTTTTGATTAAGCAACGTGTGCTACAGGATATGTTTGATATTAACTGCTTCTAATTAATTTTGGAGTGTAACATTTGGATATTTACAGGCTCAAAGAAATTATGAATCTCTTTCCATTTCACTGGTGCCTGCACAATGAATTATTTATGACGGAGTCATCACAAAACAACCCCCAGCCATACATGATCTCTATCGCCTTTCTTCTCCAATTCAAACACAAAGTATGCCATCACTTTCTGAAGATCCTGTAGTTCTGTACAAAAGGAAGTGGTGAAAAAGAGGTAGAAAGGTAATTACTTGAACATAAATGGCAAACATGCCATCCAGATGCTGCTAGTACCAACAAAAATCAAGTTCAAATAGCAAGAAGTTGCACCTAAAGCTACAACTCCCCTGCACCCCAAGTGTTTGATAGCTTCACTGGATACCTTCCCAGGTAGCCTTCAAACTGGTGACACTTTTCTACTTACCCAGTCTGGCCACAGCTGTTACAGGCTTAGCCCGTGTGAAGGGACTCTCACCCAGCTCAGGCACCTGCTTGCAGCAAGAGCCCCTCAGATCCCCTCCAGGCCTGGAGCCACGCACTGGGCCCCGCACCATGACTGTTGCGGCAAAGCCCTCCACCCATACAGGTTATTTTTCTTGTTAGTGTGTGATTCCTGGTTCCTGAAGACCCCTTCTCACTATCCCAGGCACATTTATCAGCCTGTTTGTGTCTGGGGGCTCAGACCATTAAGCCAGAGAAGTAGACAATGAAAGAATCTGGAAGGCTAAGAGTGAATGTCAAATGTTGAATGTTGAAATATCTTGCAATGCACAAAGGCAGAGTCCCTCCTTCCAGCACTGTAGGAATACTGGTTCTGCTTTGGAGACAATTTCATCCCTTCACCCATCCACTCATTGCAGCAGAGTGCTTGTTACCTTCTGCAGCTTCAGGATACATACTGCCTGGCTCTTCAGCTTCATTTTTCATGTCTACACATAACAAATGCAGACTACTTCTCTGACAATTATATCCTTACAAATAAACAGGCTGGCAGTCCTGCCCTGTTCATGCACTTGTTTCTCTCCCTGATGACAAGTTATCTCGAGAACAGCTGGCAGATACCTTACAACACGGTACTTCTACCCATCAAATGTCACCATGCTCTTCAGTATTCCAGCCTAAGCATTTTCAGTGTCATGCATTACTTTCTCTTGACAAAACACACTGTGTTTTGTGCCCTAAAAATGAGATCATATATCATTGGTGTTTCTTAACACTTTCTCACATATTTTAGATGAGCAGAAATTTCAAATACTTATAGAGATGTGGATAAAATTTGACAACGTGCATCAAGCAAGAATGTGGTCAGTTCTCAGAAGAGCCCCAGGAGGAGGCTGTGACAGCTCACACCAGAGCCTGCACAGAGCCTCAGCCAAGACAAAATTATCTTGAGGCCTTGCCAATCAGACACACACTTCACTGCAGGGAAGTACTGACTCCGGGTGACACGAGCTCTGCTGCAGTATTTGTCAAACTGACAGGTTTCCACTTCTGTGTAGTTGGCGTTTCCGCACACGTTCCAGCCGTGGCTCCTGTGTTCTGTTCAGCTGAACTGAATCTCGGCCTTCACTTAAGAGTCAAAGGATTTCACCACTGACACAGCAAATCCTCCTTTATGCCACATAATTCCTTGTGCTCCTGGGTCACTTCCCAATTTGTCTGAGAGCATGTGCCACATACTTCCCAAGTATGGTTGTTAAAGGCAGCAGTTTGTTTCTGCTCAGCAACTTGGTAGGAAATGTCCTGTTGACAAGATTATCCTCTATTCAGATGACCATTCCTTAAAGGACTAGCACAGCTGATGAAAATTTTCCCTGCACAAAGCATGACAGCCCAGGGGCTGGTCTAGGGATACAAAATGCCCTTCCAGTCTGACGTTTCAGCTTACTCACTAGAAAGCCAATGGCTACTGACAATGGGGTGACAATAAAAGGAGGAGTTGAAAAGCACAACGGAAAAGAGCTTTAAGATCAGCAGAATGCAGGGTTTTTTTTTGCCACCTGCATCATTTTATCAGTACACCAGGTAGATTGTGGCCCAACAGTTTTTATTTTATTGGAAGCCAGCATGTCTTCCTGCAGGCATTTTACTGTCTACAGCTCAGTGCTCAGAGAGGCCTCCCAGATCCAGTCATTTTTTGGTGTAGACTAAGAATACATTAATAGTACATAGCTGACCAACTGTGAACAATTTTGAGGGTCACAAACAAATCAATATGCACCATGGTTTATTCTGTTAACTGATGGTGATAAAATACATCTTTTTATCATAATTAAACCAGATAAATAATTATCCACTGCTAATCTGAAACCGCACCAATTTCTGCTTCTTTCTGTGGAGGCTTTCCAAGGGTAGCACTCAGTCAGACCCATTCTGTGCCCCCCAGAGGCAGTGAAAAGGCTCAAGCCCATGCAGCCATGCACTGTCAACGGAGCACAGAAGCAATGCACCTATGGTAACGCAGAGCTGTTACCTGTGTCACAGCCTTTCCTAATGGAGTCAAACAGAACTTACCTAGAAACAAATCCCTTCTGTATCTAGAATTCACTTAAAGTTTGCTATTGATGGAATAACAACCGGTGGCAAAACAGTATCCCTCTCAGTCATTCACAAAATTCAGTCTTCCTTTTAGTTCACACATCACAGCGTGATGCCCAAGCTCTTCTCAGATCCCTAAGTATCTGTAGCATTCTGTACTTTCATCTGAAGCTTTTCTTGAAAGCACTGACCCAGGTTTTCCTTGCCAAAATACCAAATTAATAGTGAAAATAAAGAAATAACCCTATCAAAAAACATACTGAAAGTCACTGCTGAGATGTTCACTCTTGAAGACACACCAAACACGACTCTGAAAGACTACAAGTGAAACTTCAGTCTAATTAAAAAGAGAAACAGAGAATATCAAAGTTCTCCATGAAATGGCTGGTTTGGTATTCATGGAAAATTTCAACAAACATTGTATGATTTCTCTGGACCCTCTGAGACATAAACAATGCAATTAAAAGGAAACATTTACTTCCACTCTTGATGGTATTACCTGAGGGATAGCAGATGCCAGATAGTTCAGTGTTTATTAGAAGCAAGTAGCAAGTTTGGCAATTGGAATTGGCTCAACTCTCTCACACATTTTTGTAATTTTATAACACCATATGGTCACTCCAGATTTTTCTGACTATCTTCCGGTTTAAGTTCAGCTGTTTCACAGAACATTTAAAATGAAGTTAAGCATATTGAAGATATAATGATAAGCAACAAAGAGACTTTGGAGCGAGGGCTGTACTATTACTAAGTACTGTTTGAATTAGTTAATATTTGTTAGTAAAATGCTTAGTACCTTTGGTCACTGGGGGCTGAGTACCAAACAAGGTTTACAGCAATTTCGTAACCCTCCAAGACCATGGAAAGACTTCTGGACAGAGTTAAAGCATAACTGGAAGGTGAAACAGCCCCCTGCAGCACAGTGACCCCACTGCAGCTTCTGGCAGCACAGAGGTCAAGTGTATAGGTCGGGTGCATTCAAATCAATATACACCTTAACAGCACCCTGTGCTGCCTTCAGAAGAAAACTGCAGACTGGCATTGAGTTCCCAGTATCATTCATTTAAGTGAAAATTAATTCCATCTTCTTGAAGCATGCAACATTGAAGAAAAGACAGTAACAGTATGGGGGCATCATAACTGTGCTATTATCACCAACCCTTGGCATTAGGCTTGTACCCAAGTTCTGCCACACTATACAAAGTAATCCAACCTCTGTCTTCCTCCACCATCCCCTCTCTCCACAAGCAGGTCAGTGCAACTGGAGTCTTTCTGCTCCAGCAACAGAGAAGGCACATGCAGAAAACAGGTCCCCTTCCTTGAACATTCCTCCTGCTGCAGAGAAAAGTGCAAGAATAGAGCCACTGCAGTTATGGGATGGATGCCTCCAACCAGGAAACTCATAAAGTTGCTTCTTGAAGTTCAGAACAGGAATGACATTTATACTATCTCAAACCATTCCTTTGTAGAGGTGTAATGTCCTCTGGGGACAGGCAAATCAACTCTAGTTGTTTGGGAGCTAGAAGCTTAACAAGCAATTCTGTCCCACTACTTCTCCCAGCTATGTTCCTCTTAAGTCCCTTTTAATCACAGTTTCATGTAATTTAATTACATTAAGAGTATAGCTGACGTTGGATTTTTTAATCAGCATCATGAAAGACTGAGTACTGTTGCTCATTTAGGCTTGCCCTAATGCAACAACAGGGTACACTGGAATTGGCACAGAACTGCTCCGATCTGTTCCTAAAACACCTCCACGATCTTAAAGTTCAGAAGTTTGCCATTACTCGTGCCAAAAGCAGCCACTACAGACATCTCACTTAACTATATGGAGCACAACTCCTAGAGTTCTAGGAATGCTTAATTTCAGCTGCTGGTCATCTTCCCTCAAAATATAGCAAAGAGTGGCTAGCCTTCCTGTCAGCCTGGGTCCTGCAGTTCTCCTTGACTGTTAGACAACAGGAAAGAGTAGAGCTATGCAGAAGGGCAGTTGTTCCAACATCTTTTGCAATTAAAATGTAATTTAGTCTTGACTATCCTACAGCTCATACCTCCTCTTTTTTATAGATTTCCACACTCATTTCATTGGACTAGATTTTAGGTTGCAATTCTTGTCTTTCTACACAAGAACTTCTCCTCTTAACCTCTCTGCTCTCCAAAAAATTATCTACTTCCTTTTAACAAGGAAGACTAGCAATTTAGAATTAACTCCATCCCTGTGAGTATGTAAATAAATATTCAAAGAATTCAGAATTCAATTTCCAGGTTCACTAAATGGCCTCACAAATATGCTGATATAAATCAGCCCAATTCCTCCACTAGCAGCATTTACATTCAGCCTTCCAGCTACTGTTTCAGTGAAACTGCCCATCATCCTTAACCGTACTGGTCTTCTCGTAGTGGAGCTCTGCTCCCAAAACAAAACCCCAGCATCGACGCTAGCAGTCAGGAAAGCCATTCAGGGCATGATCTACTGATGTATTAGTTGCTGATTCAGTGTCACTGACTTCCCAGGGAATTGAGGGCAATGAGAGTGCTAGTTAACCAAGTCTCACATTTACCAAATTATCAGCAAAATATATTTCCTACAAATGCATGGCAGAAACATCAGCATGACACAGCAATCTGTTTTGTTAATAACCGATATGACTGTGTAATTTATTGCTGACATCTACAGCAAGTCAAGGCACTCAAGTTCTTGCTCCTCAATGGCAGAGAGCAAAAATAAATACATAAATCACATAAATTAGAAAAGCCTGAGAAGATTTTTAAAGCACGCTCTTCTTTTAGCTCCACAGACCTCAGCAATGACTTCAAGCCTGACATGATGGCAACACAGTGGGTCTGGGCCTCATTAAGTTTTAATCAACCTTTATCCACCATGGCTTTTGAAACGAACTGTTACTAATGACTAGTCATATGTCAGTCTAATGAATGGGATGCAGACTTCCATTAAAATAATGAAATTAGCTTGTTTGGACTTTTGTTCCAGTTCCATGGCACACCGCTCCAGGTAATTACAGCTAGCACTACTCATCCGTATTAAAGTCTGTTTATTTACTTAAGGTCTGTAGTCGGGACATCCCAATTTAGCTCATGTCAGCTGTTTTTTATGAGTCTAGAAACACTTGTCTTATTAACAAAGAGATAAATACATGCAGGCAGTGCAAAGTGCTAAGGCATCAATTATGTACACACAGACATACAAGAATAGAAACAATGTGAAAAAAACAGAGTAAGTGCACAGTATCTAAGTCACAAAACCATATCTCAGTGTTTTTTCCTGGGACAGCAGCAATTATTTTTAGGAAGCTGAATAAGATTTCAAAGGCATCTTTGCTAAGTACAATTTGGCCCCTCTGTCCTCTAAAATCCCGAGGGCAGACTAAAATAAACTGAGCTAAATTTTAAGTATTACTGCTTTCAAGACCGTCACAGTTGTGACTCAGTGTGATGACCTGAGCTGCAAACACATGGCAGTTTGGCACCTTATTGTGCACCCTATGAATGCAGGGAGCTTCAGTCTGATTTGAAATGGGAAATTATTAATATATTGTTACA
Organism: Oreortyx pictus; assembly: GCA_036925125.1. Lineage (NCBI taxonomy): Eukaryota > Metazoa > Chordata > Aves > Galliformes > Odontophoridae > Oreortyx > Oreortyx pictus. Next base: position 9,398,735 of record JAUPFR010000017.1, read on the forward strand.
AATCCATTTTGTAACAAGAATGGTGTGAATCGTTCATAGCCAAGTCTTTCAAAGAGTTCCTTCCACCAGTAAGCAACTCCTAATTACATTCCACAGTCACAGATTGCATCTACAAGCAACACTGAAGACATGTACAAGTTATGGCTTGGGGAGGCCAAACAGAAACACTGATTTGTGTCTGCCTGTCCTGGCTGACAGCCCTTTTCCTCTCTGCCCCAACATCCATTCAGAAATCTCACATCTTTTGTCTCATTGCTATACAAAGATTATACAAATGAGGAGAAAAAACCCTATTTCCTATTCACGTATCTATGAATCAAGTGCTTGCAGTAGGTTGCATTTATTAACAAATTCATCATGATTATACAGCAGTTCCCACTTTTTTGTTTCAGTTTACAGTTTCAAGTCAGACTATTTTTGTAGCCATAATATGAACCTCTCAGAAACATTTTTCCCCCCTCATTCAGCCCCTCTGCAAACAGACAGCTAAAAGTAAGCCAGGGCAGGGCTTGTGGTTTAATGAGATTTAGTTTGAATGACTCTGAATTACTCCAGCTGTAACTGATACCACACCATGCCCAAAGGGACTAGAGAAGTGGAGGCGAGTGCTCCGTGCAGTTACAGTTACTGTGACAGAGCTGGATCCAAAGCTGGATGCTTCTGAGCTCAAAGTATCACACTTCAAACAGACAGCGAAACTGACAATATTAAAACCTTCAAAAGCCTACACTTTGTAGAACCATTCAGATTGGAAAAGAGCCCTAAGATCATCGCGTCCAACCATCAACACATCCCCACCACATCACTCAGTGCCACATTTGCCCTTGCACTGAACACCTCTGGGGATGGTGACTCCACCACCTCCCTGGGCAGCAGTGCCAGTGCCTGAACGACCTCTTGGAAAATTTTTTCTAATACCCAACACAAAACCTCCTCTGGCACAACTTGATGCCATTACCTCTCACCCTACTGCTAGTTACCTCTGTAATTCCAAAGGATGTTCTAATGCAGAAAAGATCAAGGACCTCTTTTTCCTCTCCTGTTTAGAGGATGAGACTTGATGATGCTTTGACTAATATAAGTTGCTATTGATAAAGCATTTTATTTTCCTCCTTAGTCTGCAGACTAGGTAAGTGTTGTGTGAAGATCTGTGAAAAGATGATACCAGCTTTGTTTCCTATTGTTAGCTTCCCCTTGAAAGACAAAAAGTGTGACATTCACCAGATACTCATTCTGGGAGAGCCCAGCACAAAACCACAGCATGCTCATGTTACTGCTGTGTGCCTCCCACCACAAGCCAGAGGACATGCTGCTTTCAGCTAAGTTGATTTAGCTCAATCTGCAATCATTCTCCTTTTATATTATATTAGGCCCTGATCCATCTTTCAGATTACCTTCGGCAATTAACTGAGGTGGCTAATTCAGAAGCCTAATTGCTCCCTGTTCCTCACGTAATCGATACAGACAAACCACTGCATTAGCACACTGGGAAACTTGAGTCTAAATGCTATATGCTTCATGGTTTGACTCAAGCCCGATTGCTCAACAGACCCTACGGGAACCAAGTCCAGGTGGCATCCCCATGTTCACACAAGAGAGGCACAGCACAGAAAAGCAGGGCTCAGCCACCCCAGGGTCTCATCAGCACTCACACAACTCTTCTTTCCCTTTCCCCATGCCTCCTGCAGAGCAGCAGCAGGACAGAAAGCTCCTCACCAGGTCCTCACAGACTGCATTCTGCCACAACTGATTGCTATGTGGGGATGAGAATCATTAATCAATAATCACTATAAAGAAGATTACCCTTTAAATGTTTTTTTTACATAGCTGTTCCCCCATTCCCAAACTTTCCACACTTCAACACCACACTCTGCAAGAGAACAACAACTGCAGCTTGCAGGGCCGTGTGCTGGGCAGGAAGGCTTGGGCTGATCCTGCACCAGCCCCTGTGCTGCACTGCCCTTTGCCCAACTCCTCGTGCATAGTGAGTTTTTCTTGCTGGGCTGATCACTGCTGCATATTAAGTGACCCATGGTGATATCTCAGTCTCTCTTGGGGACTGATACGCATTATTTAGATATCAATATAGCGTGTTGAGTAATTTAAGCCCTTTTCCTCAGATATGTAATAGCAACAGCTGCATTTAGCTTTATCACTTATCACAGGGTTACACGTTCCCTTGGTCAAATCCTCAATTCAAGTTAGGTCCCAATGAAAAAATTAAAAAATGACATTTGCAGAAGTGGAAGTACTTTCAAAGCGGCATAAAACTTGTAAACAATAATGACAGCAAAAATAAACAACTAAAATATGGGATTTAGTGAATGTATTTGCAATTTTAAGAGATCTGTAGAATATGCTGGCAGTTGGAGTTATAAAAACTAAGATGAAATAGGAAGAGTATTTACTTTCTTCTGGCAATGTATAAATTGCCTGCATTTAGAATTACTGCCATAAATTTTCAGCACTGACAAACATGCCTGTACTGTTAACAGCACTCAGTGATTACTGGGACGAATAAGGCTCATTTCTAACATACCATAAGGACATAAGGAAAATGAAATTTTAAATGTCCTTAAGCTGGATCCCACACCTATGTAGCCAAGAAAAAAAAAATGCATTCTTTTCCTTAAAAGTTTTTTTGTAACATTTGTTTTACACTAGGTCAGATCCAAAGACAACTGAAGGTGGCAAGATGACAGGAGGGCCTCACACCAGGCTCTAGCTGGCTCCAAGCACACTTGGAGCACAACAACACTGCTCTGAGCTCCAGGACTATCAGCACGAACAGCTGGCTGAAACAGTGGGGTTCCCAGTCATGCTCATGCCATAACCCTGATGCTACAGCTTCCAATTCCAGTTAGATAAGTGGAGGGAGACACACGGACACACTATTACAGGTTGTAGCTCTCCAGCCACACCCTGCACAAAAAGCCAGGCCAGTCAGCCTGTAGCGTACACCACAAGACCATGAAAAATCAAAGGACTCCCTCAGCACACATAAAAACACCGTATGATCGAACAATTACAAAAATTGGACCTGTCTTAAAGTCAGGAGAACCAGGTCGTGACCTGGCAGATAGACATGTTGGCTTCTAAGCAATTTCTCTAGATACACCACTGCAGCTCACCCTGCAGTCCCTGCCTGCCCTCAGCAGTACCACGCTGCACTCAGCCCATTCAGCTCCTTGCTGCTACGTGACAGCACCCATCTCCATGAACCACTTCTTCACACAGATTTAAACTCACGCTGAACCAGCAGATACTTATGTATTGAGCAACAGTTACTCACTGCAGCCACAGTGACCCCAGGCACCAGACAGTGCGAGAAACCTCTTCATGGTTCACTGGGTCATCTTCTCCCTGGAGATAAAAGTGTGCAACAGTTCAGTCAACAGAAACAAAACAGTGCTTGTCCAGAGTAACAAAAAAAAAAAATATTTAAGCTTTTCATCTTAAACTAAAATAGCTGCACATAGCAAGTAGCCCTGCAGTATGTGTTGCTTTCCCGTTGCACCAGAACGGTGGCCCCTGGGCAGTGCTGGCAGATCCATCCACATGTCACTCTGGCCATAGATGCAACAGCTCAGCAGTAAGCCTCTGCGAGCCCCCTGTCGCTATTGCTGGATTTCTCCTTTGTGCTGCAACCCCTGGGACGGGAATAGGGAAATACAGTGCCTACAAAAACACACAAACTCTTTTTCTCATTGTACATGTGTTTTCTTGAATTGATTTTATTGGGCATTTGTACAAGATGAAAGCCACCTGCAAACACAAAGCAGTGTGCAGCACATATTGGGACGCTTCCTGCCATGGCTGCCTCTCAGGTAGCCACTGCTCTGCTGTGTTTTGTTTTACCATCCTTTTTAAGTGGAAAAACATTTCCAAGAAGAGCCTTCTGTAATAACACCAACAGGATTTTACAGAAATGAAGTGACCTTTCACAAGTACCACCTGAGCTCCATCTGGCATTTAATTCAGGAGGTGCACTGAGCATAGCAGACAGGTGTAACAGCAGATAGTCTCAACAATTTTGAGAGAATTATGTCAAAAAGCCACTGTTTGGTTTTATTTTTTATAGTTAATAAAGCAGAAGTCAATAACACATTTGCTGACATCCCCACGCTGTACTGAAGTGGTACCCCACCTCAGATGAAGGAGCCCCATTGCAGCAGCAAGGTCAGTATAGGTGCACGCCCACAGCGTGCTACCCTGGCTATCTCCAAGCTGCCCCCAGCTGTCCCAAGGCTGCAGCAGGCACATCAGAGGGACACAGAGAGCTCAGTGAGCGGCTGGGAGCCCCCAGCTGCAGGGCTGGGCAGCCTTCTGGGGGCTTCTGCTTCGCCTTTCCCGACAGCACTAAATCCTCCAGTAGAAACCATAAATGTGCTTAACAGGTTGCAGATGTCATCTGCATATTTGCTGACTCTTCCAGACGTTCCTGGGAACGCAGATGGAATTATTTTCACTGCTGCAACAAATAGCAACAAATTTTCATTGTTCAAGAATCTGACTGCAAGTGCCGTGGGCATGCAGGCAGGTGTGCAATCCACAGGCAGCCATCCTAAAGCTCTCACAGCTCTCCTCAGCTGCTGTCATCCCTGGCAGTAATTTCCAAAAGGTATTAGAATATTCATAGCCACTTCCAAACAGATTAGGCGTAGGCAGTAAATCATATGAGATTAACTTGGCAAAACATTTTTTTTTTTATCTTTTCATGTGCAGCTGTTTAAATTTCTGTAGCAAAGGAGATTGTTTCATTCTGGTCTAATATTTGGATTTACCTTTGCAGCAGAGATGTGAAAGGTGCAAAGAGAGATCAAGATCTCAGTTTTACCTAGTGAGCAAAGACAGCTTTTTTCCAATGGGATACAGGACCAGACACGTGCAGTACGGATATCCCTGAGAAACCAACAGGAAACTTCCCAGCAACTCCAGAGTGACACAAGATCTATCAGCACGAGGTTGACAATAAGAAGTGGGAGCAAGAAACACGTGCCCCACAGGGGTAAGTGGGGCAAGTGCCCGTGTTGCCTTTATTTCATCTAACAAACCACACAGAGGAAAAACACGAAGAGAAGCAGGAGTATTCCACCTGCCATATTAACACCAAACAGCATCACCTGTGCTCACTGCAGATCTGCATTCTTCAGACACTTGGTCTAAAAGAAGTGAATTCAACTCAAGTGCTATTTATAAGTTAAAATATTCACATGCTTCAGCATCTGGAAGATCAGACATTGGGATACTTTCATGCTTCAGCACCTCAAGCAACTTTCACAACTCACATGAGTAGCTCAGTACAATATTCCCCAATTTAACCACCAAAAATACAGAAGAAAATGCTTTCAAAAAGAAGTGTTTGTTCTTTTTAAGCTTGGATTAAATCCTCTCTAGGTATGCGATGCTCGACAGCTGTCCTGGCTGGTACTGGTGTCTTTTGTATTTCAGTATAAATCAATAAATACAATATTAGGCATCGAGAGCAATACGGTGAATTGTTGCTCATGAATTATCCCAAGCTTTCTATTGCACTCAACATACAGAGTACATGAATTTCTAACAGCTCGTGTCTCACTGCATAGATTAACAGAACAGGATAACCAAACCCTGCTGCAGCTGCTCTGCTGGTGAACTTTGATCGCGCTGCCGGCTGCTCCACAGCATTTACACCCTGGCTCCACGTTGCAGTGCTGACAACATGTGCCTGCTGTCAAGCTTCTCAAATGTAAAATTCTCACACAAGCCAAAAACAATCTGCATGAGAGTTTACAAGGGTAATTTCTGCCCTTCTCACATTTAACAATGCAAAAAGAACAAACAAGAGACAATAAGGCAACAGAGGACCAGATGAAGCATACAGGCAACCAAGTGATTCCTTTGGAAGAAGGAACCACAGTTTCAGTGGTACAAAGCCACAGGGCTTCCAGCTCAAACATCACAATCCTCTTCTAACTTTGTGGTGAATCAGTGCACTAAGTGGCCTCACGTCTGAAGGCTTCCCACCTGATGGGCATGATGACTCCATGCTCCTGAAACACCACTTGGTTTCATGGTAACATACAAAATGACATCATAAAGCCCACAGCGCTTCAGCAAAAGGCTCTCCATTGACTTGAAATCCACTTTGGCTCAGCTCCCAGAGGTGAACAGTACCAAATTACAAAAGCTCACTAAAATAAAAAATGTCATCCTCCCATCTTCCTCCAAGTTTTCTTCCTTCTACTCACTGCCGTTCTGCAGCTATTTAGACTGAAATACGCAAGCAAGTTCTTCCTCCTGAACAGAGTCAAACTATATAAAGCCATTTATAAGTGCTAAAACAAAGGCGAACTCAGACAAATGTTAAAACTAAAATATCACATTCCAAGAACAAAAGCCTGCCCAAAGAGTGAAAAGCCACTGCCCTTTTCCTCTACAGAAAAGGCAAGCTCATCCTTTGTTGAGGCAACCCCTCAGGGCACAGACAACAACCCTCCAGAGCTCCTGGGCTTACTTTTCACTGATTTCTCAATTACTCAAGTTCATAAGTAAAAACAAGATTTGTACCAATGAAGAGAACAGCTCTTGAAGTCACCCCAATTCAGAGCAGAAGCTAAAGTCTCCAAAGATGAATAAACTTTGAACCAAGCCAACATAAAGCACAGAGGAAGAGCTCCCTGTCTGGTTAAGCCCCTGTGTAAATCTATACAAGCAAGTTACTGCTGCCCTTGTCTCACACTCCAGCACACGCTGCCATCAGCCCAAGGACAAGCCTTTAACTCATGCAAAAAGCTGACCCCTGCAGGGGCAGCTGCTCCACATCTGTGCCAGTGTTGAGAGCTCTGTGTTTAAGAAAACTGCTGCACCGTTCAGCAACAGCCTGTAGTTGAGTTGTGCATTCAATCTGTGTTAGCTTGGCTATTGAATTTATTTAAGGAAAAGTGATGCTTCTTCGACTTCGTTTCCATGACAACAATCCTAAGAATTTTGTCTTCATATAAATGAGTTATTGCTTTTTGTGCTTCCATAGTCTAGGCAGAAAAATTAACATAATATGGTTTCAAGACAATCAGATCTTCCTATCCTCCCAACACTCCTACAGGTAGCAAATTCTTAGATTTCATTATCAGAGGTATAAATGGGGTGAAAAGCAATCCACATTCCAGCAAGTATTAACACTGGAGAGATTTAATGTCAGAACGACTTATATTAGAGAAGATTCTTTTGATGTCCATGTTTCTGCACACACTCACAGAGAAGAACAGCCTAGCTTAGCATTGCACATCTCTCAGTTTTAGCCCCCTAAAAGCAGCTTTGAGATATTTATCCACCAATTACGGTCACTATTCTCCTTCATATTTAATTTCACTTCTTATTCATTGATAATATATTCAAATTATTTTCCCCTGACCACAACAACTCTTCAAGATGGACATTTCAAAGTAGAGAGGAATGAATGAATCAGAGAGGAAGAATTTAGGATTCGAACACTGTTAGCTAAGTCTTAGAATTAGTCAGGCTAAAAAAAAAAATGCATAGAAATAATTAACTCCTCTCACTTTTAACACCCATAGCAAAGCAGAGAGATTATACGTATGCTGAATTGAACAAATACTACAGCAATTTCACAACACAACTGGGACAATTCAGCTTGAAAACAAGTGACATGGTGAGACATCTCATCACGTGGTTACAATTCTGCTGACTTTGCTGAAAGAATGAAAATTTGGACTCTCCACCAGCCATCTTCACAGCTTTGACCAGCCTACAGTTGACTTATAAGGCTCAGCTGCCAACTCTGATGGATTCTGGGTTCTTTTAGGCACTTCAAGATAGATGAGTGCATAAGCATGACATTTATGCTGTTATCAAGCACGCAAGCAAGCACGCTAAATCAACCACAGAGCAATGAATGTTTTAGGGTCAGTTGAGCGGGAGAATGCAATTCTCTAAACAGTAGGGGCAGAAAAATTTTTCTTCAGTAAGAAAAAAAAAAGGGAGGATTGAACATAGAGAAAAATGAAGAGGCACCTGTTGAGCAGACCTGATCAAAATCCTGATAATTCCTGCTGAACAGCAGAGCAGTGGGCATCACTAAGGGACTCAATCTCATGTGCATTAAAACAAAAAAAAAAAAAAAACTTTAATAAATTATTATAATTATATATTCTTCTTTTGGTGCATTGTAATCATATAGAAGAAGGAAAATTTACAGTTTGAAAGATCAATTCGCCAATACAAACTTCTAATATTGCCAGCTATTACATTATTTGTTTAAAAACTATTTTAGTTCAGGAGACAAGGAAGGTCTTGAGTTAATTTCTGTTTCAAATTTACCAATCTTCCTAATTAGACACAAAAATGTGAGCGCATCTTAAGAACTCCACTTGAGCAAGTGAAGAGCACAGCCAATCACACTGCAGTTCACCTTCAGAACCGAAACAACCAGGAACTATCAGTCTTGAGTAAGAAATAGGCAGTTTTTCCCCCTTGTGTGGAATAAATCACAAGAAAAGAGTAAATGAAGTTAAAACAAAGAATCTGGGTCATTTACACAACAGGACCATCAGGTCCCACAAAGTCTCCACCACTGAGAAACGGACAGTTACAATCTCAAGCCTTAAGAACAGCAGATATTTTCTACAAGACAACCCATCATTCAGAGCACTGGGGAGGAAAGAATTTGGCAACTACTGCTGAAAAGGAACTGAAAATACAGCAAATTAACTAGGAGGTACTATAGGTTGTATTGAGAGATGTCTCTTCTGTCAGTTTATAGAGCCTTCCAACCATACTTGACACTGGTGAAATCCCTGGAATTCACTTGGCTTTTTCCACGATCCCTAGGCCCAGCCAAGCAGTGCCAGCAGCAAGGCAGGCAAGGACTCCCTGTTTTTGCCTCCCCTTCTTCTACTAATTCTGTATCAATATTATTTTCCTCTATCTTCATGCTCTTAAGAGAAAACAGTGACTTAGCCAGCAGTATTGTATTTTTAAGAGCACAAGGTCATAACCTACCAAGAGTGAGTAGTAACCTAGCTTTAAAGCCCACTTCACTGTGAAAGAAAAGGACCAAGAGAAGTTATATTTGGTAATAACACTACTCATGGTTTGTCCTTCCTTCCTAGATAGTGATAAAAGCCTACAGAAATTGTCCTTCTCTCCTAAGTTATCTCTGTCAAAATATCACCTTCTGGCTATTATCAGAGCAAGGACAGCAGCTCTCGGGAACCTCCGACTCCTTAGGTACTGCTCAGTCCTACAACAAGGGGCAGAAGAGCCCAGGCTCATTGCAGAGCTAAGAAGCATGTCAGATCCACAGTGCAAGTCTACACCTCCAAAGCCAATGGCCAAGTTGGGAGAATGCCTGTGGGCCATTTCCATTTAACTCTTAATCAGGCATATAGACCCAATCACAATCTAAAAATCAATCTTAAAAAAATATTCATTTATCCTTGACAGCACCAATAAATTCAAAAGACAGGCAGCACACTTGTAAGAGGAGTGGGGGAATACTAGGAATTAACTGGGAATTTATGCAGAAATAGGGAATGCGAGTCATGAACAGGACTGTCATTAGAGATCATCCTAGTCAGAGACGTATGTGAACAAAGCCTTGCAAACCATCATTCTGAAGAGCAAGAACTGAGGTATGTGGGGATAAAAAATATTAAAAAGGATTAGGAAAACCCTGAAGTGGCAGGAACAAATGGGCCTCTTTTTTGAACTTCATTCAGTTCTAATTTAATTGCCATTATTTTGAGAGTGAAGAAAGTTTCATTGTCAGTGTGTTATTGTCATGTGATTGTCTATGGCACTGCAATTTTTCTTTGTATCCTCCACAGATTATTTTTGCTCTTATGCTATTTTCTTTTTATATTATTTACAAAGGCTGGCTTTTCTTTTTAATCCCTTTGCAGTCTCTTATTTCACTGAACAATGATGCTTTGAGATGACTAATGACACATTTGACATTTACATTTTATTGGGAAGAATGTAGACTGCATCTTCTCTTCCTAAAACATGTTCCTCACTCTCCCACAACACTGTTTTGGGGACAGTGGTTGCATCCCCATCAATTTTCTTCAATTTATTATGCACTTCTTCAAATACTGACTTTTCAAAGGTGAATATTTTTGTGCCACTACTCTTTGTACATATTGTAGCCTCATGAATATTTCAAATCCAATCACATTATGATCACTCAACCTCATAAGCTTACCAGTGTCTATCTTATTTATCATACAGGTCCTGCTTCGTTTCCTGGGACTAAATACAAAATATCTCCTGAGGTTCTTTTAGTGGTTTTTTTTGTTTGTTTGTTTTTGTTTTTTACTTGTTTATATAAATTATAAGAGAAAACAATCTTATGCTACAACATGTATCTTTTCCCAGGCATTAAACAATTCTTATTCTAGTCAAACTTGAAGTAATTGTAATCCTCTGTGATCAGTACTCCCTCGTTTAAACGAGTCTCCACAAGTGCATAAATATTTCTTCATTTTCCTGCTCACCCTCTCCTGAATAACATGTTTATGATCATACCCTTCGCCATTTCCAGACCATATTTTCACTCCTATATCTGCTTTTTTCTTACTCACTTGAGTCAAGTATCATACAAGCCCCTTTTCCACTCGTCCTGCTGCTTGCCCTGCAGCTGAGCACTTGCTGCAGAATTCTGCACTCATTACCTTAACGTTCCTTACGAATTTCTCTGGGACTTATTCTGCAAAGAATTTCACCTAAAAACCTGCAAATAAGTGTGAAGATCTGAAGGACTCTCCTTTTATCAAAATGCACTAGGGGGGTTTAAAACACTGAAGAGCAGAAACTGAGAAAATCCTGTGGATTTTTGGGCAGGTTGGAACAGTTACAGACACAGAAAATGGCCTGATTTCAGTCACCAGCAGAACATGCAGAGCACAGCTTGCTTGGTCTGGCCCTCAGAAATTTCCTTGAAGCAGCTGCAGATGCTGAGGGCTCTAGTAGGAGTGAAGGTTGCTGCATCCTGACTTTCCACTTACTTCTCACCTCCCATAAAACGGGTTCTGCTCAGAAGCAGAGCTAGGCTGGGACCGTTGCCACGTTTAGTGTCTGGCTGGTGATGCTCCATATACACAGGGTAAAAGGAGCTCAAAGCCCCTTTTAACAGGCTGAGAATTCAGCCATGGTAATCAAGTTTATATATGAGCAAATATGCCTACAGCAAGATCAAGTAGCACATCAGTTACTTCCAGACAGTGACGTTATCATACCCATCTGCCAAAGCCTATGTCTGTTAGCCAACAACAGCTGGCAAGAATAGATGAAGAACAGGCCAACTAATGAACTTCTATGCACACATCTGGTGGAAAACCAATGACTATTTCAGCACATGCATAGCAGAGAAGCAGCCCTGCTGGAGAGCCAATCTAAGCCACGCAGGCAGCAGTTCCCAGTGCTGACCATTCAAAGAACAGGGTGCAAAGCCCCTCTTCCTTCTGAAACTCAGAGTCTTTACATAAGACCAGTAGCTTCCATATGTTAAAACTTAAATGTAGCACATTAGCTTGGGACTTTGGTTTTTAAGCTAAGAAACAACAGCCTAGGCCTATACTTGCATGTAAAATCTGCTCTGCAGGAGGGAGCATGGAATTTCAGGATTTATTGCTTTTCAATGGATGTTTGAAAACAAAAAGTATATCTTACCTCACTATAAGGGGAGAAAGCTTTGAAGTGCTCCCACCTTCCAGAGGAACCAGGAAATGAAACCTGAACCATCTCATTGCATGGTGGGGGTGTAGAAAGCTAACAAGACAGCACAGGAATCTCTCTCCTCTTTAACATGTTTTCTTTAAGAGAAAGATGATGTCTCATCTTAAACTGATGCAAAGTAAAATCCACCAGAATAACTGTATTTCAATCAATGAAGGCTAAAGGTCATATCTGAACAGTTCAAATTGAGGGCAAATAGAGCTATTTTCTTAAATAATTTGTATAGCTTTATTTGCCATTTTAATCCCGTTAGGTTTCTCTAATTAAAATCAGATGAATTTTCAAATGACATTACTACTCTCAGCATGTCATATTCACATTTCTCCCACACACTCCCCAGTTTGTTACCCATTCCTCAGTCATTAGAAACCATTCATGAAGATCAAAACCTCCAGGCTTTCCCATAAAATTAAGGTCACTCTTAAAACTCTCGGTGGTTATCCTAAAGCTAGTCTGAAGTTGCTCCTCCCCAGAGCTCCTCCGTTCTGGGGATGGAGGGAAGCAGGAACAGGCAGCAACAGGGGACTGCAAAGTTTCCATTTTCAGATCACAATCATTTCAAATTCAAGGTAAGAGCTTTCTCATGCTTCTCTGCAGAATCTGAATACATTCATGTACACCAAGTGTGAAAACAGTCACCACTATGCCCACTTTTAGTTATCATATTCCCCACAGTTCAAAATTTCTCTTTAAGCCTTCCAGCAGAGAAACAACTGCTCAGTCTGCTTCCTTTCTTCAATACAAATCTAATTGCCAGCTCAGCCTTTCTGATGCACTTTTGCACTTCCACACGGAGGAAGTTTCATTTCAGAAGCACAGAAGTCATCACTGCACACAGCCTGTGAAGTGCTTTCTCATCCTGCAGGATGAAAGTCATTTAATGACAAGCTACTAATAATAAGAAGTAGCTTGTGTCATTGTGCTTAAATATCACTCTTATACGTTCCTTTTAATAAAGAAAAATAGGAAATCAATTATTAAGTTACACAGGGATAAAAATTATGTTTTGGGAAAGACAATGCTGGGTATGACAATCTCACAAGGTAGTTAGGCATTTCTGTGTTTTAAATGAAAAGCAGAGTGCAGCTCTGTGAATCCACACGTATCTGAGCCAGGGCTCAGCAACTGCAAAGCTCTGAGCATCATCCAGACTGCAGCCTTCTGCAGGGCAGCACGAGAACACGCAGCTATGTCAGAGTACACTGCTACAGGGTGCACAACCACCTACCAGCAGGGTGCAGTCTATCTTACCTGACGACACCGATGGCACCCTACTGCAGAGGCAGTACTGATGTTAATGTCCTACTTAAACATTCATAATAATAAGTAAAATGTTTTTTAAAGGTTTTAGGTAAGATTTCAGTGTTTGGGAGTCTTGGGCTGGCTCTCAGGACAACAGTTAACATCTCTATAAAAAATAAATCAGCATAAATAAGCCAGCTAGAGTGCAAAAAGGTATTTGTTGTCTTGCATCCAGGTAAAACTAGACTCTGCGTTCACACCTAACATTCATCTACTGCAAACAACTCAAACAATTACTCCATGCATCTACTCCAGTTCAGGTATCCGTTCTGTGCATATTTAGTCTAGAAGCTCTGCAAAGAAAGTTATCGATCCTTTTAATTGGTAAGGACTTTGCTAAGTGACAAAACTGTCCACCTACTTTTCCTAATTAAGAAAAATCCAATTATCACACACAAGTGTAGATTGTAAAGACTGTAAATACCACCCATCAGTCTTCAGGAATTGGTACTATTGGCATGTACATTCCCAAACCATCTGTACAGTGAAGGACTCATTAAAATGACTTGTCAACTTATGTAGTAGTTTGTAGGACAGCAACTTTCCAGAAAGTACAAGCATTTGGAAATGGTTACAGATTTTAAGTCAGACTTAACTACAGTCTCATTATGTGAGAGACAGTGACCACAGAGGGATTCTTGAGTAAGAAGCAGACCAGTCTCCTCCAAACTCATGAGCAGCCCTGCAGAACAGTTGTCTCTCTGCAACGCTGACAGAAGAGGAAGTAGAAAAGCTCAGAAGGAGCAGAAGCACAGCCCTACGGAACACATACAGTCACAAGCAACTGCTAGAGGGAGAGCAGAACGAACAAGTCTTCTCCCTGATACCAGAAATGACTTAAACACATCACATCTTGAAAGGCATGTCTCTCAAATGGCACGCAGTGAGGCAGAAGCCAAGGGGAAGGAATAGATCTGCAAAACGAAATCAAGATTTAGAAGAGGCAGAGCTTGCCAGTGCAAAGAAATATATAAAAGTCACATAAGAAATAATCTTGGAATAAGAGAGCTGCCACAATCTGGAGAGAAGAGATTCTGTTAAATACTCAAACCAAATTCAGCGCTCAGTGCAGCAGCAGACTTTCTCTCCTTCATACTCCCATGCCTGAAGCTCAAGAACACTGCAATGGGATAGAAAGATGTAATGGAAAGAAGAATCTGCTAAAGAATGACAACAGAAATTTAGATCTTATTCACTCAGGGCACAATGCACAAGTGCCTCCAGCTATACTCCAAACCCTGATGCTAACACTGCGTGAACATATCAGCAGGTGCTCAGACCTTCTGGAAGAGGCAGGACTCTTCTTGTGCGCAGCTTTGACTGAGACATCCCACAAGTGAGAACACAAGATAAATGAGAGACAACAGAAAGATGCTTCCAATGCTGAATGTGATTTCTGACTTACGTGGTGGATAGAAAATCTGTCATCAGTACACTCAGGTCCTTTGCCTGCTTAACTCAGTACTTGCAAATAATATTGGCTGAGGTGATTTGTTAAGCTAACTTACCTATAATCTTACAATATTGATGGTGGATGCCATGCTTTTACAAGGATTAGCCTCATCAATTTTGCATCTTTTAAAATTTGAACCCAATTCACTTCCTTCAAATACTGCAAGCCTGTCCCACTGGATGCCCAAGTTTAGGATGCAGTGGCCATGTACCTCAGCCAGTCTCCAAAGAATAGGGCCAAAGTCCTCAAACACCAAGAGTTCAGACAGGAAACAGCCAATTTGCCCTATGTGCACTGTCCCCAATATCATTTACATCCCTCATAATACATTCAATAACTCATCAGCATTCCCTACCCGAGTGCTGCCATTCTAGGATGTTCTCACAAGAGCAGCTGGAGACCAGCAAGGCACAGGGCTCTGAATTAATGGCTGCACTGGGTACCCAGCATTGTAATTTATTTCCTTTGCTGGCAGGCACTGTTCCTTCTGCTGAAGAAAATACCTTAATTATAACATATCCAGCTTAATATCAGATTAATGAATAACAGTGGAATAACAGTTTCACTAATGATTTAAGCAATCATAGAATCATCACAGAATGGCTTAGGTTGGAAGGAACCTTAAAGATCACTTCGTTCTGACCCACGCTGTTGGCAGCGTTGCCACCCATGAGATCAGGCTGTCCAGGGCCCCATCCAACCTGCATTTGAACACCACCTCCAGGGATGGGGGCACCCACAGCCTCTCTTTGCCTCACCACCCTTTAGGTAAAGAAATTTAGACTGAATGTTAAGAATAAATTCCACTTTTCTGATTTAAAGCCATTCCCCCTTGTCACATTACTACTAGACAGTGTAAAAAGTCAATCCCCTCCTATTTATAAGTTCCCTTCAAGTACAGAAAAGCCACAGTGAGCTCTCTCCAGAGCCTCTTCTTCTCCTCCAAGCTAAACAAGCCCAGTTCCCTCAATCTTTCTTCACAGAGAAGATGCTCCAGCCCTCTGATCATCTCTGTGACCCTCCTCCAACAGCTCTGCATCATTCCTGTGCTGAAGGCGCACAAGACTGCACCCTGTACCCAGAAATGCTCCATGTTTGGACCAAATTTGTCATTTTACATCCCACAAATATGACAGAGAAAAAAGGAAAAGAATGTGTCTGTGGAAAACTGACTTATAGTATTTTATTCCTTTATGATGATAAGGTATGGGATACCCCCAACATTTAAAAGAGGGTATTTTTAACATGAAAAAGTTTGATTATTACATCTTACTAGGAAAATCCAAATAGGGAACTTAGGAAACTAATGACCAATTACAAAAGTAGAAACCAGTGAAATTAATGGTGAAATAAGAAGGACATTTTAGAATTCAGATTTTAAGTTTGGTTTGCTTATTTGTTTCACCAGCTCCTACCAAAGAATGGAATACTATTTGAAAAAAAAGGTTCATACAGTAAAAATGGACACACACATACATCCTTCTCCTTGAAGTAAAATCAGAGAAAAATGACATTAAAAAGCTTTCCTATGTTCAAAGGACAAGTTCAGCAAAACTAAGGAAGATCAACCGCTCCAGATATCTCTATGGTCAAGAACCAGAAAAGGAAATAAACAAACCCTCGCAGCTCATCTCTATGCATCATAAAACAAATTAAATTAGGTTTTTGTTCACTGTGTTGTGTGAAAAGTAATTTTGTCAAGAGTCATTGTGATAAAGTCAGGCTGCTTCTCAATCACTGCACAAACAATTTTTTATCAAAGGTTATCTTCCAAGGAGATTTAAAAACACAAATATCCATGAAGTTTATGCCTTTCATACCTGACGCGTCTACTTCAAACACATGCTGGGATGCTAAATCTACCAATAATGTTGATATCACTCAATTTTATGCACTGTATTAAAATTAAGGCCACAGGAATTTTCTCACTGACATAAGATAGAGAAAAGCAGTATAGTGTTTGTCACTGTTTACAAGCAAGATTTAGACATCTTGCAAAAAATAAAATCTGTGTGTATAAATGCAAAGTTTGTATAGCAACCCATGATTTTATGAGTATAATGGAATGACATTTTGGGGGAATATTTAAATTGTTCCAAAAAAAAGTCAGAATGCCTGAGGTGAAGGTATTCTAATAATCCTTATGAGCTCTCCCATTGTGACAGACTCCTTAGGAAATCCTGTTACACTGCTCACATAAGGAAACGTAAATAAAGCTATGTCTTTTCTCCATAGAATAACACTTTCAAAAGTTTCCTTTATTCTTTATGTGGGTATGTTCTGTATTTATAGATACCGTGCCCTCAGAAGCTTTAACTAGCCATAATCAGAGGACTAAAATAATTGTCAGATGTGCAACAGTAGATGCAGAAATACAGGACTAAGATGAAGGATATACTTGCAGAAAGAATTGGTCTGTACATATTTATATGACTGTAGACAAGTAAGATTGACCTAAATTAAGCTATTACATTATTGCATTTTGACAGAAGAATAAAAACACGTCAAATGACTGAGAGATTACTGGAAAAATGTACTTAAATAAGAAGACTTAAGAGAAACTTCTTTCCAAGAAAAACTCCTACCACATAAAGAAGACTGGGAAAAGGTTTAAAAGACAAAGTTGAGGAGGCTTAAGAAAAAAAAAAAAAAAGAATGGTTTATCAACTTCAGCACAGACAATGAATTAGCAAGCTTTCCATCTACATCACCCTTCTCTTTCAAAAGGATATTCGATACCCATACTTCCTTCTAATGAAGTCCTTATTGGGCTAACAGCAGATGTTCCTTAATATGCTAAATATTAACTTTGTACTTTACGATAATTCATTTTAAACAATGTAATTGGAGAGCCAGGGCATAAACGTAGGAAAAAAGAGTAGTCACGGTCTCCCCAGCTGAAACACTCTTAAGCTCAGCAGAACCACCCCAAGGATGCATGCAGCCCAGGAGTTCATGCTGTCTGCCACCCACCAGCCCAGACCCTGCAGGCCATTTCAGAGGCTAAGAAGCCATCTGCTAAGAAACAGACTGCTCCTACGGGAACAGAAACTGCTTCACACCATTACCTTTCTCATCTCCAAATAGCAATGGATTGCTTCTCACATTGGCATTAAGAAAAGTTTCCTGGGAATAGAAGAGCTCAAAGCGATGATGTCTCTCTTCTGATCCCAACAACATGTAAAAAGCAAGACTAGGCATCACACAGTAGTGCTGCAGAACTCACACAGTCTGTGTGACAAAATATAAGGAAAAGAACAATAAGGGTACTGAAGCATTGGAACAGGTTGCCCAGAGGTATGATGAATGTCCCATCCTTTGAGATGCTCAAAGTCAGGCTGCAGCAGCCTGATGGAGCTGTACATGTCCAATCAGTGCAAAGGAGTTGGACTACTGACCTTCAATGACCCCTTCCAACTCAAACGATTCTATGATTCTAAGAAAGAGCCAGCCAAAAACTGAGGAGATACTGACAGTACAGCACAAATATACCATCAGAGAAGACACATGTTGTCAGCTGAGCAGGAATCCAAACTGCTACAAAATATAAATCAAAGCAATATCATCATACCTACTGTAACCACTGACACAAAATCGAAACGACTCCAACTACCTAGAAGTAGGTGCATTAGCTATGAGGTAAAAGGCCATTTATGGGATACATTGATGCCTTTACAAACATAATATCAACTCATGACAGTTTCCAAAGAAACATTACAAAGAAAATTTCCAAGGCACTATCTTTCTTTATTATTTTCTGTCTGGATGAATGGCAGAGGTTTAATCAGGCAGATCAAAGGCCTAAAGAAACTATATGAAATTATGTTATGCAAGTACCACAAACTCCAGCTGAAATATAATATTTAAATTATCACTGTAATACCATGCAGAAATATAAGAGCATAACAGGTTTACAAAAGGGAAAGAAGAATGGACCAACATCCATTCCTATCAGACAGAGCTGCCTTCAGCTGAGCCACACCAGTTGATACAAAACATGCAGACCTTGGCAGTGGTTCTCAGGACTTGCACCAGAATAACTCCGTATGTTGAGGCAAAACTCCTTTTAGATAAGTTGTAACATGCACTGACATTACCGGTTTCCTTTTTCAAGGTCTTCACATCATCACCTTCACATTTCTGCTCTTCACTTTTGCATTTAATTGTGTCGCGAGAAATGGTTTTTTTTTCCCAAATCCATATTTGATGAGTGAGCATTAAAGCTTCAAGAAAAACATTATATCCTGCAAACCTCAGAACGTATATACATTACTTGACACTAATGGCCATTTTTGCTGCAGAGCAAATTAAGAAGTTAAAAACACTTAACTGTAAAAAAGAAAAGGAAAGAAAAGAAAAGATAACCCCACAAACATTACAACATAAAAAGAATAAGGATTTCAAATCTCAGGCAGCAGCCACACGGTATCTCAGAGAAATGTGATGCACATTTCCTTTCTGAATCTTTCCTCATAGACACTGCAAGTGAGAACTCTGCCTGTGCTGCCAACACATCCCTGTGACAGCAGGAGCCCCTGATTCCTCTGGGCAACATCCAGCCCAAGTGAAACCAAGTGTCACAGGCTGTGACCTTCAGCGATGCTGCTGCTCTAATTAAGAAAGCATGATACTGGAAGCAGAAAGTATTGATTGTTTGCATGGAAAAGGGCATTTGGGCTCTGTTTCCTGAGAGAGTAGCATTTTCACACATCTATTCATCAGGCAGGATAAGCTATATTAAAAGCAATATTTTTGTACGATAATTGGAATTCATGCTTACAAGTAAAGTCAGACAAGAGTTAAATTTTTGTATGAACTACACATTTGTACTTGAAATTTATAAAGTCAAGTTAGGCAACACCTTATTTACTCAGAGCAACCTGTGCTTGCTCCCAGCCTGAACCAACAGCCATACAATGTACGTGTCCATAAATGGACTGCTGGGAAAAAACACAAGACAGAACTATGGCAGCACAGGATTTGCATCAGACGTTCACTCAGTGATGATCCAATTCCCAGACACCTTGAGGTACACAGAGAAGAGTTTGGCTACAGATTGCTAACAAATGAAAAAAGATTAACGGAAACATGAGTTTCTAAATAAGCAAAAAGTAGAGAGCAATACAGATGGTGTAAGCTAGATGTTAATATTTATATAAGAAAACTATGTAGAGTTTTTATTTTTATTTTTTGCTAGTAGGTCTACAGTAAAGAGAAGACAAGGCAGGTGATGCACAGAGAAAAGGAGTTGTGCAGCTCTAAGGCCTGATTCCAGGGAATGAGCTGTGTATGCTGGAATATACAGCAGTGGTTTTATTTGTAGAGAATAGTCATTACCCTGCTGAACTGATGCAAGCATGCAAAACCTGCGTCAGTTACGGACTCATTTTAAAAACAAATAGGAAAGGTTTAATAATATTTGGAAGCCTTAGCATTGCTTCCTCTTCAAATTTGAGAATTTCTTAAATGTTGTTGCAATATTATTGTGCTTTCCCATACCTGGCCAATGCTGGGATTCAGCAGATGACCAAAATGCTGTGTAGATTTTTCAAGTTAAATGTAAACAATGGCTAAAATGTGTATGCAAAGATTACAAAGACTGTAAAGAACTTTTTAAATCCTGATCTTACTTAACATAACAGCAGCTGAAAAAAAAACTTGGTACCAAGAGTGACACAGCTCCTCCTCATGCCGATCTTCTTTCTTTCATCCTCATCCCACTGCACCAAAGCAAACAGCAAGAGCATGCCCTTCACATGGATTACAAATCATTTCCTTACATCAAGAGCAAAACAGGCTGCAGGAAGGGCACCTACTTTTCCTTTTTCTCCTCATTTCATGTCAGGCTTTTTCTAAGACTAGAGTTCAGAAACGACTCCGGTACAAAACTTCTTGAGACTTCATTACAGGTTTATGGCCAAACTGTACCATGTACACATTTTGATAAGAGCTCAGTATTTACTTGGCATTATCTGATGTATGAAGCAGCTGACAGGTACAGATTTTATTACCCTGGCCAGACTAATTTAATGCTATTGATCACCACCTGCTACAGTACATTGCATCTCTGGATCAAGACTGTCACTGGACCAGTACTTTCATGTGCTCAGAAATTAGATAAGGAATGTCTTTGTAGCAAAACAGGAAGAAAATTCAAGATCATTACAGAGCACTTAAGGAGGTGGCAGGAAGCCTGAGGGGATGTCCCCTTTCCCTTCAAAAGGTTTCTGCATAAAATCAAATCAGAATCAAATACAAACAATACAAACAATCAAAAACAAACAATCAGAATCAAATACATAATAGATGAATTTTGGGAAAAGAATCCTCTGAGGTCTTTTTTTTTTTTTTTTTAATAACATCTAGGTTATTTTGTTTTAAGACAAATTGAGCAGTTATTTTCATAACTTCATGCAAATAGCAAGAACATGACATTCCAAATCCACAACTAATATATATTCCAATTGCTTTGCTACAGATATTACAGAGTTCGTCTTCTGCACCAAAAGGGACACAAACAGAGGCATACAAGAAATTCTGTGCTATATGACACTACACGGTCATGTTGGATTTCCTGCAGAAACTGGAATGAGCTTGTATTAACTAAAAGAATCCCCCAGAGCTGACTGAGAGGCCATAGCTTTGATGACAGAGAAGATGTATTTACCTGTCAGAACCTGAAACCATCTGTAAGTGGTGGTTGGGTTTCACTACTACACTCTTCGTGGGCTCCATTTTCAACCAGAAATTATTAATACACTATAACACTTCATTCTCACTTTGCAGTTTGTTTCTATCTAAACATAAAACCATTTCCCGGACTGCATCCACACTAGGTCTCAGGTAACAGTTACCTTTACACTGGAATATTTTCCAATGCTGAAAACACTTACAATGGAAGAGGTAAATGGTGGAGATACTGCATACCAAATGCCCATCCTTTGGGGAAGAACGGATGACAGGGATGGAAAACAAGAATTTTGAGTTAACTTTAAATAGAATGACACAGCTATTTTACTGTATCCACATCTGCCTCCACAAACAGCTCACTGGAAACTGAATGTGCGGATCTGGTGCACATTGTTCGGTGCTGCCACAGAAACAGATGTTCTATGAGTTACATGGTTTGGTTACACTAAAATCTTTGACACCAAGCAGAAGACAGAGACAGTGAGAGTGTGTGCAAGTAGTCGTGCACACACACACACACACACATCATTCAAAGCTGTTAGAAAAGCCGGGATTTAATGTGCTCAGTGATGGTCTTCATCTCAACAAATTATTCATTCACATTTGTAAAACTCCCTTAACAGATGCATCCCCGAGCACTCTCTAATGAGAATAAACAGAACTAAATGACATTATCAGCTAAAAGCAAGGGCTATAGAATATTAGAAAAAAAAAATTAAGCATAGTTATAATAATATTGAGAGACAGCAATGAACTGTGGAGACTTTTCCACTCAAACTGTAGGTTAAATAATAAACTCAGCCATATGGTTTTTCAGCATTCTTACCCCTGAAGTGTTCCCGGCCCCTAACTAGCAGAAGAATAAAGCAAATAATTCAAAAATCCATTCATTTATTGCTAAATTAGTTGCTCTGAAAGACCGTCAATGAACAAAAGCCTTTTTCCTACTTAGGTCATTTTACACATGTAACATATTTCGATAATGACAGTGGTTAAAGCTGTGGTACTGGGGCTTCAACCAACTCATTGGGGACATCGGTTTCTGTCTGAGCAGCAGAGACTAAAATTAAGAATAGAAGCACTGATCTATAATGAAAAACAAAACAGATGTATCTTCGCTTCTCAAGAGCTACGGAGAAGGTTAAGACTTCCTATACAGAAGTACTGATACCCTTGTCACCACCTTCTGCTCCAGATGTATAACAGAAGACAATCCTAATAATTGCATTAGGTCCTGCCAGTAAACATTACCTTCTGAAAGAAAAGGTGATACTCCTATATTCAAATAATGTTTTCACAGAAAACGGCAAGAGTTTTCAGTAGTGATGGAGAGAAAATAAACCTACAACACCCAACACCTGCAAAGCTGACCAGGCACAAGTATCCCACATTATCTAGTAAAAGAAAAATGTGTTTCCTGTTCCAAACTACTACACTGTGTTCAGCAACCAATTTTTAAGCACAAGCAGATTCCTGCTGTTGACCCAGGACATCATTCTGGCATAACAAGGAAGTTCAGGTCAAAATACAAGCCACTGGAACCAGAAGCTGCAAGGCAGTAAAATCAGCAGAACCAGTCAGTTGAAGGAACAAGAGGAGAAATGAACCAACATGAATGAAGTTTGCTCCAGCACATGCTCCTAGAGAGGTCCTGGAATTTTAGCTTCTACAGAATAAAGTACACAACACACACTCAGCTATAAGGCATACAGAAATCACAAGGAGTCTGAAACTCACATCCAAAGATGATGAAGAAGCAGTGGAAAATAGGAGGGACCATGAAGAACTGACTAGGAATCCCATTTCATTCCTTGTACTAGAGCCTCTCCCAGTCAACTTGATATTTGGGAAATCCTTGGCTTTAAAGCCAAGTCACAGCTGAAGCTGGATTACAAAGACCTACACAAGAACAAATAAAAAGAGGACAGACTAGTTCCTACAGGATGAGAGAACTCTATCACTTCAATCAGCAGCAGCAGAGTGGAGGTTGTAGCTATTAGAGCTTGAATCCAACTAAAACATGTGAACAGTTTTGTTGTGTCACACCTGTGAAAACTCCACATCATTAACATTTTCAGCACAACCTTTCTTTTATTCAATCAGCCTTTCCTCATTTCTCTTACAAGTATAATCATCATAGAATAAAAACTAATGATTCTGTGAATGCTATAAAATTATGAAAGTGTACTTCTGTACACAGTACTGAGAAGTACTGGTGCTGAACCTTTGATAAGCAGTGGGAGAAAAGGGAAGAACAAGAAAGGTTTACAGAAGGGTACATTTGAGCCCTGTAATGGGCTGTGATAAGAAAGAAAATAGGAAGTGTAATACTGTTCAACGTGGAAAAAGAAGAGAGGAAAGCACAAGAAGACAGACGAGCCTTGCTGAAACAGCATGCAGCTAATAACACTTGTTCTATTAATTTATTTTTTTTCATTTAAATAAATGCATAGCTGTCCAGTCTTAGCTTCTGAGGAATTCATCTGTAGTCATCGCTGGGATGAAAACAGACATCATTCATCCACATACACATGACACTAAAGAATCCAAGTGCGTGGCAGATTTCTCATGGCAGAAAACCCACCAGCAACACCAGGAGGAATGGATGAGCAATTCCCCTGCACACACCAAGCATCCTTCCATAAAATAAGTGATTTAATTTTTATCTTCCTGCAGGGGGTGAAATCTGTTGCCTGCAATTGATAGCGATGTATTGCCAGATCCTCCTGTAAGTGACACATTATGTCATAATGCAGTGAGCTATTGCCTGTATATGTAAAGCAAGTAACTGCCAGCAAGACATGCAAAAGCTGGATCTTCAGATACATTTTAGCTTTAAATTGACATCAGCACATTGCTCTGCACATTAATATGCAATCTTTTTGACAATTATTTTTCTCATAAAGTCTAAAATTAGAAGCAAGTACTACCAAGTGTTTTCACACAGTGCTGCTACTGTCTCCTCTGTTTATCTCTCTCTAGCGAGATTCAAGTTTTCTCAAATCCCACACCAGAAATTCCAGAGGGATTTTAGGAGCACAAGAAATACAGAACAGACTGAACTGTCTCATGGAAAGCTGATATGCAACACACTGGAGCAGGCTTTCTGGAGCCCTTGTCTCCCTTGGCTGACAGCTAGTGAAAAGCATTCCACAGGCAGACTTATCTTCAAATTAAGACTGTCTGCTCAAGTAGAAACAACACTGACTTGGATCATTATGTGAATTTGTCAACTTCCGTTTCCATATTTTCTATGGTGAAGTTCAAGTTTCCCAGTGCTGTTCAGAGTCTACACCTTTAGTACAAACAGCTATTTACTTTATCATTCAAAAACAGCTGTGATTTGAGCACAGTTTCACTGTACACCTTGTTCCTCAGTGACATGCTTATCTTGACCCTCCTTAGGCCTATGAAACTGAAACAAAGGAAGTAAATGGCCAAACTCCATGCAGTTCAGCAGTCTGGTATTGTTTTCATTTTTTAACCAAACTTTTACTTGGCCTTTACTACAAATGAAGGGGGTGGGAGGGAACATTCCAGAAAACAAAAGTGGGAACAGGTGATTCAGTGCTTACAGTAACTGTCATAGACAGCTTTATATATGGAAGCTGACCCACTTGTAAGGCAGCTCTTTCTGCAGATGAACGTTTTCTCTTCCCTGGCAGATAGGGTTCTTACAGTTTACTTCCAGAATTTTGTATATGAGAACCATTATCTCTCAATGAGTTATGGAAAGGAGAGAAAAAGTCTACACCGTGAATCCAGTTTGATTTAAAAAACACAAACTATCCACTGTGTTGGAGCACAGGCAGCTTCCAGCCCCACTCCTCTGGACTTCTGTCATCTTCACCCTTCCAGAAGTGCCATTATTCATACTGCTTTATCACTCACAGGCCAAAATGACATCAACGTATATATTGAGTATGACATAAAAACATGGTCTCATATGTGTGTAAGAGCCAATCCAAGCCAAAAAGAATTTCCACTCAGAAAAGACAAGAGCAGAAAAAGCACACGCAATTCTAATTTTACCAAATAGTAGTGCATATTGCTCTATGTGGTGGTACAAAGACCTTTTCTGCCTTTTTCATTGCAGCTAATCTGTGCAACTGCACTCCAGTGTCAGATAGCAGCAGTATCAAAATAGAAGTCTCTTTTTTTCTTTTTAGAGAAACAACAGAAAAGTATTATTACACAAGTACTCGCCTTCCTGCCCCTCTGTATTAATCTGCCAGAATCAGCAGGCTGCAGGCTGATTCTGATATCCTTGCTGGGAAAGCATCAGTGCAAGGGCCTGGTGCAATCCCACTTGCATTCATGTTGGGTACCATACTGCTCTACTGTGCTCAAAAATGGGACTAGAGGTCAGAGCAGGGGGGACGAGGACACAAAGGATGTCAGCACCTGTAATAAATGATTTGGATCATTCATATCTGAGTTCATGTCTCAGACACTGCAAACAGTGGAGTAACAGCAGAGCCTTTTGTTTCCAGATTCCTTGCAGCAATGCCATACATTCCCCTCTTTCACAGTCTCTTTTTGCCCTTCCTACACATTAAACTACTTACAGCACAGTCTGAGCTGCAGTAAAAATCACTAACCCTGGGAACACAATGTTCAATTAAAATTAAAAACAATGCAAATGTTAAGAGCCCAAGCTAAATTAATTAGTCACTTCTTCCATTTCAAATCTGCATTTAAATATGTAAACATTGCAGCACTCAAAGATTTATCTGAAATAAAATGGGTACATTGGCAATTTCCTCTAGAGGGGCAGATGTTAGCCGCACTTGTGATTTTTTGCAGATGCTCCCCTCCCAGCATGCTTAAAACCAGCTTTCTGTCTCAGTTCTGAACATTCCACATTCTCATACCAAAATGCAGACAGCTGATACAGGCTCCAAGCACACAGTGATATCTGTACAAGCAGCCAGGAACAGAAGAGGACAGGACTTTGGTATCCATACGTAGACACAGCAGGTTCCCACCACGCTACAGAATAAGGTATCCCACACCCTACAGCTTCTGCAGTCATTCTGGTGCCGTTAAGAAGATAAAGAATTTTTCATCTCCACACCAACTTAGTTCTGGGGTTGATAGTCCATATCACAAAAACTCCAAAAAGCCTCAGAACATGGGGTCCCCTTGCTCTGAGTACTGCAGCCTCCCACCAGGAACTTGCATTTGCCTCAGAGAGTTTCCAGGACAAAGATACAAGGTTAGAGGCCGGCACTGTCCCTCTGGTGCCCCCACAGGTGAAGATGGACATTCTTGAAGATTTCAGATTCTAACCGAAGTTGATGTTCTCAGAATTACTGCCACTTAAGAGCACACAGCAACAGCATCCTTTAATGTACTAGCAGACTAAACAATACTTATAACTGAGCCCAAAACTAAGGACAGGAGATGATGAGAAAGACTGAAAACCCCTTCAAGCATTCTCCTAACATCAAATCAGCTCAAAGCTGATCCCCTTGGGTCAGCCAGCACAAGCTGAGGACGGGATCAGAAGGGCATCACACTCTTCCTGAAGTGTCCAGTTTTCCCTCCACGGCATCTGTCACCCACCACCTCCCTCAAGTCAGACATCCCTCCTCCCAGGCAGCTCAAAGACTCTAGACAAACAAGCAGTGTCCTCAGGAAAGCAAATGGCACTTGGAAAGATGTACATCTCAGCAGCTTTGATGCCGGTTCACCTGAAGCTATGTTATTCAGGAATATCATCATTTAAAGGCCATCGATCATTAAATAAATAAATAAATAAATCACAACAAAGAAAGGAATGTAGTACAGGAAAAAAATGTCTAGTATCTTTTCCTACGCCTTCCCTCTTGCGATGTTAGGAATGATCAGGAAATAGGAGACAAGGCAAAATGGGAGTTAAGCATGCTGGAATATTTTCTGAGACCCATCAAATCTTTTAGTACCCAGAGGCACAAGTCTATACAAACCACTGTGGGATCATCTCAGCGGGTAAACACAGGCAGAGCAACAGTCATGGAAGGGTTTAGTAAGCTAAATTACTTCAATGTTCAGTTTGTCTTCCAGCCAAAAAGTGGGTACAAGAACACAGATCTTTACAGCCTGGATGAGAAGTTTTCTTCTCTTTCTGCACCTCCTCCACCTTTTTTTTTCCTAAGCTAAATGCAGACATGGTGTGATGTTTTGTAATCATCAGTTTACAGCAGCACACAAGTGCCCCATGCACTCCAGATGGATGAGATGACAGTGGCCACCTCCCATTGCAAGCAAAGCTGAGGGACTGCTGGCAGGCAGACAGGGAAGCCACGTCCAGACAAAGAGCCGTGACATCTGCCTTTTCCTCTTTTCTCATCACTAATGCAGCTTGCACAGCTCTTCCAAATAAGTGTTCTTTTATGGACAATCATTAAAATCTTTTTTCCAGCTGAAGAAACAAAAGGGGAAAGGTTTGTGGACTCTCAGAGGCTCTGCAAGGCTTCCTGCCTCCCAGAGTTTGCTCCCCTCCTACCACTGTTCATTAGCACCACCGCTGGCATTTAAAAAAATGTTTTCCTCTCTGATCTCTGATCTCATTTATCTTGGGACTGAAGTTCTAACACAGAATTTATCACATCGCAGGCCTTATTTCCCTGGCAACACATGGAAATAGCTACAAATATCAAAGAAGAGACAATAAGCTATGACTGGAAAATAGTGTAGTTAGAGAAAAGCGTTGCCCTGCATGAAGATTCCCCACCTTGCACAAAACCAGTCACTCCACCTTTAAAAGTCTTCTCAGAAGAAATTACCTCCCTCGGTTTTCTTTGCCCCGAGTGCAGCAGGTGCAGCACAGCCTGAAACCACGCTCCCAGGGAATCCCCCGGGGCCAGTCCACCAGGACTGTCGTTCCCCAGCACACTGGGTGAGCTCACTGCCAGCAGGGCCTGAGAGCACGTGATGGTGAACAGGAACACACCGTATCCCTCCCTTCAGTCCATCACCCCCAGTCAGGGTACAAGTGACAGGAGATGGATCTGTCAGGTAGGTTCCAGGGTCTCCCACGTGCAGTCAACCCAAACAGATAAATAAAGACCGAGACCGCCAAAGTGCTGCTCTGAGTTTTACAAATATAACTCACTAGTAATTGGGGAAAGGGGGACTCATGGAACATTTTCCTTCCTACCAGACAGATGAATCTATGATTTGTATTCTCTGATGGTAAATGAGATTCTCACACATCTTCAGTGGATTTGATTGATATTACGCACGAGGCCAGTGGAAAAATGATACAGTGTAGATCAAAGCATGGAAGATAATTTTCCCTGAAATGTATGTAGCTAAGGGTAAATTATGACTCTTTGTTTCACAGTTTATGGAACACAATTTCATTTAATGCCTAAATCTGTCACTTCGGCATTGTTTATCAAAATGCCTCCAACACACTGTCCCCCTGGAAGAACAGTGTCAGGTCAAAGGTAGAAAATCAAATCGGTACAATGACATTATTTCAAATATCTAACCGTATAACAAACTCATGGAGAATAGCTTGTGATTTGCATAAATTTTATCCACATATGATGCATTTGATAAAAGAAAAAGTAATTCATCTGCAAGTTAAATACCCACAGTGGCAAAGGATGCTGTAAAATTTATAACAAGACTGCTTGATATATACGTACAGATGCTACAGACTGCCTTCACCTGCTTGTACATTTCATAACTTTGTTTTATTCATGCAAGAGCTCAAAGATAATCCCAACAACGATCATTTTTAATCTTCTTTCTTCATTATCTGATTTTTGGCTCATGGACACTTTGGGAATAGATTTTTCTTCAAAATCGTTTCACTGCCAAATTATTCTGTGCAACATAATTAAAGCCACTCCATAATTTTTATTATTATTATAGCAATACCAAGTTGTTTGGTTCAAAACAACCTCACAAAAGCCCTGGCATTCTATCTTTTTTCTGTATGCGCAAAGCTGCATCATCACTTTGAGTTATTGTTTACAAACTTAATGGACCAAAGTGAATTTGAGAAAGATTTGAGAAAGAAAAGTGGAACAGTCATTAAAAAAATGTGTGGGAAGAGGAGAAGGAGTGGAGTCAGAAAAACAAAGGCAAAACAAAATGAAAACTGTTCTACGCTTTTATTTCTGAAAACATTTCTGTAGATTTAATTAGAGACACCTTTCTGAAGACTTATAAATTGTTATGCCAATCATCTCTGGAGATGTTCCAGACGCGCCTGGACGCCTACCTGTGCAGCCTGGGCTAGGGAGCTGCTTTGGCAGGGGGGTTGGACTCAATGATCTCTGGAGGTCCCTTCCAACCCCTACAGTTCTGTGATTCTGTGATTCTCAGCTCTAATGTCACTGAACTGGAAGTCACATGCCAAAGCCTGTCATCCATTGCAGCTGCAGACATTTCCATCCTGTGGGATTATTTCTGTGCTCAGTCCAAGGCTGTTCAAGGTATGGTCTCACCAGTGCTGCAGACAAGGGGACAATCACTGCTTCTTCTGGCCACACTATTCCTGGCACAGGCCTGGATGCCACTGACATCCTTGGCCCCCTGGGCACACTGCTAGCCCATGTTCCTCCTGTTGCCAACCAGCACCCCCAGGTCCTAATATTCTATTATCATTAAACACAGTTAACTTCAGAGACACAGTGATAAGTGATTTCCTGATCCCGTCCTGTCCATCATACAAAACTCTTCTTGGATCAACAAACCCCGACAGAGACAACAGCTAAGAGATCTGGCAGGCACACCCTGTGGGAAAATTTATGCCTTTAAATCCCATCCATACTCACTATTCAGCTAAAACATTCCTCAGGTTTTCAAACGCAAGAGCAAAACATTGAAGATAACATTAAGTAATTAAGTTGTCACACAGAAGCAGCATTCAGGATGCAACAGGACAGAGGACTGATTCTGTAAAGAAGTGCAAGACAGTTCAGTGCACTCACGTTATTAACAGCTCACAGAAATTCAAGGAACGTACAAAGCATTCTTGAAACATATTGTCCAGCTGCCAGCCTTGCAGGCAAAGGCTCACGAGACCAAGAGCCAAGTCACTCTCTCTCCTTACACTGAACTCTGCACAGACCACAGGGCTGGAGAAGGGGAAAAGCTTTCCCCCCACACAGCGAGCTGTTCACTTCTTTCATCCCATCCCAGAGGAAGAAGGGAGGAAGGATAGAACAATTTTTTTAAATCAACTCCTTATACAAAATTTCTGCTGTGTAAGGCTCACCAGTTAACAGTTAAGAGATCGACATTATCTACTGGTTACCTGAAAGCAGTATGGGGAAGAAACACTGAAGGTTTCTTGTTTTAACAGAGCACTGTAGGTCGTTTCTGACAAATCTCATCTTGACTCTGGCCATAGTAAGGTACAAAAGTATCTTAATTCTGTACATGTTTTTCATAAATAGATCTTCAAAAAAAAAAAAAAGTGCAAGCATGAATTACTACCGAATGAGAACCTGTTCTCTGAAACAGTGGAAAAGTAATGTTAGAAGTTTAGCATTTTAAATACCAAGAGATCCTTTTCTTGCCTTTATGAGAGTGAACTACAGCAAAATCCACAATTCCTCTGATCATCAATAAAATGCACTAATACAACCTTTAGCTACCCAGAGTAGAGGAAATTGTGTAGCTCAGAGATTACAAATCTACCTTACCGAGTGAGTTTGTAATTTCTAGTGACGTCAATAAAAGAAAATGGTCCAGCTGTCAGGGTCAGGACTCCAGGACAGCACAGGCTCCCCAGCTATATGCAGCCACCCCACTTGCTACAGAAACAGCACACTCAAAAGCAGCCCCCACTTGCTTCACTTTTGCTGTCCCCTATGCACGAGCAGGTTCAGCAACAACATGATCCATTCCAGACCAGCTGTCTAGAGTTGTCTCCTTGCCTGGAAACACTTTGTAGTTCTTCACAGAGGAGAATTCAGTCCAGCCAAATTCCTTCCCTTTAACAACTGCATACACATCCACAGGTTTGTGCTGGCCTGAGAAGAAAGTCCAGCCACATGCTAACAACAGAGTTTATTTCCTGGACTGGTAAAATAGCTCTTAGCTGGGAGACTTGTCACTCAATCCACTCCCACTTCAGGAAGGGTGGAGATGACTGGCTGGTGGCTGAGTTCTGCTGTGCACGTCCCCCTGCCTCAGCCCCAGCCCACAGCTCTATCTCCTGCAGCAAATAAGCAGCTCCATGCAGCATGAAAAGACCTGAACTCCACATGCAGCCAGAACAAATACAGATACTGTCTTGTAAGAAACTTTCAGGAGGAAAAGAGAACAAAATTTAATACACTAAAATACTGTGATTAATGTATTGGTAAATAAACTCTCCACCCACAGAGCAGACTGTAGGGAAGTTAGCAATCCAACAAATTCAAGTGCGATACATCAGAAAACATGAAGTTTTTCAAACATACTGCCTCAGTGGAAACAAATTCAGGTTATTACAAAGCATAAAACCCTACATGAAGCTGTAAAAGCAGGGCTTTGTCCTGCTGCACAGGAGGAGCAGCAGCATTGCTTATTACTCTGACTACAGGAATCCTGCAGTAGGTTCTGTTTTTAATGATATACAGCTCTAACTGTCAGCAACAGACAGAGTAACTTCATTTTAGAAGTTATCCCTAATACAGCTTGTCAGATTTTATAACCAGATAAAGGAATTCTAAATAGCCATAGGTTATTCAGCTACGGAAATGAGAGAATTTTTTCTTGTCACAGCTTTCTAGCAATAAATAAATTAATCTGAAGGAAAACATGGCAATAAAAGCAAAATAGAATGGATGCACAGATTTTCATCCTTCTGCTTTAAAGCTGTTAATGAAAATACTGCGAGTGATTCTTTTCTATGCAGAGAAAACCAAGGGACAGCCATACTTCCAGACATGCCTATTGTTTATTTTTGGTGTGGAATCTTCAGTTCAAAGTATGAAATGCTGGATAATACTCGACCCCAATTCCCCTCGAATATCAGTTAAAATACAGTGCTTTTCACCTACATTTGTAGCCCTGCCATTACTCGGCTGGCAGGAGTGGTGGAACAGATGAGATGCAAAACAAAACCTCTACAAAAGTCACAAACACCGTGCGTGTTGCACAACTGGAAAAGCTTTACAGATGCCATTGGATGCTGACCACTTCAAATCACAAAAAAGTCACATCTACCAGAATAGCCACTCTGCGGTCAGAAGAACAACACAGTGCTCATCCTTCTCAAACACATGCCAGAGGTTTATGTCCAAAATATCTTGAGCAAACGATGATAATATTCTTCCACTGGAGATCCTGCACATCCTCAGACTGCTAAAACCTCTGCTCTATTTCTAGACATTACATCACATATTTATAAATCAGCAGGATTAGCATCAAGTGATGAAGCCTGTATTTCCTTGAGCCCATAGACTTATAAGCAGAATGTTTTGTTCTTAACACACAAGGCTGTCCTTGCCAGCACAAGCATCTACATCACACCTGACAAAATAAGGCAGTCATATTTCCTGGGAAATCCAATGATCTAATTGAAACAAGCAGGCTGTCTTGGAAAGCATTTATTATTCATTGAGACTCCATTAATATTGTATGGCATGGAAGTGATCACCTCGAAAAGGTTACTGTCAAATGAGTAAGCAACCTCTTTGCCTGTACAGGAAGGTCAACACCAAAGACCAAGACAGAAGGCAACTTGTCGGTCATTTATATACTACGTGATGAAAAATGACAGAGCTGGGGTCAGACCCACCACTACAACTTCACTTTGAATTATTCAGGAATCCTTTTGCTCTTCTCCGTGAAATCTGACAATAGTTTGCTTATTTTTAAATTGCCCTGATATGGCCTTGGGAAACGTTCTACTGATAAAAGTGCAGAATACAAATTGGAAGTGGATTTACTTAACTGCCCACCATAGATCATCCTGACACACTTTCCCCCTTAAGCAACAACAGAGAAAAAAAAGGAAGCAATGTTTTGCTTCCAAGTATGCATCAGACAAATGTTTCTATTTCAAGCTAAAACATAAGACTGAAGGAAGAAAAAGAGGGACCTAGCAGGAAACCTTTCTGATACATGCTAATGTATCAAAGTCATTTTCTACAATAATTTTACTGATGGTGAGAAATGACAACACTCCCCAATGAAAGGTGGATGAACCTGTTTGAAAGAGTATCCTTTTCCTCACTTATCCCTCATATCCAGATATTTATCTGTCCAGCACGTTTCTCTCACTTACTGTTACACATCCCCAGTGACTGATGTGACAGCACAAGTTAGTAGCCATTAAAGCAAACACACTGCATTAGTACTTTTTTCTTTAGGCTAAAAGAACAGCAAGTCCTTTATCACAACTGCTAACTGTAACATACATCTGGAGGCTTCGCACTTCTATCCACGAGATTTAGAATAGCACTATATCACACAGCACAGCAAAATTATACATGACCTTGCAGAACTCACCCCGTCCTGACCCAAAGTTTGACAACTGGGAAATGAGCCAAAAGCGAGAGCAAAAAAAAAAACCTTTTTATAATGTCATTTCACAGTTCCTTCACCTGGAAAAGTAAACAGAAGGAGCACAAACAGATGTATGTGCTGTTCTATTTGTTTGTTTTTAAGTAGGAGACAAGGAGATAAAAACCATTCTTTTTTAAATTACATTCTGGGCTTGAAGGACGATGGGTAGTTTCTTTATTAACAGCACTGAAACACACAGCAGAAACTGCTTCTCAGCAAAACAAACCAGGAAGAGAGCAGTAGAAGATTGCTTCTTCTGCCTTGTCCACCCATGGATTCACCCATGTTGCTCAGTTTGGGGTCCTGCTGAGAGCTGGACCTTCCAGCAGAGAAGCTCCAGCTAGATCCAAACAAAACGCAGATCCGACTGCTCCACCCCACACTGCCTGCTTCCAGAGCCACTCTCACAGGAGCCAGCCGCATGATGCAGTTCCAGGCTGGGAACTGACTGATGTTACCAGTACCAAGTGCATGAAATGAGAACACTGTGAGGGGTGTGTTTGTTTCAATTCCCAGGAAATACCGTATTTTCTGAATTAACATTCTCTGAAAGCAAGGAGTGGAGGGAAGGAAACCTAACATCTTTGAAATGGATAATACCTGATCAACTAATTTTCTGATAATTAATTGATATTTTAGCAGTTCTCTAATTGAAAAATTCTGTATGTACTCCCCAGAACTTTCCATTACTTTTTCTATGACATTAATCCTTAGAGGATACCTATTACAGATTACCCCTTTCAAAGGCTGTCTTCCTGGTAAAAAGTCAGGAATGCTGGCAAGGTCAAACACCCAGCTAAAGCCTAAAGAGAGCGGGCAACTGGCGAGTACAGCACTCATGAAGATTCAGAAAGTATCATACTTTGAAGAAGATAAATGATGGCTTTCCAAATTTAAGGGATAACACATGCAGTGTAGTACCCAAATCAATACCTCTCTATGAATAATGTATCTTACGAGGTGGTCTACATGCTGGCCCACAAGCTCCTGACCATCCTAAAAGAATTAGGTCAAAGTAAACAAGCTTTAAACAGGTTGTTTTTATAAAGAGCATAAGAGTTTTTTTTTCCTTCTGTAGGAAATAAACATTCCATAACATCTCAGTGCTCTCCTTTAATTATTAGTTGCAGGTTATGAAGATTTTACTTACTATTTTTAGTGATATTAAATACACAACTCACTCTTAATGTCAGTATACTTCTACTCCTTTTCAGGTGCACAGAATTCATCATACCATGAATCGGAAATCACCAGAACAGTGAATAAATCTGTCATGACTATAACTTATTTTTTTAGATCATGCTATACAGGAGCTGCCTGTGAATTCTCTCTTAATTGATAACTTTGGAGATCAGAGAGAATCAGGCTGGTATGAACTATGTTCCATCACACCAAAGAGACTGCTGGCATCCCTGATACTTCTTCTTTCTACCTCCTTTATCATTTTGTCTAATGAATATGAATTGTCACGTGTGTGATAGTATTATAGGTACCAGGTATCTGCTCTGCACTAATTCACTTACCATGATTTAGGAAAGCCATTTTAAAGACAGAAGTCTGCAGCCACAATTTAGGAGGGGGTGCCTGTGATGAAGGAACTTCTACACTAAGCCATACAGCCAAGGGCATAGAGTAAAAGGTCTAAGGGAGAGGTACTTGAGGGTTGGAGCTCTAGGTGAGCCTCAGAGATCAATATCATCCCTTAAAGAAAAAGTGTTTGGACTGGTAATGGGAAGATAGCTTGTCCTTAGGTTTAGTGACAAGAACCATTGAGTAACAGGACTTGCTGTAATTATGCAGTACCTATAGACAGTAACAGGCCAAAGGGCTGAATCATTTCTCTGTGTAATAAACGTTTATTAAATAAACATCACTAGGGAACTATGGTAAATTACAGCTTAATGTCTCTAGTTCCCAGAAGCCACTTGGAAACCTAAACGTCTTATTAGTATTGTACTAAAGCAGCTGAACATGAATGTAGCTCAGCAGTAGTTTAACAGATTTATGCATCCACCTCCAGCTTATTTTTTGGCTGTTATTTCCTATAGCAGAGGATTCAAATTGAGAAGCAACTCTGAGCTGAATTTTACACTTGGGCACTTCTTACGTACACAGAAAATAACTCCATGGTGTTAAATAATGTCAACAATGTTTTACTTCATTGATGGGGCAGAAAAGTAATGTGACAACTGCTCCAGCTGTGCTTTGATCCCAGTTTGCAACTGGGCAACAGAGAGTGGTATCTGATCTAACCACAACTTGGGCAGCCCTGCAATGAACACCCACCTTCAGTGAGAGCCCTGTCGGTAAGGGGTGAGAGAATATGCCCAGCCAGCCAGCATGCTGGGAGAGCTGGAGGCCATTCAGCAAAGTGATACAGCTCGTGTTACTTTGAAGGTCAGACCTTCCTAGTCTGTTAGCTATCCCCTGGCCGCTACAAACAGGATTTTGGTATACTGCTTCAACAAGTACACATTCTTCTGTAAGGATACATAGAAAAACCTTCCTCATTATCTGCTTTATTTACATCCTTACATCACTGGCTTTCATCCACTGACAGCCCAGCAGTCTGAAAGGTGGGTACCTCCTTGTAGCTAGTGATCAGTCCCTCCTAAATCCAATGCCTACAACCACAAAACCCCACCTGGACACAGAAGACATAGTGTTTCTCAACCACAAACAGCATCTAATGGGATCCAGCCTCCAAAGAAGAGAGCAAACAGGGAAAGCACCACCAACTATATTTCCCATGAGTAACTCTGAAGAAGTTCAAACCTCCTGTTCAGCGGAAAATCTTAAACAGGCTATTTGACAAAGAATGGGTATTAACTTCATAAGTTAAAAAGCACAGTTACTCATTCCTTTTCCAGAATTTCCTTAGAAAATTAAAAAAAAAAAAAAAACACACCAGGTCTTACAGCTGTGTTTTGTATATCAAGCGATCTGTTTGCACAGCAAGGGTTTCATGTGTAAACCTGTACAAACTTCTGAACTGTGATCACGGTGCTACATTAGCGTTTTCAATTGCTGGTGGAGTTTATGGCCCTTGCACACGTCACATAATATACTGCTTGTCTTACACATGCAAAGAATACATTAAAAGTGCAAACACTTGCCCATGGGATAGATTTCTTTATGGCTTAATTTGCTCATGGTTGTAATAAAATAAATTTTAGAAAGAGTAATAAAACAAAATTCAGAAAATAGAATAATGGGATAATTACACTTTAAAACCAAACGTTCTTTCTTTATGTCACCAT
Organism: Oreortyx pictus; assembly: GCA_036925125.1. Taxonomy (NCBI): domain Eukaryota; kingdom Metazoa; phylum Chordata; class Aves; order Galliformes; family Odontophoridae; genus Oreortyx; species Oreortyx pictus. The sequence goes on from JAUPFR010000017.1 coordinate 9,435,680, forward strand.
TTCATGAAGTCAAAACAATTTATTATAGTAGTGCTTCAACAGCACCACTGCAGTTAATGGTCAGTTGCTGCTTCCAGTCTAAATGCTGCTTTTCAAGACCTTCATACAACTCAGCTATCTACCTTGCATTAAACTAGAACTTGGCATGTGCACTGGTAGCTTGTTGATATGGTGCTCTACCACTAACATGGAGAAAACTGATTTTTAAGATTAGCGAATACTTTTGGGGTGCAGAAAAATAGTTTGCTTCCAGGAGCACATTGTTCCAGTGAACAATGATCCAGTAAACTCTTCAGCTACAGAAAAGGTTTTTTCATAGCTTTTTCAAGCTTCTCTCTCAGCATCTCTGGCATTAGAGAGATGAGGAACAGAACAGATCCTCAGGCAGGCTGAGGCAATACCCAGAGCCAGAGGTTGGGGAATTTATGTATTATTTGTGTATTGTTATTTATGTACTGGGAAGAGCAGTCTGCATTTTTCAGCTTGCACAATAAGGTCCTGCTTCTTGTGCATCTACATTTTTTATTTTGCAATATAAGAAGAGGATCAAATAAATTCTTAAGGAGAAATGAAAAGAAGGGGGGGACAGATTTGGAAACACCAATGGGGTTTCAGCTCTACATCACAAACAGTATCACAGGCAATTTTATCTCAAATCATTAACCATTAAGTTTTTTTCAGGAGAAAATTCAGAGCCATTGTGGGAAGCTGCTGGTGTGAATGTGAGGCAGCAGTAATGTATGCATCCAGGCTGAACTGGCTCCAAATTTGACTTAATCCTACAGAAACTGATACTGTCCCATCTCATTTCTCCAACAACTCCTCTCTCCTGCTTCCTCTGGAAGCAGCTGGAGCATCAAGATTAATTTTAGGATGCCTCTCTAAGCCCTAAACTTTCTTCCCTCTTCTCTTGCTCAAGATGAAACAGGCCAGCCCTTGAGCCCCAGCTGCCCAACCTCAGGATGACAAAATCTGAGATGCCCAACACTGCTGAAAAACCACATCGCAGCACTATTTGTAGACAGGAAGACAGTGCTGTAATACTATTCCAATTGAGACATTGTAAAGAGAAGGAACTACAGGGTCATATAGAACTCCACTAACTTCCTTCCTCATGCAGTGAAATAGCTGCAGGGAAGTCCACACAACCTGAACTTCCATATTCTTTTGAATTTACCATTTCTTCAAATTGAATATAGATTAGTTTCTTTAATTGTCCTATATGAATTCATAGCTGAAATGTTTGACTTGCACAGAACTAATTGTCTGTCAAGAAGATATTTTGCAGCCAAGCAGATAGCTTAATTGGACATTTAATTTATCTGCAGGCTTTGTTTCTTCACATTTCAAGTCATATTCCTTAATGTTTGCTAAATTATGCATTCTGAGCACATCTTCAGATTGTCTGCCTCTACGTGAGTGTTCTGTTGTTCTTTGAGAAGAAACACGTTTCATTATTAGCTTCTAGCTCCCCGTCATTTCTGACATGATTTTCCCATATTCTGGAGGGGAAAAAAAAAACAAAAAAAAAAACCCATGACAGTCAGCTCTCCTTAGCTAACAGAACACAGATTGACTCTGCTGTCTCCAACCAGTTAGCACTGGTGAATTAGAAACAGAATCCAGAAATATGTCATTTACTTGCAGGGGAGGAACGTCCCTGGTACCAACACAAGGCACATCTCATGGATGCTGGCAGAAAAGGGTGCTGCAGAAGTTTTCCACTACTCAAATGATCCCAGACATCCTCTGACAATGTACATTTATGGCCACAACATTTGTTCTCCAGCTTAGCAGCTGCATCAACACAAGCACCTCCCCAGCACAGCCAGCAATGGAGACAGTGCTCAACACAGCCCAGCACACACCTCTGCTCACAGGTCAGCCCTACAAGGAGCCAAGTTCAAGCATTAACAGTATCTTATACTTTTGTCTCTCCTCCCCCTATACATTTCCACATGAGAGAAAAAAGTTTCAGATCCTAGTCTTCTCTTCCCTTTTCTGCTATCAGGACTAGGCAGTGTAATTATTGCCAAATTATTAGTCTAGCATAGCCTGCACAACATAATACCATCATAAATTGTTAAACTCAATGGCCCATGTTATAGTAAGAGGAGGAAACGCTGAAATATCCTTGCTCTCACCAGATCCTTAGCATTCTCCTGGTGAAGATTTTAGTATTTTTGTGTAATGATCAGAGTAGAAGAGGAAAAAAAAGAGCACACGCACAAAATTTATATCCCACAGCATATGGCAAATTAGTTAAGGAGCACAGCAAACTGAATAAATTACATACACAGGGATGCTTACAATTTTATTATCAACCTTGTCTTTGGGCATCTGTTGTTCTCTATGAAGCTGCATGACTTTTGCTGCTAACAGCCTCCCTCCATCTGATTAGTGTGGTGTATGCGATCGCCATTGTGTAACAGAATAGACATTTGTCTGCTAATAATTCTTCAACATCACTTAGACATTATCGATCTTCAGATGCATCTAATTACAAGACACTTGGAACTTGTTTGTAAAAAGATTTTGATTTGCATGAGGTGAGACCAAAAATCATGGCTTTAAGAATCCAGTGAGGATCAATAAACCCACCTCCATAGGTTGTATAGGTATGTATGTGTACATAATGCTCTTACTCTCCCAAAGCCAATTGGCTGATGAAGCTGCTCTGAATGACATCCTAGCATTAGACACTGGATGTAGGTTTGCAGTCAAAGCAACACAGGTTGTGCCTAGAAAGATTTTGTAGAGATCTTCCTGGGATACAAAAACACAGTTTGCTGTGTTGACTTCATCTTTATTTCTTCCACTTACTAATGTCAGGACAACCTTCAAGACTTCTCACATTTTGCATTTAATCCAAATCCAGTTTACATTTACACTTTACCTTCTTTATTTGATGACTAAGGCCAAGTTCTGTCAAGAAGTTAATTGCAATACAATTTCTAATCTCCTTATCAAGATTTGGAATACATATTTCTGAAGACTGAAATCAGCACCCAGTGAAATAAAACTATCAGCTCTACTGAGAAAGAAGTACAGGCTGAAATTCCAGCTAATGGATGAAGGGAACTTTAAATTAGCTTTAAAGCTGTGTTGTATGAAGCTCTGACAAATGCATGCACCACATGTAATGCGTGGCTCAAAAAGGCCATATAGTTGGAGCAGGAACAGTAATGGTTTCATTATTTCAAAAAGATCTGACTAAGGAAGACAAAGGCTTTTGAATAAGTTATGATAAAAATGTGCAACAAGCCTACAGAAAGCAAGGCAGAGTACAACATATAGAGTGGCTGGTGCACGACACTATATATATGAAGAGCTGAGACACTGCCTTTCAAATAGTTAATGAAAAATTAATGGTGCACTTGATGAAATGAATTTGCTTATTTTCATAAATTCCGTGCTGTCAAACCTTTTGCATCCACATCAAAAAGAGGGGACAGGAGGAGGGAAAGAAAACAGCAATTTGTTCGAAAGCTTCTTTCATTAATATTCAAGATCATCCATTTTAAAGCAGCCGTTTGCAAATCAAATACAGTTCGTGTGCCACTTTGCATATCAACGATATTTTAATATGAACAAACAACATCAAATTTCAATTATAAGCCCATGAAACCAAAGTCAGCTCTCAAATGGAAATAAAGACAGATGAACAAAATGGCTCTAAATTTTTAGTGTAGGAATTCACAAAACTTGAAGATATTCTCCCTGCTCAGTGTGAATTATTCCTTTAAACTACAGTACAACATTATCATATTTGGTTTCATTAAGTGGACCAGATTCTAATTTAAACCATTTTCCAGACAAAAAAAAAAAAAAAAATCAGACAGATATAAAATGCACTTAGCAGCCTGGCAGTTGCTCTTGCTAGGGATTCCCCCCACACCTTTTGCCACTTTTGTCCTATGTATTTTATCAGCCAAATGAGATCCCTTGAAAATGTTTGGAACAATTATTTTTATAAAATCCTAACATTAAATACGGAATATAAACGCATGGACAAAACCTCTTCATTGGTAGAGATGCAAGAGTACCCCTAATTCTGAGGGACTTTTGCATTTTACTCTACTGACTTGAATATGGAGGCAGAACAAATACATGGTACATAGGATTCTCTCCCTCTATCCCTGAGGTGCTATTCATCAGGAGTAACATTAGCGTTGAAGTCCCTTATGTTCTTTAAATAGAGGCCACTTGGTTTACACCGAACTCTGCAGAGAACCAGACGGCACAGACTAAATAATGGGATACTGAGGAGGCAGTGTGGGATCAATGCAAGGCAGCTGAATCAAAAGGAAAACAATCCTTCCTCCTCCAACAGGCCATTCTACCTACCCAGTCAGATAGCCTGATGGACAGGCTGCACTCTTCTGCCCTCTTCTCCTGACAGTCTGTATAGACTGTCTACATAGGTTGTCCTAGATTGCCCCTTGTAAGGAAAAGCCCACAGTAAAGGCCACACCAGTGGTGTTGACGTGTGCTGTAGGCTCTGTTAGCAGGCACAGTGTCATCAATTTATGATCTAAATGTCATTTCCAAGCACTAGATCATACTGTTATTATTTCATTTTGGCAAATAGGCTTCTGAGCGCATTAGAATCAAAATGTGGCCACAGAAACACCCACAGCATACATTATTTTGCAGAATCATTGTCAATTAGTAAGCAAAGAACTGCAGTAATGCACACTTAATGGTGGCCCATTGGTAGCCACTCCTTTGTTGTGACATTTTCCAGCATCCACAGCTTCTATTACTGGACCAACAAAGATACAGAAGTTCTGCTAGATACAACAGTACGACCATTGGTGTGCAATGATAATATACAAAAATACATTTTCCCTTTCTAGCAAGATCCTGCTGGAGTTTGGCAACAGTTCCAAATGCAGTTAAGTCAAATATTCATCTCTCAACACCCTACCCAACCAACAGCCCCTCCAAAAAAAAAAAAAAAAGTGTTAGAAATAGTAACTGCAGCCTATCAGGAAGTCATCAAGATTTCAATTTAATAAATAATAATAATAATAAAAGAACACCATCAAATAAACAAAAACTCTCAGTCTCAAGCATGTCTCCTGAAGACATTAACCCATAACAAATGCAGGATGCCTGTACATATGTAAATACCTGAAGATACTGAAACACCGGGTGTGAGCAAGAAGCACTGCAGTAGTAATTCCAGTCTAATACACCAGCAGATAAGCTCACTCAGTATTTACAGACTGAAAGCAGGCCAGAGAAATGCTAGGTGGTAGATCAAGTAAAACAAACAGAAAAAAAAATAGAAGAAAAAAAGATGCGTTATAGCACTTCATTGCAGATGAGAAGGAGAGATGTGTTTCAATATCACTACAAAGGGTTCAGCTGCACTGAATGAAGCTACAATCAGTGAAGCCATCCACTAAGGCCAGTGAACTGGAGGAAATTGATGAGCTCAAAGAGTAAAAGGGCAGAACAGCAAAGACCTGAGCTACAAGAACTCAGGCATCCAGCAGGAAAGACTAAGGGATCAACAGTGCAATAAAAAGTCTTCAGGAAACAATGGAAATATTGAGCAGTTGCACTGTTTCATGTCAAGAGACAACAGGTAACTCCAGAGACAGAGGGAGAAGGTCAATACAGGCAGGATTTCAATCAAGAGGAGCAAGCTATCACCTGGTCAGAGGCTTAGAGGGCATGAAAACTAATCTCTGAATACTCCAAAGGAGCAAGACTGACAAAAGAGGAAAAATTGGGACCTTTTGAACCAAAGTACTCAAAGAAAACATACTGGACAGGCTAAAGCATGAAGGGTTCCACAGGCTACCAGCACATTTTAAGTCAGTAAGGTATTGAATGATTAAGTGGAAAGAACTGGAGATATTAACTGAGGAAACTGGGACAAAGCCTGCAGTGGTTTAATTCAGTTTGGTCAAATATTTTTCAGCATTACATGAAAGCTTTTAGTTTTCTGGGTCGGGTATCTGAAACACATCCCTGTCCTTGGAAGAGATGGTATAGCAATATTGGAAGGGTCAGATATACTGAGGTTCCTTGTTCTGGAATAGAAGGGTCTCAAGAAGGAACACTAGCAGAGGCATCTTCCCTCCAAGTAGAATTGATGTCAGTAAGAGGACGTGACATGCGAACTACTACTGAAACAAAAAACATTTTTATCGTTCTTTTCCCTCTAATTTTGCAGCATCCATTTTAGGAGTCTCCAGGACCATGCAGCAGCGAGCTGCTTGCTTCTCCAGTTTCCTTAAAGCCTTGCTCTTTATTGCCCAGAGCCCTGCGTGTCCTTGCTGCTCCAGTACTCAGCTGCCCAAGTACCTCCTCCTTCCAGAAGTCCCTACTGGATACTTTTTTCCTCCAGGGTACATGTTTCATTCAATACCTGTCAAAGCTCACACACAAACACAGACTGTACAGGATGCACAAAGACCCTGGGTTTTGTTTTGTTGTTTTTTTTCCTGTGTACGTGAGGACAGAATGGCTTTAAGAAAAATTACCTCTTTAATTCACCCTTCCAGAGGTATCCAAAGTACACACTCCATGGGAATGTTGTAATTCAGTGTTTCAAATATCCAGTTTTCTTTCAGTAGATCAGAAATCCTTGAAAGAAACCAGGTAGAAGATGAACATTTCTCTGCGCCAGAGTTTTAAATTTTATTTAGTCATCCTGTAACTCACATGCCAGTTCCAAATGCTACTAAAAATGCTTTTATGTTACCAACATTGACCAGTGGCATTAGACCAAAGAAAAAATACCCAGCTGGCATGTACCTTCAAGATCAGTCAGTTTGCTCATTCCTAATCCATACAAAGAGAAAGAACCAAAACACCAGGCTTCTTAATCAAGCACCTTTAAAAAGTTTACAGGAGTTAAATTAATGCAGCTATATTTAAAGTTAGAATCTCAAAGGAAGCTCCAGGCTTGCCTAGGGTTATTTTCAAAAAAAAAACAAAACAAAAAACAAAAAACACAAACCACAGTAGGATGGACTTTAATTAGATTCTTCTACTTATAGAACAGGCATTTCCCAAGAGCTTTTAACTTTCACACATTCTTATTAAAATTTATACATATTCTAAAAATTCTGCTTACAAGCATTCTTTTTCTTAGCATCACATCAAAGCATTTCCCACCCAATACACAGAGACCCTTTCCCCTTCTGCGTCTTCAGTTTCCTTAATCTTTTAAAAACTGTTTTCCTACATCTAAATTTTAGCCTTCCATTTATATTTACTACATTTATTACTTCCCTCACTAGTCTGTTGGTCTGCAGAGGCTTGTTTCACTTCACCAAGGAATGGGGAAGGTCTTCTGAGTAACACCATCACCCATCTGGGCTGAGAAAGTACATTTCCATCACACAGTAAACCTCTGCTTAAGAACTTCCAACTCGAAGCTTTCCTTTCTAATCGATTCCCTCCTGTTCTTCTACAGCCTGAGGATGATCTGCACTTTTAAACCACTTGAAGCAGAATCTAGTATCACGTACTGTGGCCATCATAATTATAGTACATTCTGTGAAATCCTTCAGAAATGATCTTACAGGAGCAAAGCACTATTGAGAGCCTTCATTCCAAGTTTGCTTAGCTGGCAGCCTTAGCAAACAAGACAGACTGCATAAGCACTGATGTCTATCAGCCAGCTACCACTCCCTCCCCTCTTGCCCTTTAATCACAGGATAGCATTCGATAGCATTCAAGATGATAAAGATGTGCACTGATGGAATAGCAGGAATCTCCTTCACATAATTTTGGAAAACACAACCTGCCAACACACCACAGAAGCAGCTAGAGGAAATCAGCTCATGAATACGCTGGGGTCCTCAAATACAGATGCATTCACCGAAGCTACACATAGTACAACCAGAAGTCAAAGACAGACCTTGCTCTGAATTCCTACAAGAAATTCTGAAGTTACAATAGGCCTGAAAGCACTCAAAGCTTATATCTTATGCCCACAGATATAGAGCACACACCTGAAGAACACCGCATCTTGAATCTAGCTGCTGTACCTCAGCACATCTAGAGCTCATCTGTAGGGCCAGTAAGAAATACCAAAAACAGACCCACAAAAACAGAGTATCTAGAAAAAACTTTATTTTCAAACAAGTCCAGTTATGACCTCTTCCCTGGCCATGCAAGTTCTCTCTGGGATAGAGCTGACTCCACAACCAGAGCAGCAAGAAGTTGCTTGAGTCACCTTTCCTATGCTAGCATAAACACCTCTGACATTACTCAGGATGTTCCTTATAATTACCTGGAGATGCAGATCTGCATGAATAATGTATATGTTGGGTTAGTTGCAGAACTGAAAGGTAAATTAAAAATTCATTCAATTCATGCAAAAAAAAAAAATTGGATATGAAGGTGTTTTAATGGAAGAAAAACTGGAAAAAAAATCCTTTTTAGAATAGTCCCTAGCTTTGCTCTGAAGGATTATTTATTTGTATTGGAGACTGAAGATTTAAGAATAGCCTAACTGAAAACATTTATTTCAATGTTTTAACAGTTAACATTCCTGAACTTTTTTCTGCCACTTTTTTGAATATGCATTTACAGCTGAAAAAAAAAGTGCAACTCCAGCCTAAGTGATTTATCTCCTCAAAAATGTCTTCTTCAGTAAATTCCTCCTCCAGAAACACTCCCCCAGCCATGACTGGGCAGAGATGTCCCTCACTCTCTACTTCCAAACAGTCAGTGCACAGACAATATATCAGTTTCTGTTGCTCAGTCTTCACTTTAAAGCAAGTTTATTACAGAGTTGTAAGAATCCACATTTACAGCCTCTCACATGTTTTTCATAGAACAGTTACACAAGATGCACATAGAAAAAAAAAACATCCAAATTAAGTTTCCCCTTCCTTTTACAGTAGAAGTGCCTACATGGACTCCATAGCTGGCAGGAGCCACACAAGTCGTACCTGTTGGACCCGATGCACAAGCCCTGCTCCAGGGCACGGGACAGGGTCACATCACCCAGGACAACACTGTGAGCCATGACACAGGCCTGAAGATGCTTAGCCTTCATGTACTTCCATAAAACAGGAGAAAAAACACATCAACACAAGACTGTTCACTCAGGACAGTTGAAACTAAACACGTCAAGTCACATGGAGAAACTCAAAATTGCTGCTGTGTATCCATATTGCAGAGCTCCTAGTTATTGCAGAGCTTTATCTAATCCTGAACAAATGTGTTTATCTGCAGAGCCTTCACTAATATCCACTTTCAGTCTGCACAAGTTTTGGATACGTGCATTTTCTGACTAAGGGATCTGTTTAAGAAAGTGTCCAGGAAAATAATTAGCCTTGAAGGTATGTAGTGTAAGAAAGTGAATACATCTTCATTACATAACATCTTCTTTGAAGAATTAGGAGTGCAGTGGTGAAGACAGTTTTAACACATAGACAGAAAAATAGATTTCTGATGCATAGGAAGGGATGAAGAGAATTCAGTACTTCAGGTCAACAGTCTTATTTGAAGGATAACAGCATAAAATTCTGTCTCCATCTGCAGTTTCAGTATTAACGCATCAAAACTGCCTATCAAACGGTCCCAATACTCTCTTTAGATCTTAAGCATACATCTATTTATAAATAAAATAAATTACAATCATAAAGCTTAAGAGATGCAGGTCATTACACAAGAGTATAATTAAATCTGACTGGGCTCCTCCAAGCTTCCTAGAAGCCATGATAAGATCTTCTTGACTTGGATTAAAAATAAATTGCTGAGTAAATTAGATTTCCCAGTGTTTTATCTAATTAATCCACCTCTTGACTCAAATTGGTCGGCTTTTTAATTACCAGCTAATCTCATCCATACAATGAGGGGTTTTTCTGCTCATACCTTCTTTTTTAAGAATGCTATGGTTTGTCACATTTTTTGTTGATGATTTTTAGAGGGCTTTTTAAAAAGGTTCTTTCTTATTATGCCATCTTCATCAATGACATTGCCAGTGGGATTTTGAATGCACCCTCCACAGTTTGCAGATGACACCAAGCTGCATAGCATGGTTGACACGCCTGAGGGACAGGATGCCATTCAGAGAGACCTAGACAGGCCCAAGTAGTGGGCTGAGGAGAACCTCACACAGTTCAATAAATCTAAGGTTTTTCACCTGGGTCACGGCAACCCATGCTACCAGTACAAGAAAGGGATGGAGTATCAGTACGCCAAGGATGGAGCACTGTCCTGCCAAAAAAGACTTGGGGTTACTGGTGGATGGCAAGCTGGACGAGAGCCAGCAGTGAACCCTCACAACCCAAAAAGCCAACCTTAGCCTTGGCTGCATCAAAATAAGTGCAGTAAGAAGGTCAAGGGGGGCGATCCTGCCTCTCCATTCTGCACTGTGTCCAGATGTGTAGTCCGCAGTACAGCAGACACATGGACCCACTGGAGCACATGCAGAGGAGGGCCACGAAAGTGATCCAAGGGATGGAACACCTTCCCAATGAGGACAGGCTGAGAGAGCTGGAGCTGTTCAACCTGAAGAAGAGAAGGCTCTGGGGAGACCTAAGAGTGGCCCTTCAGTATCTATAGAGGGACTGTAAGAAAGAAGGAGACAGACTCTACAGCAGGATCTGTTGCAACAGGACAAGAGGAAATAGTTTCAAACTAAAAGAAGGAACATTTTTTACAAGGATGGTGAGGCACTGTAACAGGCTGCCCAGAAATGCGGTGGATGTCTTCACTTTGGAGACATTCAGGGTCACACTGTATCAGGCTCTGAGCGACTTGATTGAGCTGTAGGTGCCACTGTTTGTTGCAGAGGAGTTTGATTAGATGATCTTTAAAGGTCCCTTCCAACTCGAAAGTTTGTATGGTTAACTTCCTTGGGCACGCTATTGGAAACCAAGATTCAGCTGATGTAGATTGGGAATATAAACTATGTTGCACTCTTCTACATCACACTACATTGCAACACTATACAAATGAGACTGAACCCCAGCACACCTGGAGTGTAAAAGGCAAATGAACACCACTTCTCTGAAAGAAATGTATTAAGCCTCTGGGTGTTCAAGTTTCACAGAACTATAACTCAATTTCCTCAAAGCAGTGCCAGAGGGTGATAGTCTAGATGTAACTGTTAAGTCATTTCAAAAACAGAATGTGATCTTCGCTTCTCCTCCTCCCCCTCCAGCCATGCTGAAACAGCAGACCTGAAAGCAACCACAAAGGTTTCATGATTTGACTGCTCCAAGTGGGGAAAAATAAATTCAAGACAGCAGAACACAAGTAAACAGAAGCTGACTGGGGAATCTCAAGAACTCAGGCAAGTTTTTATAAAAACTTTACATTCACTCAAATCCCATAGAAATTTCAGTCCAAACATAGAAAACACTGCCAGCAGTCAACAGCATTCCGGCTCTTTTCTCTTTATGCTTTTGATTTTTACAGGATAGCCTCAAACTCCCAGGAATTGTTCTCCTGCTCTGAAATGGTTTCATTTTTCCAAATTTTTTTGCTCTAAAGCCTGTTGGTGCCCGTTTCCAGAAGGTGAAGGCTGCTGCTTCATTTGTTTGGAAATAGCACTGAATTCAGACAAGCCCTCTCTTTCAGCTCTCTCCAACCAAACAATATGCTGCAAACCTCTTCCCACTGGACACTGCAAAAAACATCTTCAGGGATTCAACAGATCAAATGAATCCATAGGGCACAGCAGGAAGCACGGCATCCAGACGCAGCTCCCAGCTAGGCAGTACCATACCACCCATTCCTGGAAAGGAGGTGGGGCACAGACATACTGTGCTTTCGTGTTTTCTCTCCCCATTATTATCTACCAACTGCTGAAGACAGAATATCTGGATAGAGGCACGTCTTATCTGATCACACAGATAAACCAAGGCATGTATGTAATTCATCAATTCCTATCACTTTGTCTCTAGACGCCAGAAGTCTTAATCCTCCATTTGATTTGATAAGATGAATGGGCACTGTACCATGGAAATGGGGACACAGCTGAGCTCTGCTTCTCATGCTTTCTAGAGTTCAAAGGACACATCTCACTTCATCTTTTTGTTATAACTGCAGTAGCTTGAATTACTCACAATTTGACCATTCTGGATATTTTAAAGATACAGGCCTTGAAGGAGGTCAGCACTGTAATCCCACCAAGGAGAAAATAGGTTTGTTAAAGACTGTACATGGGATAATATCTGAAAAGACAGATCTTGCAGAATATTAAGAGCTTATTCTGACAAACTGAAAGTGCTTTTTCCCCCCCTCCCACAAGATCTGGAGTCTTTACTGAAATAATCTGTGCTTGTGCTTTAAACTGTGCCCTGAAGGTAATCAGATGAATATACTTCTCAAATTTTTCTGATCTACACTGCTAGCTAAACCCCCTTATTTACAGTATTACGTTGCAAGAACAGCTGGATTAGATTGTATTGCTTACTTCTTGTCCAGATGGACAACAGCATCACAGAGGCCTTCCAGGTTGGCTGTTTTACTAAATTTGTTGTAATTATAGAATGACTGAGAGTCAGGAGGCAACACAGGAGACTTGAGCATCATACAGAATAGAGACAAACATGCAGCCTTCAAGACTCAGCAGAAAAGAACGTGATTTAAGGTAACTTCAGCATCTCCAGTAGCAGCAAAAAGTGAGGAGATGGCATTTGTCATGCTCTGGAGCCTAGAAAGCTTCATACAGGTTCATTCATGCCAACAGTATCTCTGATTTCTAACAAATCACCTCCTGAAAGTGTTGGAGTTATTTTATATACATAAGCATTCGTCAGTAAGATCTGACATCAACATTAAAATGCAGTGATCTCAGTGTAAATAACATTTCCGGAACCAAAACACAGATGGGGTAATTTTTAGCTCAAGTATGATATGAAAAACAAGGATAGCATAAAAAGGGAGAGACTGATGTGGCAAAACCATGTTAACTACATGTTTACCTCCTACTTCACCTTAGGAGACATTTTGACAGAATTATATAAAACAATCTAGTTTTCATGAGTCAGTTTCCTTGCAGATTATGGCAATATACTCCATCTAATTTCTCTACCTTTTCCAGGCATTAACATATGTCCATCTCCACACAGCCAGGTGACAGCAAAGTAGATGTAGACATTTCATATATTCCCATAAGACTGTTGTAGGAAAACATTAATCCAATGATGTACGGTCACCAAAGTTTGACATTGTGTAGTATGCATCAGTGGCTGCAAATTAGACATGAAGTATTTCTGTTGAAGCAAAACCTTGAAAAGGCCTCAGGAATGATTTATCCTGCTCATCAGCCTACTCTCCACATTTGAGCTACACCAGAGCAATTTAGAAGACAACAGGACAGGTCACGCATAGCTAGTAAATATTCATTTATAATGGATAATTATGCCCTGACCTATAATACTTTTATAACTGCAGGTACACACACAGTAATAATAAACAGTATTACACCAGCATGGATGCAAACCCTGCCATGACAGCTTCTTGTGGGCAGTTGCTTCCTATCCTGTGCTGGGTATCTCCTGTTCTGCCCATCACTGGCTCCCAAGCCGTCTAGTTACCCAACCAATTTGCTTACTGAAGCGTTTGAAGCCTTTCCTCACTGCACTGCAAATCACTCCTCCATACAGCAGGCTGAAGGACTGCTCTGTGGGATAACAGCATTAGCACAAAGCTACTTCTCCTTTCTTTCCAAACATGTTGTCTGTGCCTCTACAACACCGAGAGAGAATTGAGTTTCTCCAGTCCAGGACTAAACTGCTTTTTACTTTATTGAATTATTTTACAGAAAACATCTAAGAAACAGGTCCGGCCTGGGCCCCACACAGCAGCATCCAGCTCCCCAGAAAGCAGCCAGCAGCTAATTCAACAGCTAACACAACTAGCACTTCAGAAAACTTGACCTGCAAGGAAAACAATGACAGTATCTTCAGTCTGATAAAATAATATTTAAAAAAAGAATCTCCAAAACTCATTAGATGTTTTAGTAATTGCAGCCGATTGAAGAAACAGTGCAACCACAAACAGCCAGCTCAGTTACAACCTGAAACACAAGTAAGGTTAAAACGTCACACCCCCTGCAAAGTTTGTATCTTTAGCACAATGTTCAAGAGCAGATACTTCATCGTCTGCAGCAACTACATCTTCCAAAGTGACAGAAATCAAAGAAATCCTATCTTGAAAGAAAGTCAAGTAATTCTTTCAGCCTCTCCATTTTATGATTCACCATAACCATCTGTCAAAGCACAGAGCTGTACACTGAATAACTGATACTGCGTGTATTAATGAGTGTGTACTGCGGAATGTTCTGTTACACTTGAAGACAAATCTGAAGTTTTCACTCAAAACTACCAAGTTCCTGTTCTTTCTTGATACTGTGTACACTGTGACAGCTCCTAAAGGCTGATCAGACAACTCTGATTTTTAATATGATCGAATTGGAACTCTGACAACACTGAAGTCTGCATTTGTTTCAAGGACTTTCTTAAATTTTTGAATCTCTGTTCCACAATTTACAAACAAAGGTTGATGCTTCTGACCAAACATTCACCTTTTTCCTCCTGCATATACCTATTTCCTTCTGACAAGATGAAAACACTTTTCATCAAGTGGATAGTACGTTGCATGTGATTTACAAATAGCAAAATGAATAAATCCAACAGTTTCCAGATATATTGAGAAGACATCCTACAAGGTGTTTTGTTTTTATAGATTCAACATTTACTGTCAAAAAGCACTTCTGCAAAATGCAATTCTGTTATGCTCACTAGATCCAGTGGGGAAAAAAATCTAGGCTGCACAGCAAAAGAACAGATTTGTTTTTCTAAACCCATCCTAACATTTATCATTCTTGCATTCACCCAAGAGTTCGCTATTAGCAACTCCAATTTGACAAGCCCAAGCATTCCTTAGCCCAGCAAACTCCAGATCTTGCTGTAAATTCATGAATCTGCTATAGCCCTCAGGCCACTACATGATGGTGGTGGGCTACAACCATCAGCCTGTTATTTAATATTCTTTACTCGGGTGAATTTAGAGGTTGAATTAGAAGCTCCTTCAGATCTGGACTAAGTAGTACCATCAAAGTTAAATCATAAAAGAAATCCTTTTCTCCATCTATACAGAGCAGGTCTCACACCAGACAAACTCAATTCTGACAACTTGCATTCATAAAACACTCAGCCTGTAATCAAACCAGATGCCCAGGGAAGTGGAAGGTATACACATCCTTTTTTAACCCTTAAAGTGACATGGCTACTAGCAGGACCACAAAAACAGAGCTTTGAAGAAGATAACCTTTTAGAAGTTTTGTGTTAATCAGAAAATTATCTTTGACCCTTTGTCTCATTGTTCCCCTCCTCAGGTGTGTCATTCTGTAGTTTTCAATGGTAAAAATTATTTCTATATTTATAGTGTTCAATATTTTAATAGGTTTACACTTCTACATTTTAGAGGCTACTTTAGAAACTTTCAGATACCCACTCACAGCTGAAAAAACAGCTTGATATCCTCACTAGAAAACTAGTATTAATTATTTCCCCATCTCCTAATATGAGTTAATGAGGAGACTTTTTAAACCAGGAAAATGAACATTTCTAGCTGATAATTCACATCACAAACAGATACTAGCACCTGCTCTGCTGATGGAGGAACATATGACAGGGAATTTGGATGTCTATTCCAATTTGTACAATTCAGGACCACACGCCTACACTTACATACAGGCAATCATCAGATATTATAATCAAAGCATTCGTTATTGACAACGCAGACTTTTCTGTCACAAATGGAGTTGAGTTTGTAAATTCTTATGTTTCACTTCCATGCTGCTATCAGCATTTGGCAAACAGTGATCTAGAAATACGAGAAAAAAAATTCAGCTCTTTTGGCAAAACCTTTTCCTGACAGCCACCATGATTATTCTCCAGGACCTTGCTTCTCCATCATTATCCTGTGTTGAAGTCTTTTCAGCCATGAAGGTCACCAGCAAAAGCAAAGCTAGTTAACATAGAACCTCTGTAAGCTAGCTAATATAAGTAGGCAACTTCCCAGAATAGCCACTGGGAAACAGCAGCTTTTTAACCTTAAACATTGATCAAACCTTTGAGTACAGTACATCTATGAACCACTTCAAAAAGAAAATTGTAATTTTGAAGGACAAAATGGAATAGAACAGGGATAACAGAGTCCCAGCTGAAATGAAGCACGGCACATTTACAAATGCATAGTTTGTTCAATTTAATATTTAAGGCTTACAATAAGTATTTCCATGATTGACATCAGAAGGAAAGCACAAAGCAATTCTTCACAGTACTGTAGGAACATTATACAACACTGAAACTTTAAACCATGGCCTTTAATACTCACATTCTACTTTTCATTCCATTCTTATTCCCTTCTGCCCATACCGTAGAAGCACTGGCTGCAGCCCAGCCACTAAAGCTCTTCCCATGACACTTGGACGTAGTGGCAAATCACAGTAGACTTCACAAGCACGACAAAGCAGCTTCCGAAAACACTGACTGTATTAAGTGATTGGGCTATTTTTTCTCCAACTAGCAGAAAAGTTGAAAGACTAGAAAAACATGCATTCACCTAAATATTCAACAGGCCATCACTCAGTAACATCGCCCTTTCCAAACAAACTCTTCCTAGTGTAAAATAAAGCTGCTGAAATTAGTTCTCATTTGCTGTTTCATTTCTTTTTAAATAGAATAGGAAGCCAATAAAAATCTCCCTTATTTATAAAAGGGTCGAGAGATGCACCAGAAAACTAGATGATAAAGTTTAACATCCATTACATAACAAATCCTGAACATTGTCTTAAGATGTGCAGAGCTGATTAGCAACAGGTTTGCTGAAGCTTCTAAGAATAAACCACTGTTTTAATGCATTACCACAAAGTGCTTAGACTTTCAACAAGCAGCACAACTGTTCTCAGAGATGCACTGTTTTTGCGTAGTGGTGGAAACATGCCGAAAATGAATGCATAGGAAGTGGTTCAATAGTCTGCTTAAAAGCTGCATTCTGCCTGCTTGAGCACTCCAGTTATCATGCAAGTATTTAGGAGCATCTGTCAAGAATTCATAACTTTTATCTGAAATATGCTGAATGAACGCACAGTCCCAAAGGTCACTATCAACAATTCCTGATAAGTGAATCAAGCCAGAAGGACAGTTTGTCTGAAGCAAAGGCTGCACTGAATAAGCAGGGCTTCTGAAGGAAAGCGTTCAAGCAACATATGCACTTGTACTGAGGTTCAAATGAATTTATAGAGCATGTAACAGATGGCAAGTGGTTTCCCTCAGACAGGCATGCCTTAGCATGTGTGGGAAGTGTGGGGGGTTGCAGCACAGGAAGAACTGATGTCTGCCAGGCTCTGCTACAGACAGAGTTGTGCCTGTCTGATATAGACTTCCAGCACTCAGCTGTATTTCAGGTCAGCACCAACTCACAGAAAATATTCAGTATTTGCAAGAAATTAGATCAGCTTCTCAGGTCCCTACTGAGTTACTAAGGCAACTGTCAGATAAGAAAAGTTCACTGGCATTGGTTTTAATGGATAAAAAACTAATGAGATGCTCCCTCCATATGGGGTACAACCTTTCTTGGTAAGCATCGTCAGCTGAAACTTCAGTGTTGAGCTATGTCCAGAAAGACCCAGAGCTCCTCAGGAGCCTAATGTGATGCACTTAGCAAGACTTGCTGACTTTTGACTGTGTTTTCACAGTTACAAGGGAAACATACAGAAGCACGGAAACAGCAAAGACTGGAAACTTATGTTATCTCAGTGATGGGCTTCTATCCACTGCCCTTTCCAACAGCTGCTTATCAAGGCTCAGCTCTAGCATGAAGCTCCAATTAGACATGGTGGGGGCAGGGGGAAGACAGACAAAACCCAGGTCACCATGGGTATCCCCAAGATGGGAGGACATCAGTTACAAAATGAAGATAATCAAAACCCTCTCTGGTATCTCAAGTCTGATTCAGCAGTCAAACTCTTCTGCCCCACAGCAAAGCAAGTATAAAGTCACTCTCACCATTTCAGACCCACAGCAAAGATGAGTTAATCATTATGCCACCTGGTTTGATGCTAATTGAGGTCCTTGGCTAAATTTAGCAGAAACTGAGGTTGAACAGGCTGCTTAATTACAGCTCTTCCAAACAGCACTACTCAAGAGCCAGAGAACACTGGAGTGTGATGCTCAGCAATCCTACAATTTCCCCACAACCAAGGCACTACATCAGGTACTGCTGCAGATGATGAACAATGCAGAGAAAGGAGGCTGTTTTCCACAAGCGTCAGTGATTACAGTGGACACGGCATTGTACCTCCTTCCTGCGTTAGAATGAGTAATCATCTCAAATATTCCCAAGCTCTCCAAGACAGTTTAGAAATAGGAGCACTGGGATGCACTATTAACCCTGCACCACTGACTGAGAAAGTGCTCCATCATTATAGAACAGCTTTTTACCTCACGCTATCGTTTCCTGAATCATTGGAGTCAGTAGCATTGCCAGGTTAAAGAGCTTCCAGCCTATCCTACCTCCTTCTACTGCTTTTCTCCCTTGCCAACTTGTCCATTCCTGCCCCTCTATAAGCCATCTCAGCTACTGTACCCTTAAACTACACCACAAACATACAACTGCTTGTTGTGCAAGCAGAGGCTGCACTCTAGATCTGGTAACTGAAGTGACATGGGTTAGAAGTGACAAACTTAGATAAAGGAAAAAGGAAGAGTGGTGTTAAAAGACCAACCATTTCCTTCAGCTGGCCCACAAGTGCAGGAAAATATGCTGTGATGAAAGAGCAGGCTGCAGGTAGAGTCAGCAGCAGATGTTGTGCCCATCCTCCCCCGGCACATTCACTGGGCTTCTCTTCTGCACGCAGGTTCGTGACCATTTAATAACAAGCTGCTTTGGCACAGCCATTTTTTAAAGATTCATCTTCTTTCCATAGCCCAACTTTAAACAAAGAGGTATCTTAACTGATAAATTAAGTATTTTATCATCAAACTGCCATAAGGTTTATGTACGAACTTTAAAGCAATGGTTGGTGTACAAATAGGGTTGGTATGTTAAATGGCTTGTGAATGATTTATGGGAAAAGCTAGATTTGAGTAGAAACCTCTTGGTGCAAAATTAACAACCACAGATTTCCACTGACTATAAATAAAAAAAGGTCACCATATCTCTGGGGAAAAAAAAACACTTTCTCATTGCAGAAATCCTTCTATTAATAAGACACCAGCAACATCACATTTGAAGAGTTTTCTGCATACAAGGGCAATAGATGCATCTGTTTAGCTCCTGGTGTAATTAACAGTTTACCAGACAGCCCTAAAAACAGCGAAGTGAAATGAAACCCCAGGACAAGCGGGAGCTGAAACATGATTTTCACTTCAGCTGCAACAGCCCTTAGTTCCAACAGAGATGCCAATACTGGACAGCAATGTATTTCACCAAAATGCAGCAGAGAACCCATGATTAGTTTGATCTTCTAAGCACAAGGGATTAAATCTCTCCACATTTGGACAATAAAAGGTAAGTGCTCTCATTGCTCAAACTGACATACTAAGGATATTCTAAAGGCCTTTATGAATACATTCTAAAGCAGTGATTAAAAAAAAATCAATTGAGACAATGATTAATTAAAGAGACGGACAAAATTAAAAACAAAAAAATAAATTAGCACACGTGCTAGTTGAACACCACCTTCCAGAGAGAAAGATCAGGCCAGGTATTTGAGAAGCCCCACACAGCTGCTAGAAACCAACACCCAAACAAAAATCCAACACAGACTGAAACAAAGGCTCTGCCACTGCAGACACTCAGCTCCAGCCTCCCAAAGGACAGATGTTCAAGTAGTTCACACAGATGATGGACTCCAGACTTCTGAGATCTTGGGAAAAATTTACAGCAGTGCTGTATCCCCAGTTCTCTAAAGTCAAATCCATTTTGTACTTAAATGTTTACGCAGTCCTAAAGCCCAAATGCCTTTAAGCAGTAGCACACACCTACCAACATCAAACCTACAAGAGAGGTGTTAGTCTCACTCTAAAATAAGAAGGAAAACTGCTCAAGTGACTTGCTTTAGTGACACAGCATGCTCAAATGACTTGCTTTAGTTCACACAGCAAACACAAGTTAAAAGAGGGGAATAAAAGTTCCCTGTTCTATAAACACCACTCAAAACGTGAAAAAAATAAAATTGAATAGTCAATAGAATATCATGTCAAACACACAGTTTGAATACGCCAGAGACTACATTGCCTCCTTCCTTCATATGGTACTGCCACTGCCAATTTAATCCTGCTCATGAATCATTTTGACTTCACTGTTGTTAGAAGCAATAACAGATCTCATTCCAGCATTTAAACATTTGGCTCCAGTTCATCCGAAAGAGTCAGACCTGCCTGCAGAGACTGGAGATGGTTTCTCCAGGGGTAGCTACACCACAGACTGCAGCATTACCTACACATCCTCTAACCACTTCAAACAAGCCAGCTACCAAGCTACCACGCCTGTGCCACCTCGCTGAGTTCACACAGCACTCCGTCCACCTCATAGGGGCAGCTCATAGGGCCGCAGTAACA
Organism: Oreortyx pictus; assembly: GCA_036925125.1. Lineage (NCBI taxonomy): Eukaryota > Metazoa > Chordata > Aves > Galliformes > Odontophoridae > Oreortyx > Oreortyx pictus. Next base: position 9,456,244 of record JAUPFR010000017.1, read on the forward strand.
AGGTTACACTGCTCATAGGACCAGAGCCAGGATCACCACGCCAGCCAGCTCCAGCACCTTTCACAGAGCTGCCCTGCACAGCACAGACCTGCCTTCCCCACCCAAACCGAGGCTGCCACATGGTGATCAGTACTCCTTAGGATGCCTTCATCCTCCTCTCCCGAATATTTGCTGATCAACATGTTTGATGGTTCCCTGGGGAATGCTCCCTGCCACCGCCCAAACACTGCAGTACATAATGCCTTCAAAAGCACACAGAAAGTTTTAATGAATGACTAATGAAGTTCACCCTCCATCCGTCCCTCTGCAGACCTATTAACATCCATTAGCATAATGTCAAAACCTCACGGTATGAATGAGGTATTAAAATGAATTTGAGGGAAAAGGTGTTGGCAGCTCTTTAGAGATGGTAACCACTGAAGGTCTCACTCAGGTCAGAAGGACCTGTCAGTACTTCGCTCCCCAAAAGCCAGGGATGAGATTATCAAAACCGTCTTGTGAGTTTGTACAGATGAATTTCCATTCAAATGTATACCTTCTGACAGTTAATCCCAGAGGCTAGAGATCTAACAATTCTCAATTGTTAAAGATCCTAAAGACAGTCCCACTGCACATAGCCCATCCTGGGCAAGAAACTTCTGTCCTGCAGTCTGAGCAGCTAAGCAGTACCTGGATCCTCACTGCTTGCTTCTGTCAGAAGAAGACACTGAGAATATTTCTGTATTCATTGTTAGCAAATAAACTGATACCAAAGAAGTCTCACAGTCTCATCTCCCTGAACACAGTAGGATACAGCTGAAGGAAGCTGCTTCTTTCTTCTGTTTTCCAGCTTGACTTTCCTACCATCACTACTCAGTTTTTTGTCTTCTCTCATACATTCTCAGGCTCTCTCCCAGTCTTCTGGCTGTCTCTTGATAGCACAAACTGTATTTGCAATTGCCTGGAGCAAAGATGCTTGCCAGCAGCTACAAATATTCTCCAACAGATCTGTACACAACCACTCTCACGATGCTGCTAAATGGAACAAACCACCCCTGCTGTGTCCAGGTGGGTGCACATGACTGTGCCTATGCTGCAGCACAGGTGGCCTCCCAGTCCTTATCTCCTGCTGCACTGCCTGACCTCAGTCCAGGATGGAAGGCCTGAGGATCACCATGCCACAGAACACAGAAGAAACAGGAAGACAGAGAAGAGCCACAAGAAAAGACCATGCCCAATGGGGGGCTCAGAACAGTAGACTGCACTGCAATCACTTATTCCATAGAGCAGACAATTGCTCCCATTCAGACAGCAGACAGCATTTGTGTGTCAAGCTACTCCAGCTGTTGCTTTGGCAGGAGTAATGAAATTCATGGTAAACACTGTCCCAGTTATTAAATTCCCTTATCAACCTTTTGCCCTGTACCTATCCCTTTTTTTTTTTTTTAATTTCTTTTTTAAATAACACCCCTACAACTCCAAACATACACACACTCTTTATTTGCAAATCAAAAAATACTTCGGAAATTCAGCTGCAGGATACATGAACAGCATTAAGCTTCCAAATGCAAATGGTGTGGAAGAGGTACCTGCGATGCTGCCATCAGTACCAGGGACAAAAAGTCCGTCCTGGGATGTAACACATTCCTGCCCCACTCTTACATATTCCTTCCCATTTCTTTCCCCTTCCCATCAAATCTCTGAGCCAAATACCTGCAATGTCTCTGGAGTCACCATCAGACCTACATACTGTGGAAATAAAGGGCAGAAGATGAGAGAAGCTCCATTTCTTTAAGGAGAAAGGGAATGAGACCATTTAGGTTCTCCTAAATCATCCTTGCCTGTAACAGCCACCTGAAAGTCTCAGCCAGGCTGTGCAGCTGCTGCAGTGACAGCAGTAACTTCCACCAGACTCAGCAGCCCCAGGGACTGCACACACAGAAAGTGGTGGGGTGAGGGGAAAGGAAAAGAACAGAAGCACATGCATAGTGAGCGTATGTGCATACTGCGTACCGTGGCGGTGTAAGTTACTAAACCCTATCCTCATCAGTACAAACAGCTGGCAATATGGAGTGCTTCACTATTAGGGTGAAACTACACAGGGTGCAACTCTTAATCAACATTAAGGATGAATACTACATAATAATTTGATCCTCAATTACACACATTGAAATCACTTAATGCCATCAAGTGTGCCTTGGTCACAAAAAGTCTGACAAAGCACAGCAATTATTTGCTGTGCATTCAATGTGTGTGAATCGGATGAGTCAGACAAGTTACAGGAGAGCTCTCTGTGACAGGCACTTCAACATCAACCTCCTCCTGTCTGAATCACTCTGACAGTCCCCCTGCAACAGCTGCCCCACTGGTATTATGCAAAATTTGGAATATCTCTGCAGAACAGGAGTAATGTGTTTGTGTTCATACTCTGCGATATTCCATTTGTCATAAAAATCAATAGAAAATTTCAGAAAGGGCATTTCTGTGCTGTGAATGTGCTAATGTGACATTCACCGGGCCAAATTTATCCCTGCAGCAACAACAGCCTTCCTGGAGTTCATGCTGTGCCTGATTCAATGTAAGTGCCCAGCCTTAATCTTTCCCTGCTGCTTGCAACAGGAGAAATTCTACCTTTGCTGTTGTATCGAAGACAGCAGAGACATTATGCCAGTTCCAGTTCAGATTTGCTGTCTCCATTTGTCTGTCAGTCTCAGCTTCTCCCACAATAACACAGGAAAGTTTGTCTCCTGTGATTCACTGCCCACCACTGTCTCCTTGTTGTCTGGCACCACGTTGCTGATTTCCCAGTGGGAGTTTGTTTCACCAGCTCAGAGCGATTGGAGTGGATGTTATGTCTTACAGCCCCATTCAATTTGCACATTGGAATTTCCATCCTTGCCGAAACTTTAGCCACCCACACTTCTGAACATCAGGGGTTTTCAGGTGTCCCCACTCACTAATGGGTGCTAGGAACATGACAAGGACCTTCGATTTGCTGGATGTGGGCAATTCAGAGAACGAGCTTATTATAAACATCATTGCCCCAGCTTCTTTGGAGAAGTAAGCTGGCTTCCCACAGAGCTGATGGCTGTACTCCACCCTACTGGCAATCAGCAGTGCATACCTTCTGCCAAAACCCCAAGATGATCTTTAACCACTGCCTCATTCCACTGAGATTTAAGACATTGATCAGACAAAGGATGGTTAGAGAGCTCTGGCCTTCTGCCAGCCAGCTTTAGCCACAGAAAAAAACTGAACTACAGAAGTCATGCGGACTTCCAAGAGGAACAGCGACTACAGGTTGTCAGAGACAGAAACAAATAGCTTTCAAAAGGCTCAAAGCAGGCAGTTCAGCAGTCACAAGCCAGTGAACACTAGCAGGGCTGTTCTAAGGATCGATCAAAACCAACAAGTCACAGGCAGTACTTGAGCCTTAAGCTAAAAAATATATTAAAAAAGATCCCTCCAGCAGCCGCTCTCCTGTGAGTCTGTTCTGTCCCACTGCAGCTCATCCTCATGCACCTTACCCGGGGCTGCCCACCATGTGCTGTGTCTCTGTTTGGGCAGCTCAGGTTCCTGCTACAACCAGAAACGTGCAGCACTTCCATCTGGCCAGTACAGCTCAGCAGCTAGACCTCTAGGGTCTGACAGCATAAAGAGGATGGCCAGCAGTTGTGTTTGCAGCCAACATCAGATTTAGCAACTCCTGTTGGCAGCACCCCAGAAAATCCCTTTCACCTCCACTGCCATCTAGCGTAGTTTAAGAGAAAATAAAAATCCACAAATAGAAGCACCTGTGAGCAACGTTAACTGCAAATTATCCAGCACAGCTTCCCACCTCCAAATGAACCTAACTTCTTCCTAGCACTCTCCACATACACACTGGAATCCTTAAACACTGCTTTAGAGGATAATAAATTAAAGTGCACATGAAATTAAGGTCAGAGAGCACCAGTTTAAGGAACGATGCGAAAGCCTACACAGGGTCTCCACAGACCAGGTTCATCATTCACATTTTCCTCAGTCAGCCACACCAGTGCTGAACCAGCAATGTCACCACTTCCTCCACAGCCACACATGAGAGGGAAGGCAGCATGGAGAATACACAGAATGTTCAGCTAGGTTTCTTCACTGCACCTATCTCAGCATCACTGCTATTGAGTTAACACATTTTTAACATCAAAACCACCACCATCAATAAAACCCTAGTAACCAGAGCTCAAGAAGAACAACTTGTTCCTCCTTCCAAAAGGCAGATGCACAGTGTAACTACGCACTACTGCTTCTGTGTTGACCATGCATCACTAAGTGTACAAAGGGTCTGATTTCATTACTCTACGTTATTGTTAAAGAAAAGTGAAGGGCTTTGTCTTCTTGTTGAGATGCTTTTAGAGACTGGATTAAGAATTCATCCAAACAAAGCATCAGACTTAAATTCTGGGCAGGTTAATGCCAGCCTGTCACACTCTCAATGAGCAATGCCCTTATCTTGCCCGTATAGTTCACATATCACGTATAGAGAACTGGAGAAGAAAAACCCTGAGAGATAAAGAAAATTGAAGTGGAGTAGAATTAAAATGCATTTACAGTCAGGGAGGCAAATAAAAAGTCATATTACTCAACAGCTAAGCTGAAAAAGCAAATTGATTTTTTGCTTTGCTGACAGAGTGAAAAAAGAATTGTTTTTACTCAAAGCAGCTTAGTGCTACTTTACCCATATTTAAATAAAGGTAGAGCCTTCAGAAATTAAGATCTCCACAAGTGAAGAGTACAGACTGCACTTCTAATGACCGTTATTTCCCTCCCAACCAGTAACAAAAAAATAAGTCTGCAAGCAGCTTCAGTAAGAGAGGAGCAAATGTTTTCCCTTCTGTATCTGTAGATCTCATCTCTCAATAGCACCTACCATATATATTTTACTGTATCTACGTACTGAGGACAAGTACATCCATGCTGCCTAAGGTTTAGAAAACCATTTTTAAATAAAAATTTGTATTTCTCATTATTTAATGTAAGAAGTTTCTGTAAGCTGGAAAAAGCCCATTTAGTAACACAATTCAGATGTCAGAGCTAAGCTGTTAGCCTACATTTTAAAACGTGACATTTTGGGACTGACTAATATCAAGCAGGCATTTCATTTGAACACGAGCTTACAGTCTTTTCTTTGATAACTTTGTAAGTGTAGTACAGAGCAGCTATTTCACATAGAAACCATTCACCATCCTTCCAGAGCTGCTATAAATAGAACATTCAAAAAAATCTCTACTCCAGTGACTCTTCTCTATCACAGTTTGTCTGCAGTTTTAATTAATATATATATATATCCATTGTACAACAAAACAGAGAAGTTCATATGTTTCTTGTGTTCAATCAGCACTCCCACCTCACAGGAACAAATTCAATTTTCAACAATGTTAATTACTTTTCTTAACAATCCTCCTCCATTCACAGTTCTCATTTCATGACACTGCATAGACTTCTGCTAAGGTAACCCATGACTGTGAGAGAGATTAAAGCAATAAAACTATTTCAAGTTGAATGGTTTATTATCGATCAAAGGATCAGTTCACTTAAATAGCATGCATTTATTGAGCACCAGTAACAATCTTAATTACTTTGTATACTCCCAGTTAAACCTGTTAATATTTCATGAGCATGCCCTGGTCTGGGTCTCTTATTCCTCACTAAGATACTTGTTGGTGGTGAGTGATGTTGCATTGCACCTGACATTATATCTATTACAACAATAACATTTCTGTGGCTGATAAAAACAAACAAGCCCCACTTCAGTGAACCAAGGAGCTGCTACTGATTTCAGTGCAGCCTGTATTTTCTGCGTTGCCTAGTATCAAGGATACCTTAAATCTGAATTTCCAGAGTTTGTTTTCAGAGGTCCACCTCTGCTCTCATGGATGCTGTGTCAGTATTCATTCTGTTCTCCCAAAGTGGGAGGGAGTTTAGACTGATGTAATAAGAACCCAGGAGTGTGAGGAGTAGACAGATTTCAATTCAGGTCCATCTGACATGATGGTACATCATTTCTCAGGAAAATCACCTTACCATCTACAAAGCTAGGTATTTTGCAGCCTAAACCATCCAACATCTCTTATTTTTTCCAGTGGCAAACAGCTGAAGATCACCAAGGGGAATTACAAGCCATCAGCAAAGTTTTCTTCCCACAGCCCCATGCCCAGCGATAACCAACACATTTTGCTTTGTTTCCTTTTACACCATCCAATCAACAGCAGCCAGTACCAGGTAGTATCAGCCAGACCCAAGGCCTAGAGCAAATTGTTGCACTGCTGAACATAACTTGCATCATCTTATTGCATCTCTGCCTAAGCCCACCAATATGAAATGTAAGTGCCTTACTACAGCAGTCAATGTAACTTCCAGTTGAAATCAGCAAAAGACTGAAGCATTGAATGATAATGTTAGGTACTGATGTGCACTTCTGGACAGCTCAGTAGACTTAGCAAATGTATTCTTGTTTCTACACACATTTTTCATCATATTTTCGAGAATGATTAAACAATGCTTGATATTTCTGAATTAAGTAAAATGAGCCTCTTGTGGCTGGAGATGTTTATTATTTTAAGTACTTTATGTTGTTAGGCTAATTTTACTTAAATTACTATCCACTGCCTGACACCCTTCACACATTGCATTGATGGGCCTCCAGGGTTTTATTTTACCCTAAAATCAACTTTGCTGAAGCAGTATACAAACTCCCTTTCAATTTACCTTTGATTTTACCATCACTAATTCTTCACAAAGAATTCTTCAGGTACAGAGCATCTCTACTAATAGCAACATGGAGATACTTCTTTTCCTAAAAACAGCTACCCCACTGGAATTATAACCAAGTAGCAAGGAAGAGCTCACGGCAGCAGCGTGTAGGGATTCCACACAGCCCCTGCCCAGCCTCCCACCAGCACAGCTGCACAGGACAGACCATAAGCATCTGCACATTCAGTAAGGCCAGTTGGTTCATCCCAGGTTAGGGATGATTCCCTCGTGCGCCAGAATCCTTTTCATATATTAGATATTAAGTAGTGCTGTTAATGGCTACTTTCCCAACCCTGTCATTCTCATGTATTTACCACTTCATTTTGCAACCCACATCACAGTGAGCAATAACCATATTGCTCAGAAAAGGGATGAGCATGCCATTGTAGCCACAGCACAGCAAAGAAGCAGAAAACTTTGCTGCAGCCTTACTGCCTTCAACACACTGCTGGTATAATTCAAGCCTCAAAACAAGGCTTGGTTTTCACCATAGGCAGTAAAAGACCAAACCAGCGCTTTGCGCAGCAGCCAGCTAGTTCATTCATGGCTTTTCTTGAAGCCCTTGACTGAACAGAGTTCAATTCCTTTGACTTCTCAGTTATATACCTCACAATGTTTAAGGTGATAAATATTTGTCACCAAAAATGGTACCCAGGGGAAAAAAAAAAAATAAAAAAAAAAAATCACACATATTAGCTGTAAAGACAGGCAGCAGCAGATACAGTTGCTTCAAACCCAAAAAAGGTAGTGGCCACAGTCCAGTAAATAAAGAAAGAATTACTTACCTCTTTTCCAAGGACCACGGCTCTCCAAACACTGCAAAGGAAGCAATCCCCAAGCAGAGATGCTTACCCTGTGGCTGCCAGCCCTTAAATGAGGTTATGGAGGGGTGGGATTGCTTCCACCTGTGCTCCCAGGGCTGGCCACACCTCTTCACCAGGTGCTCAATCACTTCAGGCCGTGACCTAACAGTTCCCATACACTTGCAAAGCCAAGTTTTCAATGTAGAGCAAAAAAACCACCAAGACTAGTTACTAGTTTTTCAGTAACCGTACGATGCAGTAATTGTGATAGATTTGAAATGCCTTCAGCAAACTCCACTTAAAGAAAAATCAAGACAGCGAATAGTGGCATTCGCTATATACAGCCACTAGTAAATACTCTCAACTAACACAGAAACCAGAAACACAATTCCCAAAAGAAACAATTCAATTTCTTCCATAATTAGTGGAAATGAAAACACATTTGGTAATATGAAAATTAATTGTCTGCACTGATAAACTTGCAGCTATGATTTTTTTCTAATTAATGAAACCTTGCTTCAAGAACCAAACTCACTTTTTTCTTTTCCTCGCTCATTAGATTAACAAGACCTTATTCCAGAATTCAAGCATTTTTCTGCTAGTGTGTAACTACACATATATGGCAACGACTGCTCACATGTTTGTAAAGCTGCTGTTTATTTAAGGGCATCATTTATAACTTGCAAATATGTCAGATCTGGAATGAAACTATCTGACATTAGGCCTTGTGGTTTCACTGCACATCCAACCTTGCAGCACACAACGATGTCACTTAAAGATGTCCTCCAAGGACTAAAATGCTGCTCTATCAAGGATGTGGTAGTTCAAAGCCACTAGAAAAATCAGTAACACGACACAAACCAACATGAACACGCATAAGACGTTGGTGCTCCACCAGCCTCAGCTCACGCCAGACAAAATTCCAGCTCAATAGCAGCAAGTGTGTGCTTTGTTCCAACTTAATCCTGTTCATGCATCTAAGATTTAAAAAAAAAAAAAAGCTGCCAGTAGACTACAAGGTGTCTTCTACTCTGCTTCAGTCCTTACTGCTGCCTTCATTCAAGAGGACGAACCAAGCACACTGCAAAATTAATTCCCCGAAGCCCTTTTGATGTGGAATTGTTTTTAAGCCAGCATGTCTTGTACGTGTCTTAGACAGTAAGATAAACTAGCTACAGCATCTTACGATAACATCACGTACAACAAACACACTGTCATCTTAAGCCCAAGGATTCCTTTATCTCTGATATGATTTGTATATTTTGTCCTTGCAAGTGTAAATTATCTTCTTTGCTCCATTTTTTCCCCTTTGCAACTCTGTTATCACTGCAAGGTCATCACCCCATTATCAGCCACCATTCAGAGAGGGCCAGTTGGCTGATAAAGCACCCAATGAAGCCTCCCATCCATCCATCTAAGGACTGTGGGGTGACTAGGAAAGGAATTCTGACATTTGAAAACATAATTCAATGTCAAACTGGCTCACATGCCACAGTAACTGAAACTTGCAGCTCAGATGTGTACTGTACCATAACTACAGCTTTAGATGTAATCACTGTTTTCATCAGGTAGCTAAGAACTCATTTATTCCATCATGCAAATTTTAATCAAGCATGTCACTGGAACATCAAATATAGCTAAAAGTAGCCTGAAGCAGAGAGATTTTAGCTGGTATTTTCAAAGACTCCAAGGAGCCAGACATGCACCTTCCAAGAGGACTTCAGTTTCATTTGGAAAACACTGGCCTGCATCCGTGGCTGCAAACACATGCCTGTGCACACACATCCCTGGTGACAGTCTCCATGCTGTCATCCCTTAACATCCTTCCAAATGAAGTACATGGAAGCTTAGCTTAAGGTTAGAAACTTTGAGCTCAGCCTCTATTTTTTCTTTTACAACAGAGATGAGCTAAACCCCAGGAATAAACTTGAACATGTTAAATGTGCTAGAGAAACATGTACCCGAATAATTATAATACATTACTAATAAGGATTAAAAATATTAATAAAATTACATGCAGACATTTCAGTCAATTGTTGGTATCTTTCCAGCTAATTAATACTTGGCACTGCATAAGTACTCAAGACTGTTTTTTACTCCATTATATTTGTATAAGACAGCTTCCAGAATCATTTTAGGTAGCTACTAATGAGAAATTATACTTGCCTGAGTAGAGCACTGGACTAAGCTGAAATACAATGTTTAGTTGTAAAATTAAATTTACCCACAATTGCAAAGAAAACTGATTTAACTCTGGGATTTTGATCCAGCCCCATACCTAGTATGGATACACAAGCTTCCCCAGATGCTCGAGCTTTGCCATACACATCAATCCTGACCTGTCTGCAAGATAATATCCTAAACCTGGGATAAGCCTGAGGAATCTATCTGTCCTGCATTTATGTAAGTCTTTCTGGTGTACCGCTCCCTTTGCAGCAGAAAGGAAGACTTAAGTCATTTTTCTTCAAGAGCTAAATATGAACATGTGTCTTAACTGTAGATCAAACACCACAGTGAGTTTGTCTGGCATCTCCCTCTCTCTGTGGCTGCCATAGTAGCCCTTGCTCTGGCACTCACATTTTCCAGAAGTGACAACTGGGACCTATTTAGCTTTGGTCTGGCTGTGTGGAATCATTCATTTGGACAGTCTATAATGCCAGTCTCCAAAATGCCAGCCAGACACTGTAGCAGAGAAGCTAAAAGCCTTTCTACCCTTACTAAAACACTGGCATCTCCACAGTGGAGTTTAGATATTCATTTACACTTGTATGTAGCAAGTATGCACCCTGCAGTAGGTGCATTTAGAATAGTTGCAGAAGTATCCAACCAGTCAGATGGGAATAACGGTCTGCTGACCCTAAATCTTCATCATTCCAGAGCTCTTCTCAGCTTCTATACCCAGGAGCTAACCAGCTCCCAGTTAGGATTTCATCCTACCTTTACCCAGTTACATTACAAGTTATCCACTTGCATTATCAAAGAAGTGAAATGAATCATCTTCAGGGATCTACCGAATTCACACTCCAGACAAAAGAGGGGTAACTTCAACTCGTCTTATAGCAACAGTAACTTACAGTAACAACAGGATTTCCAAAAGAAATGTTATGTTTCAGCTGATGATTGTATCCTTTCCAGTGAAAATTAAACCATAACACTAAGGTGACAATGTTTTTAGTGGTCAGGTGCACTGGCTTTACCACAGCAAATGCCAAAGGAACCTTCCATGTACAAGAGAACAATCATTCCTTCGTGAAGTAATAGAACTTTTCTATATCCTCCCTAGAACAACAAGAATTTCTGCTCTCACCAAATCCGGAGGAAGACAGTACTACGACAGGCTACCATCATATTGAAAAATTCTTCAATGCTTTCTGCTGCGACTACTTCAGCCCAGTTTTCAATAACCACAGCTCACCCGGCTCCCTGCCAAAGTCTTCCCTTGCTGGAACACAGTCACTGCCGACTGGCAGGACTGCTTCAAGGAGAAAGGCTTTGTTTTATGTCTGAAGTGCATTTTTTTCTCCTCCCACAAAGAGCAAATGCCATTTAGTGACAGTTCCCTGTCAGCTAGGTGTGACAGGCAGGTTGCTTGTATTTCTTTTGAGAACAGGACTTGCAAATACCCACTTAAAACTTCTTACAAAGCCAAAAGTCTTAACAGTTCTTCAAGAGGACAACCTGAGGTTAACTGCTCCATTAACATGCACTACTAAAATAGATTTACATAAATAGGAAGTGCTTTGATTTTAAGCAGCATTCTTTCTCCTCAAATCACTCCATGGCAGAGCTGTGACCTTATTCAAGCACCCTCTGAACTAACAGCTTAAGAAATCTTTCACACTAAAGTTCCCAGACTGCGCTGGTAGAGCCCTCCATGCACAACGCACAGTGTATACCAGTCAGACTTCTATCTACACGTTCTGTGTATCTATATATACCAAGCCTTCATTATTTACCACAGCCAGCTTTTTCCTCATTGACTGTCTTTTCCTATTGCCTTCTTGGGAAGCAAGAAGATGCCACCCTCATTTTCCACCTCCTACCCAGGCAGGTCACACATGGGTTATCTCTGTTGAGACCTTGCTTGGATTTCACTTGAAATCAAAGCCAAGGCTGCAGAGAGCATGCTCTGCACAGCACTCACACACAGAGCCTTTGCAGGGACTTTCTTGATGCAGGCATTCACCCTGCACCAACATTTGTAAAAGAAAGGAGAGGAAAAGAAAAAAGAAAGAAAGAAAACAAACAAACTTACCATATGGACAGCTTGTCTCAAAATTCAGGAGATAAGGCCCAGATCTACCAAGCTGCATCCTGGCAAGAATTTCTTATTCACATAAACAATCCCCAGTGAACTCAGCAAAAGAGCAAAGCAATACATTAGCGAAGAGTCTGCAACCTGTCAGGATACACCAAATGCTGCAGTGTATCAGTCTATAGAGTATCCCTGAGCAAACCAGCCCTGAACGCAGTTTCACGAACAGTAAAAGAAAATAACAAGCAATAGCCCTCCTTGCAAAATATGAAGGATCTCTAAACGTTTTCACTGATGCGCACCCTTGTAGAAATGGTGGAAGATGCATTCTCCCCAAGGACAGCAGTGGCACCTGAGTGCCTCTCCACCACCTTAACAGGAACAGAAATCCTCACATGAGAGTGCAGAAATCTTTGGGAAAACCTGCTTTCATGAGGAATAACTCACGTACTCAGAAGCTTGTCACTTCTGCCAAACACACCTGTAGGTCCACTACCTCTCCCTGCAAAACCTTATTTGCTATTAACCAGATCAGAACTTGGGACAAAAACAAACAAAAACAAATAAACAAAAGAGGTTATCATCGTGAAATTATGACCTTCCTCACAGGGGTCAGACATACCTTAGCTCAGCCTGTTTGTTCCACACAACACATCACCTCTGGAGCTGAGGCAATGCTGGCAGCCATCTTGTTGACCCATGGCCAAGCTGAGGTAACGCTGGCAGCCATCTTGATTCCCCACAGCTACGCTGAAGGAAGAACACGAAACATCCATTTGTGGCAGCTTCATGGCTGCTGCTAATGGTTCAAGGCTCTGTGGCAGGACTGAGGAGGAGCATGTAGATGCAGACAGACCCCCAGAGCACTGCAGGAAGGTGCCTCGACCACTGTAGGCACGGGCCCCACTGGTGCCCCCCACACGCTGCCGCCCTCTCCCAGTCCCAGGCGGCTCTGCAGGGCACAGAACTCATGGTACTCAGTGCAGCGGAGCTACAAGAAGAAGCTCCACAGTTGCAGATTTATCACCATTTTCTCTCATACTTTCTTTTTAAATATGAAGGTATCTTGCTTTACACTAACAATGGAAGACGAATGACTGCGGTGTTCAAGTAGTTTACAATTTTTCAGCAAAAAGAACAGTATCCAGTATCATGAGACTAAATTCAGGGAGAAGTACTCTGCATCCCTATACATGACCTGCAGTAAGCCTTCCCCCCTTTCTTTGAAGCCACCACCACCACCTCCTTCCTCAGATTATTAAAAGGAAAACAATGTTCTGCAGAATTTTTAGCATTGAAGTAGTGTATGTTTCAGCGTACTTCTCCAGGAGTCATAACTCCATTTTCTTTTCAACTCCGTGGCTCTAATTCTGAATCCCATTCTTGCTTTATATATATATTCTAATATTTCTGGATTATTTTTGGTTACACCGTTTGCTGGGATCCATGTGTACACAAGCAGGAAGAATTCTGATAATTCTTTAAAAACCACACTCATCTTTTAAATGCTCAGAGCTTTCAGACCATGTTCTGAATAATGAAATCTTACCATCTCACTCCTGCAAAAGCTTCCCAGCTGCATCAGTGAGGAAGGGGTCAACGGTTTCCCAAACCTGTCAAGTCAATGCTCCTCCTGAACTGATGCACACTGATGTTATACCCAAGAGAACTATTCTCTGATAGGAAGCAAATTGCATTCTCCATTAGGATAAATTTCCAGGCTAAAGAATGTGTCTAATTTTAATTTGCTACACACAGATAATTGACTTTATACTGAAATTGCAGTCATTTAGTATTTATCATATTCAGACTGACAAGCAACCTGAGAAGTAGAAATTACTGTCCTCAGGTTTTATTTATGAGGTTATTTTTACTTACTAAAAACAAGTTAGAAAACAATTTGGCCCATTCCCAGGACACAGACGCACAGTCACACCCCAAAAACTGCTTCATACATGACATGCCACAGAATCACATCAAAGATTCCATGTCTGTAAGTCAGTGCTGAATCAAGTGTATAAGCACTGATACCATAGTATAGCTGCAGCTGACATTTTTACCAAGAATACCAAGATGAAGTTTTAGGTTTTGTCTCCAAATTCTTCCATTCTTTGGGTCTTCCCTGTGTTTCATCACACTTTCCATACTGCACGCACGGCTCTTTATTTGTCAGTAATCTTGCTGTCCTCAGCTACCTGACTGCAGTGTATTGCAGAGACACTTGGGCTCCATAAAATCAGTTGCCTTCCTCATTTGTAGCTGTTTAACCATGGTGCTGTGAAGGTCAGCCCTATGCTACCATCTCTTATTTTTGTATTCATGTTTTTCCTGTGGTGTGTTCAACACTGCAGCAGCTAATTCACAGCCCCATTCTCCCTCTCTCATAGCTTCATGTTTAAAACACCTTCTTAAGATGCCAAGATCCCTTTACCAACTGTAGCAGGGAGGAGTGATCTGAATCTGAATGATTTCCTACCCTTCAAATGAATGCTTCAAGTTGCAAAGGTGGGATTGGATGTAAAGGAGCAGAAAATATTTCAGGGAAAAACTGAGAAAGGTGTTATTTATCTCCTGACCTAGAAAAGGAAGGAGAATAAATCCAAGCTTCCAACCCATTTTTGAAAACTGGAAGACTCTTTCCTTAACCTGGCTGAAGCAGTGAATCTCTGCAGCAAGAGAAGCTTATTTTGCATGGTGGCAGACATACATAAAGGACTGCACTAGCTACCAGCAATGCCAGGTGTGTCCCATATCCACCTGAATTTCTCAGATTAAACAACTGTCCTGCATAAACATGAGCTTTCAAGGAAAGGTTTGGCTCCCTGCAGAACATTCTGCATGCTCTGACTGGAGTCATTTGAATACACAGTTCATTTTAAGGAGAAACACCTGGCAATTTGAGATTTCTTTCTGTTACCAAACAAAATGGAACAAGAGAAAAAAAAGATAAGCCCAGTAACACAAAATTTCCAGAATTTTTGGAGGCAAATACAAACCTGCTTTTATTAAATTAGAAGTTCTTGTTCCATTTTTTATTTCTACCATTACTGTATGAAATTTACTTCAGATTGTACAGTATAATAAAATCAGAGAAGTTATTTAGAAGAAAAAAATGACACGATGCTGCCTTATATCCAATCTTTTAAAATGTGTTATTAAAACCAACACTTCCTCACAAATTTAATCTATCACATTTTTTTTATTCTTACTGCCCATGTTAACCTGAGTATTTAGCTCCCACAGATAAAAAAGATTGCGATTACATGCCATAAAGTATTTTCATCTTGAATATAAATGGAAGTAACCTTTCCAAACAGAATATATTAACATATGCTGGAGAATCCATTGATTATTCCAAGACCTCTTTCTTTCAGCCTTTAATAACTAAAGCCATCATTTCAGAGTCAGTTTTACAAATGGCAAAAGAACTAATAGCTCTCATGAGAATGCCTTTTTTTCTCCTCAAACCAGACAAGGTCTCATTAAAAAAAAAAAAAAAGTAACTAGAATATGGCATATTTAAGTAGAAATGTCATCCCATTCCCTAAAATGATAAACAAACCTAATTCTTCAGAATACTATTAAGTTCCTTGCGAATTAAATAATCCTCATCTTATAGTATGCAAATGGCTTCTCTCTATTTTATCTTATTCTTTCAAACAGAAGGAAATTAGAAGAAACCAGAAACTGAGAAACATCTTCAGGCAAGAGTTGCAAGACCTTGAAGAAAATGAAGAAAGAAATTGGTAGTTGTTCTCCTCTTGCAATACTGAGAAAAAAGTTGATCTACTACACCTTAAAAAGAACTCAAATAAGTAGATAGTATTTAATATCTACTTTAAGGAAATGAGTTTTCACATGCTCAGGAGACCTGTATCATCCTGGTCTTTAAAAGAGTAGCTATCTCTGTTTAATCTTGATATATCAATAAAAGTTCAAGCTCCTTTCTCTAGGACAAATTGCAAAACTAAGGATTTCAGTGCATCATGTGCTTGCTTTCAGTCCCTTTTTCCCAGCTTCCTGAAGCACCATGCCATCTTCCCGAAGGCACTTCCATAGGCTTTGTCCCTCAGGAGTCAGAGTGATGAGGAGCACAGATCCCCTAACAGGGAACAGTTACACAGGAGTGGACACTGCAAAGCACAGTGGCAGCAGCATAGGTCTCAGCTGCTTTGGATCTCAGTGGCCATCACACAGACTAATAGACTGAACTTCCAGTCATCTTGCATCTGCCCAAACCCTTTAGATTGTAAAGCCTTTAGGCAGGGGCATTTTATTACAGAAGAGCTAGAATTATGAGCATTAGACCTTCCGCTTGGCTTCCAGAATGACTTCACACTTCAGCTAGTAAATAACAACATGGAACAATGCCCACACCATTTAGCATTAAAGTATCCCAACATGCAACTGACAGACAAAGACTGAAAATTTCCTTGCTCTTTACAAAACCTTGTTTTGAAATGTAATACCAGAGTATGGAAGCTGGGTTTGCTACGTACCTTATGGATGTGGAGCAAGCGAGTACAGAGGGTTCTTGGAGGGTGAAGGATGGATGAAATGACCTGCTGGCTGGTTGACATTTAGTCTAATTAGTAAAAAATATATTATTAAAGCAAATAAGATTAATGCAACATAAGGAATTAGAATTTATTTGGTGAGTTTTCTTCAGCAAATAATGATTTTAGATGCAGTTCTTGGTTATAACCACCAGAACTAGAGTTGGACTTTTGGTATCTGAGAGAACAGAAGCTGGAGAGGGCAGTGCTAGAAGTCTTTTGTTCCAAGGACTTCATTTGAGAAAAGTTTGGAGCATAAGTGCTTCTTGCTCT
The DNA here is from genome assembly GCA_036925125.1 of Oreortyx pictus. Lineage (NCBI taxonomy): Eukaryota > Metazoa > Chordata > Aves > Galliformes > Odontophoridae > Oreortyx > Oreortyx pictus. Next base: position 9,472,899 of record JAUPFR010000017.1, read on the forward strand.
GGTCAGTGCTACCATTTCTGTACCCCACACAAGCTGTCAACCTCTGGGAACAATATCTGGGGAAAGCTGGACTTACTGACTTTCATGGCCTCCTGATGGTATTCCAGGGGAAGGAAAGCTGTATGCTAATGGTGCTGTTGCTACAACTGCCCATGTTGATTTGGAAACAATCATCTCACACTGGTGCTGATCTCCTTATGGACAGGTGCTAGGTGTTAACACTTGCCACTCATGACCCCACCAGCTTTGTGCAGACCCCTGACATTATTACTTGGTGAGACTCCATCCTTCCTCAGCATCTCTGTGGGTAGGCTCAACAATGGTCTGTACAATAAGGTCATTGCCTACCTTTATCTAATGCTGTATCAGAAATACACAGAAGAGAACACAACAGTCCAAAGGCACACGAGTGTTTATAGTCAGGGCACACTGAACGTTTTGTTTTCCGAGCAAAGATTCACATGAAATGTAATCAGTGCACCTCATCTGCCCCAGTTTACCTATCATAATGCAACAAACTCTGACTACTATTTGATATTTTTATAAAATCACATTCTTTAAATTGATTTAATACTGTATTAGCTTCCTGCTTCCCCCCAGCATCAGAGCACGGTACACAGGAAGCTTGATTTGGAACAGAAATCTGTGTTTGTATAGATCAAGGCAGAGGTATTGTTTCCTATATAAAAATTAATGAATGCAATAATTACAGACTGCATTCACTACCAGAAAGAACACAGGCTCACTGACCTAGCAGTAAGCTCAGGCAGGGCTTTATGGATGCAGTTTTTCGCTAATTAGTTTGATGGAGAAAAGAAATGATGCACAGCACAATGAGGAATAAAAGCTAAACAGGCAAAATATGTTTGTGCCCTCTGTCTTAAGTGCCTTGTACAACTTCCTTTCCATGTTTACTCTGTTGATATTTAAATGCCTGAAGACTGTATTAAAAAAAAAAAAAAAAAAAAAAAAAAAAAGCATTCTAACTGTGTAGGTCATCTCTTTTTTACTAAAAAGCTGAGCTTTTTCAGTATTTTGCTTTTTTTTTCTCCTGTAAATCTGGCTGCACAGCTCAAGCACAACAGAAGCACACCAAAAGACTGAAGCCCTATTTACACACAAGTTCCCAGCTGAGTCTGTACCTACACAACAAGCATTTTGCCGGGGTATGGCGTCTGTTTTCTGGAGACTTCATACTTGTAGCCTGGGAATGGAAGTTCTGACTACCCAATGCCCTTGTAGCAAAGGATGCACGAAAAATAGAAGCTCAATTACAAAGCAGCCATCTGTTCTACATATTTGAGACACAGCAGGATGAGTTGGTACCAGGTTTCAAAGATCAGGAGGAGAAAAATTCATTTTAGAATGCATAATAAATTCTTGCTTTAACTATTTACTTAGGTGCCTGAAAACGCACATAGATGTTTATTAGATATACTCAAAAGCATTTATTACATTTTTATTCAAAACCTGTGAAACTGCTTGCCCAAATCCTCTTAGAAATTCCATCTTTTAGGCACTGAAACATCTCTAAGCATTGGCCTTCAGCATTCCAGGAAGCCTAGTTGCAGAGAAAGATAACAGCTCTTATTTTAAGGAAGATTAGGAAAAATGACAGTGGGTTAGCAAAGGATCGAGCTAAGATGATCATGCCAAGGAAGTCCCTTACTCTCTTATAACGAGAGGGAAAAAATGTGACCAAATACGGATCAGCTAGTTGTCCAGTTCAGTTACTCATAAAGATAAATGCTGACATTCAAGATTAAGCAGTTAAAATAACTGAATATGAAACACAGGATAAATGCCTTGTGTTTATATGTTGTGTTTTGTGATGCACACGTGAATCAGAGTCAATACCGATTATATTAATCATCCTGTCCTCCCCCAAGAACAGTATCTGTCACAATTTCACACAGTTATTTACAATGTTTTTCTTGCTGTTTCTGCAATGCCACAGTCCTGCATTGTACCATTGCAAAAGGAGAGACATTTGTTTTTATTCCATAGCACCTGGACTGCTCTGTATGCATGAGTCCCATTGCGGGATCTAAATCTCCATGAGCCAAAGTCCCATCTTGTAGAACTGGAAGTTAAACACAGACAAATTAGTTACTTTCCAAAGCACCAAAGCCTCCTTCTGTTCGTCTGCTCTGGTGCTCACTGGAAACAAAAGCATTGAGAACACCTTGCAAAGTCCATCTACACCACCAAAATTCTAATCCGCTCTCTTATTTTGCATCCTTTGGTCAGTGCTTATTGCTTAGCACCGCTGACATATCAATCAATCAAATTACTACCACAGTTTTTAAAGGTAAATATTGTGTCTCACTATTTTTAGGAAATCCAGTGCTACATTCAGGATTCACCAAGACACAGTGAAGTCTTACCATGTCCCAGGGACCAGAGGAATGACTGAGAAGTCCTTGGGCATGCACAAAAAGGGTTGGAAACTTTTGCACACCATAAAATCAAGACTGGGCTCCAGCAGGAGAGAACAAAAATAAATACTATCAAGAGCAAAAATGATACAAATCTGTAATATTTCCAGCTAGTGGGTGGCAGGGGAAGTAATGTGACACAGCAGTGTCTGCAGGCACACTAACTTTGTAGAAAGATGGTAGGAATAATCAACAAGACAGGTGATGGCTACATTGCAGAACACCTCACCTGATCTCAGTGAGACTTTCATAAACATGAAAAGCAACTTTTTTTTCCCAAGTTCTGACTTAATTATATGTTACTAATTTCACATCTGCATTAAGATGTCACTGCTAGAACACTTGATTGAACTTTGTACAAGTATGCGTAGTCACATGAATGCTTACTGATACCACAGAGCTCCTTACAGAGCTTGTTCTGAAGCTGACATTCACTAGCTGAGGTTGGGCTTTCCTTTCCTTCAGCAGAAAAAATGACAGCCTCTTGCAGTTGCACTTCACAACTGCTCTGAGCCACCAAAAGATATTAGTGCATACAGCTGGAGTGCAGAATAGAAGGAAAATACCACTCCTTATTTTGAAGGCATAATGAAATTTGCATCCAATTTCCATGCTAATTAAAACAAAATTATTTGTTTCTTTCTGCACACAAACGGGTTTGCTGTAGTGATGTGGAATTCTGTTTGAGCCAGGCTGTGAATCACAGGTGCTCCTTAAACTCTTGTCAGACACGTCTCGATGGCAGAGACCAAACCACCAGGCCCCAAGCCTGCAGATGTGTTATTTGATCAACATTTTGATCATGTCTGATAAGAGGAATCATCCAGGTGCATCACCTGTCACACGCAGAGAAGAAAGGGGAGAGGAAGGCATGGGCAGCATCTCCTTCTGAAGGAGTGAGTTTTACAGTACCGAATAGAGTGTCGATGTGCTTCCTAGTGAGAGCCACAGACAACACTTCAGTGAAGCAAATACTGCAGGCCATAAAAACAAAACAGTTTGTTTTCCTGTAGTTTACATAAGCGCCAATTATTTTTCTCTTGTGCCTGACAGAAGGGAAGTTTGGAGTGAGAATATGTTGCTGGCTTGCCAAAATGCTATGCAGCAAAATAACAAATAAACAGAAGTAGCCAAAGCCTGTGTGATAAGAGACCTGTGAAGAAATTAGAGTTTTTGTGATGGGGATTTAATTATTCTGGTATCAGCAAGAACAAGAATTAAGGGAGGAATCAACAGGCTGACTTCCACAGGCAATAAAAAACAGGTTTATCTTCCACTGTTTACTGAGCTCTTAGATATAATAAATTCAGTAATGGTCTGGTGGGTATTACTGCTTTATGACAATGCATCACAGGGCTTAAAAGTAATCATGGTCTTAGGCTGTGAAGGTAACAAAACTTCAGACAGCATCAGGTTGTTAAATATTCCCAGAAAGGCAATGGGAGAGAAGAAGGGAAAAAACAAGGGAGAAGAGGTGATGTTTAAAGCAAGCAGAGTAAATAATACAATCATGTTGATCCTAGTAATAGCAAACAGTTAAAAGTGATAATAGAAGTTACTGGAGTAAAGCACCAACATATCAAACAAAGACAGAAAGCAATTACAAAAGGTATAATAGAAAATTGAAAGGACAAGCTAGCTGATGTTGAAAGCTCACTAAAGCTCTGTAAAACATTCAAGGGGGAAAAGCTGCACTTGCTAATAATAATCCACAAGGGTTCTGGGAATGCTAATTAGTGTAGTGCCGCTCTTCATGTGTACAAGGACATACTGCATGTTCCAGGTTTAAACAACTGAGACTGAACTCATCGGTGTTCTTTCAAAAGTAAAAAATAATAAAATCAGAGTTCTGGCATCAGTTGATAACATCCCAGAAATGGATTTAGTGGATTTTTAGACTTTTCTAAAGCCACACGTCTATCTGTAAGGAAAATATGACTCATCACACATAAACACACCCACCTCTCACAGGACCTGAGCCAACACTGCTGTGCACAACTTGGGAAATATGATCACCTTTGGGCTCTGTCTACCACACCCATTTCATTGCCCCACCTTTGCAACAAGCTCACTTTACTTTTGGACAGGAATAAAAGTAAATACCGATACCATACAACTCCATGTTCAGCCTCAGCTCTCCTAGAGAGCTTACATTTCTCCTGGAGTCACTTCCATTTCCGATAGGAATTTCAAAGGCACCTTACCTTCAGCACTCTCAGTGCCTCTTCTGTGTTTTCTTAAGCACGGGGCCGAGAAGAGTGATCCCTATTTATTATGTCAGCTCTTTCCACCTAAAGAACGGTATTGAGAAGGTAGCAATCTGAGCTGATAGGGACAGGGAGGGGGATGCATGAAGGCCCACAGTGTTGCCTTCCTTTTCTTGTAGTACAGACACATTTGCTGACAGAAACCAAAATATCTGAGGTCTACAGTGTTAAACTACCTAACAAGAGGTTGTCCCATTGGATCCAGCTGTCAGTCGAACTCATTTTCTATCCTTACTAAGTCAGAGAAGTTTGCAAGGATCAAAACTACCTGCGGTGTAGAAAGCAACCTGGGAAGAGGTGGGGAGCTCCGAAAGCACATTGATGCACAAAGCAGCAACACTCATCAGCTCCTCAGGATGAGGAGCACTGAGCCATCCAGCACATCAGGTCACACGACGTTCTGCCCCAGAGAGATACACAGGCTCAGTCTCACTGAGCACTGTCAATTTGCCCCAGCATGTCCTTAATGAGGAAAAACAAATTGTTATTATTTTATTTTTAAATGTTTTTTAATTTTTTTAAATGGTTGCATCTTTACTTAACAACACTGCTGCTTATGCAGCAAAAACTCTTGTTCTTAAAATCTGACTTCATCTGACAGACATAATGAAAATAATGCTTTAGAAATTAAACTGAGCCATCTATACAGAAAAATTCTGTGTTAATAGTGCATTACATTCTTAAGAAACAGAGTTCTGTGCAGCACTGATAAGTCAGCCAGTAATATTTGTTGCTTTCAAAAGAAAAACAAGTAACACGCAATGTTGCCTTTATCCAGAAGGCCTTACTCTCATTTCCAAAAGATTCAGACATTTGTCTGTATTCAACTCACCATACAAATGAATTTACCATCCTTTTACTGTAGTGCCCATAGGAAAGTACGCAAAGCACTGAGCCTCAGGTGTTTCCTCATAAGAGTCAGCATCTAAATGCCAGTCCCATTTTCCATGTGCTCTCTGTATTAATATAAAGATACAACAACAAAAACAGAAGCTGCTTGAACTGATATTTTCAACAGGAAGTATTGCAGAGCCCAGTCCAGTTGTTACTGAAGCCTTGGTTTTATGAGCATAAAAACAACTGCAAACCTTAACTACGAAGAGCCAAGAATACCCCCAGACTCACCTCAGAAGAGCAGAGCAGGAGGTCCTCAAGTCCAGCTGCTCCTGACTTTTCAGGCCAACATGGAAGATGGGCATATACAGTTTTTCTGGATCGATCAGTATCAGGATAAAATTACTAGGAATCCTGCCTCATCAAGAAGTCAGACACAAACCCACTTTCTGTACTCAACACTCAGACATTCTGTTTCTTCCAACTCATTACTGCTGTCAGAGGCTGCAAGAACTATTTACCAGATCTTATCCTGAGATCCTTAGCTAGCAAGGGGAAAATGGATGTCACAAACCAAATAGCTTCTGTCAACAAATTAGCAAGCATCACTGCCTTTTTATTAACAGCATTTCCAATGTTTAATGTCAATCATCAAGTCCCACAGTTCAGAGGTCAAAATATCTGGTAGTCTCTCATGTCACATTAAGTGATCATTTATTCCTCATGCAATTTCCCCGAGTAGTAATTCCTTTATCAACATTCACCAACCTAAAATGAAGACATAAGAATCTTATATTATTAATACAAGTCCTCCAATAGTGTCTTTTTCCCCACATATTTCATCACAGCAAATCATAACATCTGAGGTCATTAAGTTGAGAGCATGACATTTAGTTAGAGCCTCATCTCAAGCTTTATACATACGTGCTTTTTTTACATTCCTCATTTTTATTGTTGTCTTGGTAAAGTTTCCCACAGACAGACTGTGTTGTATAGATGCCAGTTCAAGTAGAAGGATCAACAAATGAGGTTTTAATATTTAGAATTAAATAAAGCGATTTTTGCATCCAGATTTCTAAGGTAGGATTTGTAAGCTTCAATATTTAAACGTAAAGGGACCTTATTTCAAGTACTATAAAAGAGAAACATTGCCACTCACTGGCAGTACAAATGTCTTCACAATATTTGTAGGCATTTATGTTCATCTTTCAAAAGCTCTATTAACCTTTATACTATTTGTCAATAAAAAGCCCCATTAACATTTAAACTGTGTATGTCTGTCTGCTTCAAACAAGAATCAAAAATGGCCTGTAACAAACAGGCTATTATTTATTACAGTCTGCATTACTGAGACTGTGCATGTTGAAGAGCTCCAAAAGTTAACATTTCTTATAATCACTGTGAAAAAAAAAAGAAAAGAATCCATCAGCAACTGGCAAAAGTGTTACACATTGCCTGAGCAGGACACGAGACAGACACACAGACAAGTATCACAACACAGTCCAACCCTGGAAAGAATAGTGCAACGAGCTACCTAGCTGTAGCCACTTCAGGTATCCTGGAGGTCTGAAGAGATCACACCATACACAAAAACTAAACACTGATTTTGCACCAGGATCAGCAGAACTTACCATTATCAGCTAATCTTACGTGACATTAACCATTTGTCTTCATTGGGCAAATACGCTATCTTTGATTAAAATCAAGCATTTATTGGATAAGAACTGAAATCACAGCTGTGTTGATAACAGACTCCTCAATCAAGCTGCTGAATTGGAAGTGCCAAGGACATCATTCACCAGTTCATGCATGTCCCCTAGAACTTTGTTGCCTCAAGTACCACTGATTTAGTAAAATCCCTCCGTACTGCTTCTCTGGAGTAAAGTGGGTATTTCGAAAAGTAGGGAAAAATACTTTTAAAATACAGAGACAGAGTGAAATTGGCAGTTTATTACCACTGCTTTTACAAATCATTAATGAAGACAACACAACCCATTCCACTGAACAGAAAAAGAATGCATGAACTGTTTTCAAGTATGGGAGATGTACTCACAGTAACAACGGAAGCATTCATTTCATTACTTTATAATAAGTAAACCTACAAACTCCATAAAAAATTTACAACCAAAATGGAGCTAGTGTGACAAACCGCGCTCAGGCAGCAACGACAAAAACGTGAAATTCACACATTTATCAAAAATGCATTTTAGTTTTGCTTCCCAGTGATGGAGCATCACTTTATGCAGTCACCCCTTTCACCTCACGTCCGCCTCATCTTCTGTTTTTTGGTTTGTCTCTTCACATCCTCTGGGCCACCTGTGTCAGAACCCGTCTGCCCAAGAGCACGTACCCCTTGCAGTCGAGTGGTCAGCTGCAGCAATAAGGGAATAAGCTGGGCCAATGAAAAGGGAAAACAGTTTGTGATTATGATGGCTCGTAAGGTCTGCATAGCAGTGTTCTTCAGAAGGATGCACTCCCAAACAAATAGAATCCATCGCATAAGTAGCACATCTATGTCAGAAAATGGCAGTAATTCTTGGGAAAGGAATCAAACCAAACTTACTGGAACTTCTGATAATCAAAAAGATCATCCCTAACTTTTTTCTTGCAGCCATTTATCCAAACTAACACCTGAGTTCTGAGTCTAGACAGGCCAATAATCCCCATGGCACTTTCCTGGAGAAACCCATGTTCTGTGCAGTATGCTCAAGTTTGAAAATAAATCACACTGCATGGACACATTATTTTCCCTTATCAAAACAACAATCCAGCCCTATCAGGGAGAGCTTGAAAGAGCACAGTTTGTTAACAAACAATAAGGGTAGCATGCTATTTCCTTATATGCCTCCTGAGAGTTTTACACTGAGGGTATAAAGCCAAAGAGATCAGGCTCAAAGACCTGCAAGAGTTTGTTCAGTCTGGCTGTTACTGAAGTCAATAAAATATTTATTGGTTCACATTATCGCTGACTCTAGTTAGATGAATTTAAATATGAATTTAAAAGATGCTGCATTGTGTTTGGTTGGGTTTTTTTTTGTTGTTGTTGTCTTTTTTTATTTTCCCTAGAGCCATCAAATAAGAAATTCAGGAATAACAGAGGAGCATAACTTCCCACTGTGGTTTTCCCAAGGAAGCTAAGCGTCCAAAAGCTTAGCAACATACATGTCACATAAAGCAACTGCTGGCTGCACCTCTGCCTGGATATCCACCAGAATGCAACTTCACACAGTTCAAAGTTTTCATGGTACCAACAGACTGTAATACCTGGATAGAACAAAAAACGTGTCCTACCTTGTCATGGTTGTAGCCAGCCAACAATAGAAGCAGTGTCAGTGGCAATGCAATGTAAGATCCTTGGGCAATATCTTGCTCAGGTAGCTTTCTCTGAAAACAGCGTGTAGGATGTATTTTTAACAGTTATTTTGACTGGGAATTCCCTCAGCTTTAAGCAGTTTTAGCAAAAGAATCACATAGCACATCCAGCCGTTCCCATCTGCTTCCTTCCAAGCACCTAAGATTTATTCAGCATTTAATTTTCAAGCAGATCAGACCCATTCATCTGCTGATTTCTTCTCAGGGTTTGTTGTAGGTATTTTGTTTTTTTCTTTTGTTTTGTTTTGGTTTTTTTTTGGTTTTTTTTTTTTTTTTTTTTTACAGATAATTCACTAATGGTCAGACTCCACTTTACAGTCAACCTGTTGTGCTTTTTACCTATATCACAAGCTACCCAAAACTCTCTGATCCCATTGATAACACCACAGCAGTCACAAAAGCACAACATCCTCTTTCAGACACATCTGCATCCTTCATTTTTAACTGCTGTTTCACGTTTCTCTCATGTTTCACTGAATGTGCAGTGATGCAGAAAAGAAATACATCAGTTGATCATTATAGAATAAACACTTCCCTAAACTGACCACGCTGTTCAGCTCCAAAGGTGCAATAAGACATTTCTCTCTCGTACAGAAGATTTCTCCTGACATTAGTCTGAGAATCCATCTGCATTGGGCTCCAAGAACTGAAAACTATCATGTGGGCTTGGTGACACTTCTTTTCTCCATAAAGAAGCTTTTAAAGGAAATCCCATCACTGATGCCTTAAATGTGGCCAAAATCAAATTACCAAGTTTATTGCCACATTAATGCCTCTCAAAAACCTCTTTATATTTACATAAACAGAAAGTTAGGCCAAGATCACAAGGTACATGCAAGCTTCACTACCCAGACATTGCTCTCAAGCCAAGCATTTGAAGTGAATGTTTACCTATTCTGTACTTACAGTGGGACTAAAGACCAGTGTAATGTGCTTATGATATCCGATGGAAGTGAACGAAACCTGAGGCAGGGTGTAGTCATACTGCGATTTAGACAACGTAGAATCCAGGAGCACCACGTAATTCTGTGGGTATAAAATAAACTCAGGTCTACAGCACCAGTAGCTGTCTGTGGCAAAATCACATTCAAAGGCAAAAGCCACTTTAAAAGGCCTCACACCTTCAGAGGCACTAGTCACCACCAGCATGAATACAGTACAGTAGGCAAACCAGAAATAATACTTCAATGTGCGAAGGGGAAAAAATAATAAAGCTAAAACAGCCAACTATTCAGGAATATACTTACCTCTCCGTCTCGGAGCAGTGGTGGGAAATGGAAGAAAAGGGACTGGCCTAAGTTGACTGTATGAATTGGGTTGTCAAGATTTTCACTTTTGTAGAGCTTCACCTGTGAGGGAAAGAAAAAAAAAAATCACAAAAGAGATATTTCCAAGTCTGCACAAGAACAGCTGTTTTAGATATCCATATTCCTATACGATAAAAGTACTTGAAAATTCATCATGGGTTGCATAAATAGAAAGATGTCAAGTATGAACACCTGGGTTTGTTCTAATATATTAGGTGAAAAACCACAGAAAGAGACTTTTAAAGTACCTCTAAAATAGCTTTAGGAAAGAATGGTACTTTCCTATATCTAGATGCATTAGACACAGGCTATGCTGTGCAATAAAGGGGATTTAGTAATTCTTTTAAATAACCCAAACAGTTTCACAGAGATTTGAAGCTGGAGATTGTTTCTAATTTCTCTGGTAAACTCATTCTGTTGAGTTTCAGTTCTTCTGTTCTTATTTCACAAACAAGACATCTCCCAGCTACAAAGTAAGCCTGAAATACTGAAGAAACAAAGTTTGCTCAGAAAGAAGCATAATTAAAAGAGGAGTGCATCACATTCAGATAAGGCTACTGAATGATTTCCAGAGATCCTGCAAAAAAATAGTGGGAAATCAATGGTAGATCCAGTTGACAAAGATCACAGGCTTGAACTTACACATAACGTGGACAGATATTCAGAAGATGTGATCACATTTCCACTTAAATCAAACTGATTTATTTGCCGAAATGCTATAATATTAACATCATCGATGTCGCTGTTCCCAACCTGCAACACACAGTACAGTCATGTTTTTGCAAAGAAAGAACTAAAGCAGATTTCTTTCAGATGGTTTTCGGCCCTTAAGAAAATGGCAAGCTAGTTACGGTATGTCAGTACAAACCGCTGCCCACAGCTCGCACTCACTGTACATTAGCTTCACTTGATTTTCTGAAACTTGTGCTGCCACTCTCTTCCCTTTCCAAGCAGCAACCACTCTTAGCAAGAGATACTGAAGACGTGACAGAACTCTGCCTGTTTTGCTGCACAGGAGGGCATCCTGGTCAGGCACGGTCATTATGGGAACTCAGATGCATCTCCCACAGAAAAGTTCTAGGCAACTAACAAAGACCAATTAACCTCTGCTGGGTGTCAAGAGATAAGTGAGAAGCAGCTGATTTGAGCCTGTAAGGATGGAGGAGCATTTAGCAAGACTTCAGATTTGAAGTTATTAACGCATTTTATAAAGATACGCTAGTCTGAATGACAATTTCATCTGCATTGAGACTGACAAAAAAAACACAATAAGGTGTATTTATTAATCCGTAAATGAATATGAAGACAGGATAATACAATTATTCATTCCAATCTCAAATCACAGTTCCTCTGATCTACATCATAAAAGAATGCTGAAAAGTATGCTGCATATTTATGCTCTTATTTTTAATGTACAGTGTTTATGCTGTAAAGAACCCTTTTCATTTGGTCACTGGTGGGAACTTACTTCATTTCTAAGCTACGGTGCTGACACAACAGGAGCTAACTTGCTGAAAGCCACCTGACTAAACAGAATGCATTCAAATACACTGCTATCGATTTAATGCCTACACATGCATTTAAAATTTAATTGATACCACAACATTAAAAAAAAAAAACAAAAAGCTTACCTCAATTGCCCGGTGCTGTGGTAAAGCTCTTTCAATGTGATCGTTACCTTCAGCTTTGAGTTGTACATGATACACACAACCTGGCTACAAGCAACATTCAGATGTTAAGTCTTAGCACTAAACAGCATGTGTTTTAATTTTATAAGACCCTAAGTGATTTTTCTATCATTTCACAAGTTTTCTTATCCTAAACAGATCACTTAACCCACAACTTCATTGTGTTCACTTCCAGCAAATACAGAGGGCCTATCACAAAGCTTTGTCTAGTTTGTTACGTTAACAGAAGTCACCTGCTGTGAAGTTTTAGCTAGAAAGAAAACGTATTAAACAGGAATTAAACCAGATCAAATAGTCCTTTCTGCCTCAGCATAACTGCTTACTCTACACACAATGGACGCAGAAGTTCAGTTGCTGTTTTCTCTGCAGAACAGCTTCCTTCACATTTACGCTATACAGCCAACAAGATATACACACACAGAAGAACTCTAAGACGCACTCATGGCAGAATTTTCACATGAGAAACTAAAGAGATGAGATTTCCCTGTTATAGCTCCTGTGCTTGAACATCTGTGACACGTTCATGTGTCACGCCATGGGAACCATACAGTTTGTGTGAAGGCAGTCAGAAAGTTCCACAGACTTGCACTATAAAAACATTCCACCTTTACAAGAAGGAATCATCACTCACAACGTGCCCTAACAAGAAGAGACTCAAGGCTCCATTAACACACTAACATAACATTACATTATAACATTATAACATTATACATCATAACATTAACACACTAACATAAAAGTAAAGGAGAGAAAGCGTTCTGATCCTTACCAGAAGGCCACGTAGCCTGAACTTGCCCTCTTCATCAGTTACTGTGTCTTCTCCATAGATACTACATCCTCCCTGCCCCACAGCTTCTACTGAGACTCCTTGCTCAGGCTCTCCGTTTAATGAAGAAACCGTGCCGTAACAGCTAGAGGGAGAAACAATTGCTAATGATGCACAAATGCTCTTTTAATGTGTATTTTTAAGACGCTCTTGTTATAACTAATGAGAAAAGTACTTCATATATGAAGCACAGCATGCAAAAGCAGAATTTCTAACATATACACCTAAAACCATTTTAAAGCATTTAAATAAGCAGCAGCTCAGAGGACAAGTTAAGGAATCCAAGTTCCCTACCCCTCAAGAAAAGCAACGCTGATCTCGGAGGGCAGGGAAAGGGAGGATCCTTAAGTCAGCTACCTGGAGTGGTACACAGTCCCCAGAATAAATCTCTCCTCTCCCACTGAACACAGCATAAGCTGTTTGCATTGTCACCGACATGGTACGTTTTTAGCAATATTTTCCCTTACAGTTCTGTTGTGAGCTGAGCTAATAAATCCACATGCATGAAAAAAGGTTAAAAAAGTACTCTGAAGCAGCATCATAGTTAAACTGTGCCTTCAAAAGTACCTTCAAGCCTTCAGAACAGACATATCAGAAGAAAACACATATTTTGTATAATGCATCCTGTCGCAATGCACAGCATTTTGCAGTTTATCATCTCCACCAACCTGTACGCTGTTCTGTAACCAGTTATCCGAATTTTAAGATTCTGTCCTTCCTGCACTTCAATCATTTGAGATGATGGTTCAAAGCGAAACTCTTTCATCATGGGTTTAAAATAATACTGCCCTGGACTCTGCAAAGATGCATAAAACAAACTGTTTGTTGACAGTGACACAATTCTCCAGCTCCAAACAATGTTTTTTCTCTTAGAGCTCTCTGAAGAGCTGACGCTCTCTGTCCCAGCCATAGGTTAAACTGGTTGAAAAACACAAGTTGTGAGAAACAGGGAACACATCAGACAATGAACTGCTAGAGCTCTACCAGAAAATAAAGACTGAAAAGGGAAAGAACTATGACTCTAATACTACACCACTTTTTCCTGCAAGGACAGGAAAGTGACCAGGAGAAAAGCGAAGGAAACTATTCAGGCATGTCTACGCACATGTACACATCAATAATCTAATTACATTTGTATCTTCTAAAGACTAAAATGAACCAAGTCAGTTTGTTGAAGACCACGTTTATGGATTGCAAGTTTGTAAATGAGATCAATCAACATCATCTATTGCATGCTGGGGACAAACTTTATTCCAGGTTAGACTTCACATCTTCCACTAGCAAACGTTTCAAGTGCTGTCCCCTCCGAGGGACCTACATCACTCACTATGAGTTACAATTTCATGTGTCTTCTGACCACTGAGGAGCACTGATTACATCCCTGTTTTGGAGGGCAAAGTTACATAGCACCACACATACAACCACTTTCAGAACAATCAATTTCAGCTTACCAGATTGGAAAAAGTCAGCATGCCATTATCCTGCGTAAGGAGGTTGGACCGGAACACCCCTCCGCTGAGAGACAAGAGTACTCCAGCAAGAGCCTGGTCATCCTCTGATTTGATCTGTTTTTAAAAAAGCCAAAGCTATAAGTGTAAGACAGGATTATCTGATGAAAAGATCCTCAATTCAGAAACCTCTGAGAGAGTGCACTAGCTGCACCTGTAGTGTCACACTGCAGGGCCACAGAACCTTCTGCTTTCAGGATCTCGGCAGTCACAGGCACACACACCAAATGTGCCAGAACAGCCACTCTCCAACAGTTCACAGGGCATGGCAGGGCCCAGATCAAAGCATTCCCAAGACTGAAACCAGGTACCAGCTGGACCAAGCTGTACAAGAAAAAATCCCCTTGAGATATGAGAGAAGGTTGTCAAATTCTGCAAAAGCAAATAAATCTATTCTTTTGGACTGGAAGCTCTTATTTTTACTCTATAAAATAAGCAAAATATTCTCTATTCAACATGTCAGAAGTAAACCACTGAGATTTGTTTCCATTATGACAAAATTACCTGATTCCCACATCCCATATGTGTGTTTGCCTGGGACACATGGGTTAACATTTTTGCCTGTGTAGCTTTAACTAAACACCATTCAGAAACTTAAGTGCTTAGATGTGCTTACCTCAAATGTCACACCTGCAAGAGCAAAAGCTTTGAAGTCACCAACTGTTCCTTCTACTGCAGTCAAAACAAATCCTTCTTTCTGAGCAGTAACTGTATATTCCAAGTCACTGTGGAGTGGCCCAACACTTCAAAACATAAGGAAAGAGAAGTTCACTTTAGAAGACGCATTTGGGTATCACACAGGTGTGTTGTCAAGTTGCTATGGCACTTAAACTAAAGAATCCAAAACATCAAAACAAATCTGCTAATTACCTGTAAGCACCTTTGTCATCAGTGAAAACTGTGATGAGAGGGGAAGGCGCTCCCTTTTCACCAATGACGATCTCAACACCTTCCAACTCAGGATGAATCCGCCCTTCCATAAACAAGCCTGCTTTCCCATGAATCTCTATGAGCTTTCCAGGACAGCTCTCTTGGTCATTGCAAAAGGGATTCAAAACAAACAAGTCAAGAATACACTCAACATTACACCTTACAGCAAGAGTTTAACTACTTCTAAAGAGATTGGTTGACATTCTTTTCCCTGAAATAAGAGCACAATCCACATAATAGCACGGCTCCTTGTCACATCTTAAAATACCAAAGCATTCATCAAATTCAGAAACTGAGCTCCAAAGCTATAAGCATGTGGTTAGCATAAAAAATGCAGCTATGCTAAGTGCTTTGTAGGTTCATAAAGCACCACGAGCTGCAGCCACAGAGAAAGCATTCCAACAGCAACCCAATTTTCTGAGACCAAACAGAGGTCAATAAATGCCATGTCCAGCAACGTGCAAACTCTCTTTTTTATATTATGCACTTAGAATGCGTGCACATAAAGAGGTACCTAACATTTCCTAGCTGCCTCAAACAAAGGATGTTCATTTAGGAATCCTAGGGCAAGATGGACACTGATACAACTGATCAATCATCACTGACTGCTGATAGTGCTCACAACTCTGTAAGTGTGGGGTTTTGTTTGTTTTTTTGTTGACGCTGTTTTTGCTTCTAGCTACTGTTCAAACTTACTACAAAGGAAAAATTGATAGGAACTTCAATTGATTATCATACTCTAAGTACACCTAGCACCTGCACAGCTGTTTTTCTCAATGAGTGTAATACAATTCTGAGAATCTGCTGTAACAGATAGAAATTGTATTTACCTCCACTAACAACTGTTTCCACATAAGGTGGGTAGAAAAGAAGCTCTTTCGAAGACGGTGTCACAGTAATTTTCTCACCAGACCTACAAAAATAAGATAGCATGAGAAGAAAATGAAATCAGTGTCTCTCACATAGAACAGAGTGCTGTATATCGACCTCAGAACACTTCTAAATACCCTAGGGGGGAAAATACCAGCAATAATGTAAGCAAAATCATTAAGTGTTACTAGTTTTCATTTTGCTAACAGTCAGCTAGAACAGATAAACACAGAGCAGCTCTTTCCTAACTGGAATAGAGCAGTATTTCATTTGTTGGAAAACTCAGACAACATTCCAAAGAAAACCTTTCCCATCAGAGCTCAGTAGTACCTTGCCCAGTATGAAAATTCATATAAAAATGGTCCTTGAAGTTCCTCCACCATCTCTTGTACTGGTGGCTTTGTTCCCTCCTCCTCTTGGCCCTTCTTTTCTCTCTCCTGTCGTCGGGTCTCAATTTCTGCCAGCTGCTGCTCCCTGCGTAACTCCTGCACAGATTTCAACGGCCCTAAAACTAAGGCAGGTTCACTGTCAATAGATGACCTGAAAACAGAAAAGATAACAAAATAAGCTCATTTCACAAAAAAGGGAAAAGATCCTGTTTTATATGCTAATTAGAGTCTTTACAACACAGCAGACATATCCCAGGGTTTGTTTTTTTTCTTAAGCTAATCCTTTCAATTCTGCTCTTTGTTCCAAGCATAAGTAACAATCGGTTACTACTACAAAGTCTTAACAATACAGGCTACTGGTAACCTACCAGGCCTAGCTGGAAAGGACCTACTTGTAACACGTTATATTCACATATTCTGCCACATCATGCTATAACCATTCAAGAAGTTACAGCCCTGCTCTCTCCTCCTCTCCCTGCCACATCACAGCACCCAAATGCACAGCCAGCATAAAAAAAATACAAACAAGTGGCTGTGCCTCAACCACTCCGCAGAATCCAGCACCTGAACTTAAGCTTAACTTAGTTTCCGTAAGTAGAATCTCAATTTTGCACCAGGGAACATACTCCAGCTCTGCTGCAGTGGCCACAACTTTCCACAGAAGCAGTGAGAAGTCAGAGAGAGTCAGACTTCAACAAAGTCATCACCGAAGAAAGGCTGGAATTCAAAATCTGAGAACAGGCTTAATGCAGAAAAGATGTTACACAAAATAAAAAACTGGTATGTCTTTTTTTCAGCGCCAGAAACCTTCCCTCAGAACATACCTCTCAGGTACAGAGTACACAAGAAGAAATAAACACTCCTGTCACAAGCAAATACTTCCACCAACTGGCAATTCCCAGGAAAAGTGCTGAGTTCTGACCTACCTGCCATGCACCTCTGAACCATCCAGCTCCCTTATCACTGACTACTGAACGGACTGCTAGATAAGCTTATCCCCATTCCCATTCAGTAAACCAACTCAGAGCAATGGATATTGTTTCACCTCCCCTATCTTACATCATCTTTCCTAGCAATTTCTTCTAGTCTCCAACCATGCTTGGTATCTTATCTCCTGTCTTGTCTACAACAGACTGAAAAACTGACTCAGAATATTGCAAAATACTCTACAAGGAGTGAAATGAAATGACTACCACTATTTTTCCTAAGACCACTTTAGATAATCAGGATAATTCCATCTTCTACTTCAGTACTAACCTACTGTCCTCCTTTTCTGAGATAAACACATACAACTGCTCTAACACATCGAGTTTCATTAAGGCTTGAAATCCTTTCTCTGCAGTTTTTGGTTAAATTAAAGACATCACTGCTCTAAATCTGGTACACAAGCAGAGACTTTTAAGAACAAGTGCCTTGCTTTTAAATGCAGAACCGTACATATGAGAACCTCTAGTCTAGAGCAAGCAGACATCAAGAAAGCGTTAATATCACCCACTTCCAGGCAGATCTGGCACCTCACACAATTAAAGCTGTTCACAAATCAGCACTTCCTAGTGAGCTGTCTATTCAGCTAAACATAAACTGTCACATTAGTGTGTAATCACTCTGCATACTTTTCCTCTTATCGCTCTCTTCACATCAGTAACAACTCTCTAAAGCAGCAGATTTTTATTCTGAGGTAATAAAATAAGAATAGTCCTGGTGCTAAACAGCTCAGAGCAAGCTAAAATAATACTCTGATTTCAGAAATTTCAGTTCATTAAAATGTACAATCACTCAGAAAATCACTTCTTTTTTACCATGACATACAAGTAGGAAGGAGCTACACTGAAATTTAGTGATAACGTTCAAAATGAGGGATGAGATTTATTTATCTGTCTACAGAGAACTCAAAGAACATCTTAGCATAAAGACCTCCTGCAGACTAGCGTAGGGTGCCATTCCCTTACAGAGTTGCCACTGAGGTATTAAAACCAGAATAAAACTTTATGAGAGGGATGTCTTTCTTTCTCTTTTTACAGCCACATTATTGCTCTGTTCTTACTTAATGGTAATAGTCACATCCATCAGTTTATCTGTTACAATCGTGCCAAGGACATGGTGTCGGACAGCAGTGAGTGTCAGTATACTGGGAGAGGACCTGTAAATCCAAGCAAGAAAGAGATGAAGTTAAGGTTCCCTCATAAAGAAAATAATCACGTTATTTAGCTGATCTTGTGCTCCCACCCATGAGACGAGAGATCTTCATAAAACACAATGCATAAATTACACAACAAAGCTGTAGTGCTAAAAGGATGGCATACTGGAAACGTGGCATTCTGCAGGTGTGAAACTCCAACTACTGCATGGCACTGGCCAAATAACTTCCTCTCTTTGTGCCTCCTGCCTCCTCTCAAGCTGATGCTGATTTGATTGGATTCATACACACAATCTCTGCGTACACATCAGAGGAACACTCACAAGTTAACAGTACTAGGAATGGTTCACAAAGATGGCCCAGGTCTAATGGCACTTTGCTGCCAAAAGGGGGTCCTGTTTCACTTCGTGTATTCAGCAGTTTGTGCTGGCTTTAATGTTTAGCACATCCCTCTTGAAGTACTTTTAAGTCATTAACACAGCAGAAAAGAATTGTATTTTAATGCTGACTTTGTTTTCTGCTGTGTTAAGGAATCAGAAGTAGTCAGGGAACAGAAAGCCTCTTTATAAGAACAAAGCCATTAAGCACAATGCCAAATCACAACCTAGATACACACGTTAAACGTGGCTGACTTGGGAAGATCCACGCTGCCCACTGGTAATGAGCAATATCTATTCAGCCCACAAACCCATGGTGAGCAGCACCACAGTCACTGGCACCAGGGATGTACAAGCAGTATGTGCTTCCTAGTAAACATGATATATCATCTTTCACATTTCACCCCTTACAAACCATCAAGTTTTCAATCTCTCTTGTTTCAAAGCAAAAAAGCATTAAAGATGGACAGAAGGCAGACAAACATCCATGTGAGACAGGAAAAGAGTCTTTAAAGCCTATCTTCAGGCCACAGTTTTCTTTTTCAAAGGGCAAGAAGACACATCTGATACACTTTGCTAAAGCCTCCCTCTATTGGTTAGAGCCAGTTGTAGCAACCCATCCTGAATTAATGACAGAAAGCAGCAGAAGGAAGCTTTATGGAAGCATATACTGATTGGTGTAAGACTGAAAACAGATTCTGCTCTTACGTGTCATAAGTGTAATATTCGTGTTCAAACTGGTGGCAGGAACGTGGGGTCACTTCGTACACACCTGTGAACATTAAGTCAGAGAATGATCTACTGATACATAAGCAAAGAAATAAAGCTTTACTCTGCTGCCTGAATCCTGAAGATTACATGTGACCTGAGGTACAGAAACAATTGCAAAGTCTGACTACAGTAAATTAATGCACCTCCTCAGTCACAGATCACCCCTGGAAGCCACACTGACTTTCTAACGTACACTGACCCAAAACACAGCACCTCAACAAAGAGGCACATAAAAACAGTCGCAAATACAACAAGCCAAAATCAGAAGTGATGCACTGTAATTCCATAGCTGACGCCCTTGGATTGAACAGCCACTGCTGAAACTCTGTTACTATAGTGTGAATGAAACCATGGACTCTAAGGATGTAGAAAAGCTAAAAACAGAATCAAAATCAAATTCATTTGTTAACTGCTCTGTTAATGGGCAATAATGAGAAATTAGCTCTAAAATATTCAAAGTGAAAAAGTTACGAAACATTAAAACATTACTTCTTCTTGCTATAAATAACCCTGTGGTACCACCAATAGCTATAAAGAATCCTGTATTGAAATGAAACTTGTATTTATCAGTTATGTTCCAATTACAGAATCCAACTGAACACGTTATTTTAATGTGCTCTCAGTTGGTCCAAGACCAATGCTGTTCATCTATTAAAGAAAGAAAAAACAGTATTCATGTGCAGAAACCTCAGAAGCCACAACAGATTGTCTGAATTACCAGCAGCACGGATTGAGTGGCTCTTTTTCTTTCTTCAACTAACATCTTAGAGCTGGTTACCTGGCTTTGAAAGACAGAATCTATTAACTCCTTTAGACAAGTTATAAACACCGACATTCTCTGGTCCGTTTCCATCCTGGTAAAATTCCTGTAAAGGAGCAAAGTAATTCACTATTAGCAACTACCAAAGAACAAAATGAAAATAGTTTTTGCTAATGATAAATTAATGCTTCTCCCTTATGGCAACCAACAACAGAAGACCACTTTACCAAATCTAAGAGACAAATCTCAAAGCACATTAAGCATTAGAACTCCTGTACTACAGGACTACCTACAGATACCAGAAAGCTTTGACTCCAAGGGTAATCCAACCTACCTGCACATTCATAACAAAACATGAGGATGCTTGTTATATACATACCAGTGTAATTGCATGAGAAAGGGAACACCTCAGCATATATCCAGTCTGCCTGAATTCTACTCCCAAAACATCCTCCTCTATGATTTCCACCTCCAGAGATTTATTCTTCCAGCACCAGTCTTCATGTACAATGCTTACTAGAATAGACACCACATAAAGCTTTCAGTAATGTAAAATTGTTTGAATAAAAACTGTTTTCGTGGTGTCACATCACACTGACTTCACAGGTAATAATCTTCAAAGCCAGATAAACAATAAATATCAGCACAGAAAATGACGGTAGCAACAGATCTGGCTTACAGCACTGCAGCATCCTCAGGAACCCAGCAGATCTCATTAATGCAGAAACTATTATAATAACAAATAAAGTCTGCTAACGTTAGAAAATTCTGCAGCGCGCATTGTGCTAGCCAAAGGTGCCTAGAGGACATCAGAACCTAACACAGAAAAAGATCAGTGAGTATATAAAGCCCTACTCATTTCCTGGAAAACTAATCTCCTTTCATAGTAGGCCAAGGCAGGCTGGCAAAAACACACACTGCTCCTAGGAGAGGCTGGTTACTGTGGAAACAGAAGACCTGTGGTGTGCTCCTGATCTCAGCTCTGGGACAAGTCAGTTCATGACAAAGGCCCTTTACTTGACATCAGGCACACAGATCCCAAAACTTACTGAAGCTTTTACACGCAAACTGAAGAAATGGCTGAACAGGCAACATTAAGAAGGCCTGATGCACGGGCATACAGCATTCTTCCCAACTTTTTCAAGTCTGAGACTAACTCCACATTGGGCATGTGACACCTATGCAGACTAATTTAGGGAGCACTTCCAGCAATTCCCAATTATCCTACCTTTGTATTTCCCAGGTAGCACATTTTCAAATGTGAAAGCTACTGAGTCTGTACTTCCAGAGAGCTGGAGGTTACGTTTTTCACCCTGGCGGCTCACAGACTGCAACATCACCACCAGATCACCACATGCATCTGCACAGAAAAGACATCAGAAAATGAGACTGCATCCTGGGTTGCCAGCTGTCCTCCAAAACCCCCATGTCCAACGCAGCTTCGCGTGTACTGAGATTAAAATAATTACTCTTTTTACAACAGAGTGTATTTCCAATTCAAGCTATTGATCTTACTTCCTAAGCATCTCCTCACAAGTGCTTCGTTTCATTCCTCAGCAAGTCTAATCTCGTTAATCATAGTCTTCTATTAAATGGCAAGTACCAGCCAGAAGCCAGCACTAAATTCCTGGGTCCACCTCACACAACAGAGGGCAGGGCCCAAAAACATCTGAGGACTCAGAGAGAAAAAGGAAGGCATAAAAATGACAACAGTTTAATTCTAATCACCATCTGCTGAAATCAGTGGGTACTCAAGGACAAGAGGAGAGAGAACATTTGGAGTAAGGAGAAAACATTAAGGAAAAGGATGGAGACTGCTAGTTTCTGGCAGCAGCCTGGATCCCCCATTTTATGGGCACTGTATTTTTTTTGCAAGTCTTTTTCACTTCCAGTATTTCTGACACTGTTGGACAACACGCCAAGCATCACCCAGAAGCATTTCCTCCCAGAACTTACTGTCTTCTGAGGTAAATAGGTCAGAACTTATTCCTACCAAGTATTAAAAACGGGTTCATAACTTCATCCCAAACTTACTAGTTATTAGGCTGTCTCTTGACAAAAGACCTGTTTCTGCCTACGTACTAGAAGTTCACTTGGTAATCTGTAATGGGGCTTGATCACAACAAGTGATTTTAAAGCAAGTGGATTTAAGAAGTACAGATTCACACACACATTTTTCATTTCACTTTCAAAACTGGCTTACCTAAACAAGAGATCTTCCCCGAAACTGACGCCAAAAACTGAGAGAAGGTCACATCCATGACCGGTCTGTCTGTAACAGTAACAGGGAACACTTTGGGTTTCAAAGCCAATCCTGCTCTGGTCTCAGCCTCTGGAATAATTACCTGTAGAGCACAGGTCATCGGCACATCACCAGCTTTTAAATACCAAATACACCTAACTCTGCTGAGTTCAGTTCACTTATCAGAAATGAGAAGATGGGTATTTGACCATAAGTTGCAGCCAAAGCAAAACCAGCCTCCAAAGGATGCTTTTCAAACTTCCTCTAAAGAACTGCAGTAAGTCCGAGCTAAGAATGTTATGAACAGCTCAGTTTCAGAAGTTTGAATGAGTTTCCACTTTCAGATCTACCTACTCTATTCCACATTGGCTATTTCATTATCTATAGTGACAGCTGCCCATTTCCTTATCCTCAGCCTGCACTGTCCTCCACAATGCAAGGTTCACTGTGGTTGTACCACAGTTCTGCAGTGACTGTAATCTCAGGAACCATTAACACACCTGAAAAAGGCACACATTACAATGTCTCATTTACTGGAAAATATATGAAGAAGTGATCTAAGGGAAATCACAAGTAGAGGAGGGAGAGAAACTGTTAATCTCGATGGACTGCTCTCTTTTTAAAAAGTATAAAAGGAAAAGTGCATGAGAATTTCTGCTAGTGAAAAAAGAAAACAAGCTTGTCGTTGTTTAAACACAGCAAACAGAAGATCTACAACTAGCTTCTCAAATTTCAGAAACTGAATGTTTTAAATCCTCTAAAACCTCGTAACAGCCCTACAAGGAAGGAACAGAAGCACACTCTTACCTTAACATTGTATGCACCTGATTTTGCCTTAAAGCAAAATGCCCCATGAGTGTCAGCTTCCACTGTAACCGCCGATGCTTTGTCCTTGTCCTGAGGCACCATGGTTACCTTGTATTTATTGATCTGTTTGACTGCGTCAGGTAAACGAGTAACTGAGATCTGGCCACACACACTGAATCTTTAAAATAAATGCCAATTATCAGAATACATGTCACAGTTTGACAAAACTCATAAAAATCACTTGTTTTAAGATTTCCTTGATAAGCAAACTTTGTTATCTTGAGGAACCACCACATGAATAGGAATCAATTCCTCCTGAGAGAGGTTTGGTACAATACTGTATCAGACAGTTACACAGCTCCACTGTCACACCAGAGGAGAGTATCTGAAGCACAGTACCAGTGACAACAAAACTCTCATTTTTTGGTTCACACAGTTCTACAATTGCTCAGTATCCCCACGTGTTAGTGCCTCTGTCTGTAAGGGAGAGATTATTACAAGGGCACTCTCTAAGGCTTAGACAGTACTGAGCAAAACACTGTGGCCAAATCATTATCTTGCACTGATGCTGTCCTATTTCCCTTGAATTTCTTGAGCAACATTTAACTCCTAACAACAGCACAGCAGATCAGGCCCAACATGAGAGAGGACTGCCCCCTCTGAAGACACTGTCCATGTATCAGTTTATATTTCCATGATACTTACCCTGTTGCAATGATGTTTGCTAGCTGAGGCGTATTTGGAGCGATCTTCACTGTGATAGTATCAAAGAAGAGATGCTCTTTCCTGGCATGAATCGTGTATGTACCTGTTGTTATGTTCTCAAGACGGAAAGATCCATCGGCTTTTGTTTTTACTGGAACAAAGGAAGTGAAGAGTTAAAAGCAGAGCATGTTTTCACTGCCTGTTTTTATGTGTCAAAAGTGCCAGAGGGCACTCACTGCTTCAGACTACTCTTAAATTGCACAACAATCAAACAATATTATGTTTCTTATGAGACCAGCCTTCATTTCTGTACTGCAAAGCAACATTTCTAATTTGGCGCATGTTCAAAGGAATTGATAAGAAATTCTCTACTACAAAACCACTGAGCAGCTAATGCTCTCACCTGAGCCAGAAAAATGCAAAATTATTCGACTGTATGAAAATCACTGTAATATTGTAAATAAATGATGAAAAAGTAGTGCATTATTGTGAAGGTTCAATCTCATTGAATACCCTACTACTCCTGTGCTTATTAAAGACTTCCCTGTAGCCACGCAGACCACGATTACTGCATACCTTTAATCTGATTGTTCAGTGTCACAGTGGCGTCAGGAACTCCATCTCCTTCAGGACCATTCAACACTCTGCCTGTGACAGAGAAACCCATCACATGGAAAACAGGCTGAAATGGGACAAAGTTAACATTAATCTTCATCCAGCAAAAGCATTCACATGACTGCAGCGATCAACACGGACTGCTATTCACCTCACGTGTGCAAGAGACATTTATTTACAGATTTAGGAAAAAAGACATCACCAAGATGATCACAAAGAAAGCATCCATCTAACTCAAGGCTTACTGTCCCCACCACAGAAAGGAACCAATTCTCAAGTTATCTGCATCAGTACTGTTCAGAAGGCTCAAATCTTGCACCGTATGCTATTTCTCAAGAAATTTTACGAGCCATACAAATTTCCAAGTCCTTCTTGAAGAGCTGACAATGTGAATGAGTAAATTCAATCAACTGGAAAGGTTACTGCCTGTCTGCAACACAGGAAAGCAAACAACGTATTCAGCTTTTCCCTATTTTGTTTCTTCCTAGTGAAAGGGAATGAACACAGAAAATAGTGCATGATGCCAGAAATTGTCATCTACCTGCTAGGCACGAGGCTCTATGTAACAAATCTCTTTAAGCTTCCTACAGAGAAGTTTTTCCACAGCCCATCTGCTTTCTGTTAACATCAGTTACACTTTTACAGGAATGAATGGCACAAACAAGATGATTTCTCTTACTTCAATTTGTAAGCTGTCATGTTCTACAAAGAAGTCCAATCTAGATGGCGCAACATCAAAGGTAATTCTTTCTCCCCTGTAGAATGGTATCTGAAAGGAAAGCACATCGCTTTGACTCCTAAGAAGCTATGACATCAGAATTCTTTACCATTTTTCACGTCCTTATCGCTAATGGACACCTCTGTGAACGGCCAAATGGGCTACAAACTTCTTGGAAAAATAACTCAGAGCAACAGAGACAAAAATAAAGGCAGTATTTCAAATATTTTATGGAAACCATATGAGATTACATGAAAAAACAGAAGAACCCTCCACTCAGAAGGCACTTGGTACTTGTGTGAGAGCTTGAAGAGAGTTTATATAAGAGAATATACTATCACTGGAGGATTAAAGGAATGAGGCAAGCTTGAATCCCACTTCTAGATCGTGCAGGTTGAGACTGCAAGGCCATCATCCTAGGCATTGCACAGACAACAAAGCTCTCACACTTCCTGGACATAAATGAAGAGAATGGACAAAAAGAAAACAGGGAACTTAAAGGGTGTGGGGCAGGCACAGCCTGCCGAAGTTTTCAGCCTTCCCTCAGTCCCCAGGGGTGGTTCTGTGAGTGGCCAATGTACTCAGGTAATTGGTAACCAAGTCCTTTCCCAGAAATCACACCACCAAGTTCTAACACAGCAATTTATTTCACCGCTAAATGCTTTAGGTAGGATTCTCCTTTTCCAATTATTTGACCCCATTAAAAATATTTCAACTATTTCTATTTTAGTAGCTATAAAATTATGCATGAGCTAGCTTAGAAAGCAAAAGTTTACAGCTCAGTGGATAAACAAACATACCACAGTGTATTTCCCACTTGGAAGGGAAAGAAAGCTGAAAGATCCATCTTCTTTTGATACAACATTACACAAATAGGAGAGAGATTCATCTCGTGATTGGAATCCATCCACAGGAGAAGTATCACAGCCCACAACATCCTGAGACAATAAATGAGAGAACACAGAAAATAATTTGGGGACACATACGACTCAAAGTGCTATACTGAGAATGAAGGATGGGAAGTACAAAAACCATTTTAAAGACAAAGTCTGACAGCACAGCTTACAATTCTTGTGTAGGTAAAAGAGAAAAAGCAACCAATAACCAACTTCAGAACTGCACTGCATGTCTTAACATTAACTGACTTCAGTTCTGAGGACAAAGTTAACATTACAGAACACAGCTCTACTCTGCATATTAGATCACAGTACACGATCAAATGTTCCACAGTCTTTCATAAATAACACGCTTTCAAGGTGGCAACAGAAGCTACTGATCTTTGATTTCAAATCACAAGGGCAAAAAGCGATTCAGATCTTATGTTGAAGGGAAGTTACAGCATTACAGCTACTGCGTAGAGAAATTCAAGGTTTGTTTGGCAATAACTTCACTCTTTTTTCCAGAAGCTAATCTTTCACAATGGAGGACTGTAATCGTCATGAGGGAACATATTTACCAAACAACATTCAATATGCAAAAAAGAATCACGTTGAAAAATGCTGTCTTAAAACAGTAGCTCTTAACCTTGCTGACCCACAGTGAATATACAGAGCAACAGGATGCAGAGAACCACTTTATATTTTGCATTTATTGCCTGCTTCAGCTCAAGTCTTAGTTTTTTATGCCCTTGAACAACCTGAGTGTTGGGAAACCCAATTGCTAGAGAACAATAATGGAAAGATATCAGAAGAGTTGAAATTAAAATAAACTTCTAATTTCTTCTGTCTGAAAAACACAAAGACCTTAAGCCTCAATGTTGCCAACTTTTAAACAGCTATTGTGTTACATGTCTGAGTAGTTCTGCTGAAGTCATGTGAAAACTGAGCACATACACAAACCGTGTATCACAAGGGCCTCATTACAAAATGAAAACAAATTAACATATACAAAAACCTCCAAAAAGAACAGTTGGAATGGTTGTGCAGTTTATGTCTTTTGTGAGCTAAACTCAAGATGAAGAGAAGTAAGAAGCAGGGCACTACGAGTACAGACAGCTATTTAACTGCTTCCCACTTATCTCCACACTTGTACTGAAAAGGTTCTGAAACACCATTACCTCTTTGCTGACTGAGGGGGAGAAAAGCAGGAACATGACCCCTTTCATTGGCTCTCCATCACTCCTTACTGACCCAGACACGTTGTAGCCAGCAACAATCAGAGGGCTGGCAGCATAAGCATTAGAACTGGTCACCCGTACCACTGTGTTTGACTGAAATACCAAAGCACATACATTTGCATCAGAACTAGATGTTAGATCTTGTTCACAGCACTAAATAACAATTAGAGGTGAAGTATTCAACATCAGAAATAAAGAACCCAGAGTAGCAGAACTGAAGAAAATCCACAAGCTATTCAAAACAGAAGGATTTAGCTGTTCTGCAGTCATACCTTGGTGTTTTTACTGTTTCACTGACTTGGGAATTGGCCAGGACTTCAGAGCTCAGAAAGCAAACAGTAGCAAACAATCTGAGAGGAAAGGATTAGAGCATCTGCTATAACCTCCAGTTTCCTACAGAATGTACATGTTTAGAAAACATGAAGCAGGAGCTCATTAACAGTCCTTCCCCAGCTGGCTCCACTAGCTCTAAATCAGGCCTGCACAAGGCTGTTTCTTGTCTGCCTCAGCTAAACTTAGGAAAACTGCATTAACCAAGTCCACTCACAGAATCTCTCGCTCACAGCAGCAGACCAAGACAAGGTCCAGCCAATACACCCGCACTAACATGTCAAATACAACTTTTTTTAGGCTCTGACCTCTTTCAACATCCAGGTGGGATGAGACGCAACGATTTCATATTCACCAGGAAGTACTTTAAAGAAAGCAAACCTGTAAAGCAAGAAAAAGGTGATGTTGCTTAAGAGACAGTCATTAACACCTGCTTACAGAAAAGCAATTCATATTCTTTGTATATTCCAAAACTTCTATAATCCCAATCGTCGTGGCAGAACCCTGTGTAAACGAACAGATGAGGCATGCACACATGCATATTCCTACACTCACTTTCCTCCAGGTTGAGTAACAGTTGCTTGTAAGTTTACATCACTGCCAGCACTTCTCAGTACAACCTGGACTCCAGCAGGACCTAACGACTGACCTTTGCTGAGAACCTGTTAGAATGAAGAGAAACCAGTGCATAAATGGATAAAAATAACTAGCAAAGGTAAAGTAGAATGTTTTTGTGACAGCAGAATTAACATAAGATGGAATAAACGAATATAAAGGAGTCTGACCTTTCCATTCACAGAAAACCCTGTGAACACAAAGTTAATATCGCCGCCCTTTGTGCAAATGTCATTAATGCCATCTACATGGATGTCTACACTGGTAGGCTCTGGAGGGGAGAAACAATGAAACAGCATGGTAGTTACTGATAAAGGACTCAAGGAGATACTCTGTTTCAGCCTTACAAAACTCTCCAGAAATGCACTAGCTCAAGCATGCTGGTTGTGCTCTGCAAGCCTTACCTTAACCATGTTAACCACACACAAATTCTGATGCTGAAAATCATTCCTCACCACATTAAAACCACTTTTATCAGAGATACACATTCCTTTGTATCAGTTCATGTGTTACTTTATCAGTATCCACCTCACGGCTCTATTTTACTACAGTACAGTAAGTACATTTATTAAAACCTAATAGGGTTTATGTCTTTTGAACAGCATGTGATTTTTCCCTGCCGACTGCAAGCCAGCGGTGCCTGAAGTCCCACGCTGCAAATACACTGCCCCGTTATAAGAGCTATGAACACTTACCAAAACTCCATCCCAGAGGAGGCTCAATTTTAAGAATGAAATCCCCCTAAAAACAACAATAAAAGAAAAAAGCAGTAACAGCCTTCATTGATCAGAATTCAATGTAACTGAAGGATGAAAAAAGAGAGTCAGGATACAAGCATCACGCTGCACAGTTATACGAGACCCAAGTACTCCATTCTCCTCCTCTTCTACCTAATATTATGCTGCATTCAAAGAACCATCCCAGCCAGGCTGCACTGCTGGGCTTGTGTCCTGGCAGCTAAGAGCAAGAATTAAGCAGCATCACATTTACACTGCGCATGCATCAAACCTGGCTCGTGCACAAGCAGTTCAGTGTCAGAAAGTGTTCAAATCTCCCTACCTGCCTCAACAGATGTGCTCTAAATCTGCCTTTAGAGCAGAAGCACCTGCTGAGCACACAAGCGCTCTGCCCAAACGTGAGATAACAAAATTCTGATCCTACTAAAAGCTCTGTGCTGAAAAGGCATTAATCTACACAGAAATCTTCTCTAAATCAGCTGATGCCACACGGGCTCTGAAGTTTGGCCATTAAAAGGCCCCAAGACCTAAGAACGAAACCGCTGAGATAAGACATGTCTTACGTCCTCAGATTTGAAGGCGAAGATTTTTCTTTCCAAACCTTAAGTTCACCAATTCTTTACAAGAGCAAAACACTCAGATCACTTCAGGGCAGCTCGTATTTAAGTTAAACGTAAACATTTTCCAGCCTAAATAAACATCAAAATCCTGCTAGTCTAAGCTTCGATTCCATTATTTTAATGCATAAGTTATTTCTGATATCAGCAATTAGCCATGCAAGTTATTTTCCATTCAGTCACACCAAGAGACATACAGCACATCTACTGTTGCTGCTGTTGGAGGTAACTGAAAGAGTTATCTGTACTCAGACTGTGAGAACCCATACTTTTCTTTCAGCATTTGTACAGCCGTGAACATCACACAGCTGTTTGTAACAGCATCTCATGCTGCAGTGACCTGGTGCTAAAGCTGCCTGGCTTCCTCACCGTTACACCGCTGAGAAACAGAATACGTGTATTACAAATGGGCAACAAAAAAGAAAAGAAGTTGGACCCAAGACTGACTACATCATGCACGGATCCGAGCGCTTTTTGTGTTCTGTCCTGATGGGAGCAGCTCCGGCGCAGAGCAGCAGCGCTTCGGTTCCTTACCTTATCGTAGAGGGGAATCATGAAATAGCCGTTGTTTGGAGCGCAATCTGTTTGGTATTTGAGAGTACCATGCTTTGTGTACAACTTTATCTATAAGAAACAAACAACACAAAACAACACCAACAGACGCATTAAGAAATGTGACCAAAGGTGGAACCAGGCGCTCTCCTAACAAGTGCTTTTACACAGCAGAGGGTGCCCGACCCCCCCAGCGACGGCGGAGGGAACGGGGCACGAAGCTTCACCGCACTACGTCCAGGCGACCGCCGGCACGGAGCTCAGCTCAGGGCGCGGCACAAATCAGCGAGCGCTGAAACCAGTCACCTCGGGCGGCGGTCGGGGCCGACCCCGGCTGCCACCCGCAGGGGGTTGGCGGGGGGGGGGGCGGGGGTTGGTCCCGCGGTGCGGAGCTGCGGGAGGGGCGGCGAAGGCGCCCACCTCGATGAGGGAGTAGTTGATCTCCACGTCGGACTTGACGAAGCCGCCGCAGCCCACCACGATGTCCTCGGAGCCCCGCGCCAGGGCGCAGCACAGCGCGCAGCACAGCGCGGCGGCACAGGCCCGCATGGCGCCGGCACCACAGAGCTGACTCAGCGCCGCGCTTCCGGAAGGGCCGTGCGGGGCGGAGCGGGGCCGGTGCCGCTCCCTGCCGCCCCCTGCCGGCCCGGCGGCCACGCTGCCCCGGGGTGGGGGTGGGGGGGTGACGGCAGGAGCTCGTCCCGCGCCTGGGAGCGCTCCCGATCCGCTCCAACCCACGCGCCTCCCAGCGAGCGCCGAGCCGTACCTCCGCCTCCTGCCCCCGCGGACGGCGGCCGTCCCCTTCACCCTCTGGCGGCGCCCGGGCGGACTTTGCTCTCTTTGCCCCCGCGGCGGTCGGTGCGGTGCTCTCCGCCGCCTCCCCCTCGGGACGCGGTTCCGGAGGCGGCATGGCGGCGGGCCGGCTGTGCGGCTCTCGGGAGGGCTCTGCCGGGCTCTGGGTGAGTGAGTGAGTGAGGGCCGGGCCGGGGCAGCCCCGGGTCGGCAGCAGCGGATACAGCCGCAGCGCGCTCCGCGCCCGAAGCGCGGGCAGAGCTGTTCCCACCGGGCTGCGCCGGCGTTGGCGTCACGCAGGTTGGCCGCGGTGCGAGAAGTTCCTGCTGGGATCTAGGAACAGCTGGGGAAGCGCGGCTGTGATGCACTTGGCGCTCCTTATCTCTGCTGCACCAGGCGTTTGCTGCTGGCCATTCCGATGGTTCCCAAATGCCAATACTCTTTTTTTGATTCCAGAATTATTTTTTTCTCATTCCACATTCAGTAACTTAAATTTCCTCTTTCTCTTTTTTTCCTCTTTAGTTCTGATACGTGGTTCATTTTCTCTGGCACTTTTCAAACCGTTCTTTCCATTCCCTGCAGCGCTGCTGCCAGTCCCTCTCCTGCAGCCTCGCCCCAGCAGCTCTCTTTCTCTCTCTCTCTTTCTCTCTCTTGCCCAATGCTCTTCCTATTTGAAACTCTTAAAGTCAAGTTTCTTCAACATCATCTCAGTTGGAGTATGAGCAGTTTGCACTGGCTGCTGAAATTCCACATACGTTAGCTTTACTGTTTCACCTCTGTGCTGGTTCTGTGGCAGGACTGGAACCAGACGTGGTACACCAACAGCCCAAGATTTTCCTGGTGCTTTGAGAACACAGTCCTTGCTTGGATCCCCTGTGTCTATCTGTGGATTTGTTTTCCCTTCTACTACGTGTATCTTCGACACCAAAACAAAGGCTATATCAGAATGTCCCACATCTTCAAAATCAAAATGGTAATAGTGGAGGACGGGGTTTGATCTTAAGGTTATTGCAATTTTGATGCATAGGTTTATTTTTATAAATCATTAACTCTTTTCTGATGATCCATGTCTGTTTGTATTGACATTTGCTCACTCAGGTTAAGTCGGATCAGTACAAATCAAGTAAATCTTCAGGAATAACTGTCACAAGATCTTTTCCCCTGTAGCTCCACATAGTTTCCTGCTACTTCCCATAGTGTCTTCCCTGTCTCAAACCTGCTCTTCTGCCTCTTCAGTCTTACAGCCCAGCCTGCTTGGAACAGTCAGTTCAGTAGGCTGGCCCAGCATCATTTGACTTCATTCCAATATGTGTTTGCTGTCTGTGCCCCAGGTCCTTGGATTCCTCCTGGTAATACTGTGTTTTTCTAATGTCTTCTTTGTGATATGGGAAATAAGCCAAGGAATCCCTCGGACTCCAGCATTCTTCATTAGCCCTGCAGTGCTGGGGATCACAATGGTAATTCTTCTTTTGTCCTGTGTGTATGTGTCCTTAGCCCTCCAGAGACCCTTCCAGTATTTCCCACGTTTCTGAGTGTCTTTGAACACAATATAAGGCTGGAGCTGTGCTCTGTGAGTTTCTGCTGTATGAAGCAGCAGGGGATCAGAGTTGAGGCATTGGATCTGCAGTTACATTACATAGCTCTGAGGGTTGAGTATACCTCACAAGAGCCAAAGCAGCAATAATATTTACAAGAAGGTTTTATAACAACAGGACAAGATCCAGTTTCCCACAAACACAGTATGTTAATATGGTTGGCTCTTAATGAATGAAATGGGATTTCTTTTTGACTAAATGCCTCTCCTCCCCTTCTGCCGTGGCACCTTCATAGCCTGGAGCCTTCCAGCCTGTTGGCCCCATTGTGGTTTTGTTACCTACTCTTTCCATAGTGACATTCTGCGGTGCAAACTGCTCGCAATATGTTCAGTTTTAGCTTTAACAGTGCTCCAGCTCTGAGCATCTTGAAATCTTTGGGCAAGAAGATAACTGACTTTGCTTTATTGTGTCCATTAACTTGATAATGATGTTTGGCATTTAATTACCAGCTATTTATTTGGAGGTTTCTCTGCTTCCTCACAGATCCTTGCCATGTTCCTTACCCAAGCAGAAAGAATGATGGGTATCCAGTCTTCAGGCATCATACTGATTTACTGGCTGCTCACATTCGTGTCTGCAGTTGTGATGTTTAGCTCCAAAATCCAACATGGCCTAGAAAGAGTAAGTGAAATCACGTATCTTTAACATAAAGGCTATGAAGGCTGAACAATACGGTTCTTTTTGTCTCACTGATAGCGATGCAAAGAACTGAATTCCTTTCTTAAGGTCTGTGCTGAGAAAAAGATTAATGACTCTGATCTCTATTCTTGTTATCCCTTTCAATACAGACAAAACATGTTTTTCTGAGTGTTTAGCAGATTTCATATATGAATAAAAGCAAATGAGTGTAAACACTGTTACAAAGTGTAGCCTTATGCTCAAGCTCCAGACCTCCTGTAGAATTAACAGTTCACCAATTCTTGCTATGAAAGAAGTATTCAGACTTCTACCTTGTTTTGTTTGTTTGTTTGCTTGCTTTGGTTTTGTTTGTTTGTTTTTCTTTTTTGTCTGTCTTTCTTGGTCATAACAGAGAGCCCTTCATGGACCCCCATACACCCTTCTTAATGAAACCCAGCAGCTGCTTCATTCTGTCAATGACCTATCCCACTATGTGAGCACAATCTATGCCTCAAAGCATCACACATTCTCTGAACAGTTATGCAGTGTGGACATTTGACTTAAGTAGGCTGTGAAGTCTCATTGTAAAGCATTACTATAAATGATAAATGAGTCTATTATTTATTAGTTTCTGGAGTTCTAATTCTAGGAGTTATTTCAGTAGCTCCACGATTATAACTTAAATAAACGCAAGTACAAAAAAACCAAAAACTCTTAGATTATGGCTTGTAGAGTATGGGAAAGCCATCTTTCCCCATTGATTTCATGTGAATAATTTTTACCACATGCTCAGTATTATTCTGTTTCTTAGGGGTTCTTGGAAGACTTTTTCCACCATGTTGCCACTTACCTTTACACTAGCCTGGTGCTTGGTGAACTCGTGTTATTCTGCTTAGCTGATCATCCTCCCTTCTTCTCTAAAGCTGCCAACAGCTCTGTAAGTATAATGTAGGTTTTCATAATGCTTTGCTTCACTGCTTAGACAAGTTTGAAACTTCTGGGGATACGCAGAAACATGAGATTCAAAATACATCATTCTGTATAAAGGCCAGTGGTTTTAAAAGGTAAACAGCAGAACTGGGGATAACAACTCCGTCTCTCTACGCGTGTTTTGAAAAACTCATGACCTATCCACAATCCTGCTTGTTTTCATTGAAACCAGCATGTAGGGCTTACTTTGCTTCTGCCTGCCTTTGGTAAAACAGTACATTCCTCTGTCTGAGGTATGTGTATGGCAGAACTACGTGCTACAGAAAGTAGACATCTTTGGATATGAAGGATGGTATTCGGAGACATTATTCAAAGTCTAATTCTCTGAAGTCGCATTGATCCCTCACAATACACTTACACTGTCAGAGGTGAGGAGTGGGGGCTGGGCAGCCTTCTCACTGTTCTTGGAAAAGTGCAGAAGGGGTATCATATGACGTTCCCTTTTCTCCATATAAATATCATCCATGTTTTTTTTCCCATCAGAATGAGTGTCCAGAAGCCAGCAGCTCTTTTCTGTCCAAAATCACATACTGGTGGTTCTCTGGGTAAGAAAACACAGAAAAAGACATTGCTATAATATCAGGAAAAAAAAAAAACAGTAGAATAAGAGAGGGTATAGATGAGAAACAGCTGAGTCACCTCTGTCCCCAGGTTAACTTATGTAGTGAGGTTTTAAATTCCTTCTCTGGGGACTTGAGGTATTCTCATAAGATCGTATTATAAAATGTCACTTATTTTTCTCAGAAGAGTTTCAAACACAGATTTGTGATTCCAAATCCTCACTCTCAGCTACCTGTCCAGTGCCTTCTCAACCTTTAAATAGACCTCAGCAATCTCAAAAGATTTTGGCCCAGCCTTCTGCTTAGCATTCAGAAGCAAAATGATTGCATACCTTGGGCCTTGTGTCAGCTATGGTAATGCCCCCTCTGTTTCACTTAGCCACAAATTAAGTTAAAATGAACTTTGTCCCCGCTCTGCCTGAGACCCAACTGTCAGTATCATCTAAAATGAGAATTAGGGCTTACTTGCAAATAATAATTATGCCAACAGGAGATAGCATAGGGATTTGAAGCAAAACAGCCATTCCTAAATATTCATATGTATTCAGGGACAGGATATTCCTAAGTAGTATTTATAGAATTCACTGTGAAGCACTGAATTAAAGCCCATTTGTTTTGAAAATATTTTATGTGCACTAAGTACTTCTGTGCTTACTTAGTGGCTGTCTGTTTCTCCAGGCTTGTCTGGAAGGGCTGTCGGCAGCCTTTGGGGGTGGGTGACCTGTGGCCAGTGAGGAAAGAGGACTCCTCTGAAGAAATAGTTGCCTGGGCTGAGAGGGAGTGGAAGAAGTATGGCAGCAGTAAGAAGCAGTGAGTACTTAACCTGCAGGGTGTGTCACGGATTCAGCTGGGCAGTTTCTCTTTCCTTTAGGTGCTGTAAACAAATATACCCGCCGGGGGTAGTGTGCCATCTCTGAACAGACTTGAAGCTCCTCCATTCCCCACAGAGGAATACACCATAAAATCTCAGAATCGTTTGAGTTGGAAGGGACCTTTAAAGGTCATTTAGTCCAACTCTCCTGCAACAAAAAGGGACATCTCCAGCTAGATCAGGTTGCTCAGAGCCCAGACCACCTGAGCTCCAGGAATGAGGCATCCACCACAGTAGCCAGACAGCCTCATGACATACTCAGGTTCTCAGTGTGAGCTTTGCTGGTGCTTCCAACACAGATGAAAGCATCCTGTCCATCTGGACAGAATCAGTGTTTAAAGGTTCCATCCTGCTGAATTATCTGTCTATTAAACAAGAAGTATAGTTACTCAGATTTTATGTAGACTGTGAACAAAAACATGGGAGTCTTCTGTATTCAGTGAGTAAACACTAAGGGGATTTTGCTCAAAACCAGTTTTTAAGAGTTTAAATATGCTGGACAACATCTTTTAATTCCTAGACGCTTGGTTCTGTATCTTTTTTATGTCAGGGATCATTATTTGACCTGCATTTATACTGGACATGGCATGAAACCCAGTTTGAGATACTTAATGATTTTTTGAAAACACAAGATGCAATTTTTTTTCAGTTACAGCTAGCTTTTCCATTGGTTCTTTTAGAAAAATGGAGTCTGCTACTTTTAAAAAGAGTCGGAAGTCTGAAACCGGTATCACAGAAGCTGAAGAGACAGAGGTTCTACTGCAGTCAGAGCACAGTCAGAGTGGGCCCTTGCTGCAAGCGTTCTGGAACATATTTGGAACCTATTTCTTACTCAGCACCCTCTGCTTAGTTATCTGTGATGTCTTCTTGTTCTCCATACCCAAGATACTGAGGTATGTGCCTATTTAGAATTTATTTCCCAAAGGAAACACCACGTGTATATTGTTGTGTGCACAAGCTCACCCAGAGAAATATATGTCAGCACTCACAGAAGCAGATAAACACACTTAGCTTTTGCAATCCAATTGCTGTTGAAAGGATCTGGATTACCATGTATTCTAAGTCTACAGACAATTCAGTGTTACTTTCTAAAGCTCTGTGCATTATCTTTACTGTGATGTGGAAAGAACCAGTTGCCCTGAGCTTTGTGACAACTTTGCTAGATCAAAACTAAGCATTATTTGGTGGTTCTGTGTATTGCATACACTGCACAGGCTGTCAGCAATTTGCTGTAGATTTACAACTCTATGTTCCTTGATAAAGCATACAGCTGAGCATTCTACACATCTTAAGTAGCATCTTTAGTTAGTCAGTCGTTATCCTTTGTGGATTATGCTGGTACAACACAAACCTGCATTCCAATGTATTTTCAAGGGCAAAAACACTTATCAGTCTTTAGAAGAAGCTGTGGAAATTTCAGTGAGTTCCTTAGATTCTCACTCCTTATTTGCATATTTCTGACAAATTCACAGAATTCAAGATCCATTTTTCACATTGAAAATTAAATCTTTTCTCAGGAGAATATGCCAAGATAGATCAGAGATTACTTCAAAACCAAGAGTGGCTAAATGCAAAAAAAAAAAAAAGATATTGCAGACTCAGGATACCTAGCAGTTTTTCCATCTCTTCCGCTATTTTACTGACAAAGGTCAGCTAGAGAATATAGAAAAATCCGTGGTGTTACTTCATTTCTGACACTGCATCAGTTCTATAGAGATTAATCAATATTGTACTTCTGTCTTGCAGTCTTTTCCTTGAGTTCATTGAAGATCAAGAAGCCCCTAGCTGGCATGGTTATTTCTATGCCTTTGTTCTAGTTCTTTTAGCTTGTCTCCAGACTCTGTTTGAACAACGATATATGTACATGTGTCTTGTTCTGGGACTGAGACTGAAAACTGCAGTAACAGGGCTTGTATACAGGAAGGTGAGACTGTAAGCTTCCTTTTCAACTTTGTTTTTTTTTTTCTAGCCCTACATTAGTAATTGTGATGATGTTACATTGTTCTCAACAATATCAGGGAATATGTTATTAAGAGATGTACTTCTAGCACGTAATTCTGTGCTATATTCATCTCTGAACAGCACGTGAGGCATTTTACTGTTCGTTTTTCAGATCTTACCTCTGAAGGGAAAGACAAGAGAAGATAAGCTTTGTTATGCTGTAGATTATAGTTGGGAAAGGGAGTAAATTTTTCATCGTAAAGTGAAGCCATATATTCCAGGCAACAGCACATTTTCAGTACCTAGGATTTGACCTTCTCTTTTTTTTTTCTTTATAAGGAAAATAAAGTTTTTTGATTTTTGGATCAAAGCTGTTGTCTGACTAAGCTTATACTTTCTTTTCTACCCTGTTTAGATCCTAACCATGTCTAATGCATCAAGGAAAGCAGTAACAGTAGGTGAAATTGTTAATCTGGTATCCGTTGATGTCCAGAAGCTAATGGATCTCATTATCTATTTTAATGGAACCTGGCTTGCTCCTATTCGGATTATCATCTGCTTTGTCTTCTTGTGGCAGGTGAAGTATGATGATGGTACATATCAATCCATTTCTGTTCTAGGTTTCAGAGGACAAAGGAGATTTCAAAATTCTTCTTAGAGTTTTGCTGGTCTGAACAACATGAAATTGTGATGTTCATCTTAGCTGTGAAGCATGGAAAATTCACTTCTATTGTCAGAAGTTCTTTTTATTAGTGTAGAGGTTTTACCCGATCCTTCATTATCTTCTTACCTGTATATTTGATATTCAGTCTCTTTTAGAGAAAAAAATCTGTGATTATAATTGTTCTGAGCTGACAGATACACTTCCACTTGAGATTTTCCTTTGCCTGCTCTAGTTTCAGTCAAAATGTAGAGGCCGACTGCAGGCTCTAAGTCCAGTTGCAGCTCTTCTGCATAATAATAGAACATAAAGAAAAATGGTCTGTAGTGACAACTCCATGTACTTCATCCTGAAGGTTTGTTACCATAAAATTACTGAAAGAAACTGAAGCAAAGTGATGTGATATTCAAAAAGAGTATTGGGTATGCTGAACTGCATAGATATCAAGGAGTTCTGCAAGGAGAGAGCAAAACCCAAATGAGAATAAACAATGGTAATCTTAAGATTCCTTTTTCCCCTTATTCAGTGTATGGTATTTTCTCAGTAGGATAAGGTTGTACTTTGCCTGTTTTGGCAGCATGCAAATTGGAAGTATGGGCACAGTAGAGATAATTTCTGAGAGCTTTCCAAAGGCCTTTGAAACGACCTTCTTCTGCTAAGTAGGATGGACTGGTGCCTGAGGGGGTACCATGACGCTGGAAAGTAAATCGCTAACCATGGTATAAACTGTTGAAAGTTCATCATCCCTTTCTAGGGATGCTGCCAAGCTGAATGTGTTTGCATGTGCTTGGAGTATGTGAGAGTTTTCAGTGGCATCTTGGAGATTGCTTTAAGTTTCTCTGTTACGTAATTAACATTTTGTTTGCTAGTATTTATAGACCATTTGTGTAGGGAATACATTTGTCTGTATACCAGCACTCACATTTCTAGCTGTCTGCAGAGATACGACTAAACCATAAGAAACAAGCTCTGTTTTGATGAGTGAGCTATGAACCCAGGTACTCGAGAACTGTCCATGAGTGTGGCACTGTACTCAATGGCTGCCATTTCATCTCACTAGTTCAGGCAAATGTAGTTATTTATGTTGTAAGAATAGTTTCGTTTTCTAAACAAAGCCTGTTTTTGTTTGGTGTCACTTCCATATGCCAGCCACAAGATGTCCTCCTTAATAAATCCAAGAGCAGGTGGGAAGCAGATGACTTGAAGCACCAAGTGTGTCTTCTGGATCCCCCTCAACACTAATCCAATTCCTAAAAGGAAAGCAAATAAATTCAGCAGAGTTTGATGACAGGAGTTACCCTGCTTGGAGAATTAACACTCCACAGTGCTTAGGCAGCTCAACTCCCAAGAAAGGCAAAGACTGGACTAGAGGAAAGCCTTAGGGATGTTAAGCACAGATTTCAAAGCAGAAGGAATGAGAGCAAAGGGGGCGTGGAAGACTGTCATTTCTAGTAAAATCAGAAGTTCCTCCATTTTCCTTTTCTCTCCTGGCAGCTCCTTGGGCCATCGGCCTTGACTTCAATTGCTGTATTCCTTTTTCTTTTGCCTCTGAATTTTTTGATCACCAAGAAGAGGAGTCATTTCCAGGTACCTTTTGCTTCATAAAAAGGAATTTTTTTACTAACATGAATTACGCTAGGATTCCACTTCAAAATCTAAGTTAAAGGCTCCCATGGTCTCCTGTGGAAGGATTACATGTACCCCAAGGCTACAGAAAAAATCAAAGGCTGATGATTACAATAGGCAAGTTGTTAAGCTTTGCACTGGTGTGTATCACTATCATTTGGCTTTAAGTGATGGGTTAATATTTATTATTCATGATGACTATGACTTTCTCTAGTAACCTAGGAGAATTCAAAGCCTACAAATTTACTTGAGGTTTAAAGTGAGCTCTTCTGCCTTTTACTTCTGTTTTTCACTTTGTGTCTGCTGACCTTTTCTGGTTTTGTATGTATTGCCAGTAAAAATGATGCTCTAAAGAAGAAAAGCAAAATATCTCCCAGCCTCAAAGATGTACAAGCAAGAGAGCATACACAGTTCAACTGCAGGGAAGTGTATTCAGAGCTCATAGGCAGGATTAAGATGTTTTTTCAGAACAATTGTGCAGTTATACATTTAACCAATTAAATGCCAAACATTTATTACAGGAGGCCCAGATGAAGCATAAAGACAAGCGGGCCAAGCTTACCAATGCTATTCTTAGTGACATTAAAGTAATCAAACTCTACGGTTGGGAAAAAACCTTCATGGAGAAAGTGCATGCTATCCGGAGGCAAGAACTTCAGGCTCTAAAAAGATCTCAGATTCTCTTTTCAGCATCTCTAGCTTCTTTCCATTCATCAACTTTCCTGGTGAGTGGTTCAACTTCCTACACAAAACATGCACTGTTACTTTCACTTCTCTTTGTGGTCCTGTCTGGACAGAATTTTCCTGTTGGACAGCTAAAGATAATGTCTGTGTGGAGCTCCTGTTGGTCTCAGAGGAGCTGAGCCCCAGTGAAGCAACCACACGGATTTTTACTGCCCTAACAGTTCTGTGGACATGTCACCTTGTCTCATGATATGCTGTAAGCAGATGAAGTCTGATCTGTAAGAACCACCTGGAGACCTCCAGCTACACAGAGTTCATAACACAGTCAGTATCTGCACAAGCCACTTTTGCTTATACTGCTGGAGGTCAGCCATGTATGTCTTTAATGGAAGATGGCTGTGTTTTCATCTTACTGT
Source organism: Oreortyx pictus (assembly GCA_036925125.1). Lineage (NCBI taxonomy): Eukaryota > Metazoa > Chordata > Aves > Galliformes > Odontophoridae > Oreortyx > Oreortyx pictus. The sequence continues at coordinate 9,514,181 of JAUPFR010000017.1, forward strand.
GATTGCAGCACCAAAACTTCCTTAAAGCAGAACAAACATCAAATAATCACACTGGGTTTATCACCAACATGCAAGACCTTGCCTGTGATATCTGCAGGACAGCAGTACAACATATATGGATGACAGCCTAAGTTTAACTAAATGAATTCCAGAGCATTTAGAAAGGGATCTGCCACTTATGAATCATTCTCATTTCCTTGTCTGAAGCAAATGGTTTTGTCTTGCTCCCTTCCAGATTGCATTTGTCATGTTTGCTGTCTACACGCTGGTGGATAACACACACATCCTGGATGCTCAGAAGGCCTTTGTATCTTTAACACTGATCAACATTCTGAACACTGCACACTCGTTCCTGCCATTCTCCATAAATGCTGCTGTCCAGGTCAGCTGCAAGCTGTATTTCTCTCTGTCTACAAGTGTTTTTTTACATATCACCATTAAAAGGTAAAGGTAGGAATGTCTTATGGCTTTGAGACTCAGGCCAGGTATTTCATTGCTGTTTTGAAACAGTGAAGCACAAGGACTTGGAGCTAAAAGTATTTTTAAGTACTGTTTTTCAGAACGATTCCATATATTGACAAAATAGTCCCCAGGAATAACTCAATAATCTTTCAGGGACATATAAATATCGTGTTGTAGGATGCAGGGTTCTAATGCCTTTTCTGTTGGGCAGCGTCTGTGCTTCACTTCTCCTGGAAGACCCATTAGTCTTAAATTACAAAATAGACCCCAGATGGGCTTATAGTTCCATTTTTAATCACAGAGATCAGAACAGAGGGAAGAAGTCTCTACGGCAGATCAGGGAAGCTATGATGGACCCAGAGATAAAAGCAAATCATTTTTCAGTGAGAAATCGGGAAATTGCACTTCCTTCTTGCACCACAAGAAGGCTGTCATGACTTCATATACAGGAGCGATTGCTGAAAAAATGCAAGATGAATTTGGGGAAAAAAGCAGCAATATCAAACATGTGAACAGTAAAAAAAAAAAACACATGGAAGAACAACTTTTTTGATGAGCTAAGTGAAACTAAGGCAATTAACTTAGGGAAGAGCTCCATTTGTCCATCTCAGCCCACAGCATCTGCAACACAGCAGCTAGTTAGAGAACTTCAGTGGGTTTTCTGGTTGAGTCTTTTAGTTGTAGTTCCCTTTCTATTCTAAATCTTAGCGTTTGTGTGCTTCTTCATTTCAGGCCAAAGTTTCTTTAAAACGCTTAGCAGCTTTTCTGAATCTGGAAGAACTGAATCCTGAGAGGTCAGACAGAAACACTCCTGACTGTGGTGAGCTTTTGTGTTAGTATTGTTGCCTTACAAGAGGAGTAGCTAGCACTGTTCAGCTTCCACTATGGTGCCTGCCATAGGAGAGAGCCAAGAGTGAAAATTATTTGCCTCTTACCATCATTTTTTTTCTGAGGCCTAGTAATTTCTTAACAGTGAAATCTAGTCTGGTAATCAGCCTCTTCTTTTGATACTTAAGGTTAATTTTGTATAATATAAAGTACATACTCAAACATAAAAACACACAAAGAGGGATGTTTTCTGTACTTACCTTTGAATTTACATATGTTCTGTTTCTCCTCATATTTTAGTACAGGCAAGTATCATTGTAAGAAATGGAACTTTCTGCTGGAGCAAAGACACTTCTCCTTGTCTTAGAAGGTACAGCCTCAAGCGTAGTCTACTCAGTTCTGTAGGTCAGAGTGGGAGCTGAATGAATGAATTCTTCAGGGCCCAAAGTGAAACCAGTGTGGAATACAAACATGTTTCTGAGTTTGCTTCATATTTCACATTGAATTCTGAGAATTATTAAGTCAGAAAAAATGTATTCTTGTTTCTATTCCTGTCATAATGAGAGCACAGAAATGGGAAGGACACCATATCTAGATATTGCCTTAACACATAGAGACTGTGCTTACATAATTATCTGTTGAAATGTGGAATTAGATCGAAAAGAAGTGGAATTGGTGGGGTATAATCACTACGTGCTTATTTCAAAAGGCGCTGCAGTTTTAGAGAAGAAACTGTTGAAAAGTACTATCCAATGCTTTGGGGTAGTCGGTATTCAGAGTGGAGGTCTGTGTCTTCAATCTTGGTTTGAAATCCAAATGCAGAGATGGATGATGACTTTGGCTGAACGTGTCTCTTGTGGGATGAATCCCACAAGATGTTAACATAACAAAAGGAATAAGCCTGTGAAACTGTATGAAATTAGAAGTATGTTTTTTTTACTGCTGCATCACAACAGCAATTATTTTGCTTGTTTTCTTTTAGGAAGTGTATTTAAGAGGTGGTCAGAGTGATCAGGGAGGTGTGTGGGGGGTGTCTCCTCTCTCTATAGGATAGATCTTACTGTGCCACAAGGCTCCTTGCTTGCTGTAGTTGGCCAAGTGGGTGCTGGAAAGTCCTCCCTGCTGTCAGCTTTACTCGGTGACCTGGAAAAGATGGATGGCTGCGTGACTATGAAGGTAGATTTTTCCTTGAGCATTTGTTTTTAATTACATTCAAGAACAATAAGGCATAAACTAAGGCATCAAGTACTTGATGAAAACTCACTGAACATTAATGAAGGCTATAGCATAGCAGTCTACATTTAATCACTGAGAGGTGCTTAAGACTTCTTTAATGAGCCTGGTTCTTAGGAGTGGGACCTAGAACAGGACTTTGGAGATCCAGTTCCATTTCCTACATTGACAGTAAGCTGTAGTGGCATCGTGGTTAAGTTATGTTGCTTGCACCTGTTTCTTCCTTTGTAAAAGAGCAGAGTGAGGACCCTTTTGTTTTGCAAAGCATTCTTAGTCACTGCATATTTCTAACTGGGAGGCTGTTTCTTCAAAGACAGGTTCACAAAGTACCAGGTTGTGCTTATGAGAAAGAGATGATTGGTAACATTCTTCTGTTTGTGCTTTTATAGGGCACAGTAGCTTACGTCCCCCAGCAATCTTGGATACAGAATGCTTCAGTGGAAGATAATATTCTGTTTGGGAAGGAGATGGATGAAACATGGTTTAGTAGTGTGGTTGATGCTTGTGCATTGCAACCTGATTTGGAGAGCTTCCCTGCAGGACAGAAGAGTGAAATAGGAGAGAAGGTACTGGGCTAGTTTTATGGAAAAGTTACTAAAACATGAGTAACTACAATTTTGCATATCCTGCATAAAACACCAAGAAGGGGATTCAATTTGCAAAGGCAGGTACTCAGGAATTTCTGAAAAGTTGGGCTATAATTTAAAGGGGTCTCATCAAGCCCACCTCTTAATAGTTAAGCTAACCAGAGAGATGAGCAATACTTCAGCCATAGTAAGCAAATCCAGGTCATTCATCAGTCCTCCGTGCCTCAGCATCTCAAGAGCCCAATTTGGTGGGAGGGAGAGAGAGGAGAGAGACAGTCATTTGATAATAAGCAACTCCTAAAATCTCAGTGTAAAAGGAGTCATGAGTTGACAAATATGCTATAGCATAATAATAAACAGCATCAATGCATTTTTACAGGGGATAAATATTTCTGGAGGACAGAAACAAAGAGTAAGCCTCGCTCGTGCTGTGTACCAGAGGTCTTCAGTTTACCTCCTAGATGATCCCCTCTCTGCTGTTGATGCCCACGTTGGACAGCACATTTTTGAACATGTTCTTGGACCCAATGGTTTACTGAAGGACAAGGTTTGTTACAAATTCTGTAAAACTGCAGAAGACATCAAAATGTATTCAGCCTTAAAGATCTCACAAGTGTTTCCCATCATGCGGGTTACTTTATCAAAGGCTCACAGTTTTTTTTTATTTATGCTAGTGGCAAAACTAGCCACTATACTTCTCATATAGTCTCACTTCATCATAATATCTCAACCTATCGTTTTTGATGGCAGCACCTTTATAGTTTCTCATCACCCTGTTCATCACCTAAAACTTCAGTCTTAAGAGCCATCTCAAACTTCCTTTCTTCTTTGCATTTGGTTGCATTTTGGTATACTTTAGTATTTCTCTGCTGTCAGACAATATGATAAATGTGGATGCATAAGAAGGGATGATGGGGCACCTCTATTTTTTTAATGTTATAAATTGACACTGTAATTTTATTCAGGCTGAAAAAGTTTTTAGACACAAATTTCTTTCTGAAATACTGATATCAGTGATTGAACATGATGGACTCCTGTTACCAACATTCTCCTTAGAAGCTTCAGCCTGAGTAGAATCAACATGGGACAGGTCAGTGAACCCTGCATAAAGCCCTCATACGTGATGCTGTCCTGAAAGATCAGGGATCAGTTCCCATCTTTGCTTTTTCTATCCCATGCATGACACAGACCAAGTTGGTTCACACCTCTCCACCCATACTTTTCACACTCCTTAGAGTTTTCCACGTACGAAGCCACATTACAAAGATAAACTTTGACAAAGAGACACTCAGAAGAGACAAGAGTAAAGAAAGACATTCTCACATTACTAAAAGTTACAGCTCTGAGGATGTCTTAGAAGACAGTGAATTGCAGCAGCCCATGTGAACAGGGGAACACCAGAACAATTTAACTGTTCCATCTTTATTCAGACTCGTGTTCTTGTGACTCACATGATCAGCGTTTTGCAGCAAGTGGACAACATTGTTGTTTTGGTGGATGGAACGATTGCAGAAATCGGTTCCTACCAAGAACTTTCACAGAGAAACGGGGCTTTTGCTGAGTTTCTTCAGTCACACAGTGCTGCAGAAGAGAAGGCACGCTCTGGTTTTCCAGGTAATGCAAATTAAAAGGAATTGTTTTTTCCCAGACATACCGTTCTTGTTTCCTTAATGTTATACTTAATGAACTGGGGGTCTGCTGCTATTAACAGCTGGGAAGAGGGAAAAGAACAAAACTGGAAAAGACAATCTGAAGTTTTGTTCTGTGAAGGACATTCTGAGCAGGGATACCATCACAGCAAGTTGTCACTTTTAGTGGGAAAAATGCCAGTCAAATTATCTGAGTCATCACCTCGGAACTGGTTTTTTGATTTTCTTCTTAGCAGAGAACAATTGTGCACTTAACGTAATTACCAACTATATGTGTAATTTTTCACTTTGATATTTCATCCCTATGAACAATTATTTGTAATCTTTTCTCTCTTCTACCAGTTTCTCAGAGGCTGTAACAGGATAAAATAGTATTAAAAAGCACTTAGAGGAAACAGTGCATTTATTTTTACAGCTACAGGGGACATCAGAGACACCATCACCTCAAGAAACAATCCATCAGAGGACAAGCTCTTTAGGTAAGTTTAAAGCTGTTTCAGATACCAAAGAATTTGCTCTGAAAGCCTACAAGAGTTTCTTAATGAGTATGAAAAAGGTTTGGGATTGGTCTTCAGTAATAACAGCAAACAAGCAAAACTGAAGAACAAGTAAGGAACAGCTTTCTAATGTGGATGTTTACAAACATTTCTTCCTTATTTCACTTGGAGCCAGAATTTGTCCTAGAGCTCAGTAGTAGGCATGGTGATACATCTGCCTGCTGCTCACTTCCTGGTAGAGTTGTAAGGTCTGACTTGTTTCACACCGGCTACAGCTAGCCAACACTCAAAGCTTCTGTTTGTTATTAGCTATGCTTGACAGAGCTCAGTGCATGTGACACATGAACAATTCCTTGGGTCACTCTGGAGGACTCCCAAAACAACACCCTTTAAAATAAATAAGCATCACTATAGAGGAGAAGAACAAGGGTAAGCATGTTTCTCCAATTTTCACATCCCATTTGACGCTGGGAGAAGTGCACAACTACTTTAGGAAACATTAAAAATGTGCTCTAGGGAAGAAGGAAGAGCAGTTCAGCTTTACTCTCTGCAAATAAACATACACGATGGTAGGATTTTCTGGATATAAATACTTTCTAAAAGCCTCACTGCCTTAGGCTAAAAAGTGAAAGGATTTTTGTTTTCTTTATAAAGTGATAATGCAGTCAAATCTTCTGCTATGGGAAGGAAGACCATTCCTGTAAGTCAGAACTGTACTACTGCTGAAGTCACTGAAGGAAGATTAACCAGGGGAGAGAAAACTCAGCAGGGCAGGGTAAGCACTGCACTTTTCCTCTGTGGATGAAGACAGGTATTACGGGTTTACTACTGACCCACTCACAGAAGGTGGGTCAGCTCTCTGCCAAAATTAAACAAGTGCAGCTCCACAGAACTCATCTAAGCTGTATAAATCTGCCCTATAATTAAGCACTATAATTTCAGCACTATTTTATATAGCACCTTCTGTGCAAACCGTACCTCATACATAGCCCAATCTAAGCACTTGTTTGAAAATTACATCTATGCTGCAGAAAACACATTATGGGAACGAGAGAGAAAAAAGTAATTTATGATTACTTAGGATTTGAGATCCTGATTATGATCCTGATTCAAGAGTTGACCTGAAGGGAGAAGATAACTGAGGCAGTCAGGGTAAATGGGTGTAGAGGATACAAGAGTACAGATTACAAGTGACTTGTAGCCTTGTGTCTTCCTGCAGACTCTTTAGGCTGGTGAGAAAGGGTGTTCTCATCTTGCCCAAGAGGAACATTTCAAAAGGACAAGGCAAGAAGGGTACTAAATAAGCAAAGAAACAGATGTGGGATTCCAGTTAGGAGGAGTCAGTCATGGATAGGATGTATACTCAGGACATGTTACAGTTGTAAAATGTGGAGAGAAAAGAATAACTGAAACTACATACTGCTACTGTTAGAGTTGAGGAAGATGTCAGATACATGAAAAGGGGACCGCACTAAGCTTGAAGAAGCAGAGTATTAGGCAGATTGGGATCTCCTCAACTCTTCCACTCAGCAGTTAGTCCTGTGAGCAGTCAGTAGGAGACATACCAGCCCTCATTCACACCTACAACAAACATAAATCATTGCCCAGCATAGTGAAAGCCTCATCTACACTAATCTACATTCCAGCAGTAACACCAGCTTAACACAACAACATTCATCAGTTGCCTATAATTACTGGTTAACATCATAGTATGACTCCATTATTCATCCACCTGGAAAACAAAATCATTTTTACTATGGTTCAAAACATATAACTAAGTAGATACGCCCTAATAAATCATTCCTTGCCTCAGAGCTTTTTTTCCTTGCTAACAAGCTTGATCCCTCCAACTATTATTTTTTCTTCCTAATTGTTTTACTCTAGGTTAATGCTTCTGTTTATGCAGCCTACCTGAGGGTGACAGGCTTACCACTGTGTGCCTACATCATTTTGTTGTTCACATGTCAGCAAGGTATATCATTTTTTCGTGGCTACTGGCTCAGCATGTGGACAGAAGACCCTGTACACAATGGTACACAACAACACACGGAGTTAAGAGTTGGAGTCTTTGGTGCACTAGGAGTCATTCAAGGTTTGTTTAACTTCTCACCCAATTAAGTGTTTCCATCTTGATTTCCCATATTTAGGATATTTTTCCTCACAGCACAGGCAAGCACAATACCCATGGTATCCATCCATCTCCTGAGTTCTTGGCATCAGTCCTAAAAGTTTGGCACGGGACCTAACACTAGAGGCTCTGACACACAGAGAATTTTTAAGGGATCTAAACAGTATTTCCAGTGTTACTGCATGAAATTCCACCTCACAGTATGCTAGAAGTGTTCTGTGTCTTCTAGTAGACCATGATAGTGTCTTCACTTCCTGCTGGAAATGTATGACCTGGACCCTTAGCAAAAAAAAAAAAAAAAAAGAAAAAAAATAAGCAATGAACTTCATTTTTCCAACCCATGCCCTTGTATCCAACATCAGATCCTGAGGCATAGCTTGACCAAAGAGAGAGTCAGTTCCTTTCACTAATATAACATTCACACTAAATGAAAAGTCATGATCTCACAGAAGGGATTTCTGAAGCAACGTTTTTCAGACCCAGTAATAATAATTATTTTTAAAATTACAGCTCTTGTCAGATTTGCATCCACAGCAGCAGTCTTTCTGGGCGGCATGTTAGCTTCACACAGGCTGTTTCTGCAGTTGCTGAGGAACGTTGCTAGATCCCCAACAGTATTCTTTGAGGAGACACCCATTGGAAACTTGCTGAACCGCTTCTCCAGAGAGATGGATGCCATTGATTCTATCATCCCTGACAAGCTGAAGTCCTTACTGGGATTCTTCTTCAATTTGCTTGAGATCTACCTTGTGATTATAGTGGCTACACCAAAGGCAGCAATGGCCATAGTGCCCTTGACAGCTTTTTATGCTGTATTCCAGGTAGGAACTTGTATGCAGGAGAACAGCATGGCCATATCTCTGTTTCCACTTCTCAGGGGCTGAGACATGCAGAAACTCGCTTCATAATCTCCAATTGCATCTGAACAAGAATAGCATCAACTCTTCCCACATAACCTCAAGCTTCTCAACCTTCCAAAGCGCAGTCTCTGGAATGAAGAGACTTTTAAGGTTTTATTGTCCAAATCAAATCTGCTCTGGGACTATACATTCCTCATCTCCATTAGTGTAAATGAAATCATATTAAGACCAAAGGCATTTTTCCTTTCCTCCAGAATTCCTGTCCTGCTTTTTGTAATACAGCCATGAATGCCAAGCAGCTCTCTCCCATTTAGCTCAAATGCTCTGCCAGGTGAGACTGAATAGAAGGAAGGGAATGTAAAAGTGCAAGCATGCCTCCATTCTCTGTCAGGCAAAGGGCTGATCTACAGTAGAAATCAAGAATGAGTTTAGAGGCTTCATGAGTTAAAAGTGCCTTGGCCTTCTTTCATTACCCAACTGTGGGGTTATTCTTAATGATGACAGGACATAACACAGGCAGAAACACTGCCTCACCTTTTAAGGGCATCTTCTGCCTGCCCATTAGGTTTTATGACAGTAGGACAGTACATACTGTTGCACTTGTTGAGCCCTTTCCAAATGTTCTATGGAGCATCTCAAAAGAGATGTTAACTGCCTGCTCACTTCTCTTCCCATTTCCCTTTGTGCCAGCATTTCTATGTCATCACCTCCTGCCAGCTGAGACGAATGGAGGCTGCCAGCAGATCACCAATCTACTCCCACATTTCAGAAACCTTCCAGGGGAGTAGTGTGATCCGTGCTTACAAGGACCAGGAGAGGTTTATTTTGAAAAGCAACTTCCTGGTGGATGAGAATCTGAGAATATGCTTCCCTGGAGCAGTTGCTGACAGGTACAAATCTGCAGGGTAGAGGAAATCAAAGTTTACTGACATGGCCCTTGTGAGTTGCAAGAGCTGTTCAAGGGGTAGGTTTGGAGGTACTCAGAGTATGAGACACTGATGCAGCATCCTGATGGTAGGATAAGCTCTTACATTTATCACTCATAACACACTCCTCTCTGGCAGTGTGCTCCTCACACAACCAGTACGCTCCTTCTCTGTTGTATGACTGAGAGGATGTGCTCCCATGTGGCTAGAGGTATCATCCCATGTTCTAAATGCAAGAAGCTACAGTACATACCCAGAGAGACCCATTATTACATGACAGTGCTATATGCAGAATCCATCAACCTCCCGTCATGAGCAGGTGAGGAGTGGCAGAGAAAAGTCAGACCAATTAATTGAAGAAATTGTGCTAGCTGCTCATCCAACCACCCTTGGATGAAATCCTAACAGAGACCACAGTTTGGACAGACTGGAGTCACTCACAAGCTACAAGGCAGATGATAAGAGCAGTAAGGTCATGGCAAGGTCTTTGTTGTACACTCTGTACCCCAGCAGTTCCACAATTGTTTTGAAAACAAGACACTGTGGGGGAAAATGTAGCAGGGCACCCAGGAACAGCTCAGCAATCTTCTCTTGCAGGTGGCTTGCAACAAACCTGGAGTTTCTAGGCAATGGCATTGTATTATTTGCAGCACTATTTGCAGCAATTGGCAGAACACATCTTAGTCCAGGAACTGCAGGCTTCTCCGTTTCATATGCTCTTCAGGTAACAGTAGTAATACCATGCTTACATTGCACCAAAATTATATTTCTGCTACCATTTCTTTCTCTAAGAAATAATGAATTCTTTCTGTAGTTTTCTTTATCCCTTCTCCCAAACTCTGCTTTTATTGCAGGCCCTTCAGATACAAGGGACCATATAACATATGCAGCAGCTATCATCTTTTTCCTCCTGCATCTGACCTCACACTTCAGTCACAGTGCACTCCAAGCACCTGAAGAACATTCTTCAGTGCGTCTTATTTGCTTGTAGACCAGCTACAGAACAGCCTAAGGAAGAGTCACACTACTTTTAGCACCCAAACAGTAGCATTTCAGAGGGAGCTCTTTAACAAAGCCTTATAACCACAGAGCCTTGTCAAAGATTATTTTTTAGCCTTTGAAGGGATAATTTCTCAAGTAATTAGTTGATGAGGATGTCTTTATAAATACACACTAAAACAACATGACAGGTACCTTGGGTGCACACATCAGAGTTCTTTTATCTGCCTTAATGTTTCTGCTACTTTCTGCTAGATAACTGGTGTTCTGAACTGGATGGTGCGCTCCTGGACAGAAATTGAAAACAACATTGTTTCTGTGGAGAGAGTGAGTGAATACTCCAGGACTCCTAAAGAGGTAGCAGCCACTTTGTTATCTGGTGCTAGTCAGGTCAACTTCACTGCCAATCAAATCAGAATTTTACTGTTCCGTTTTTGCCTTTCTAAAAGGTGTTATGTTTCCTTTAAAACACTGTAGCATTTAGTTTTAATCCAACTTACTAGGCTTGTTTTACAAACTCTCATCACTGTATTTGCTTATGACATTAGATTTGTCATTAAAATAGCTTCTCTTGTTAACAGTCATGGAACGAATGAGCCATGTTTTCTGCCCATATTTGGGCTTTGTATTTACTGTGCAAGTTCAGATGCATTTTTGATAACTGATGACTACTAGACAGCCTTTTAGCCACTAAGAATCTCCAGTGAAATCATTTTTACTCTGTAATCATTATAGTTATTTCTTCCGTATGCTGTCCTGATTATTGTATCTTTCACAGTCATGTATAGAGACAATTTTTTTCATTGAAAAAAATATCACAACTCTGATATGCAAATAAATGCTTATTCCTGTTTTCAGTTGAGATGACTGGGATCTCTACACAAAGTAAAAAGCCACATTTGCAGTAAGAAAGTTAGAGGCTTTTTTCTCTTTTGGAAATAGTAAACTGATCAGAAGGAATATGGCATAGATGTCTTCATAGGATTCCTGTTTCAGTAAGGCTAATCACTTGGTTATTTAAATCAGCTTTATACACTGATGATCGTTCTCATCTGTCTAGGCACCCTGGACTCTAAGTAACAAACTTCAAGGTCAAGTTTGGCTTACTGAAGGAAGAATTGAATTTAGAAACTATAGTTTACAATACAGGCCAAATTTGGAGTTAGCTCTGAAGAACATCAATCTAACCATCAATGGAAAAGAGAAGGTAAGTAAGAGCTTTCAGAAGAGCCAGAGTATGAACAGTGTTCTGCAGTGATGAGATGTGGGCAGATACAGTCCCTGTTCTACATCAATAACCTGTAAGCATGAAAACTGTGGTAAGGTATGAGCCCTTCTCTGTCAATCACACAGTATGCACCTTGCAGTAAAAAGCAGTGTTTCCAGGATTGCTCCATGCACTGTACATTTTTCTGAGTGGAATTTTATTTCACAAAGGATTAGCAGAGTTACAGCAAAGAAATTTCACTTTCAAAGAATCACAGAATCGTAAATTTCTACACCAATGCCCTGTTCCAGATGGCGAGTCTTGCAGTTGGTAATTTCCATTAGAGGCTTTCAGGACTGACTTTCATACAAAACAATCACAAATTTGAAATGATTTAAGAATGCCTTGAACAGCCCTACAAAATTGATCTGTGCAAGACCATCCACTTCAAAGGCTGTACACCAGCCAAGAACAACTACCTACAGACAGGTCTTCCCAACTATGAAAAACAATAAACATTAAAGATTTACACTGCACTTCACAGATTGGCATAACAGGAAGAACAGGAGCTGGAAAGTCTACTCTCACTGTAGGACTGCTGCGATTAGTGGAAGCTGCAGAGGGAGCAATCCTAATTGATGGACAAGATATTGCTCAACTAGGTCTCCACGACCTTAGAATGAAGATAACTGTCATCCCCCAGGTATGAAATTAATTTCCAGAATTTTCCTGCAGAGCAATAAACCTTAGGAGGGGTTTAGAAAGAGTCTGTGAGAAGGGGAAACATTCAGAAATTTCCATTGGAAATAACCTCGACCATTCTAGTCTCCAACTCCATATAAAATTATTCACAGATTCATACTTGGCAGAGAACCAGAAAGCCCCTTTATGTAATTTATTTCAGGAGTTGTTTGTGTCTCTGTGTTCAGGATCCAGTTTTGTTTTCTGGCACTCTAAGAATGAATCTTGACCCATTAAACCAATATACTGATGCAGACATCTGGACAGCTTTGGAACTGACTCAGCTCAAGAACTTTGTTGCAGATTTGCCAGATAAGCTGGAATATAAGTGCACTGACCAAGGGGAAAACCTAAGGTACCTTATCTTCAAAAAGACAGTGGCAGGGCAGTACCAGCATGGGCCAGGAGGATGTACAGCTAGCAGGACAAGGAGTCTAATCTATAATAAGTAAATAAATAGGGGTTGGGGGTGGGAGGGTGGAGACTGTACCCATACTGCAAATTACTGCATGATTGGCATATTCGATAGCATTAAATAATTAAGAGTAGAGAACCTTTAAGACTGAATCACTGTAACTTGTATTTGTGCAGTGCTCTACATGCTGAAATGCTTCAAGTGCAGTTCTCCTGAGTGCTACAGAAATACACACCTTCTGCTTTCTTAGCTTCTTGTTTCATACTGTTATCTGCAGTGCCACAGCCTAAATCACCCTTTCATTATCAAGTTCAAACTAATCATGTCCTCTGTCCACAGGTAAAAATGACTGCTGCTTTTTATTTACCATCCCTCTTCTTACTTGCAGCACTGGTCAGAAACAGCTGGTTTGTCTGGCCAGAGCACTTCTTCAGAAAGCCAAAGTCCTTATTCTAGATGAGGCCACAGCAGCAATAGATACAGAAACTGACCTTCAGATTCAGTCTGCCCTGAGAACTCAATTCAAAGACAGCACAGTGTTAACAATAGCTCACCGGATAAATACCATCATGGACTGTGACAGGTAATATTTTCAGGCACTTTCCTAAGGGGGAAGGAAAACTTAGGCAGCCTCTATGAACCAGACAAAGCCCCAGAAAACAACAATTCTGTCCTTTACTTGCTTAACCCTGACTAGCCACCAGTAGCATAACTGAAGATTATTTATGCCTACACAATGCATTTCAAGCTGTATCATACCCTTTTTCATGTAGTACTACAATTTATTTCAGAAATGGGTATCAACAGCTAAGCTTATTGCAGTTCCAACTGTCCTCCTGAACTTATGCTTCTATTTCAATGTTCACAGGATTTTAGTCTTGGAAAATGGTCGGATAGCTGAATTTGATACTCCGAAACAATTAATAGCTCAGAAAGGACTATTCTACAAACTAATGGAAGAATCAGGTCTTGCTTGACTGAGTCATGGAGTACACCATAACACCACCACTATCATGAGTGATTGATCTGCTAATTGAGTTATCTTGGTTTTATTCTAAAGTGTCTGACATTCAACTACATCTTTTTCGAGCTCTATCTGCAGTGAGTAGATGAAAAGGGAACACCTGAGATACATTACTTCCTTAGGAAACTGAGCCATTCTGTTTTCATTATGATCCCCGATACCAAACCTCACTCTTCTCTGGAAAATGAGAGTCAGAATCTTCAACTTAAGCACCTTACTGCTTTTATGGTATAAAAACAAACCAAAAGACCAGAACATTTCCCATTTATTCTATAAATCCAGTCCAAATATACTGCCATACTTAAGGATTACGCAGATTATTTTGAAAAGCCAGTATTTCATGGAGAGTAAGAATTTAATTGGTAGCAAGCAAACTTAAATGCCTGGAGCTAAGTCTTAAGGACTGATCACCTAAGCACTGTTGTTAAACAACAGTGGTGGACTCCTAGTCAGCAGCTGGATCAAGTCACCCGAAGTGCAAAAACTCAGGGGAATCAGGAAGAAAAAGTGGGAGGCCACTAAGCAGGACAGCTGCCTGTTGTCACACCAATGACCACATTCATTCCATCTCCATACCTGTCTGCTTTGGATGGGATCTGACTGAATCATGCTGTGTGGAAGGCTGACAACTCACGAGGAAGGAGAGCCAGGTTAGACACAGAATGGAGTAACTGAGCTGTTGGAGGGCAGCAGAACATCATTTATCATATTTGAAGACTCAGAGCAGCCCTGCTGCCAGACACTAGCAAGTCACATTACAGTGCATCCAAACTCAGACACCAGTATTTCCAAACTGAATTTGGTCATGAGCAATTTGTGTGGAAGTGCCCTTCACCGATCCCTGCAGCACAACAGTCTGGCAGATGGACAAGGGTTCATGTTTCACCTGCTTCATTCCTGCCTTTCTCCTTGAGTGCAAGTTTACCTGTGTGTACCACCCTGGCACCACATCCCTCAGGTGTTACTTTAACAAATCAAAATGGCTGCCTGAAGCTACACGGGATTCCCACAGTACCAAGAGCTGCTGTCAGAGCTGCCCCCAAGTCTTTCCTCAGGGACTGCAACAGGACAACGTGGTGAACAAATCACACTGTGAAACACCTGTTTACCGTGACCTTTGTTAAAGCATTTCATTTACTAGAGAGATAAAATAAAAATCAAATCAAGTATTAAAATGGCTCAAATGAGGAGTAATGATAATGATAATGATGGGTGGGAGAAGTCAAATTCCTGCTACCTTACTGGAGTTAAAATACTAACGAAAAAAAAAAAGTGTTTGAAGAGAGTATTGTAAAGGCAGAGCCAAAAAGACTCAAACGCAAGGTAAGTCATGAGAACCCTAGAGGTTTATCAGTTGATCTCAAAGCAAGAGCATTTAAAACTAGTGAGATGTAAAGGAAGGTGTTCTGTTCAACTGAAGTCAAGGAGAAGCTGAAGTGCTGGTGCTGCTGGGCAGTACTGAAGGAGGCATCTTTTAACATACTATAATCTCTGGTATCAGTATATTATAAACGGTTGCTTTCCAGTCCTGAGTTGGTAATGAAGAAAGAAAGCAACAGAAGGAGAAATAATCAAAACACACTTTGACACTGGTAATCTTTGAGCAGGTGCTGTTTAGCTATTGCGAGCAAGCAAAAATACCATCAGCTTTCACACAGAAAGCTGTGCTGAAAGGGCAAAAGAAAAACAATTCCCAAAACTACATGTGACCACAAAAGAAAAAAACCCTAAACTAAAACCAATCTGTGTTTCAGATGAGTAAGAATCCACAGTTTTATGTCTAAACGGTATTGGTATTTTAAGTGACAAATGATGAACTCAAGTCTCACAGAAAAACACCCTTTTTTTTTTTTTTCCTTCACTTTTAAAGAGAACAAGCTCTTTTTGTAAAGTAGATGTAAAGTACATTCCTGGAAGAAGTGATCCATATTATAGAGCACAGAATGAAACAGAAAAGTAAACAGCCTTTCTCTAGGTAAGAACAAGGATGTTAAGTCTGGCCACTTTTGGGCCTGCTTGGTACTTGGCAGATTTTGCACCAAATGCACATAAATAGCCAATAATGTAGCCAAATAAGATTTCCAGTTTTTCTGCTGAATGAAATTAATTTTCTCTTTTATAGAAGAAAAAAAAGCAAACAAACCAAAACAAAAACAAAACCCTAACCTGTAGAGCTCATTGCCCTGGGCTGTAATACCACTGATTGTTGCTGGATGGCACCAAACTCTTTCATACTGGATCACAGAAAGGCTTGGGTCAGTGGCATGGAAGTCACATGCTACCATGCTAGGATTTCACTTACCCAGGACTTGAAATTGTCCAAGTACTAGAAGAGCATTAGGTACAAACAAACATAACAATGAAAACAGATTAAAAAAGGAAAATGCACTGTCTCTTACCTTGCAGCAACTTCTACCATTTTCTGCAATTGCTCCCAACAGCACTGCCTGCACAGATTGGTACAGACCTCTCCTTTCTACCTGAAAGCAGATCTCTTCTCAGCTGTACTACTCCTGCCTTAAGGCACTCTGAAAACTACAGGACACTGCTCATGCACACAGGTTCTGTGGAAAGAAAGTTGTATTTGTTATCTTCGCATGCAGTAAAGATTAGTTTAGAGTGACCCCCATCATGCATAATGCAGTGTCGTTCAGTTGCATTCAGATAAGATATTAATCATTTTTATGAGGACAGATGTGAAATCAGGATCATGAACCAATGGAACAATGGCACAAAGCACTGATGGGTGTTCTGTCCAAGCAAAGGCAACTGTGCTCCAGAGCTAGGACAGAACGATTTGTGCTTGCAAGTGTATGAATATAGAAAACTGGGAAAACAGTGACACGTATTAACAACCACTTAACTGAAAAGGAACAAAATGGAGAGCAGTATTCTGACCTTTTGTTGCATTATTTATAAAATTATCCACAAAATGCAGCCAGTCTTTTAGATGCACAGTACCTTCAATGATCACGAACAGCACGAGAATAGGGCTGAGAATAACCAATAACACCTTCTAGTGTACCCAGCTTGACATAGCAAATGCAGTTTAAGTCATTCTCACATGCACAACTCTACTCCAGACACCTGAAACAGCAGAAACTTAATTCTAAAATCTCTGTATTTCAAACAGACATTTATTCCAAGCACAGTTTCATTTTCACAGGACTTACTCGAATATGTTAAGGCTTGTAAATCTCAGTTATTTGAGAGTCGAGACACCATTAGGAACCTCTCTATTCCCAATTGCTCCAGTTTTTCTATCCATCACAAGGCTGGAAGAACAGCAAACCACCACCAGGATGTGCAGCAAACCACACAGACACCATGGACAAAGGATCTTCTCTACAGCACCTCCTATACTCATCTATCTTTATTACCTGTCTGCACAGCAAACTGCATTGCTCAGCTTCTTAGCTACCCTGACAACCTCCAAGCATCAGTTCTAAAAAGCCTGGTCAGTCTCAGCAGTACCAATAATTCCTGTTTTCAAGGCAAAACAGAAACAAAAATCCCACAAACCACCGAAGTTAACCCTTCGTCAAAAACAAAGCAAGGAATGACACATCACATTATCTTTCAAACTTTTTTTTTTTTTACTGCAAGTTCTTTGTAAATATTCATATAGTAATTACAAAAAATACCAAAGAAAATTTCAGTCTATTCAATTTCAGAGAGTCATAATAATTTACAAAAAAATAAATAGCTTTACTCTAAAGAAGACAATTGCCTAGTATTAAGGTCAACAACATCATACATAGAAGTCCACATTCTCAGAGTACTGAATATTTGGATCCATCTGGCTTCGTTTGCCTTTTTCCAGCATTTTCCTTTAAAATAAGACAAATGAAAATATGAGAAATAAAACTTTTCTTTCCACAGAAAACTGAACATTCAACAAAGACTTCAGAAACCAGACTCCACTGCTAACTGAATTGTTAGAGCTCTGACACACAACTTGAACAACAGAAAAACAGTTCTTTGCTTTTTGGGTTTTTTTGGTGTTGGTTTTTTGTTTGGTTTTTTTTTGGCTGGTTGTTGTTGATTATGACTACTGTCACAGAATAGTCTCCCAGATTAAGAGTCAACAGGAGCAGCATGAAGGGCGTTTCCTCAATGTAAGGCTAATGGTTCTGGACGTAGCAGAACTACTAAAGCACAGAACTGCCAAAGCCAGGGGTATCACAGTCAGCATCACACTGAGCCTGCAACCTCTGCTCAGGTTAGTCCTCACTTCTCAGCCTAGCCCTCACAGGCATAACCAGAATTCTCCACCTAAGTCAGAATTCCTGACTGAACCAGGTGTAAAATCACATACTGCAACAGACCAACTGATACAAGAACTGGGTTTTGGAGTGATCATCATTCCAAACATGCTTAAATACTGTTTTGAAGTTGTCTGTGCTTTTTTCACATCAGCACTACTGACATAGTGAACTTGCTGCTATACAGTGTAAACACATGTAAAATCTTTAGGAGAATGCATAGAAGCATTAACCATGTACAGTAAATGCCATGAGAAAATCTGGCACAAGCATTATTTCACAAGAACAAGATCTTTGGACGTTAGGACTATATGCCACAAAATGTTCCAAGTGCATATCACAATAGATGGCTCATCAAACGAGGAATCAGCAAACAAGTAAATAACTAGCATTTGCAAAAATACTTAAAACAAAAATGGGCTTCAGGACGTAAGAGCAGATGAAAAGAAAAAGCTTTTAAGAATTTCTCTGATGAATCACTCCACCTTACATTTGAGCATATAGTGACAGATGTCAGGCAAGAACTAAAAGACCATGAAGTGTTTTGCAGAGTTTATATGCTTCTCCTAAAGCTGGCTAAAATCAATACACAGGAGAAGAAAAAAATATTGCATTTTCACGTTACTTCCATTGCTGTGCTGTGGCTGACTTCATTAGGTCTGTAACCTAATTCACACCGGCTCAGGGGAAATTACATTTGTTTGAATGCATCACCTCCTCCTTCCCCATTCACATTCAAATCCTACGCCAATCCTGAGTCTTTGGCCATGCTATAGAAAAGGCCTTTTGCCTGAAGTAGGTTGTCCGGGCTATCACACTCCACCACTTCACCTCTGTCCAAGACTAAAACTCTGTAAAACAAGAAATTAAAAAGAAAGGTCACAAGAAGATGAATCCAGAACGTCAGTGAATACATAGTATATGTAGACAGAGAAATTAACAGTCACATAGCCACTCCATGCAAGGGAAGACAGTCAAAGTCAGTGCAGAGTTACGTGCTCTCTAAAATTCTGATGCCTCTTCTATCTGTGCCTAACTTAGGGCAAGACCCAGGAACAGATTCCTGTTGTCCTTCTTGCCTCCTTTCCCTATTCTGCCACAAACGGCACGATAGCAGCGCAACAAAGGGAACCACGGAGCTTCATGGGCCAGGCACAGCCAGTGTAAGCCACAATATACACAACCCATCTAAACCACAATTTCAGTAGCTCTATGGAGAGCTAAAAATACACTGCTCAACGTAGACGAGCATCACTGTGCTAGATAAAAGTAGAGCACGCTATAGGTCATACACACCATTCTTCAAGGCAGAAGAGTAAAAAGCATTACTTTACCTTGTATAATCCATGATTGTATTCAGACGATGTGCTATAGTTAGAACAGTACATTCTTCAAATTGAGATTTTATTGTTGACTGTATGAGGTTATCTGTCTCAAGATCTACAGCAGCTGTGGCTTCGTCTAGAACCAGGATTTTGGACTTCCTGAGCAGAGCTCGTGCCAGGCACACCAGCTGGCGCTGTCCCACACTGCATAGATGAGAGCATGGAGGGGGAAGAAAAAAAGTCACAATAAGTTCAGCACTGTTTTTCAAAGCCCAGCAATTCCCATAAGAACTCTTCTCAAGTATAAGCTTGGAAGCTGGAAAAATAGGTAACATCAGTCTTATTACCTCACTATAAAGTATGTAACAGCATCTGAACCATGACGTCCCGCCTGTGCCAAAATACAGCCAACGTAATAAAAGAGTACATTACAAATGGTCTAGATCACTGAATCAGTGCAGTGTTAAAAACTGGACTTCAAATGGTTTCTACAGACTCAACACATAACTCTGTTACAGTGCTAAAAGCAAGCTAACAACTCCCATAGAAAAGCTGCACCACTTGAGCACAAGCTATCATTAGTTCAGTGCAGCTACTATAAATAGCAGGCTGCTGCTACCAAAATCCTTTCCAGGACCACACGAGCTGGGAATTCAAATGTCACCACATTCTGAGTATTCCTTAAATTTAATTCCCAAATTTGAGAGTTTAAAGCATGTTAAAGAAAACCTAACTGGCTGTCTGCCTGGTCATGCATTAAGAACTCCTCCCTAAACTCTCATAAAAGATTAAAATGAACAACTACAAACAACAACCACCACCCACATACAAACAACACTGCTATTGCTAGGTTCCAAGTACCTTTTGTTCAAATTGAGCTCTAAGCTTTCTGTAAGTAGGAAGTCTGGCTGCAGGTTGGAGACCACACACACACTTAATTTTTAAGGGAAGCGCCATTTTTTTTTAAGCTTACCTGAGGTTTTCTCCACCTTCAGCACATTCATGATTAAGTTTATCAGGAAGGGACGACACAAAATTTTTTAGGTGAGCCAATTCCAAAGACCTCCAGATGTCTTCATCAGAGTGTTGGTCAAAAGGATCAAGATTCATACGCAGAGAACCAGAGAACAGTATTGGATCCTACTCACAGAAAAACACAATTGACAATCCACACAGAACACAGCAAGTGCTCCTAAATTTTTTCTTAAATAATGAAAGGAAAACAACATGTGCAGCTGCAGTTGCAAGGAAGCCAATCTACTCAACTAAGGAGTGAGACTTCACTTTTTCAGGCAATGAGCTAGACTGGGATGGTTATGCAGACCCCTGAAAGTGAAAAGTACTGTACACCTCACAATGCTTCAAGGTCAGAATGCTCTCCTTGCACAAAAGCCCAATAAGTGCACATAAAATCTTAAACAGCAACACATTCTTATGCTTTCATAAGCAGACTACACAATAACTTAAATTCTATTTCTAAAAAGTAGAGAACTAGCATCAGTGAACACTGATGTCTAAAAAAAACTCCAGAAAGCCCTCTATAAGTGCAACGCTTAAGACATTATAAGACATTATTTCTCCCCTACTAGTCAAAAGAACAACAGTCTGTAGGCTCCCATGGGCCACCTGAGCAGCTGTTCAGCTGGGATCAGATTTACTGCTCAGGCTAAGCTGTCAGTAGTGTTTAAATCATCAGCACAGGGTGCTGACAATGTCCATATATCCAATGACCACGGTTTTGCTTCCACACCACAACTCAAGTCATAACCAAGCTCCTAATGGTTACCCAACACAAGCAACCAAAGACAATCTGAGTAAAATGTTTTCAAGCCTACGAAGGAACACAGTAAAATGACTCAATTTCACAGCTACAAATTAGAAAAGGAATAAATATATTCCCTCCAGTACACTGAAGAAAGCACACTTACAGTATGAGCTCTGGTGAGGTCAGAATCCCATACCTACCTGAGGAATTATGGTTATCTTGAACCGCAAGTCATGGAGCCCTATCTTTGCAATATTAATTCCATCGATAATAATCTCTCCTTCAGCTGCTTCATTGATCCGAAACAAGCCTAAAGTAAGGGAGGATTTTCCAGCTCCTGTTCTTCCAACTATTCCTATCTGGTGAAAAGAAATACAGGAAGATCTTACATTAGGGCAGAGTTAAAGCATTTCCAAGATGCTACCCAAAGCAGATTGTATTGGAAGGTTGTTACATTTCTTGGACTATCAACACCCTAAAATAGTGCGACTAGGGGAAGCTAATCCAACAGGAAGAAAAAAAACAAACTAACAGAGGCTATGAAAATAAAAGGTGATCTCAAGACTGCAATCCACTCACAGAATTTTTCAATTTTATGGAAAGGCAGATGGAATCAGGTAAAGACAAAAGATGTCTTCATTATTCTATTTTTCTCTTTATGTATCTCAGTTAAATTTTTGACCTGGCCTTTATTTTCTCTTCTTCAAATTTAGAGCAAATTTATAGCAAAAGCACTCAGTTTCACACTAAATATTTTGCATCCCAGTTAGACTGAAGTCTTCAGTGATTCTTTTCTCTTTTCTATTCAAAAATGCTTTTTTAAAAACTGCTACTCTGGTTGATGCATCTCTTGGCATCTGCATTTCTACCCAGTCCTGAGGCAGTAATCTACCTCTACTTGTATGCAGAAAGCATGCACTCAGGAAAAAAATAAAAATAAAAATGTAAAAATAGTTGGATACCACAACCAAAGAGGCCTGATAGTAAATGCATCTCTCGAGTATATTGCATGCTCTCATACAAGAGCATACTATTATTAGACATCAAAGAATCCACTCAGACGGAAGTGCACATGATCATATGTGACAGCACTCAGTAGATATGCACACAAATCTATCTCCATCAGTTTGGCCAAAACCAGATGATCTGGTAAGTGCTCACTGCAGCTGCTAGTTACATTAAGACTGATCCTAAAAGAAACTCTTCTTGTTCTAAAGGACCAAAGACTAGCACTACAGAAAGGAGACCCTTCTTCGGATTATGTACGCATATTTATAATACAGTAAGGGTCTGCTATTAATTCAAAGTCATTACCTTTTCACCCCCATTTATGGTGATGTTTATATTTTTCAGAACCAAATCCAAGTCTTCCCGATAACGTAAACAAAAGCCTCTAAACTCGACCTTCCCCTCCTCAGGCCAGGTGCTCGCTGGGGCAGTTTCTTCAATACTCCATTCAGCCTGAAACAACCACACAAGAATATCTGATCACTTATTCCTTCAACTAGGCACAGGCTTGGAGGACTTAAAAGCAATTAAGAAAAGACCTCATTACTGTGTAACTTGCAAATGGAACTGTGATGACGATGATAGTGAAAGAAGAAAGAAAAAGCTGTCTGAAGGCAGATGAAATGGTATATGTAGCCAAGGGCTTTGCTAGAAAAAGTTTCCTCTTATAAATAGCACAATCACAGAGGCAGCACATATTTGGACAGTGTTGCTTGGACAGCATTTGCATGGTGTTTGTGTAACATACACAAGCCTGTCTAATGAGTACAACTTGAAACATTCCAGTAAGAGCAGAAGATGTTCTAGATGAAAAAGAAAAAAGCATTAAGGTAACTGTAACTCCCTAACAGTCTTGTTCGAGCTACCCAGATAGGCTGCATGTAATCATGTCAAATGATACAACTACAAGTTCCAGGAAACATCAAATGCTAACTGTGGTGAACAACTGATTGTACCTCCTTCTCCATTTCAGCATATTCTTTGACTCTTTCTACAGCAACAATGTTGGTTTCTAGATCAGATGTCATACGAACCAGCCAGTTTAAGTATGCTGTAATCTGCAAGAAAAGAAGTTTAAAAACAGCTTACACTAAACTATTTTTAATAATTTTTTGTGCTTCATATTCTCTCTGAAGTCTAAGCAAGATCCTGCTTTTTGATGCAGACACACTTGTTTATTTTAATTAAGGTATAATTACCTGCAGTGAGTAGGATACTGAAAGACCAACCAGGCCTGGACTGAGCTTGTTGCGTGCAATCACTGCAAACAACGCTGCAAAGAGAACAATACAGTTCCCCACGTACTCCAGACGTACTGCCAACCATCTGCAATACAGAAAGACATAACACATCTTCCCAGTAACATCCACAGAAATCATGAATGCAGTGCACTACTTTCTGTCACATCTTGTTTTTAAAAAGATTAGGAACATGGCATCTGAGTACTGCCAGTGACACAGGAACTGTAAGACACCTGATGTTCTGCTCCAGCAGCATGCAAAAGGCAGACAGAATTAAATAAACCTTTCAGAGACATTCTTGTTTTAGGTCAGAAAGCAGATGTAGTTACATTGGAACCGATGAACCACAACTTATAAAAATACTACACAGATGTAAGGCAGAAACTATAAACAAGGGAAACTCAGAATTAACCTTACTTCCATCAAACAACTTTAAGAAAACAGGTATATTCACAAAAGCTTCCCTACCTGGGGCAAATACGCTGACAGGTGATTGACAAGGCACAGAGGCAAAAGAACCATACCCTCTCCCTTTATAACCATTTTCCAATACTTCAACCCCACCTTTACCTGTTTGCAACAATGCTGGGATAGTAAGCTTTCTGATTTTCATCCACTTTCATGTCATTCTGCTTTATAAAACGTTTCTGCTCCTCAAAGGCTCGAATTACACTGACTCCCAGAAGAGTCTCATTGAAGTGAGAATACACAGGAGAACGACTAACAGATTCAAGGCGTTTGAGCTGGCGAGAAGTGGCCACATAAAATCTCTGCAAATCAGAATATGGAAATTGCAGTTACAGCCAGATTGCACTTGATAAAACAGAAGGAATCACAAGAGAACTCCCAGCTCTTTGGGTTGTCAGTGACAGACATTCAACTCACGAGAAATTCATGCCTTCTCCAAAACCAAGGCTAGACAGCTACATACATCTTTAAACAAATGTCAATCAAACTATCTCATCTAATAGCAACTACCATTCACTCTTCTCTGCAAACTTGCTTCAACTTTACAGATTTCTGAGTCTCTAAGTCATGCATCACTGCCCTGAAGACTTAGTGCATCTATAAAGCTCTGCTACTAACTCAACAACCAAAGCCAGAAATCAGCTCCTTTTCACAGATGCATATTAGCTCTATCAAATATCCAACAGTAAAGCAAACTGAAGCAAGCATATCTTGCCTACACAAGACAGGAGTGAAAGGCTGTCACAGTTTCTCTTGATACATAAACAGTGTTCTAACAAAACGGGCATGCCAGCAGAAATGCATACATAAAACTCTAACACTACTCTTCCATTTGGAAGAAAGTTTAGAAAAGCCCATACATTTTCCACATACAGACTCTACGGAACAAGCTACATACACTCAGCCACAAGATTTAATGGCATTTTTGTAAAGGCTGCTTAGGTAATAGAGGATTAACTTTTCAGGTGTAAAATGACTTCTGCTGATGTCAGCTAATCCATAAGTTGTGCAAAGCACCATTGGCTAAGAATGACACAAGTTAAACATTAAAATCCATCCTAGTCCACTGTCTTACACAGAGGACACGTAAGCAATTTCTGGTCCAGCTGACACTGACCAACACCTCCTACCTGCACAAGCAAGTAGACAAGTCCCAGAGGTGGAATAATGACAGCAGCTATAGGCGTGGCCAGCAAAATGATGATACAAGCCCCAATCACATTAAATGTTGAGCCCATGAACATCTTGATGATTGGTGGAATGGTAGAGTCAATGGTATCTATCTCCTTAGAGAAACGGTTCACTAAATTTCCACTGGGTGTACGTTCAAAGAAACTCATTGGAGACCTGAGGACATTGTGCAGCAGGTCAAGGTGCAGGTGTCGTGAAGCAAATATTCCTCCTATTGACACAGCCATTGAGTAGCCAAACACAGCAATACCTGGAAGAGAAGACTTGGCTTTTAACTGCTCTCAACTCTCACACAAAACATTTTCCTCCATTTTGTCATCACAGCTATAGTATAGCAGTCCTGAGATTTAAAGTCCGTTACAGTTAGACTTGGTGATTACACAAGATCTTTTTCAATGAAAAAAGCACATTACTCTCATGGAAGAACTTGTTTTCCTGTTACCAAAACTGTAATATTTAAGCATTTTCCCTGAGTAAAGGGCACTTGATTTTAAGGTGGCACATAATTCTTATTAGGATTTTTATGACAACTCTAAAGTGGGCCACTGCATACCCTACTTTGGGTGTTATGCTTCATGTTAAAAAAAAAAAAATCGACTACAAAAAGTACACAAGAAACCCACTGAGCTGGCCTCCCCATGGTGCCTTTATTTTTGTATGACCAAAAAAAAGAAGCCAAAACCCAACCCACTTGGTCCTTAGCAAACTGCTGCTGCAGTCCTGCGAATACAGGATCAGCAAGTGCACTAGAAACATTCTGAATAAGCTACTCTTAAAAAAGGTAAAATCAGGCAAACCTTGGGAAATTCCCAGCGCTCCATATACTCCCAGTCTGATATTTGTGTACTGCTGTGTTCCATTGACAACAGGATCATCTGTCCATAAACTTAGCCAATAGTTGGAAGCCAGGGAGGCTATATGGTTACACATAAAGAGGAAAATGCTCAGAAAAGAGATATAGAGTCCAATAGCTTTCATGTATTCCCAGTATACTGTTGCCTTTACCTGAAGAGGGAGAGGAAATAAATTATACATGTATATACACATGCTTTCATTTTGCTGATTAAGTTTCAAAGCTAATGGTTCCTGTTCCTTCAATTTCTATTTAAAGTTAACATTCCTGCATCAAGCCACAAAAATATGACTATTCAATCATATAACGCCATTGCACAGAAGCACAAGCTGTAAGATGCCCTAGAGAGCTGTGCAAAATCCAACATCCCATGAAGGCAGGCACACATCATCTTTCCCTTACCTTCCAAGAGAAGGGAAGGGAGAGCACTGTCTGAAGTAAAACAGCACTGTTGAGTTCCAGTTTTTGTCTCTTTCTTTTTACCACAAGATTATACAGCCTTTAATTAAACTTGTGCTCCACAAGTTTCATATTCTATGATCTATTATAAATTTGAGGACAGAAGCGATGTTACTAGGAGGTGTAACTACCATTTTCCCAGGAACTTCACTCTCAGGTTTCTCAGAAAGACCTGAGCATTCTGGGATTAGATACTTGTGTCTGCAGTGGAAACCTGGCTTAAAATTCAATGCTGAAGGACAGATGTTACCAGGTGAGTTAATTTGTCACAACTTCACAAACCCTTTCAAAAACAAAACAAAACAAAAACAAACAAAAAAAACCATAAAAACAAGTTTTTTCCTCTCTTCAGCCTTATCAGTCCTTCTGTGACCATACATGGGGCTCATCTTTGGAACAGAGGACACAGTAATACTTCAGTGAAGTTCTACAGAACAAGAGGCAATTCACTCAGCCCTTTCTCACTTCCAGCTACATAATCTTTAGAAGACTTTTTTTTTCCCCAGTCATGTGGATTTTTCTGAAACTGAAATTGAGCACAGGAAGCAGGAGCAGAGACCTTACCCTCCCGGTCTTAGCTGTGTCAGCCTCTGTCAGTTTCCAGGAATTCTTCTCTGCAAGAGGCTTCTGTAGCTCTGCTGTGCTGCTCTGGTGCTGTGACTTCCCAGTTTCTCTGCTGTACGTTGAAGAGTTACTGAGCTGCCTGTTTAAATACACATTTTTTTAATTAATTGGAAAATACAGGTCAGGTGTTTAGTTCATAGATAGATTTCAAGGGCCTATGGTTACAAGTGACTAATTTGAATTACTCTGGTACTAACCAATCTCCTAATAAGCCATCACTTGACAAGTGACGATCACTGGTCCTCTCCCCTACGCACTGTGCACAACTAATTCTCCCTGATAGCATTCAGTCCTCTAGTATCCATCTTCATATACAAGCTAACAGGCTAGTAGTCAAATAAATCTCCACTGAGCAGACTTGCTTCCAAAAATACAGTACCTCTAGAGTATGTGAAGCCATAGAGCAGCAACAGACTCACTTCCTTCAGGCTTCTGGACCTGGTGTGATACACTTTCCTCCAACAAGTACCATAAACACTAAGTTACTGTTTGCTCACAGCTGACTGAAAGGACAGGAAATTGAGGAGAAAAAGAAGGAAAAAGAAAAAGAGGACAACAAACCGATGCATCAGCTTTCCAGGGGCTTCATTCACAAGGACTCCATTTTCTACAGGCTTCCCTTCCTTTCCAGATGGACTATTTGCATCTGAAGGAGAAAAAAGTAAAGTAAAAAAAGAAAGTATGAAAGTAATAGCAATATTATATATTATATTATAATACTTACTATAATATTATATATTATATACAATATATATATCATAATATAATAATAATAATTTATTATAAAATTATTATAATATTATATAATATAATATTATATTATATATAAATAGCAAAAAAAAAAGTGGTTGAATTTCAGTAATAAATGCTAGGTGCAATCCTGGTGTGCAAATGAATGGTAGCACTGAGAAGTACTCGCATACACTAACATAATTGATCAGATGAGCATATCAGCTTAGCTCCAACCCAAAAGGATTAGTTGACAACACAGGGAATATTTAATTATTTTTTTTATTTTCCTACAGTCATAGATGATTAATAACTTAATAATTATGAGAACATACTTGACACTAAAACACAAAACACAAAGGTGCACTATGACTCATTCTGGGGAAAAAAGCCAACACTCAAACCATCTTCTGCTTTTCAAACCGCATCCTTACTACAGTTAAGTCATAAATTAATTTATTTTAGAACACAATGAGCAGACATTATAGTAGATGAGCTAAAGCTAAAAACACAGATGACATGCCGTTAATTTTAAGCCTCTCTGCAAAATGAAGCAGAAAGCAACATACAAAATGCTCATGTTTTTAAGCAAACATAGGAATCATATTCATTTAGGCAAAGAGATGTTTGTGCAAATGTCAGTGGAAAAAAAAAACCATGCCAAGTTTTGTTACTTCACAAGATCCTACTTGTAACAAGTTGCTAGAACACTTCACAAGGCCTATCAGCTTGAATTATTATGATTTCTCTTAACAACTTAATTCAGTGTAACTCGTGAATAAAACTCTTGGGTTCAAATTACCATCATTTTCCTAATACAACGATTTTGACCCCTAAAAAATTTCTGATAATTATGTGAAGCTCTATTTCTGTGTATAAAAGTTAATTCAGAATTTGGAACAAAATAATTTTGCATTTTAAAATGTCTATGAAGACAGAAAAGAACTCATCTGCATCTATTAAAAGATACACAGGATAATTAGTGTCGATTTAGAATCTGAAATCTTCACATTTTTATAAGAAAGTAAATACATAAGCATAAATCAGTTCATAATACACTAAGGATGGGCTGCTTGAACTTAAAACTGTTCTGCAAAACTATAAAAACCCAAATTGAAACTTTTAGTGTAGTCCAAAAGTAGGAATAAAAAGAAAAGACAAGAAACAATGGCAAAAGCTTCAATTATTTAGTTCTCATTATTAAAAGAAATCTGAGACATTGGTTATTGTAAGCAGTCGATATGTTTACTTTTATATGGGTCCCATATAAAAAACAGCATATCACTTTAGAACATCACTTAACACTTTAAAGCCACGTGAATGTAAGAAAACCACAAGTAAACCACCCTTCCTCAATAGCTCTTACATTTGATGTCTTGTTACAGGCTACAAAGATTTCATACATACACTGCATTTACCTTTTGAGAGAGAAATGTTCTGAAGATTACCACAGTAAATCCAGAATATAAGTATTAAATATATGAGAACAAAAGGTATCCTCACGTCTCAATACTAAGATTTCCCTATCAGATTATACTCTCTATACTACTAAATCCAGATTGGGAGATTCACCTTTCAAATTTATTTAAAACTTCCCTACAAAAATGTTCGAGAAAGAATCACTGCTGGTGATTTAGTCATCTACAAGTCAGCAAGTGAATTACTGTACACACAGAAGTTACATGCAGACCAAGCAAATACCTTGTCAAGTAGATGAAATTTTTTTAATGACTCAATCTCTTTTGTAAATGAAGTACAGTTACTAGCATTGCTGCACCACGAGCACTAGTAAAAACCACAAGGCAAAAAAGCAGTTACCTGTTTCCAGAGGTTGAATCATTCTTTCTAACGAAGGATCTGAGTCTAAAAGCATATATAATTAACTTTTTCCAAAACACAACCATTTTCAACCTTCATAAGCATAAATGCACTAAAGTAGCACAACCTAAACCACAAAGACAAACAAATGCTCAATGCAGGATCAAATTCACTGAAACTGATCTCTTCTAATTCCACTCCTTGGATCAAAAGAAAAAAAAAAAAAGTGGTCTTAAAGAAAAAGACATCCAAACAATATGGCTGCAAGTGACAGATCATTAAATTTCCTTCTAGATACACACTAATGAGAGGTGGGGAGCAGGAATCAAAGTGTAACTCCAAGACAACCTCAAATTAACAAACACAGAAAAAAGAATATACAGGGAACTATCACATGAATTTTCCTCAATGGCATGGAAGAGACTTCATTTGAGCAGCTCAGAGACTCCCAGTTCTTAACAATAAAGATACATATCATCATGTTTTAAGAGTGAAAACTTTTGTCCACACAAGAGTATTTCTGCAACACATTTCTGCCTTGCCTTAGCTGCAGAACTGCAATGACAGGAGAGCTGTGGCAGCACAGGCTTCCTTAGTCCCATCTGCTGTGCAGTCTCCAGTCATCTCCTCAAGTGCTGTGTTCAGTTTTGGGCCTGTCACTACAAGAAAGATACTATGGCCCTGGATTTTCTCCCAAGAAGGGCAATGGAACTGTGATGGGTCTGGAGCACAGTCCCATTGGGAACAGCTGGAAGACCTTTTGTTGCTCAGACTGGAGAAGAAGAGGCTCAGCAGAGACTTTATTGCTCTCAACAATTTCCTAGAGGAGGTTGAGGTGAGGTGGGGGTTGGCCTCCTCTCCCAGGTAACAGTGACAGGACAAAAGGGAACAGCCTTAAGTTGCACCAGGGGAGGTTCAGGTTGGATATTAGGAACAAAAAGAAAATTAGGCAATGCATTGGCACAGGCTGCTCAGGGAAGCGGCAGAGCCACCCACCATCACTGGTGGTGTTCAAGAAAAGCTCAGATGTGGCACTCAGGGATGTGGTTTAATGGGCACAGGTGATGGGTTGACAGTTGGACTAGATGCTCTTGGTGGTCTTTTCCAACCTTAATTATTCTACGATCACCCAGCATGGCTAGATTAATAAGAAACAGTGAGATACTTCACTTTTCCAAGCATCTTGATACCTTAACAGCACTCATGTTGAGTCAGTTATTTGCATCTGCCATTTGAGGCACGGACTACAGCTAGCTTTTATCTTACCAAAGAGAACAGAAAAGCCAAACTTTGCTAAACGGTAAGTAAAATGAATTGGGGAGGAAGTCAGATTATTTCCTGACCCAGGCAGGTGCTTCCTGAACTAACACTCACATCTAGATTCCACAATAACATTTAGATCAGAACCAACACATCTCACTATTTAACTCTTGCCTTTCCAGAAGCCAAAGGAGGGAAGCACCCATCGATACTTACAGGCACTGTACAAGCCATCCTAACTATCAAAGACAGTTCTCTTGAGCCCAACTCAGCTTCATGCTGTTACAAAGAAGCACAGCCATAAAACGGGTGTGCTCTGTACTCAGAGACAGCAGTGACCGTGAAAGTCACTGTTGTTGTTTCCATGCAAAGAAATAAGAAGCATTAGTTTCAGAATGACCTACTTATTAAAATCTTACTCTGTACTTCGGCTAAGTTTTAACACTTCTACTCCTACAAATACACTAAAAATAGCTCTAGGCTCTGCAAGGACAAACTGAAAGCCACTTGGGAACAACAATGACAACAACAAACAACAACAGAACTCCTGGCTCTAAGCCCCTTAAAACAAGTCTACATCTGCTACTGTAATCAGTTTGTAAGAGAAACATACGGAAAACAGTCATTAGACAGGTAGTCTCAAAGTAACCATTTGCTACAGCCAAAATGAGATGTTTTGCAGCAAGTTCCCAAGCTGGAAGGGGAAGGTGATCAAAGCAGCCTGTGGCACAGCTCTGAATCCACACTAACCCAACTGGCTGAAGTAGTAGTGGCATCAGCAAATCACCCACTCTAAAAGACAGAGAACGGAAGAACTACAAAAATAAGACAAACGTAGGTGCTTTTTAATGCAAAGTGGTAGGTTAATTTTAGATGTAGCTTCTTTGGGAAGCTACCTGCATAAGAAGCAGAGAGGAAGATGTAAAATCCCCAGCTGGACTCTTTCTGGATCTCATAACCATTCTAATTTTAATACAAGTCAGAGCTAGTCCACTACAGAACTGTTCCATATTTTGCTAAGTTTGAAGAAAAAGAATGTGCACTTAACCTCACAATCTCCATCACCTTCAAAGGCCGCTTCTACCTCCAGGCCTCACTAAGAGAAATAGCAGTTATAACCAATACAAATAATATTTTTCCTTCAACAGGAATTCCTTAAGATGTCATATATGAGTTTATCCAAAAGGGGATTTACTTGGAAGCTTACCACTGCTCTCCATGCTTTGTTCAGCATTCGCGTATGTACGAAGAAACTCTGCAAAAGCTCCATCTTGCTTCAGCAGCTCCTGGTAGGAGCCCATCTCCGAGATTTCTCCATCAGTCATTACCAGAATTGTATCCATTTGAGGCAGATAGTTCACTGCGTGGGTTACTAAAACCCGTGTCTAAATAGCAAAAGAAAAAAAGTATTCTAACATCTCGAACTAGTAAACACAGTGGTTAAACTTCTGTTCTCATAGCTTTAATTCTGTGTATAATACAGTAAAAATTATGGACAGCATGCAGCATTTCAAAGAAAACAACCTCCCTTGTCTTTTGACTTTTCCTTTGCAGTATTTTTAATTAGAGAAACCAAAGTACTTCTTATTACAAGTAATATTCTTTTTTTTCCCCCCCACGTTTAAAGCAAAAGTCTAATGGTGAAATCTGTGCAACTTGGAATCATTTGAACTCAGCTAAGAAAAACAAACCACAGCCCAAAGACACGTTATTACATCTTTACATACTTTATTTTTCAAGATTCCTTTTGGTCCAATGACATTTTCAAAAATATGTTTCCCAACGTGAGCATCAACAGCTGATAAAGGATCATCAAATAAATAGACATCTGCATTACAGTAGACTGCCCGAGCAAGACTAACTCGCTGCTTCTGTCCTCCAGACAAATTCACACCCTGGAGAAAATAAGACAATATGATCCTTTATTTACATCTGAAAGCAGACATCTTGCTGTAGTGAAAGAAGCATAATGTTTGTGAAACAAAAAAGCCATGGGAGATTTATGCAAATCAGAGAAATTTCAGCACTGAATGAAACAGATACCTATCACAAATTATTCTCTACTATAGCACGAACAACTACAGACAAAACTCCCTTAGAACAAGGTCATAATCACTGTCACTGAGGGGCTAGTAAACAGAACAGTGTTGTTTACTAATCTTGCAAGGAATTAATACAGACCAGACATACCTAATCCTGTACGTTCCGAATCTAATAATTTTCCTCTCAGCCTTATTTCTACAGAGCTTCCCCTGATCTAATGAACAAATTCTGAGCACATCCTACAGTTTGTTTGGCTTTCTAACCAGCCAAATTTATTGTGAAGAAAATAAAGCCACGCACTTACCTGAATCTGGACCTGAGGCTGACAGCTGGCAGCCAAACCCCATCTAAAAGTAACCAACAGGCAAAGCATACACCTCTACATATCCCTCCCTGTCTACTGAAGGGCATCAGCTCAGCAGTACCCCAAGCAGGTTACTTACACACGGCTGGCCACATGTTTAAGGGACACCTGGTCCTGCTTGTAAATCAGAGCACTATGTCATTTGTGCAAGTTTCTAAATACCACACTGCACGTATTTTTGCTACCAAAAGACAAAAGAAAATCAGAAAAAAATTTCTGCACACACTCCCCTTGAAGCATTTAGAAGGTTCTTCTCCTATTTCCACAAATGTTTACGCTCTAGGACCACGGCAACTCAGAGCTGTTTAAAAACAGGCCTTAAGATGCTTTTGCATTTGTAATTGAGAAAACATTTCTCCCCTTTGAGCATTAAAGAAAATACATACTGGTCAAATTTGTTTCTTATTCTACTCAATGTTTTCAATTCAGTGTAACTATGACAAAGTAGAAGAGAAGTCATTCAGCCTTATCTACAAGTAATAACAGTGTTATAGTAGAATGGGTATTTAAATACCTTTTCTCCTATTTCTGTTCTGTCTCCCATAGGAAGAATCTCTAAATCAGGCAAAAGCGCGCAAGCCTCAATAACACGCTTGTACCGGCTCTCATTCATCTCTCTCCCAAAGATAATATTATCTTCTAAAGTTGCATTTTGGATCCAGGCTTGCTGAGGAACATAAGCAATCGAGCCCTGCAATAAAATTGAAGTTCTTTATTCAGTATTTAAGACAAAAAAAGTGCACACAAAGTCAAAGCACAGCAGGGCCTACTGAGGCTGGCAGTGATACCTACTTCCCAAGTTGCCTATGGTCACTTTGGAACCATACAGACAAATGTGTGCTCTTGGGGAAGTGCCTCCTACAATATGTTATTTTTTTAATCCTCTCTGCAAGTAAATGTAACAAAGTGTGTTGGTGAAAAGTAAAAGACTTCAAACAAAACATGATTCCCTAACATAAACTTAGAGGAAACATTTGTTTAGAGAATATTAACACAATTACTGGATGTTAAAAGTTATTAGAGCTTTGCTCTTTCATCTAGCCATAAATTATGTTCACCGTAAAACAATTTAATATGGAATGTAAGAGTGTTTGACAAATGCATTCCTGCCAAGAGATTTCTGCTAAAAGCAGGGGACATTGCTCTTATATAACGTAAGTTCAAAGGAAAAGACTTCACTGCTGCAAAATAATTTGCACTGAAATAAAGTTCTACCTTCTCTTGGCACATTCTTACTTTACTTTTTCCAGAACAGCTTTGGAGATGACTAAACATGCAATTAATCACAGAACTGTAGGGGTTGGAAGGGACCTCTAGAGATCATCCAGTCCAACCCCCTGCCAAAGCAGCTCCCTAGATCAGGTTGCACAGGTAGCTGTCCAAGTGGGTCCTGAACGCCTCCAGAGAAGGAGATCCCACCACCTCTCTGTGCAGCCTGTGCCAGTGCTCCGTCACTGCACTGTGAAGAACTGCCTTCACACATTTTTGCACAACTTCCTATGCCTCAGTTTGTGGCCATTTCCCCTCGTCCTATCGCCACACACTGCAGAGAAGAGCCCAGCCTTATCCCTTTGCCTCCTGCTCCTTAGATACTTATACAGGATCAGATCCTCTCTGAGTTTTCCTTTTTCCAAGACTGAACAGACCCAGGTATCTCAGTCTTTCCTCACAAAGAGAGGTGTTCCATGCTCTTTATCATCAATTCTTTTTTTTTTGTTTGTTTGTTTCCAAATGCAACAGATTTGTTTTGTTCTTAAATTAAACAGCAGCTTCTCCCATGTTTGGGTATCTCTGTGTACCCTTTTCCCTCGCAACTTTCTCATGTCCAAGAAGGTATGACTTAATATTGCTCCTCTTCATCCTGGAGTACATGTAATAGGGTCTTTTTCCCCCATACCTGGCTGTCAGCCAGAGTCAACAGAATAATTATTGTTGAGACTTCCACTACTCTGTCTATTTGGCTAAATCTGAAATTGACAAATTTGTAAGTTGAGTTAATGCTTAACAGAGTGTGGGCTACAGCATAAATACAGCTTGACAGGAAACTGGGCCACACGTGCATTCATTTGAAAGGCTGTCTCTTCTTCAATCCACTTGCAAATTTAGAATCAATCTGGCAATACCCACAATTAGCTGAGCAATCTGTCAGACATCACACACCTTGACAACCACACAGCCTTCTTTTTTGTCCATCTCCCCCAGTAACGCAGACAGCAAGGAAGACTTTCCACAGCCAACTTGACCAACAACAGCTATCAGGGAGCCTTCAGGAACAGTGAAGTTAATGCTGAAACAAAGGGCACACAATTCAGCCTCACTTGCTGGCATATCCCAGGAGCTAAACAATCTACTGAACAGCCCATATAAAGTCAGATGCAACGTGACACGCTCTGCAAACGCTGACACAGCACATTAACTTAAACTATTTGAAAATGCAAACCTTTCTTTCAGGAAGCACCCAGCTCTTCTTACAGATAGGAACTAGCACCTTCACGTGTAATCAGTCAAAAAGAAAAAAAAAGAAAAAAAAAAAATCGACACTCCCCAAGCAGCACCCTTGTGCCAAAGGACATGCAATTTAAGACCCAAGAAAGAGCAGCCAAAATTAAGGAAGGGTACAGAGCACAAGGAAGACATGGCACACAGTGCAAAGGTAAGGGACACGGGATGAGGAAACAAACTAACTGCATCCTCTAGATGGTGCTCATTCCATCTGCAGCCTGCAGCACGTGCTTAACATCTCTGAAGCTTCCCTTCCTTCCACTATATCTGTTCCTACTCCTTTTATTTAATATATATACAAAATAAGTATACGTAAAATAAATGCAGCAAAACAAACATAAATAAAAAGAAAAAAGGCATATATTTGATTTCCTGTTCCCATAAGGAAACAAACTTTTATGTATATAGACTTTCTAAATTAAATACAGAATTTACAATGTAGCACAAATACCAAGTGGAACAAAGGGTACCAATGCTTACCTGTTCAGTGAAGGAGGATCCGTTTTGGACCAGCTAAAGGTTGCATTCTTCACAACAATGCTTCCTTCCGCTGATAAACAGAAAATTTGATTTTACACAAATGGGAATGCAAGCAGCTAAACTGTATACTTTGGATTAAGCCACAGAAGTAAATTTAAGCACCCAGAAGTAGATGCCTATGGCTACTTCTGAAGCAAAACAAAAACCCACTGCTTACCAAAAGCTTGTGTTCTGTTCAAAGCAGAGTAATAAGCATAAGAACAGTAAGTGTAACTTCATCAGAGGTGCTGAAATTACATTTATTTAGTAAGCAGGAGGTATGTGAAAGTCATCTATAACATCCTGGCTAATTCAGCCATCTCCCTCTTTACCCAACAACTCCACTGCAAAGTCAGTTCAAGAAGCTAGCAGCCTCAATCTGACCTGAGCTTCAAAGAAAAACATCAGCTGAACTGATCCTTCCACATGGAAAGTTAGATTACCACAAGGATAACAAGGAAGATGAAATACAAATGAATTAATTTTGCCCAAAAGCATCGGTGAGAGAATCCCAGAATGATTTGGGTTGGATGGACCTTTAAAGATCATCTAGTTCCTATATCTGTACCATGGGCAGCAACTGAACAGCTTGCTCAGCCATGCTCAGCCTGGAATAAACTGGAAAACAGTTTATCCACAGCCCCTCTAGGAAACTTTTCCCCCCCGCCCACCACTCCCCTTCTCTTTACAGGGGGTCCAGAAGGTCCAAATGTTGCTCCATAGTGTTAGCCATCAGTTTTTACAATAACAACTGCAAATATGTTATTCACAATACAATCAAATAGGCAATAAATATTAGGCTAGATACTCATCTGAGTGAACACAAGTACAACCTGTTATGGACAAAATTGCTTTAAAAATCCACTGAAGATTTGTGAGTGAAGTATTCATGGTTATCAGATGAGAAAGGGGAGGAGATATTCCCCAAAGGAAGACAGAGGAAAAAAAAAAACAACAAAACATAAAGCAGATGAATCCATAGAGGAGAATCAAGTGACTGAATCGACACAGAGCTCAACTAACTACATGAATGGAAGGGACAAATATTTCATTATCCTTGTAAAAATAAAGTAAGAAAAATCATTTAGGAATAACTGACATAGTTAAGTCAAGCTTTGTTTGCAAGATAATGGGCACTGGCTATTCAGTAAGTCTCCCTTCAAGCTCATTTATCTCTTAAACAGCTGCATATAACCAAAGCAGCTAAATACACATCCTTGATAAAGCAAAGCCCACAGTGACTCTCCCTGCACAAAATGAAGTGGAGGAACCTGTCAGAACTGGGACTTATCCATTCTCTTTTAAAGGTACAGAAATGGTTTACAATTGCTTTTCTCCAGAACACTCAGTTCTGGGACAGTTAATTATCAACCTCTTAACTTTCAAATGGGTACACCTGAAACTGTCTAACAAGTCACTTTTAAAGTGATCGACTGTGTCTGGATGCAATCATTCTGTATCGTGGACACAGAAGCTGGGGTGAGAAATTAAACCTGAGAAGGTGCAAAAAATTCTGTACAACTTCCATTTTTACAAGGTTCTTTCTCTGCTTTCTGGCTGAAATTAACTGGTGAAATCTAGCAAGTATGGTATATTTGTTGCAGAAAACAAGAGAGACGCTGCAAAACAAAAAAAAAAAAAATTTCAATAGCAAAAGAAACTCACCATTTGTAATGGGACCCCTGATTATGCTGTCTGGATCCAACTCCTCATGAGACAGGAACACCCGAAGGCGCTTCAAGGAGACGCTAGCCTACATTAGAAAGAGATATAAAACAATATTATATTCTGCTCATTATATTTAAGAACAATATTTTACATCATGTATACATTATATTGTTACTATACCCTCCTAATCCCTCTTTTTAGAACCACTGTATAGCTTTCTAGGTAGTCAACCTTGCATTTCCCAATCACAAGAAATATGACTGATTTCATGCACACTCACCTGCCATACCTGGGATTGATGATTTTGCCTGTACAGCATTCAATACACAGAAAATGCAAAGTTTATTTTGAGATGACCGAATTTCACCAGCCAGCGTTATCTGAACACACAAATGTAGTCTCTCCATCTAATGACTACTTCTACACTGAAAAAACTGTTAAAGAATGAAAGCTTACTTCTACTATGCTGCTGATAACCATAGGAAGTATGTTCAATGGAAACCTGAGGATGTTGAATAAAGCTAGGGATACAAATGCCTTCTGAGCATCCAGAACGTTGTTCTTGTCTATTTTGACATACACAGCAAATGTGGACAAGGCAACCTGAAACACAAAGCGTAATAGTTACAATTAGAGCAGCACCTTTCTTAAGCCAGAGGTCTAAAAACCAAAGAGGAACATTATGAAAAACTGTATTCCCACTAACACCTCACAAAACAAACATTTTTTTTTTTTTGCCGCAGTATATTTAAATAAAAAAAAAAGTTGATGGTGACTCTTGGAAAACTGAAGTCCACTGTTCGTTTTCTGCGCACAGTGAGGGGGAAGCCACAAATGTCTCAGTCCACTTGCGGTTGCACTGCCTGAGAAGGGAAGGAATGACTACTAGCCTTTGTCACTGCTCTCCTTCACTTCTAAGTCAATCGCAGACACCAGATCAGCAACATTAGTGGGCTGAAAAGTTGGAAATATCCCAAGTGCTAACTCATTTTATATTTCGCAGGGACCACCACAGCCATATACACACCACACACCACATAGTGAAGTACATCCCTCTTAAACATGGATACATTTTCTAAGAAATTTTAAATGTTTTTGCATTACAGTTATGAAGTCTCGTATTACCTAAACAGGTCTCAACACAGAAGCTTACAATTCATGCTGAACAATAAAATGACAATAAACCATTATCACCAAGATATACGAATAAGTCATACGTACCTACATTCTTCAAAACTGTGTTGACTAAATTATAATGAAGCTGAAGTAAACTAAGTTAAGGCAAAAAAATCTGCCCAATCCTTCCCAATCACAGTACATCTACTCCTTTTACACTGTTTTCTTTCATAACAGCACTCATACCTCTGTAGATAACAAGAGCCAACACTCCTTTCCCAAACTGACACAGGAAAACAAAGTTGTTTAACCACTGGTGACCTCCCTTCTACAAGGTATGAACTGATTAGCTCAAACGCCTACAAAATATAATCATTAGTATTTATGTTTAAAATCTGACTGCTGTAAAGACAAGTCGTGTCCATCTTACAGTGGCTGACTCAACTGTGCCTGGTACAGTAGTTTGTTTGTACAATCTTTAGTTTGGACAACCATATCCCAGTGAGAAAGCCCTCCCACAGACATCAAAAACAAGACAGGGGCCAAAGAATAACTTCAGAAGCAGCATGTCTGCACTCCTGTTTTGTCAGCAACAAGTTTGAAATAGGCCCTTATCGGCACAGACAGCACTATGGGAGGTACTGAAAACAAATAGTTTCCTGACAGCATTATTAAACAATGTGGTGAAGAACCCTGGCCATTGAAACAGGAGAAGTAGAAGAGAAAGTATTTTGCATTTCAAAAGCGCTGTCAAGTAGGTATGCCATTGTTCTTCTAAACTTCTCATCAGAGAATTACTACTGAAGAATAAAAATCTGGGAAACAGCAGCTAAACAGCAGCCTTGCAACAGTGGCAAACCCTCGAGGTCCAGGACCATCGTCACAACACATACACAACTTGTACTGAAACAAAGCTGCTCATTAGGGGAATTTGTTTTCCCAGAGTTTGCAGAACAGCATGAAGGAGTCCACCTGTATAGTTTTATTTAGAAACTCCATTTAATAATATATTTATATTAAAACCATCGCAGACTTGTTATAGGAAAGCATCTGCTTAAGAATGCAGCTTATGTTTCCTATCCAGGGCACTGCTTCTTCTGCCTTCCATCATGCCCAGAAAATAATGTAAACACTACATGCTTGAAGGGAAGGAATTTGAGACTGGAAAGTACATTTAAACATCTTCAACTAGAACAGTACATATTTTATCCTAATGTAGTAATGGCTTCTATTTGCCTCTATGCAGAAGAGCAATGCCCCATTGCTCTAATAGGGTCTGAAGCAATTTTGATGTGATCTCACTCCTCTCTCTCTTTCATTAGTTTGAATGTAAGCTAACCACAAACACAGCACAGCTGTTTCACATACCATGAACATTTTTTTTATACTAAGGATTTAAAGCAATCCCAGACTACGCAACAGCTTTATCTCTCTACATTGTTCTTAAACAGATGTGGGGAGAGCCCAGGACAGAGGCACGCTTGCTGCGCAATGTTCCATTTGATTAAGGACTCCAATCCAAGGACCTGCTACTTCCAGGAGCACACTAAAATAAGGAACTTCTACTCCACTGTCAGCCACCACTACCACCTGGAAGGTGTTGTGCACACAGTACTCTTAATCTGAGGGTACTTTTAATCTTAGGTCCCTTGAGTACAGCAGTAAAAATAGTATGGGAAGGCAAGAGGTTTTTAATTTTAAATAATTCAGTCATCAACTTCTATGATGCATT
Source organism: Oreortyx pictus (assembly GCA_036925125.1). NCBI lineage: Eukaryota > Metazoa > Chordata > Aves > Galliformes > Odontophoridae > Oreortyx > Oreortyx pictus. Next base: position 9,554,687 of record JAUPFR010000017.1, read on the forward strand.
CAACATGGATGTTATTAAGATCCAAATACAACAAATGCCTTTTCACAGAGAACTGAAGATTAAGAGTTCAGTTTCCCACTACTGAAGAGGTAATTCCCACTTTATTTGGAGAAAAAAAAAAAAAGAATGTAGGAAAAGTGCTCAAACACTCTTTTAGAGAACATGACCAAAAGAGGAGAACAGACCTACAAATTTGTTACACTTACCAAAAATGGAGCACAAACCCACGTGAAGGTACCCATTGCAGCAAGGTAAGCAGATTTTTTCAGGACTTTGAGCTCTTTCTGTCTGATCTCCAATACCTTTTCTCTAAAGGCTAATTCCCAAGCATAAAGTTTTAGAACTTTAATCCCATTAAGAATTTCATTCATCAGCTTAATTCTGTTGTCTTTGCTCTTCATCTGTGCCACCTGAAAATAACATTGCAATAAGTAATTAGCAGAGCACAGCACTTGGCAGAACCACAAAGTTTTTAACTTTGATTTTGAAACAGTGAAATCTGCCTCATTATCATCAAAAGCTTACGAACTTCCAAGCAAGAAATCTGAGACGCTCTCTTAACAAGTATGTGGAATCAACACAGCATTTTACACCAAAGACTTCTTCAGACAACCAAAAGTCTACTTTGCATCTAACCTTAGTACACCATCAAAAAGCCGTTGATAAAGCAAAAACAAGTTTCAACTAAGTTGAAAAGCTTTCTATTCAGCAGTAAGACAACAGAACATTAGGAAGAAGGAAATCTTTGAAGAAAATATTTTAATGAGGGCTGAGCAAAACCTGAAATGATGTTCTGACTCAGCACAGTCTGCAGGCTCGCACCAAGACTGCTATCCTAGACAGCTGTTACCCATGGCAGCATGGCTGTGTACTCCTACTTGTCCCATGTAGCAATCAATGCTGTAGGATATTTAACACTTAGAGCTAAAAAGTTTCATTCAAATAAATTACCAGCAGTTGAAGGAAATGTATTTAACTCAGCAGTGAAGTTGTCACCAGAAAGCATGCAGCAGACTTTTAGGAACAAGTCACAGTAGTATGTTTCTTAAAATCACTGTCACATACACAGAAGCTTCTTACCTGATAGGTTTTTGTCTTCACTGCCATCACAGCATTTATAGGAACCAGAAGGATCATAACAGCAACACCCGCCAGTACAGAAGGACCTAAATTCTGAAGGGGAAAAACATCCAATTGTAAAAAAACGTTTTCAGTAAGGATTTAAGTTCTTGAGTGAAACACTTATTGACAGCAGTGACAAAAGTAGCTCTTAAAGTTTTCTGAGCAGTGTTTGCTCTATGTGGCTATAAATGCTCCACTGTCCTGAACAACAGCTCTCTGCAGCCACACCTGTAAGATGAAACATGAAACAACGGAGAGATTGCTCACCTGCCACAGTAAGTACAGCGCTAGTATCACCTGGAGAGGTGCAGACCAGATCATGTTTATATAGGTAGCCAAATCCATGAATCTCTGAGCATCCACAGACATTAGATTCACAATTTCACCCACAGTAGAAGTCTTTCTGGCAGAATTTGTGATAACGAGTGCCTTAAAAAAAAAGAATCAAAAACAAAAACGACACACATCATGAAAAAGGTCTACTTACTTGCTTTTTCTCCACCAAATCAAAATCGTTTTACAGAACATTTAACTTTATAATTACAAGCAATTCTTCTCATGCTTCATACTCTGTTTACTCTGTACATCTAATGCAAATTGTGTTGATGGGAAGCATTTGAGTAAAATTAAAAACAGCATTCAGGTAATTGTGGTTAGGGTTGATTGCTGTTTTTTTTGGGATGTGGGGGCAGGAAGGTTGCTTGCTTTTGTTTGTTGTTGGTGGTGGTTTTTGTTTTTTTTGTTTGTTTTTAACTCTAAGAAGTGGAATCTTTGCTTCTTGTCACACGTTTTTGTCACCAGTAAAATGTTCCAGCTTACTTCAGGCAGTGCTGTCTGTTAATTCACAAATGAAGGTATAAATCACAGAATATGGATGCATTTTAATTTTTGCACAAGTTGAAGCAGTTTCATCCCCAGTTTAAATACAACAAGGTTTCTTCTTTGCCAGTGGGAAGGAAAAGGCACCATAACTTCAACTAATTAATCCCAAAATTACTTCATTTCCAAACTTTGTATTTATAAGTAGATACCTTCTTACTTCTATTAAGAGTTACGAGACTCTGCTGAGCTGATTCCCAACTACCCGAATTACTCAGACTTGAACAGTGCAGTTGGACAGTCACTGGAGGTATCATTATATATTGAAAAGAAACACTTACCTTTCGATAAATTACACCAACAATAGCTGTTTTGAGCCTCATTCCAGTTACAAAGCAAATATGAAAATACTGATGAAGAATCAGGGTCTGAAGACAGGCACAAACAAACAGCAGCCCTGTATAAAAGTAGCCTTGCCAATTTGGGGCGCTTTTGTTGTTTACAAAGTTGATTAGCAATCTGTGGATAGAGGAATTAGCATTACTGACTTATGCAACTCAAGAGGAAGTTTCAAGGTTATAATGCGATTATTCCAAGCATTACGCGGGCCATGCAAGTACCCAAAGCGCAAGCCTTAAATAAAACACTGAAGCTAACTTCTCAGAAACAGGACAAAATTTTACACTGGCACTCACTGTTAACAAAGTACTCCTTTAAAACAAAGACAGTACATGTCTTATATGTACAGCATTCTCTGAGTGAAAAGCCGCATATTTCCTCCAGCTAACATGCAGCTACTTAGAGCTGTTTTACTACTTCTCACCTTAAAGTAATTCAATCTCTCCTACTGCTTTAGCTCAGTGTTGCAACACAGACTGTGACTTGTGGTTATGAAAACCTTTAGACTTCTGAGCAGTCCCACAGACATCACAGGCTAGAACTAAATAAATTCTCCTGCAATTGCTGATTATGCTCTTGCCATGCTTTCTTCAAGGTGGAAGGGAACTAATAACATCATACATCAGATGTTTGATGTTGTAATTTGAAAACCAATGGACCAAAGTAATCTGTGCGCATGATAATTTGCATAATAGCCATACCTGATTGATCCAGCTAGAGGCAAAGCAGTTCAGTAACTGAATGAAATATCAGCATACTTAAAAACCTGTCTGCTTACTTTAAATTCAACAATAAAGTTAACAGGTCTTACTTCAAAATTTCTGGGCCTGCAAACATCAAGAGATCATGAGCTGCTTTAAACAGGAAGCTCATGAGAAAATACGGTCCAAAAGTTTTATATAACACCTTGGATAAGGATGCCTCAGAGCTCCTCTGAGATGGTTTTATAATCAAAGCTTCAGCCTCTTCTGTCACTTCACCGTTGGAGTCACTTGATTTTTGTTGCTTTTTGGATGAGTATAACAAGCTCAATGGTTGCCTGAAATAGAGTGAAAACATAACAAAGGCATACAATGCAACCTTTACACAGGTATAAAGCCAAATGGAAAAATGCACTGTATATGAATGAGACATTTCTGATACTGGCCGACTCACTGGCCTGTGTGTCTTGCATCATTCTTCATTTCAGCAACAGCAAGCATCCTAGCAACACAGAGAGCTGTCCACCACAATTCCTTAATAGTTTAAACAGGTTTTATTGCCCATCTACCACCTTTTTAATTATATAACTATAGCTAGATGAACAGGCATTCTAAAAATGGCCATCTTCATACAGATAGCTAACATCTGTGCTGAACCTTTCCTACAGCAATCTTAGGGAATGAGGAACAGGGCTGTAATCTGCATTAAGTTCAAAAAAAAAAGTTACTATTCTAGAATTCACTATACTGAACTTTCATCAAAACCGAGGCCTCACTGTACCACAGGAGTTAAAAGTCTGCAGTCAGATTTATGCCAAGTCATCCCCAATGAGCTGAATACATCTATTCCACACATCTGGTTTATGTCAAACTACATCCTTCCGAACTTCTGAGGACAAGCTATATGTAAAAATACACTATGGAAACAAGCAAGCACTCTTCCTTCAATGAAAAGGTACTTCTATTTGATGAAGTAAGAGATGATGAAAGTAGAATGGAAATTGCAGGCATGCAGTCTTTCTAATTTTAGATGTCTTGCTTAGGTGTTCAAGCTCCCTATACGGTCAAAGGAAAGAAAGAAGCTTCTCCCTTTACACCCTCAACTGCTCTCCTGAGGCTTCACTAACTACAGAGGGAGCTCAAGCTCCTAAATTACATGGCTGAAGTTTGTGGGAAAACATTCCTTCCCAGGGAATTACTCCCAGACATTAAAAATTATAATAATCAGCTTCAGATCATGAAGGACTAAAGCAAAACTTGGTGCAGCTTCTCTCAAAAAAGAAACACAATCCAACTAGTTTCCTATCCTGTATGCATTTAAGGACAGAGCTGTCACTTTGAGCCTTGCAGAAGTAGATTTGCTAATACATGACAAAAAATTCCAAGCAAATGTTGAGTATCTTGAGTTTTGGAACCTTCACACCTCAGAGGAACCATCATATCCCTTACAACACTCACCTAGCCTAGGCTCTGAATGGTCTCCCCACCAGAGCAATACAGAGAAACCGTGCTGGAAGGATAAGAGCACCAATAAGCTTCACCATCCTTAGTACTCTCCAGCAGGTACATCAATGCAGTTATTTTCTCCTTCTTAGCATTTTTGAAATACACACAGAATCCACAAATATTTTAACAAAGTGGTTCTTGACTGATTACTTTTCATTTGTTAATGAAAGCTTTATCAGTAATAGGATAACTGACTTACCTCTTGGTCTTTGCCCATTCTTTCGCCCAGTTTCTTGCCAAACCTGGCACTACTTCCTCAGATGTGTCCTCTTTATTTAATGACCACAAATCCTTAGCTTCCAAAGGTCTCCGATGACCCTGAATCATCAACCTGCATGAGAAAAAATTAGCACTATATATCCGAGGATATTAGTATTATACATCATTTGAGAACATAATTTCTACCATGAAAATACTGTGGGACAAATCACACAACAGGAACAATGCAATTGAGGGCTACAAGCTTTTTTGAAGAGAGAGGCAGAGAAAGAGGGATGGGAGAGTTGTCCTCTATGTTATATAAAGCAGACATATTGCAAAGAGCTGCCTCTAAAGAACAACCATGATCAGGTTGAGAGCTAGTGGGTAAAAAGTGGGGACCTGATCAATATAGGACATCTTGTGATGCTACAGAACTCCCAGTCAAGGAGGAAGCCTGCTGATGATGCCTCCTTGTTTCAGCTACAAGAAGCATTACACTTGCAGGTTCTCATCCTGATGGATGAGAGAACCACCTGAATGGCTCTGGAAAAACAACACAGTGGGCTATAAATAATCCAGGAGAGCATTAAGGATAACTTCCAAGTCCAGGTATCAGACACATCAGCCAGAGGTGAAGCATGACTGGCTCCGGTGCTCACCATACCAGAGACAGTCATGAAAGACATTAAGCCTGGAAGCAGCCTGAGCTGTAGTGACCATATGCTGGCTGATTTTATGATCTACAGAAATATAGGGCTGGCAGAATCCTGAACTTCAGGAGATCAAAATTCCCAACATTTAAGGAATTATTGGATAAGATTCCCTGGAAAGCACTCCTTAAGGACAAAGGAATGGAGGAGAGCTGGCATCTCTTTAAGGATATCTTTCTGAGAGCACAAGAGCTGTCCATTCCCCAGTACATGAAATTAAGCAAGGGAGGCAGGAGGCCAGCATGGCTAACCAAGGACCTGATAGACAAACTGAAGGAAAAGAAGGAAACGCACAGGCAGTGGAATCGAGAAAGCATGGCATGGGAAGAGTAAAGGGATGTTGCTCAGACATGTAAAAGTGAGATCAGGAAAGCTAAGGCACAGATAGAAATGAACCTGGCAAGAGATGCGAAAAGTAACATGACTATTGCTATATTAACTAAGAAAGCAGGATTCTACAATATCATGTAATTCTAACTGACGCTTTGTGTGTTATGCTGGACTTACCCAGTGATCCACCAGAAGGTGATTCTGGACAGGAAAGAAGCACTGAACTCAGGACACGGTTTCTAAAGGAGAGAAAAAGAAATCAATCTACATCTAAAAATAACTGATACAGGGACATCATAAACAAATCAACCAGAAGAAGATGCTTCTGAATTATTGCTTTCTTTCCTGAAGTATTAAATTTGCCATTTACACTGTTAAGAATGTTTAAAAAAAAAAAAAAACAAAAACAAACAAACAGTGAAGTTTAACTTCATGACTGTCAAAGAAATAGCAGTGCACCCTATCAACAAGGCATAAATAGTTGATGGAATGTTAGAGAACAGCATAGGCTTATCCATATTAATGCAAGGTTTGTTATCATGAAAGCATCAATGCGTTATTTGGTTAGTGTCACTGAAGAAAAGCCCAACTGCCCTGTTCTGGTATATAAGGGGCATGACTCCATCAAACCAAACACAAATAATAGCTGAAAACAGAAAAAAAGAGAAACCATAAGCATCCCAAAACGAACTCCAAAAGTCCTGCATCTCATTCATCAATATCAATTTCAGTTCACGTACAGGAAACTTAACATATCCAGACCTACAAATGTACACAGCCAGCTCATGTTCTACATCCAGACCAATGGCTGCCTTTTTAAACTCATCTGGTTAACATCCTCTCCAAAACTGGCTGGATTAAAATAACAGAAAGGGAATCCAGAAGAATTTCAAAAGGCACCAAGGTGATTTACTTCACAAATCCCCCTGGAGATTTCTCTGCCCTTCTCCACTGCCTACACAACACCAAAAACAGCCATTTCTTTGGCACACAATCCACTATGCTTTTAATCAACTATAACTGGAGTAACTAACATATTTCCATCTACAAAATTCACCAGTCATCATTACAATACCACAATTAAAACAGTGAGAGCCAAGTTTTTTCCCAAGATTTGCATTTTTCAATTAACATTTGCAGAACGTGACTTCTCCATTAAGCTCTATATAGAAAAGCACTGCAATCAAGCTTTACAAAACAGACTTACACATCACCTCTCCTCCTCACTTTTTTCCAACCTCATAGGGAAAAATAGTATAAGACTGCTAATTCTTTTTGAAAATAGATGAAAATACTACAGAAATATTGAATTCAAGTACTTGTAACAATTATTCCATGCAAATCTAACACCCTATAATTAGTAAATTGAAATTTATAGCAACTCAAGAAAATTTTTTTTATTGTAACTCAGAGAAGTTTAGAAATTAAAGGAAGAGGGGAGATACTTTCAGCCTTCAGCTACCTCCATGTTCCTGCCTGACAAACTTCATTTCAGCAAATTCAGAGAATATTTTCTATTACAGAAATATATATATATATTCTGAACATTACAGAGTATCTTATATTACATTTTTTCCTTGGGATTTTTTAGTCTACTTTTCAGTGGAAATTACGTTCAAGAGCCAACTACGTCTTACATTATCAAATACTGGACTTCTTTTGCACAAAGAAGAACTTAAAGATATTAATATGTTTGTATTATACCATGTAGTAATTATTTTATTTTATCAAAAACAGTAGTTCAAAACATGGAAGAGCTACTAATCATACTGACATCCAGTACAGAACAGAGTGAATACAGCAAGCTGTAAGAAGTCTATAGTTGCATAATGTAACAAATAAAGCTAAAGATAAGTACAAAATATGATGTTTGCTTTCTATAGACATCAGCACCTACACTTTCTAAATTTCACTGTTATCTTTTGGCTTAAGTAATTTAGTGATAAGATTTTATTCAAGTCTATCAAATGTTTCATTGTGGAAAAGCTTGGCACAAGAAGAAGCAATTTAAGAATGAGTAATAATTTGCTTTTTTTTTTCCCCTCCTATCATAACACAGAACAAACACAATATTTATCAAAATGTTAAAATTGAGAGTCTGTCTTATTTCCTAGAGACACTCCTAGAATTACTCAAAACAAAAATAAATGACTGTATTTTCAAAGCACCTTGTAATTACTGTAAGCATGATCAAAGCAAAAAAGGTCTTAATATTTCAGTATTAAATATAGTCAAATACCTTTCACCCCTGACTGAGATGAAAAGAACCCAAAGATGAAGCAAATCCAAAGACTCAACAGTATACTCTTTCCTCCAGCCATAAATACACAGACTACATAGCCTACCAGTGGCCACATACATCATCACTTAGTATATTCAGCACAGACTCAACACTTACAGGATCGTTTACTGCTTCAGAAAACAAAGGTGGTTTTTCTGGAAAACAAGATAGTATGAGCTGTACAAGTAACAGGATGAAGTAGGTGCAGAAAGTGACGTAACGAAATGCATCCACTTCAGTGTCCTACAAAGGAAGGTAATTTTAAAATTAAAAGGCTGAGAAATTTCTTCAATCCACATTTTAACATAAAACAGATCATTACAGTAAACTCTACGAACCATGTAAATGTCATACTAGCACTCCGTCTGCACACTAAAGCCAATACTTGTTTTGGTAAAGGGAAGGTTATCATATATTGAACCTCACAGCTTTCTGCTTTTACCCAATCAGTGCCATAAATACACAAGCATCAACTTCTCCTGTAGAGAAGTGCTCCCTGTTTTCTATCAACACGATGTGCCCCAATTTGACGTCAATGTATTCTGCAGAAGAGCAAGCGACTTATGAATTGGATGGAAAGGAACTTCCAAAGAAAAGCTTCAAGTATAAATCAAATAATGACTAATAACAATAAGAGCAGCATTATTTACACCACAATTTGTGATGGGACTTTATACATAAAGTACACTCCAGAGGAATCAAAGCACAAGGAGGGATGGATACACACAGATAAAGACAAAACCCACTCACAATAACTAGACAAAAGTTAGCTGAAAGTTCTCAAAATTTACAATATGGCTTAAGGGTTTCAAGAAAGAAAAGTGATGCGATGTTTTCAGGCAGCATAATTAATCTGCTATTTGAGGTGGCTTCACTATGCAGCAGACTGACAAAAATCTTTCAGTAGAACAATTTCATTTTGTCTCAGCAGATACAAGACTACATTACAATCAAACTAAGTGTTTCAGGAAATTTACTGTATAATCAACAGGAAGATGTAACCTCCCAGCAGTTTCATATCAAACATCACACACACGTATTGCATTCAGGCAGACAGGACTCCTCTCTAGAACAGTTAGCATAATTTTCTTGGCAACTGTCACTGTAGTAAGATCACTATGAATTTCACTAACATTTCAAAACCTGAAAAACAAGGTCATTAAGTCTTGCTTGTTTTATTTTCATTACCCAAGGAATGAAAGCACACTGAATGGATCATTAACTGACTTGACTGGCATAATTAGCAAGCAACTACTTTACTATTACAGCTTTCAAGATTATTTTCAACTGAATGAGGCCAGTGAACACTTACTGTAGTTAAGGCAAGTATAATTTTGGATCTAAAAATTACTGTGGCACATAGCAATGAGATGAGCCAGAAAATCATCATCACGCCTGAAGATTGTACTCCTTTCATTCTTTCATGTTGTATCAAAAAGGTGGCAAGCAACTGTTGACAAATAAGATTAAAAAAAAAACATATTTGTAAGAGGTTTTAAAACTACACATTATGCACGACTACAAGGTAGAAAGTTCATGTGTTTGTTTAGCATTTCACATCCAGTTTCTTGCAAGTTTCTATTGTTCTCTTCCAAAAAATACCAGGTGTAATCACTACCATTCTTTGCCTATGACAAATGTAATACAACTGCTAAAAAACAAATAGCAGGGTATTTCCCTTGAAACTGACACTGCAGAGAAACTGTAGTGAAGGAAGACAAAACTTAGGCAACTAGGGTAGAAAGAGGTTGCAGGTAACACCTGCGTGCTTCGCATGGCATTTTAGACTTCAGACCACACCACCAAATCTAACAGGCACTAAATGCCACATACAAGAAAGTTTTTAACAAGCCTATTAAAATAAAGCAGGATAACCAGCACCACTCTGTGTGTTGACAGGTAACACACTGAACAAAGCTGGGACTTCTTTTGTTTTTGTTCTGTTGGGTTTTTCCCTCCCCTAAAAAGAAAGCAGACGCTTCAGGTTCAACACAGTTAAGCTACCAATTAAGTCTGTATATAAGGACTAAAGCTTAAATAATTAAAACACCATATAAGAGTAAGATGCATGCTACTGCTTAAGCCTTTGGGTCACTAAAGAACATAATGGAAGAACTTACCATTGTTATACCCAGTAGAGTAGGGCTAATGAGAAAAAATGGAGCTCGAAAAATATTTTGACTTCTTTCCCAGAAAGAGTAGAAAAGATCTGCCCAGCAGACTATCCACAGTATTAAGCCCAAAGCCTGCAATACAAAAGTAAGATTGATACATGAGTTCACACAGATTAGGCAGCACAACATGAACACTACATGCAATGGCTTATACAAGGGGAGTCACAATGAGATCACCTCTACTGGACAACCCTTCTAAGCAACAACATACATGAACGAATAATTACGTTTTAGCTGCTGAATCTCACTAACAAGAAAGAAGTTCATTAACTTTCCATATCATATACTTGAGTTGCCTCAAAACAGTCTGCTCTTTCTGGCCTTACAAATGATTTAAATGGTTTTACTGATATATCAGTTTCAGAAAGCCTACTGATAAAAAGGCAAGAGAAACACAAGACTTGGAAATCAAGCAGAAGCAGCAGTAAATTAGAGCTGAATTGTGCACAAAGGCAGAGTCAGACGTTCAACAAAAATAGCTGCGCTAGATCTAGAAAACAAACAAAAACAAGAGAATCAGAATCACAGAGTGGTTAAGTTTGGAAGGAACCTCTGCAGGTGACTCGGTTCAACCCACCCTGCTTAATAAATATGATTTTAAGAAGTCACATACCGTTTTGGCTTTGTTGAGAATTGACATTTGGATGTAACCCCTGTCATGACAACGAAGATACAGAAAGTACACCGGGAAGCAGACCCACAGGTAAATACAAGGGACCCAGATCAAGACTGTGTTCTGAAAGCACTGGGTGAAGTCTGGATTTTCTGTGTGCCATGTCAGATTCCAATCCTGGGGAGAAAAAAAAAAAAAAACAACACAAGAAAAAGCAATTACAGAACTACAGTATTATGAAAAAAAAAAGGAGAAAAAAATATAGCTGTCTTATTCTGTAACCTACTGCATGCTTATTGGTACTTGTATTAAAGTGGCTCCATACTGAGATGCATCTAATTTTATTGGACCTCTCACAGCTCAGAAGTTTAAAATCTTTACAGGATAACAGTGTCATTTTTGTTGGCTATATGCAGCAACCATAACAGACAATGCACTCAAATGAATTTTTGACAGCATTTACCAGCATTTTCACATTATCACTGCAGAAAAATAAGGTGACAATGCTAGCCATCTCCCATTATAACCACTATCCACATACAAATAATCAAATTTAATTGTGGGAGGATTGTCTGGCACGCATTAAGAGTGAACAGCATGAGATAACACCACTATTGTAGAACAGCCCCACAAATCCAAAGTTGTATGCAGCAAATCCACTTGAGTTTCTGGTAATTCGTAAGAACAGCGTGTAGAAAGAAGCAGCAGGCTCAACTCTGGAGCATATTTACCACCCAGCAACAACAAGATGTACATCAGTATAATTAATCACTTCCCAGTTTCTCTCAACGTGATTTTTGAAAACAAGAAAAACCTCCATACGATCAAAGAAAAACTGACAGCAATAAAAATGTGACCACCATTCCCCATTACTGATACAAGGGCTATTTATGATGGCAGACTATGCAGTAAATCTGACACTGTGTTTATTATCAGCATCTTCCAATAGTGCAGTACTCAACAGGCAAAGCACAACTTACAAGCCTCTGTTTACAAGCAATACAGCCGACACAAGCAGGCCTATGCCCAAAGGCCCCTAACTACAGTGTCCTTTTCAGCATTTTTTCAGACTGTTGCACAGCTTGCAAGTGCACCAAGCACCAGTACCACTGTGGGGGCTTAACAGCAGTAATCTCACTCATCTGTAAATGCCTGAGAACGTCACAAAAACAAATGCTACTATCTACATTTTACAGATGAGGAAACAGAGCCAAAAGGAGCTGCAGCGCCTGCCTACTCTGTTCCAACATCAAAGCTGGAAACATTCCACTGCTCAGAATCGCCACACTCATCTATATTTATCCCCAACTGGGGAAACAATTAAAAATAGAGGAAAACAGAACTAAAGGGAAGATATAAATTGCAAATTTTCCAGGTAGGCTTTCCCTTAAATGCAATCCGTTTGTATGAAGGTGATAATTTCTATGCTTTTTTCCCCTTCATAAACATTTTCAAAATCTTGAAACAAGAATGTTTTCCTTCTCTATCTTCCTCCCACTTTCTGTCAGAATCCAGGACTCCCTTCTTGGCTGGATACAACAGACAACATACACAGCCGCTATTTTTCCCCTGTAATCTTTTCATTACATATCACTTCTTTCAGTTAAAAAGAAAAAAGAACCTAAACAAAGCCAGTTTCCAGAAATTAACACTGGTAGAACATAAAAAAAACAACTATGTTTTAGTGTGTGGTCACATCACCCCTTCGTGCAAGGGCTGCAGCTGTAAAGGCTGTGGCTGAGTCACAGGTTTATTAAGTTCCCCAGCTGCAAACCATCATCTGAAATTTCAGCTGAGTCATCCTTACTTTCAGCCACCGCACAAACCGTTCTCAGCTTCCTAAATCCTGTCTGCTCGGACAAGAAAAATGTCTCATGACTCCACAAGAACAGTCTAAAATTCACAAATTAACAGTTAATAAGATTATACAAGAGGACTGATAAGATTAAAAAAAAAAAGAAAACTGACATAATAATTAAAAAAGGGTAAATATTGTTATTTGTAAGATCTACACACTCTTTACGAAAGCAGCTACTTCCTTTTGTTGTGTTTTAAAATGCTTGCTGTAAAGTGAATCAGACATCTACCAGAAAGGTCAGAGCATAAGTGCAGATGTCACTGCCATTGGGCTAACTGAAAGGAAGATGTGGTGTACACTGCATATATATATTTTTAAATATCCTCCAGTCAGTCCTCGGTTCATTGGACCTTTATATTTGCAATTGAAGTGCTTCTGCCTGAAAGACAAGAGGTTGAGATGCAATGGTTTCAGGATTAAGAAGAGAAAGTCAGGATGATTGAGCAGACTGGGCTAAAAGTACTGCTAGAATTTAACAGCTGCAGCAACTTCAATGTGAATTCTTCCATCCTCTTCCAATATTTGATCCAGAGGGTGCTGATATCCAATGGGAACTTTCTTAGCTTTAATACACTATACTCAAATATGCTATACCATGCAAAAGAGATGGCTATACACAGGTGAGGTGCAAAACTCCTTCAATTTAACATATGTTTCATGTAACAAAAGGTGAGGAAATCACACAAGGAGACATATAACAGTAGCTTCCCCAGTGGTTCTCTAGAAGAAAATCTCCTTCAGTGTAGTAGCACAAACAGGAAGAGACCTATACATCAAATACTTTCTGCTGAGGACCTAATAGGCAGAACAAGTATCATGCAGATTCACCAAAACTAGCTGCGGGCTTCTCTGAAGACAAACTGGACTGCCCATCTCCAGACTGGGGACTGTCAGGAGACCATGTATGAAACAGACTCCCAGATCTGAACTGAGATGTTCAAGGGGTAAAGTGGAGAAAGATTTCCTGACTTGAATTAAAGGGTCCGTTTGTTCAGGTTTACACCGCCAGGTTCAGGCAGCCGGGAAGCTGAAGGCGTGGCCTCTGTGAGCAAAGCCCAGAAGCTGTCCCAAGGAAGATAAGAGTCGGCTACTGTCAGCTCTTGGCTGGAGACACACCACTGGCCAAAGCTGAGCCGCAAGTGAGGCTGGCTGTGCCTCTGAAAGAGTAGATTTAATTAAGGGAAAACTGCTGCTCCAGGCATGAAGCAGAAGCTCCCTGCAGCCCAGGAGAGGCCTACAGCAGAGCAGGATGTGCCCACACAGCCCCACAGGTGCTACACTGAACAGCTCTCCACGTGCAGCCATGGAGTGGACCACGGTGGAGCAGGAGGAGGTTTGGAGGAACTGCTGCCCATGAGAAACTGTGCTGGAGCAGTTCCTGAAGGATGGCTCCCCCGTGGCACAGACCAATGTTGGGGTAGCTCTAGAAGCCCACAGGATCAGTTTGGGAAGGATGGCATCCATTGGAAGGGGAGAGGACCCCACGCAGAGCAGGGTCTGAGTGACCATGGAGGAACAGCACAAAGCGTTATGGACTGATCTCCATTCCCCTGCACTGCTCAGGGAGAGGAGGTGGGATGGGCAGGCAGGCAGTTTTAATTCACTTTAGCCTGTTAGCAATAGGCAGTACATTGCATTAATCTCCTTTACAATTTTACATGTTTTGCCCATGACAGTGATTAATGAGTGACCTCCCTGCCCTCATCTATACCCACAAGCTTCTCACTCCCTTTCTTTTCAAAAGAAAGGCATACCCTAAATTCTGCACAGAGAATTCCACAGCATTACGAAATGCAATCCAAGCTGGAAGGCACATCACTCACATCATGAGACAAACACGGACAAAAATTACAGCAGTTGCAGGTACACAAGTCTAGACACGTCCTGCCACTTCACACTGCCGCTTCTCTTTTGTTTTTCCTAAGCCAAGTTTACTCTTTCGTTTTACCTAAGCCAAGTTTACTCTTTTGTTTTTCTTCCAACACAAGACAAAAATCTGTATTAAAAAAAATCATAGTAAAATTCAGTGAAGCAGACCTTTGTATGTAGCATTTAATAGAACTTAATTAGCAAAAACGGTGCTTTTCCATGACTCAACTATTAGAAGTGATTTCAGTAAGTTCTAGTCAAGTGATAAGTTGTTCATTTTCATTTCTCAATATTTTCCACTCTGATCGATCATCTAGCACTTCTACTTTGAAGAGCACATCAAATTTCAGAAACTCAAGTATTAAAAACTCTACACAAACCAGCAGCCTCTTGCGATGCAGTAGAAGGAAGAAAAAAATGCTGTTTAATTCTACAGTTACTAGGTTGTATAATTTGGAAGCTGCTTTACACTGAACCACGACCTCAGGCTCTTACAGCAGAATTCACAGTGATTCTTGCTAGTTTCTTGGCAGATGCTGGGAGAGAAGATCAGCTATGAGACTGCTCCAGGAATCCCACGTCCCAGGTGTTGTTGTTTCATTGGCTGTTTTCTTTTTAAAATCCCTTGGCAAATTTCAAGTTTACCAGAGGAGCAAATGGTTATTTTTTCTTTTTTTTTTTTTTTTTTTTTTTTTTTTTTTTTTTTTAATATCCTCTGACCTATTGCTCAGTTTTCATTTTGGTAAATTTTCATTTCCATCATCTACACTGTAGCTGAAAAAAAAAAAAAAAAAAAAAAAGCCCACAACAGTTTTTGTGCCAAATAACACCATTTCTCCTATAGCACAGAACGGTTTCCTACTATATTCCAAGTGAAATCCTCAATCTCCAAGAAGAGTACAAAAAACACTTGATGTTCCCTGCAATTGCATGGATTTACTCAGAGGTAAAACACATACTTAATAGGGCGTAATCCCAAAGAAAATAACATCCAACTTCAATTAATTCCCATCTAAAATGTCAGGATCAGGCCAGAGAGAAGCTTGGCAGTTGGACTGTAAGATCAAGTTGTAACACAAAGGATCAGTTATTCTGCCGTGCTGGGGGGAGGAGTACTACAGCAAGCTGCGTGCCCCCAGCGTGCCCCGACTCCAGAGTGAAAGTGCTTGACACTTGCCAGGACCTTGTGCCTGGCAGCCAGGAAACGCGGCTAACTGCGCAGCCACCCACCTGTTCTCACATCAATAATCCTATTTGACCCACAGCACATTTTAAAATTCTCATTAGCAGAAATGCAGAGACTAAAATTGCTCAGTCTCAGCCCTGCTGTGCACTGATGCACGAGAGGTGCAGACTGCCAGCCACAGTTAAAGCCACCTGTATGGACCAGCAGCAACTGAAAAAATAAACTTTTCCATGTGCATACGTTAAAAATGAAAATTACAAAATCACATTGGAATCTTAACTTCAAAATGGAGTCTGATACTGACATCAGTGTGTACTCACTACTTAAATATCACCTATGCAATAACCGCCTCCTTTGTACTCGTAGCACCAAAATATGGTTTCCTCAATCTCATTTTCCTAACAGCAATAGAAGTTATTTGTTTAATGCAGTGCTTATGTTTAGCATAACAAAAGTAATCAGCTCTTTCTGGCACCGACAATTATTTCTGTAACTTTTCTTCCAACAATATTGCAAGACTTCCTATTTTTACAAGTGGCAATCTGATAGCTCTCCATACCATACCAAAACTAATCCCCAGGACAGCACCTATACAATCCGTAAAATGACTCATGTTTTCCTGCTGTCTGTCACAAGAATATCAGCTTTGAGCCTACAAAAATTTATTGCCGGCCACTCCCCACATTGAAGAGTTTCTTGGTCTGACTAAGCACGCAGCATCAGAAGAGCTACCATGAGAGGAGAAGCAGTGGAAAAAAGGACCTCTGCCTTTAAAAGCTGTTTTAGAAGGAGCCCTGAACTTGTTCTGAAGGTACCTGATATTGCCATCCTTCATCAAAACCAATAGGAAACACGGTAACTCTTGTCTACACTAAAGATTAAGGGAAACCAACAACCCTGAAGTGATCCAGATTCTGCAGTAAATCAGACAGAGGTCTGTTCGTTAGTCATGAATTTCAAAAAGCTCTTCGAAGTTATTCAGTTTGTCAGGCAACTTTCATTAAATTCAGCCTTGGAAGTTTCCAAGGATGAAATAATGAAGTAACGTTCTCAGACTGCTGTAAACGCGTTATCTTTATTCTGTCATTTACATTCCCCCGTCAGATAATCAAGTGTGGACCAAAGCTCAGCATTTCTTCGAGGCAGCATATTTAGACTGGAGTCTATCACAAGCACAAATAAATAGACATGACCTTCACCAGCAACTGTCCAGTGCTAACTGCTCAGACTAAATCACAGGAGGTGAACGAGGTGACAGGTTGATAAAAAACAAGCAATGGATATTGGTACTAAACAAGTTTCCTCCAGAAGTCCCACAAAAAGCATCAGATACACCCACAACTGTCAGTGACACTGCAACTGCAGCTCTCACATATGGCCAGCAAAATTCACAGGAATAGTCCTCACAGCAACCAACAAAATACTCAATTAGATACATGACACTACAAGCAGCCATCACAAACTTCCTTCTATTTACAAATTTACAAGTACTATGTGCAATACATCAAAATTACTTTGGACAAAGTACTGTTTGCACTTGTGGATCCAGTGGCTCTAGAATCAATTCCAGTTCTCCACCTTCATTCCCTTAGTTTTGCATAACATTATCTGTTAGAAAAGTTTTTTTTCCAGCAGAAATGACTTGCATCGTGCAGATTAAGCTTACCAACATAGTCAAGAAAAAGTTTCCACCTTCCAGTCCTGGTGACTGCAGCTCCTTGCCTAAATATCAACAAACAGCATTTCCAACAACGAGGAGAAATCCTTCATAATATATAGCACTGCATCAGCTGAAACTGCACGTACAATGGCAGAAAATCAGCACGTTTTGCCTTTGTTTCCCTTTTGCCTAAAAGAAGCTGGTGCCAACTTGCCAGAAAAGGGAGCAACTGCACTAGTGGAATTTCCAAGCCTAACAGCCCCTGGAACACTGCATTATTTTTGTGCGCCGGATAAACATATCACAGATTTATTTCATCAGCAGTTGGAAATCACAATGCTTCTTTAGATGTAATGCCTCTTGCGTACCGCCAAACAATATCTGACCATGTGACAATATTATTTACCACTGACAATTTCAGAATCGAAAGGACAGCATTTATCTATCTGTAAATTTTCAAAATGAAATCAATTTAATAGGATACAGGAAAAGAAAAGGTAATCCTGTTATCTCCTCTTTGCTGTTGTTGTTTAATAAGCTGCGTCTGAAGATCCCACAGATGCAAACAGTGAGAAAAAAAGTAATGCAAGGAATTCTAGCTCTATTAAAAGTAAGGGAAAGGTCAGTCCCCTGCAGACAGCTTTTTAGAGATGTGACCCAGAATGACTTCAGCACAACCCCAGTTAACCTCCCCTCAGTCTGAGTATAGCACAGCTCTTTCCTGCAAACTGCACCGTAACTGCAGGGCACGGCACAAATTACTCTGGGGTTTAAGTGTTTTGAGCAACCTTGAAGCATTCACACTCAAGTGACAGCTGTAAAATGACAATCTGTTAAGAAAACCTCTATCTAAAATGCTGTATCAGGCTTCATTTTCCTGTATGTTCCCCTAAGCCGATCAACCCTGAATCAACAGAGGTAATTTTAATGTCTGTGAAAACCACCACCACAAAGATTCATTTTTACAGGCTTAAACGTGAGAGAGCTGACAAATAGCATCTGGCTTTCATCTCTGGATGAAGCCACAACCGAGCAATGAGAGCCTGACAATTAGCTGCTAATTATAATAGAGGCACCATCTTGTGTAAAGGCTTTAACCTTCTGCTCCTCCTCTGCTGCAAATCCTATGCACACGTGACCTTCCTAGGTCAGGAAATGCAAGCCATCGTATGATCTGCACACTCATTTAAATTCTTCATACCAAGGTTTTCAGAAACACATCCATAATGTTGGTCCCTTTACAATTTAAGGTCAAAAATTAAACTCCCAACTTTTCACCAAGTCCACACCAGCACCACTCTCAGCTGCCTTCCTCGCTCTGCCACAAGCACTCTCAAGAAGTACTGCCCAACTACAATGAAATCCAGACAGAAACTTCTACAAGACACAACCTGTGCCTTCAAACATCACTAAGAAAACCCATGTTGAAACTGCCAACGTGAAGCGGAGTCTGAAAACCAAGAAGTCCTAAACCAGGTAAACCTCAGCCCCCAGTTAAGCACCATCCTGTCCTCTTGTTTTCTGTAACTTATGACTATGTATCTCTGCAAGACCATTACATTTTCTTCTCCCTGTTTTTCTAACTCACGCATTCACTGATTGCCACTGTGACAAAAAAGACTCGTCTGCATGATATGCATCTGCCACACTGCTTTATTTTAGCTATTATTTGCATTAAACTTCCTTATTCTTCCATCGTATTGTTTACCACTAAGATATCACTGACTTCCCACTCAGATAAGCCTGGGAGAACAAACACACTAATTGGAAGCGAATGAAACCTGTTAGGTATGAACCTCACACGCACCTGCATCCACGCTCCCTAAGCTATCTCTGCCTACCTGAATCCAGCCATCCATATCTGATGGCCCCACCAGCACCCTCCTATGGCATACCCTTGCTGTTATTGTGAGCTATCACTGCTTATAAAAATGTTACTGATACATTAAAAAATGATCTTATCTGCCCTGAGTTATTTTCTACGCTATTCTGTGCTTCAGTACATGCAGTAAAGACATCTACTGTGCAAAAAGCTTTGGGATTCAAGAGATGTATTAGCTAAGTGGTGAATCAGTACATGACCGAGCCACAGAACTCAGGTCACGAACCCACTCCCAGCACAGAAAGCTGTTTTTCCTTCAGAACTCTCTCAGAAAAGTTACCTGCAGGTTTAAGCAAGAACCTCAACATTTCAGATTCTACTTGACTGACAGACATCTTCTAACGAATAATGAGACTCCACATAAAACCTGGCAGAGCAGCTAGAACGGGACTGTAAGGAACTGCTTGAGTTTGCTTTTTCATCTCTCATACTTCTTTCATAGGAGACACTTCATTCACATTCTTGTAATACTCAAGGCAAAGCTACCTCAGCACTTTAGGTCACAAACTATTTTTCCAAATTAAACAGTCAATATACCGAAAAGCAAGAACTGCAGAATGTTACCCCTAACCCACAAGTGTTTTATCCTTTAAAAAAAATGCTGTTATCAGCATCTTATACAGCTGCAAATTTAACTACAGTACCAAGAAACACTCAGTGAGATACTCAGCGATGACAGAGAGAACAGGTATGACAAAGCACCCTTCCAAGAGGGAACTGTGATTCAAAGAACGACAAGAAAGTAAAGTTACACATAGAAATGTGATTGCAGTGAAAGCTCTCATACTGCACACCAGAGATAGGTTACACAGTAAGAAGAAGGCAAGGGCTGAAGACAGCAAAATGGAGCTGCTGGCTTTTCAGAGTGGGTATTGAAGAAAATCACTCTGTTTAATTCCCGAACAAAGACTTTCAACAATAACATTCCTTGAGCATACAAACAAGAAAAATCCTGTCCAGCAAGGTTTAAGAAGATTAGGACACAGTTTCTAAAGGTGCATAAGGTCCTTGCAACCTATAAAGCTTCCCCTACAATTTGAAACTGAGTTGTCCCAAACCCAACACCAGGCTTGAAGGAAAGCACGGCTCCTCGCTGAGACCAGCAGGGTTTGCCAGCACCAAGCAGAACATCTGATGTGACCACAGCTTGCCACAAGAATGCAAATACAGAGTCACCAGTATCCCAAGTGCAAACCAGCCCTGGGAAGAGGAAGCACGCACTCTGCAAGACAGGAAAGTCCACTGTGCACATGCAAGTGGTATCTGGAAGGCCCATAAAACACAGCGTGCACGTGGGCATTTTCCAGAAATCCAGTACAACTTCAGCTTCAACTAAAACTGTATCGACTGTGAAAGTACCATAAAATGTACTCTGAGTATCCAAAGCCACCCATACCAGCATCCCTAACCCTCCCAGTACTCAGAACAGCAGAACAAGGCAGATATATAGGACCAGTTCAGCAAAGGAGAATACTTTTCCCAGACACATCTTGCATCAACGGGAATTCGTAATTATACTTCTGTGGGATTAAAAGTATCCAGAAACCAAACAACCACACCCAAAGGAACTTTTACTCATGAAACGAAAGGCCATTGCCACGTGGCTTGGAGAAGGACAACAAATCACAAAGCCATCTAAACTCTTGGGAACCAGGGCAGCTAGTGGAAAAAAACATTTGGAAATTACAACATGCCAAAAACTTCATAATTACACGCAAAAATAAATAAATAAACACATAGCTTACATAATAGAAGCTATCATCAGAAATCCTACACAAATGAGCTGCTGCAAACATGACAGTCTAGTTCTCACTGCTACCTGACGTCTCAGCTCCCCCACCACTCCATGCGCTCAGGCCTCAGTTTTTCACAAATCTATCACTCCCAATTAAGTTTTTCCATAAACAGAAATTTGAAACACGCAGCATCCAGATTTCTTCACATAAAAAAGCGTGGTTCCAGGGAAAACAGAAAAACCGAAACAGCGGTTCAGCCAGTTTTGGGAAAGCTGAGAGTCAACTGGAAAAAGGTATTAACATCAGCAGTGTAAGAGTGGGTGGCTTTTCATCAGCTGGAAAAGGCAAACACCTCCAAGTGCTAATAATTTTTATACTTGTTAAGTAATATCTTAACAGTCCTTGAGATAAGCGGCACAATGGCATCTGCTGAGATTATCTTATCTTTTCTGAACTGGTAAAAGCAGCTCGTTAGCTCAGAACTCTTCGGCAAACATCCGATGAACAAGAAGCAAGTTCTTTCAACTAAGAACATCCACGTGTTTCTCTCTTATCCCCACGTCACCTTCACTCAATGACCGCTCCACTTCAAAAACCAAACCCGCCACCATCTTCCACCTCCGACACACAAAATCACGCGAAACCCAAAGAAGGTTTTCACCCCCCGGAGCCTCCTCGCACCGACGAGCACCGCGCCGCATCGCTCCCCCACCCCTCAGCGCAGCACGGTGTGACCCATAGCGGGCCGCACTCGGGGCGGATCGTTAAGGAAGCGCAAAAACAGCGCTGCGCAAACGCGACACAAATGCTGCCCCGCAGCGAGCGCGTCTCCGGCCTCCTTCACAGGCAGCACGGAGGCAGCCGGCGCCGCTGAGACACGCGCAGGGAGCTCGCCCCTCGCTTCCCGTCCCTCGGGCTCTCACCTCGCTCCGCGCTTCCCCCCTCCCCGCGCGAACCGCCCCACCGGAGCCACCGCGGCCCCACACCGAGCCCTCCATCCCGCGCTCACCCAGAAGGGCTCGGAGGCGTCCGCGCTGCAGAGGCTTTCGATCCCCATGTGGCGTCGAGGCGACCCGCGGACCGCCGCGGCAGCGCTGCGCTTCCCCCTCCGCACCTCTCCGTGCCCGGGCGGCGGCGGCCGGCGGCGCCAGCGCAGCGCCCTGATTGGCTCCGCGGTCACGGGGATGCGGGTCCCGACGGCGCCGCCGCCCGCGCCGCGCGGCCCCGCCTCGACGTGGGCGGGAGCAGGCGGCGTGCCACGCGGGGCCGCCCCGGGCCGGCTTCGGCCCGCCCGGCGCCTCGGCACGCGGGGGGCCGCTCCGGGGCGGGGGGCGGTAAGAGTCGGACTCGCCTAGGAGCCCGCTCGGCGAAACCGGCGTCCCCGCCTCGTCCCGTGCCCGCGCACCTGCGCGCGGCACCGCCCGCCCCTGTCCCGCGCCCCCGGGCACGCGCTGCCCGCGGGGCTCCAGCCGGCCCCGCGCCGACACCGAGCCGACACCGAGCTCGGAGGAGCCCGGCGCCGTGCGGGTGAAAGCCGCAGCCTCGCCTCGCTTTCGAGCGTTTGACTTCCCAACGCGAACCAGTTAAACTGGTTTCAAAACCCTGAACTGGTTCTAATCGTTGCTAGCGGGAACTGAAACTGAACCAAAATAGCTTCACCCGCAGTTTGCATTCAGATACGTGCTAGCGATCAACTCACCGCCCCGCGGTGGGACGTGGTCGCGCCTCGCTCCACGCCCGCTCTGAATTTCAGCGCATCAGTTGAACCCGCGGGGCGGGGACGGCGGTGCGCGGAGCGCCGGCTGCTGCTCGCCTGCTGCTCTGCGAAGGGCGGCACGGAAAAGCTGCAGCGCGTTGCAGACGGAACCCCGGGGAATCAAGGGATTGAATTGGATTGCATCTAAACCAGGCATCACAGCTTGAGCAAACAGGAAACTTTAGGAACTCGGGGACCATAGAAATACAGGTGTTGCTGAAGAGAGCTGCTGTTTGCAGGTCAATACGAGGGCGGTCCCGTGAAGATAAGGACAGCACAGTGGTGTGTAGGGTGGTTGTTTACAATACAATGGGGATGGTCCAGAGAAGATAAGTGGAATTGCTGTTTGCAACTCATTGGGGAAGTCTGTGAAGATAAGGAGGCAGATTTGCTGGCTAACATAATGTAATCCCCTTAACATCTGGAAATTTACTTTTAGCTTTAATCCTCTGACCACCGGAGATGTCACTCACTTTGGAATTTCTGTCCATCTTTGGAATGCGATGAATATTAACGTGTTATGCCTTTAAATATGTATTCGTTTCTCTCTTCGGTGTGCATGTTTGGTGGAGAGATCCCCCGCGCACCCAGCGCTGCAATAAAGGGAATACCTGCTGGACATGTTGCATTGGTGTGTCACGTTACTGTGTCGGATTTCCCGGCACCAGTTGGCGAGGCAGGCAGGAGCCTCTGCTCCACTGCAGGACCCGCTGAGAGGGGGACACCCCGGGCACCCACCGGCAGCTTGTCCGGAGGGGGACTCCAACTCTCAGACGGATCACCACGGGAGCAGACAAGATCCTCTGGAAAAAGGTATTCCCTAGGTCTGGATTCTCTTTCTATTCTCTTTCCTTCTCCGATTCTTTTCTTTGGTAAAGGCCCTGGGGAAAAGACACTCGATAAGTCGGGTTGGGCAACGCAGAGTGCGCGTGTATCAGCCCTGAGGGCACCGAGCTGGTTCAGCACGGGACGGAAACCGTGACTCTGCTAAGAATGGAATTAGGCCCTGGCACGGTAACTGCCAGGAAGGACATTCACAATTTAGGGTAGAACTGTCATTGTAACGTTGTACTGCCAGGAGGGGCTTGCCATGAAAGTGACTACTGAAAAGAGTAAATGTCTGGATTATATTTCTTCTCTGTACTTACAGGAATTGTGTTTGCTATCATTACTGTCCGTGCAATTGTTAAATGTTTGTGCTGTGTGGAATTCCACTCCCTGTGTAAAACCCCTGTCTTGCTGAGAGACGTTGGTCATAGCTCTTGCCCAGGGAATTCAGTATTCCCGTGCCCTGGGGAAGTAGGCAGATTCCATTGCTCAGCAACACAGAATCAAAATCCCTGTCTTGCTGAGGGACATTGGTTATGGCTCACATCAGGCTGTGTCCCCGGGCAGAGTCCCCATGGCTGTCCCTGCAGGCACAGCTCAGTCTCTGGTCAGCAGGGCTCTGGCAGCTCCAGGGCTGCAGGAACAGCCAGGTTGGGGCAGGATGGCCGGAGGCAGCTCCTGGCCTCAGTGGCTGTGAGGTTGAGCCAGCACCGCCCGCAAAGCTCATCACGACAGAGGCCATCCCGGGGAGCAGCACAGGGGCTGGAACCAGAGCTGTGGGCAGACAGCGTTCAGCAGCAGCATGGCGAGGTCAGTGCTGCCCCTCTGCCTGCTGCTTGCTGCCACCCTGAGGGACAGCTTGCCTGATTCCCCAGGGCTCAAGGCCCACACTCACCCTGTGCTGTGGCGGCTGCGGCGGCTGGAGGAGCAGGTGGGTGCTGGGCAGCCCCAGGGGGGTATAGCACAGCTGGGATCATCCTTGTAGCATCCTTCACACCATTCCATTGCAGTTTTGCTGGTTCCAGGCGGCACTGAGCCGTCTCCAGAGCATCGTCAGGAACTACATCATCTCCTACAACATGACAGTCACTTTTGGTCACTGGCGGAGCAGGCAGAGGGGCAGCCCGGGCCGCCCTGGGCACTGGAGCTGGCCCACCTGGCTGCGGTCAGCCGGCAGCTGCAGCGCAGTGTTAGGAGGCTGGAAGGGTGAGCCCGGAGCCCCCATGCTGAGCCACGGAACCTGCGGGATGCAGTGCGCAGTCAGAAGGAGCTGCAGGACTCAGTGCCCCTCAGCACTCTCAGCTCTCCGTCCCTCAAGGTGAGGCATCAGCAGCGACAGCAGGAGGAAAGGCAGTGAGTGCTGGTGGAGACTGGAACCAGTAGAATGCCTGGGAAGGATGCCAGGCCCCTTGGTGACACTGAAGCTGTCACAGCAGCACTGTCTCCTTCAGCCACTGGCCCACAGGACCAGCTCCCAGGCCTCCAACAGCCGGAGACAGTTCACTCCTTCCTCCTTCCTTTGCACTGGGCAGCTGAGCAATGTGGATCTCAATGAGGACATCTGTGAGCTGGAGACAGAGCTCCCCCAGCCCAATGAGATCCCCCACAATGAGAAGCTCCTGTCACCCAAGTATGAGAGCCTGGACTATGACAATAGTGAAAACCAGCTGTTCCTGGAAGAGGAAAGGAGGATAAACCGTGCGGCCTTCCGGACAGTGGAGATCAAGCGCTGGGTCATCTGTGCCATGATTGGCATCCTCACCAGCCTTGTTGCCTGCTTCATCGACATTGTGGTGGAGAACCTGGCTGGGCTGAAGTACCGTGTGGTGAAGGACAGCAGCAAGAAGTTCACAGAGAAAGGGGGTCTGTCTTTCTCACTGTTACTCTGGGCCACTCTGAATGCCAGTGTGGTGATGGTGGGCTCTGTTATCATTGCTTTTATAGAACCCGTCGCAGCTGGCAGTGGCATTCCCCAGATCAAATGCTACCTCAATGGTGTGAAGATCCCACATGTTGTCCGCCTCAAGACCCTGGTGATGAAAGTCTGTGGGGTCATCCTCTCAGTGGTCGGCAGCCTGGCTGTTGGGAAGGACCTACGAAGATAGGAAATTCCTATCTTCATCTTTATGGGCGTGGTTGGTGGGATCCTGGGGGCTCTGTTCAATGCCCTGAATTACTGGTTAACAGTGTTCCGGATCAAGTACATCCACTGGCCTCGCCTCCAAGTAATTGAGGCCACACTGGTTGCGGCACTGACGGCAGCTGTGGGCTTTGTCATGATTTACTGCTCCTGGGACTGCCAGCCCATCCAGGGGAGCACAGTGGCCTATCCCCTGCAGCTTTTCTGTGCTGATGGAGAGTACAATTCCATGGCCACTGCCTTCTTCAACACACCTGAGAAGAGTATCGTCAGTCTCTTCCATGACCCTCCAGGTTCCTACAACCCCATGACACTGGGTGTGTTCACCGTGATGTACTTCTTCCTGGCCTGCTGGACATATGGCCTCATAGTATCCACAGGGGTCTTCATCCCTTCCCTGCTGATTGGCACTGCTTGGGAACAGCTGTTTGGGATCTCCCTGTCCTACCTGACCAAGGGCTCGATCTGGGCTGACCCTGGGAAGTATGCCCTGATGGGAGCTGCTGCACAGTTGGGTGGGATAGTGTGGATGATGCTGAGTCTCACATGTCATCATGATGGAGGCAACAGTTAACATCACCATGATTCCCCATCATGCTGGTGCTGATGACAACAAAGATCGTGGGAGATTACTTTGTGGAGGGACACTATGACATGCACATCCAGCTGCAGAGCATGCCCTTCCTGCACTGGGAGGCCCCAGTGACGTCCCACTCTCTCACAGCCAGGGAAGTGATGAGCACACCTGTCACCTGCCTGCGGAGGATCGAGCAGGTGGGCACCGTGGTGGACATCCTCAGTGACACCTCCTCCAACCACAACGGCTTCCCAGTGGTGGAGAGCAACCCCAACACCACACAGGTGATGTTGATCCTGCGCTCTCAGCTCATCGTCCTGCTGAAGCACAAGGTTTTTGTGGAAAGGGCCAACCTGAGCCTGGTGCAGCGGCGGCTGAAGCTGAAGGATTTCCGTGACTCCGTTTCAGTTCCTGAACTTTGCCTTGAAATTAAACCTGAACAGCAAACATGGGATGGAAAACAACATCCGCTTATCAATTGGAAATTACGTGTAAGAAAGCAGCAACCCATGAAGTCATGGAGAAATCTGGGAGGATGTGGAGATAAATGTCTGCCTGTGGGGATGGCACAGGTCAGCGGTGGCACAGCCTGAGCAGGCTGGGAGCACAGGGAGCAGCACTGCACTGCTGAGCCACTGCTGCGCGAGAGGAACGGCCACTGCCGCAATGCAGCTGGAGAACTGGTATTTTCTTTTTCCCTCTAAATGGTACGTATTGCTTCCTTTCAGCTATTCCTTGAAAACCCTGAATATAAATGTTTGCTTTGAGGGGAATGTTTGGAAACCAAGCAACGGTCGCTTTGTCAGAGCTCTGTGTGGCTACAGTGCTTGGAGAGGACACCCACGCTCCTCCGGGCTGGCGGGCTGCTCTGCTCCTTCCAGACCGTGACACATCCACTTGTTGATCCGTGCTGACTGCATTTCCTCTGGGAAACACTCCATCATCCGCAAAGCAAACACTGTCAGCTCATCGCAGCAAGGCACGGCACGGCTGACACCGCACGCTTCCTCGAGCACAGCAGCATCGGGCGGTCCTGCTTTGGCACGTCCTTTTAAAACACTTAAGGAGGGGCTCTCTTCACGCCTTTTATTATTTCTTTTTTTTTTTTTTTTTTAACGAAAGCCGGAACGTCCTCCCTCAGCCCCGGCTCCCTGAGCAGCCACGCACAAGATGGCGCCTTTCTGACGGCGCGGCGCTGACCCTCCCTCAGCCCGCCCGTCTCCCCTCTCACGTCACTCACCGCCCGCCGCGCAGCGCGATTGGTCGGTGGGCGCTGGGAGGCGGGGATAGCAGGCGCCCGCCGCCGCGCTCTGCGCCGGCGCGGTGTCCGAGTGGCGGCGGTTGTTGGTCGCGTCCGGGGCGGCGGCGGCGGCGGTTGGGCCATGGCGACAGTAGCGGAGCTGAAAGCAGGTGGCGGCCGCGGGGCGGGCAGGACAGGGACAGGGCAGGGCAGGGCAGGGCAGGGCAGGGCAGGGCAGGGCAGCCCCGGATGGCCCCGAGCGCTGGTGGGGTTGCTGGCTGCTGCCTGCTGGCTCGCACGGGGCGCTGGGGGCTGGCAGGAGCGCCCTGAGCCGTTGGTCTCGGGCTGCTCGTCACGCGTTAAGAAGCACCTGGAAGCGTCCCCTGCGTTTCTCTACCGGCTCTGTCCGTGGGCAGTATCTGTAGCAGTGCTGCTGTTGTCACCCAGCGGCCGGTTCACAGGTGTGGATGTCTTAACTTCACCGTGAATATCTGGCAATTGCGTTTGCGTTGCGGCTGATGAACGCTGCTCGAGCACGTTGGGGTTTATATTAACTGAGCTTTTATGGTAACAGTTTTAAAGGACACGCTGGAAAAAAGAGGAGCCCTGGGGCAGATAAAAGCGAGGATCAGAGCTGAGGTGTTCAATGCGTTGGATGACCAAAGCGAACCGCGGCCGCCGCTGTCTCATGAGAACCTTCTGATCAACGAGCTGATCCGCGAATACCTGGAATTCAACAAGTATAAGTACGCAGCATCCGTGCTCACTGCAGGTACTGAGTCTGTGGTGTCACCGCCGCGCAGTGCCTGGTTGAGTGACCACTGAAACCATGCGATCAGGCAGGAGCAAACTGCACAATCGTGGCTGACCCTACAAACGGATAGGATACACACACCCTCTCCGCTGCATTATTTGCAGCGTTATGGCAGGTTATGCCATTCGTTTTTTGAGAAAATGTTTTCTTTGTTGCTTGTCCGTGAGGTAAATGGCGCTGATGTTGACAGATGAGTGGATGCGAGAGCAGCCAGCAGAACCAGAACACCTTGCACTTTTGCTGTGGAAAAAATGTATGTTTTTAAAATGCATATTGCAGATTTCTCACTGGCATTTGAGCAAAATAATAAACAAAGGAAATCATGCCAATCAACAGAATTGAGGAATAATTTAAACAAATGCATTAGTTGATAGTCGGAATTACAGCAGTTCAGGCAGGTAAGCTATCAGGTGTGATTATCAGTCCTCAGCTTACATACAAAAAAGGACATGAAGAAGGTCTGTTTTTTAACAACCCAGTTAATTGTTACCGTCTGTGCTAAAATATTGATATCTGAGAGCTACACCATTTAACTGGTAGCTCTAATTTGTCTGGTACAGTGTGCATTTGTGTTTGCATCTGATGCTAATTTTTTTTTTTAATTATTTTTAAGTTCTGTAATAGTACTTAAGATGTGGTAATTACATTTGCTATTTAAGAGTATGATCTGTTTTCCAGAAGCTGGCCAGCCTGAAGTGCCCTTGGATAGACAGTTTCTTGTCAAGGAGCTGAACATCGTTGAAGATGCAAATGGAAAATCAGTGTAAGGATTGATTATGGAATGCACAGTATACTCTGCATGTAAATCACATATAAGTATTCTGTCACCAGCTCAATATAACTGGATCACACCTGCACCAAACATGCTGGATTCAGGCTCACGGTATCAAGCGTGGAGCTATTTTCAAGTGTACCAAAAGCTAGTATTAAGTGCAGTGAATGCTATAGAATATGTTCTCAAGCTGTTGTAATTGCATACCTGAGTCTCTTTCCACTTTACTCCTTTTCAGTCAGAAGAAGAAAACATATTCTTTGCATATTACTGAATTGATACGCAAAGCAGTAAAAAGATTATTGCCCTGTGAGATAAGATATAAATTGACACTGTTATGATGCAGCTAGGTTCGTTAGCTAGGGTGCAGAAGTGGGTTTAAACACGCTTAGCAACGCCCTGGAGCTTGGGCCCACAGAATCTGACTCATGCTTAGTAAAAATCTGCTTTGGGATACGTGGTGGTGCTCAAGCCTACAGCCCACTGATCACGTTTGATGTGCACGTGGCTCTGTATCTGTGCTTTGTATGCTCTGGTTCTTCTCT
Source organism: Oreortyx pictus (assembly GCA_036925125.1). Classification (NCBI taxonomy): domain Eukaryota; kingdom Metazoa; phylum Chordata; class Aves; order Galliformes; family Odontophoridae; genus Oreortyx; species Oreortyx pictus. The sequence goes on from JAUPFR010000017.1 coordinate 9,584,406, forward strand.
TACAAGAGATCCAGAGTTTAGTTGAGAATGTCTCTTAGTGCAAGCTTTGGGGAGAAGTGTGGTCTTCAGGGGTGGCTTATGCTAATTGCATTTGGCATAATGAATTTTAAATAATTACTCTGAAGAAATGTTAACATTCTTTAGAATTGAACGTTAAGGTGTAAGAACTTCTGAGGAGAAGGTGTTCTGTTGTTTGTTTGTTTTTTAAAATGCTCAGTACTTAATATATTTCATAGACAGCTTTTGTGATTTCTGTCTTGAGCAGACCTCTCTTGTATGGAATTATATCACACTTCTTACATCGCGGTAAAGAAGAAAGTATCCAGAGTACCCTTCCAAAGGTGTCTTTGCTGAATTATCCAAAGCAGAACTTTGACAAACCATCGACTGAGAGGAATCAGAAAGGTGGGTGTGGGTATAGGGTCGTTTTCACAGGTGACTAGATTTTCTATGAGCTATGCTTGATGATAACCACGTAAACGTGCGAGTGGACACAGGGTACCTCCTCTGTGCAAATAATGTTTTGTACAGAAACCTTCTTAGAAAAAATTCTTCAGTAGGACATTGTTTATACATCAAAATACCATTAAAGCGTGTGACCTGACCATCCCTGTTGCTCATGTATTCATTTACGAAAATTCCTACTATGTCTAACTTCTGATTTCTAAAACTACCTTATGTTCCTTTATTCAAATAAGTGTCCAACTTAGACTGGTTCTTAGGTCTGCTTCTCTTCTGTTGACATGCTAATGCTGTGTACAGTGTACAAATCTCATTGCCCTCAGAAATGGAAATACGGGTATTTTGTTGGATGGATACTGTATTTTGAAAGAGGGCATTTGTAAAAATTGGAGACAGCAAAATTTGTATAATTTTTCAGCAGTGTAAAGGCTGCTGTGAAGGTTTTGTTACCATGTGGTAGCTGCAGCTATCTGTTAGTTACTAACACGAAGTAGAAAAACCCAATTTTTTTAGCATTATTCTGTTAGTTCTTTTGGACTGTTAGAAGCTGAAAACTCATTTAAATTTGGACAGTTGTGCTACTCAGTAGATGGCAGAATATCTGATATGCCACTTATGCTTTAAGAAACAGATTTCCTGCTGCATTTGCTGGTAAAGTCCAGAATATATTGATATACCAATTCTCATTATCAGAAAAGCCCCGCAATGAATTGTTTTGCCAATTTCATAGACGTTAAACTGGCCAAACTGTACTTCCTTACACAATTACATATCTGAAGTGGGTCAGCTAGAGACAGTCTTATTACACTGGCAATTTAAAACACAAATTTTAACATCAGTTCTTAGTATATTAAATATAGTAATATATTAACTTGAGAGTTAATTGATGAGAATGATGTAGGTGCCCTTCTGCCAGTAGAGGGGGCTGAAGACGTAAAATGTCAGCACCAAAGCTGCTGTAACTAATCATTTTGTTAGAAGATTCTTATTTCTATCAGAAATTTACTTTCCTTTTATGTCACTATTTATTAAAGTGCTTGTTCATGTTTGTTTGGTTTTTTTAACGTGTAACTAATTGTCTCAGTTTTAAAACTGAATCCGCACAATCACCTTGTCCTGTTAACCCCCATATATCATGTAGGGATTTAATTGCTTAGAGTTAGTTACAAGCCTCCAGATTAATTGTAAGACATGACAGCACATTACTCTTTGAACTAAACAAAAATATAAAACTAGAGTTGCAAGTTGTTACTTTCTGCATGAGTTTATGGAATATACCAGTGGAGACCTGAAGGCAGTGGCTTTAAAGTACTACATAGCTATTTTAATTAGGGTACACGCTATGGTAATTAAGTTCATTCATATACTCAGCCTTCACAGTCTCATATTTAACATCAGTCTTGCTCGTCCTATGAGAAATTGTCTTTCTTGCTTGTGTTGTTGAATGAATATCCAAATAAACTAGTACAGAGAACAGGGATCTTGATACAAGTGGTGCAGTTCCATGTTTCTGTTAACTGACTTCACAGAGGTAGGTTGAAGCAATCTAAGCTCCAAAGTTCTAAATTGTCTGAGCTTGCTATAATGATATTCTGTATCACAGTTCTTAATAATACTTGCATCTTTGGCTCTCCAAACGTGTGAAAGTACTTATGTCTGTATTTCATTTTTAGATAGAATTCCAGAACCAGGAAGGATGGCTGGCACCAGCATTAAAGAGCCTCTTGTTCTACAAAGTATAAAGAGATGACGTCTTTCATCTGTTAGTTTATCTTGTAAAGCTCTTTGAGAGTTAATTTATGATATTCTTCATTATCTAAATGTCTCCATCGTGTCCAGTGGGACCATTTCTGTTAGAGCTACCCATAAGACAGGAAGGCCGGGTCATTCTTACTGCCAGTGAAAAAATACTAGCAAAAAGGCATTCATCCAGTGCTGATAGAAGGAGAATGGTATATAAAGTCAGATTAGTCAAACCCGTGTCTGGAATGAGGCCTAATCATCTTCTTTTTAATAAATTTGCTGGATATTTCTAATTTCTGCACTTTTATTTTTGTCTTCATGTGCCTTTTCTGGTGTCTGAGTATTTTTTGTCTGTTTCATTGTGTTGGGTATTTGAAATAATTATGGAGAGATTTTTCATCAGGAAAAGCTGCTGCTACTTTTAGATAAGTATCGGAAAACAAATTTGAAAAGAAAATGGAAATCCTTCATAGGAATAGTTGTTTTTAATTCTCCGGAAACAAGGGCTATATTTATCTTTATGCCAGCAAACAAAGTATTTTCCATCTGGAGTTGTACAGGGTAACACTTGCGTATATGGGATGGGGGAAGAACTTCTGTTTTTTTCCCAGATGACATGCAAGTAAAGGCAGGAAGAGTTAAAAATGAGCTTGGTAGTCAATTACTGATTCCCAGAACTTTTTTTAGATGAGGTATTTGGATGTGTTTACTGATAGGCGTGGACCTTGCAGTGGTAAATAAAAAATACCACGTGATCCATTTTTTCTTTCTAACAAATGTATACATGTTAATGTTCCCAGTGGTTCTGAAAGCAGTTTTGTATAATTGTTAAATAAATGGTACAGTAGGTGTTTGGGGTTAAAAGAGAAGGAAGATAATGTACAGTTTGCAAATGTTAAGGAAAGGACCCAAAGCTGTACAGTCTCTGCGACATTTTCCCTCAGTCTTGATTTGACCTAATCAGCACTGTAGGTGCTTTTTTTAAATTTTAGTAAGTAGCCTAGGCTCCGCTTCACTGAAACTGCAGAGAACTGCTATGGTTTAAAGGGAAAGCTGCTTTTATCCATTTCAAGCGTCAGCAGTGAGCTCATCCCCTCTGTGTGACTGGCAGTGCTGACAGCTCCTTTGTAAATAAATATTCCAATAAACTTCCAAGAGGAGAGGACTTGTGTGCAGATTTATCTTAGTCAGATCCATCTTTAAGTCTTTGGTAGCTTGGCATCAATTATAACTGGCTTCTGGGTGAAGCAAGCAAATGTAGGTATGCCCTCGACGTTTGCTGAGTCACCACCACTAGCACATGCAGCCACTTAGATGGAGAGCTGTGAGTATTAAAAGCTACCTGCTGTGGGAAGCTGCCTTGCTGCTGGGGCTCTTTCCTGCCACACTACTGCAAATCACTGCTCTATTTCTTCATTTCTCTGTCTAATAGTACAGCAGAAAAATAGTCTTTAAACTCTTGTTTATAAATGCCTTTCATTTTGGAATAAGCTGGAAGTGCCTCTGGAAATTTGCAGAAATGGACTTGTAAACAGCATGGATATGATCTCTCTAGCCACAGTAACTACTGAATTTTGAACTTTGGTTTTCCAGAGGTTAAGTGTTTGTCCAAAACCCATTTTTATGTTTCTCATAACCTAGTGGGTCAAACTATTAGGTGCATTTGGAATGTGAATTGTCTTTTCAAGGGCAAAGAAAAGGATCTGCTGGAAAACAGAAGCCACAACCTTCTGTACTATGCAAATCTTCCAGGGTAACCAAAGCCATTGCGTCTGCTTTCTGTCATCCCATCACAGATCATAGAGAAGCTGCTCAGGTGCTGTGGAGCTCCCTGGAATTTTAGCAGCTGTAATCAAATACAATTTTTGTTCTCATGAAAGAAGATAAGGGAAAGTTTGGTACTTGACCTTCCCCAGTAACACAGCTCAGCATGCTCTTTGTCTCCACAGCCATAAAAGCAGAGGTTGTTACAAGGGTGTGTTCCAGTAAACTTTGAGGTGAAGGTGCATATCTGAAATCAGGGTAGAAATTTGTTTAAAATAGAAAACTGAAAACCATTTTCTTTGGGAACTGCAGCTTCTGTCCCTTGTCAAGGTTCTGTGCTGGCACAGGAGCCAGAGCTGGTGTGTTGTGCAACATGCATTTCACCTAATTGTCTTAATACCATCATGTTACAGATCTGGAGTTTTAGAACAACCTTATTTTAAAGTACAGTCATTGTACAAGCAAATTAAAATGAAATCGAAGTGTATTTTCCATGGCATTATTTGTTTAACGAAGCTTTGAGCTATGTCTATGAAAATATACTGGCCTGATTATCAATGTCTATCATTTACCCTGAGAGTACATGGAATATGAGGGCATCTTTCAGGATGTGGATATGCAGTGAGTTCTGGGAATGCCAGGCTGCTGTTACTTCCTTAAGAAGAGGAGGTGCAAATTCTGCACAAAACAGATGCACTTGCAAAAAAAAAAAAAAAAGCCATTCCTTAGGAGTTTCAACTAAAGTCAGTATTTAGATGAAAGTAATTCACAGTCCTTGAGCTGCAGCTTCAATTTCCTCCTAGGTGAGCAAACAGTATTTTGTCAAACGAGAAGTTTTGTCTTGTTAAATTACAGACTGTAATGCCATGCACTAACTGCCCTTATTCTTCCTACTGATACCAGAAAATGAGAAAAAGAAAAAGATAGGAGGAATTGCAAGTTCCACATTTTCAGTGAGCAGAACGCAGTTCTGAATTTTATCGGAGGTAGAACAATGTAAGTGAGACAGTCATACATGGGAGTTACATTAAACGGGGCTGTTCTTCATCTGAGTGTGATATCCAAAGTGAAGGTGACAAGGAGCCGGCACGGTCTGCTGCGGATATCAGATCTGGAAAGCACTTTGGAAGAACTTGACCCACAAGTTTCAAAAAAATTCTTCAAAATCAAATTTTTGCTCTCCCCTAAAATTAGGGGAAACTGTGTGTGCGCACTCCACAGAGCTGCTTCAGAGGGATTAGTTTCTGTCATGCACAGAGGAACCTTTTTTGTAAGTTTTATCAACGAGCCCCGAGGATTCAGTTGCACTCTCCTTCCTGAGCACACTCTGTATCAAGCTGAATCCTGGTATTAGTAGATGGGTTTTCCGGAGGAGTGATTACCATTTGGTGATCATGTTTAGGAAGAAAAAAAAAAAAAACAAAAATATTTGGTCCCTCTTTACAAGATGCCCTTTGAGTAGCAGCTGGTGCCCGCTGAAGAAGAACTGACCTCTCTGCTCACTGCACTTCACTTGACCTGAGTCCAGCATTAAGCACAACGTTTACCCCTGAGCAGTTCCTGACTCCTTGGCCATGTCACACTCCCCGTGTCATTAACTGTTCTGGTTTGGGTGCACACTGCCTCTCCTGTCACAAAAGCACAACAGCACGTTGCTTTAGAGAAATATGGTTATCTTTAAGTAAAACTGTTTCTAAGCAAACAATTTGCTTGCCTGACGCTCATTATTTAAGAACCTAACTTATCACAATGTTCTCCTCTCTGGGATTCAGGTTACAGAGTGGTGAGGCAGCTGAAAGCTCATTTATTTCCCTCTGGAGCCCTCCTTTTTCCCAAGTACAGTGTTTACTGTGCAGATTCAGAAGAAGACAATTTAAGGATGGGCTTTATTATTTCTAGAGAAGTACATTTAAAAAATGCAGTCAAATAAAGTTTCTTTTGTTGTAACAAAAAAAAAACCCATCCATGGGAACTCCACAGCTTTCAGTCTGATGCACCTTTGGCTTAAAAAGTACCACAGCATCAGGGAAGCTCCAACCAGGCTATTTTATTAGTGTGCGTATTCTTACTCTGACTTGTAAGTGAAGGTTGGAACCAGGCTTACTCTTATCACTTCCTACCCCACACGGCTCAAAAGTGCAACTGGTTCAGGCACAGCAGGAATATTTTTTTAAACTTTCCAGCTCGGTGTAATGTCACATCATATATCACCCTCCACCGCTGCCTCTTTAAACACACTACTTGGGCAGTAAGCCTGCATGTGCACATGCAGTGCTTTGTGAACCAGCAGGAATAATTTCCACTCCTTTTTAAGCTACTATTAAAATGCAGCTGGTTTTGTGAAACAGCTGGGTAGGTTTACAAGAAGCTTCTTAGGATAACTGTGATGAGTGCCAAAATGATCATGCTTTTCGGAGGATCCCCTTGCATTTCAGTATTCTCTGTTTGTTACGTTCCTATTTAAAAGCTCAAGTTGCAACCGAGAAACTGTAAAATGAATGGGGTGAACTCACAGTGAGGAGCTTTCTGCAAACAAGGGTGAGCTTCTTCAATTGACATCTGGATATTATTTCCCCTGGCTTCCTTCCAATCCAGTCACACACACATGAGTCCAATCTGGACAGGGCTTTGCTGGACTGCAGCGCAGTGCAGCCCCCATCTCCTGAGGATTTCACTCAAAGGCTGGAACTCAAAAGGCTGGATGAGCAAATGGAGTCTTCTCCAGCTTTTATAACATAGCTGGAATTTCTGCAGTGTGGTGGGGAAGGAGCCCTGATACTCTTCCACTCTCTCCTTTTTGCCAAGATTTGCTCACCACTGCCCAGTGCTGGAAGCAGGGTCTGACGGTCCATATACATGTACATATACATATACATATACATATACATATACATGTACACATACATGTACACATACATATACATGTACACATACATATACATATACATATACATATACATATACATATACATATACATATACATATACATATACATATACATATACATATACATACCTGCAGGCGCTGGTGCTCACACTGGACGTTTTCAGCCCAGCCTCCCCTCATAGGTATTTTCCTAGGATGCCAAGACCAATATGAGCCTCATCCATTTTCCCCAGCAGAGCATATTTTTTAGACAGGACTGTTGATGTCAAGAGAAATTATTTCAGCCAGGACCATGCTCTGATCCTTTGGGTATACACCATATTTAGTCTGTTGCTGAGAGGGGGATGTTTCGGTATTTTGTGTTTGGCATGTTGATGGGAATTCCTAGAGGATCCTAGCTTTCCCTTTTTGGGATGTCTCCATCCCCAGGTCTCTCTGCACAAGGCTGTTGGCTACTTGTGGCAGGAGGAGGGGGGACAGCCAGGGACTGAAGGTTTCAGGGCTGTGAGGGAGGTTTGATGAGGAGCAGATCCCTCCCCAGCCCCAGGGCTGGTTCCACACTCTGTCCTCCTCTCCCCCCGCACACAGTACTGCTGCCCACTCTTTCCACCACATCCCCACGGCTGTTCCCCCTCAGCTATTTATCACTCCTCTTCTTCCATTTATGGACAGAGGGAGGTATTTCTTCTATATGAAAATGTATTTACGATGCTTTCTTGGAAACTTTGCTAGATGCTGCCTGGCAAGAGAAACTTTGGCAAACCTGCTGGGAAGCTGGGAAAGATCCCTTATACTCCCCAGGGGCAAGGGAGGCTGACACCAGCCCCCACAGCCCAGTGTCACACAAACACACAGAGACCCCAGTGCAACCTTCCTGCCACTCCTTGCTATATCAGGAACACCACCACCACCCCCACAACAAGCAGCCCCTCCACTCAGAACTTATCCCATCTCCGAGAGAAGGCACTGAGGTGGGAGGGAGCCCGCTGTGCCCCACTGCATCAGGGTCTGCCCTTTACGTAACCTCGGCAGGGCAGCGGGGCGAGGATGCTGCCAAGGCAGGAAGGAGTTAAAAGGCCCATTTGCTCGGCCAAAATGTTGCATCTCCAGCAACAAGCAAAAGCTCTGAACCTTAGTGCACCCCCTGAGGCCTTCCCAAAAGCAAGGGATTTCAGACCCAGTTTGCTTTGCTGAAGGGCAGCTGGGGGCAAGGGTAGCGGCCTGGGGCTGGGCCTTGATGGCAATGAGTTCGCTGTCTGAGGCCAAGTGTTTTAACCCAGGTACTGGGAGGATTTTCCAGCAGGACGTGGTTTGCAGGGCCCCTCCCCACTGACAAGATTCTCCTCCTCTATATAGGGAGGCAGTGAAGGCTGCGAGGACTCGGGCTGTCCCGGCTGGTGGCTGTACAGGTTCCTGACTCTCCAGTTCCCTCCCTGCTGCCCTACTCGGACAACTGTGAGTATGGGTTGGGGGGAGGAGGGGGCAGCACGCCCTGCTGGGACAGGGCTGGGCTCTGCTGCCCTGGGATGGAGCCGGCTGGTGAGCTGAGCACCGCGCTACTTTGCAACGCCTTTCAGTGAGTGACCCTGCAGGTAGCGCGCAAAGCAGAAATAGAGGGAGACCTAATTATGCTCAAATGGCTTCCCCTGAGCTGTGTGCCGCTAATTGGGTTCTGCTTAAGATACGCTAGAGCAATGACCATTGTAAGCATGCACAGACCAAGCTTGGTCCTTGGTTACTCCTAACGCTGCCATGGCCACGCCGAGCGCTGGCTGCGCTGAGCCCGCAGCAAGGTGCAGGCTTGCACCTGGGGACCCTGCAGCAGGGCACAGGGTATGGAAGACACCCATCAGCTGAACTTCTGCAGTGCACTTCCTAAGCTGCTCAGTGAAAGTATAAGCAGGTAGTGTCACTCACCTGTCAGCTGCTTGTTCTTTGAAGGAGAAAAACTTCTAAATAAAAGTAGGAGAGGAAACGGAAGCATTTTTACAGAAGTACCTCGCTATTGCATATGTGCATTTTTAATATATTGGAAATCAACTTGAAGTGAAGCTTATCTGATGGATAAATTTAAGTAATTTCAAATGCAACTTTTATACTTTTTTTTTTTATAAAGGGATAATAAAGAAACAAACTTCTAACTTCAACAAAATACTGGCAGTAAGTTAAGAAGACAGTAGATGGCAGTATAGAAAGTGGCTTCAATGTCATCCCAAAGGCTATCTGGCTTCTATCACATACATATATATGTGTGTATGCATATATATAATATATATATATATACATATATATGTAGATATGGAAGGGTGTACATGTGTTTATAAGGAAGAAGCAATCTGAGATATTTTAAATATAAGGAAAATCAGAAGTTTTCCATTATTATCCAATTTAGATCTCTCAGTTAAACCTTTCCTACAATACATTTTGTAAAGGCAAGCCCACTTTTTTCTCTCAAAGTTTGGCCCTGGCAGCCAGCTTGCCAGACGATGCTGTGCCTGGCCGAGCTTCCTAAGCCCCCAAAGCTCTCATTTCCCACTAACACAGAGACCAAAAGGACAAAACTTCAGAGGGCAAAGCTCTTGCAGTCACTTCACCGCTGCATGGTACTCCTCTGGCTATGTTCGCTTAGATGTAAACAATGATTTTTATTATCTCATTTGCAATTGACATGCTAGTCCCTAAAAGGTATTTGTTTTGAATTTGTTATCATTACATTTTTGTGGAACAGCGAGTATTGAGGAGAACATCGCCATATATGGTAGCGTGCATAGACATACGCAGGGATCCAAACTCTTTATAACTCACTGGGAATTAATAGTTGCAAATCTGTTGGCTTTTCTTTTAGTATGTTACTTTTAGAAGAAGCAAAGAATGAGAGGTAGCTTTCCAACTTGTGCACAGCCCAGTTAACATAGGGATTACTTACGAACTCTAATGCAGAATCTGATTTACTTCATAGAGTGGTATTTGGGGCTATTGGAAGTAGCTGGTATTTTCCATTTGAAGGAATCTATCCCCACATAATGCAATTCAAGTCTTATTTCCTTCTTTTTCCCCCCCTCTCTCCAGTTTATAACACAACCTGGCCCAATTTCACTGAAGCAGCAGAAAAACTGTCAAGTGACCCATCAGAGTTATGTATTAACTTAATAAGGGAGGTGAGCACAACTGGTAGGAGGCCAAGTCACTTTCATTTGATGAATGTACATGGACAGTGCATTAAAACTAGTCCTGTGGAATTACTGAAAATGCTCTCTCCTAAAATACAGACTATTGCTGTTGAATAACTTTATTAAACTTGTACCGATGACAACTCTGTGTTCAGATCAAATTGTCTGTGATGAGAGAGAGCATTTGAAGGATGGCCCCAGTGACCAAGGAGAGGCAGAAGGCTGGGAAGGATGCCTCGCAGTGCCTGTCATAAAGCTAAACCTGGGGAGCCAGTCCAAAATGAACATCAAATGATCAGGATTCACCCTAGATTATTTTTCCCCTTAGCTATGCTCAGTTGGCGATTCAGTCAAGTACTGGAAAAAATGAAAGATAAGCAACCTGAAAAGACCTCCACAAAAAGTGACTGTGCCCCAGGAGGCACATTTTGAGTCAAGCAGCAGGTTATGGCTACATCCTTCAATCAGAAACCAGTATGAGAGCATGACTTGTTTTCTGAAAATAATTCACATGCGTGGTTATACGTTCCACTGTTTGGATAATTCTTCCCAGCACAGCCATGATAAGCTTTAATACGGACATCCACATCCTGCAGAGGAAGGGAAAAGTGCCCTTTATCACCTCATTAGGATGACAGCAGTCCCTTTAAGCTCTGACCCAGGAGGCAATTCTGCTTAGCCAATAACCTTTTAAATAAAGAGCACTTCCTGGAAATAATTATACTTTGTCCTTGGAATAATATACTCAGGATAAACTACTTTTAAAAACAACATTCAGATTCTGTCACTGACATTATAAGGGAAAGAACAATGAAAATCAGTAGCAGGACAGAAGGAGGAATAGAAAAGTCATGAAAGTGAATGTGCACGTTTGGAGTTTAGACAAGTACAGCAGACGGGCCCAGCTCTTGGTGCAATTTGGCAATATTTCTGAGGCAAAAAAAAACTTTATGTAAGTAATATTTTTTATCATTGCTTTTTCTCCTCCTTTCTTCGGGATAGCTCACTTTTGGGTACAGAACAGGCTTTGCTCTTGACCAGAAGATGTGGGCTATCACCTTTCTGAAAGAACAGATGAGAACCTCATGCCACAAATTTGCACTGACATTTAATCTCTTTCTCTTAGCCAGCTCCATGGATGAAACCCCGGGGCTGCCCAAGCACTCAGTTTTGCCTTCTCATGGGGTGTTCTCAATGGCCTGTCATCAGTCTTTCTCCTTGACCTATTTTCTCAACATCAGTCATGTGCTGGACCAGTGCAGAACAGTATAGATCAGAGATGGACCTGCAGGCTTACTGCCAGTTTTGAATCAGAAAGCTTCAGCACCTCATTATCACAAATCTGCTTGAGTCTGCAGTGCTCATCTTCTTCTTTAGAAGACTTTACTTTTGTTATTATGCTTATTAATCTACATTCCGTAGCAGAATGTCCTTTGTTACTACAGCTGTACTCAGCAGCTACTCAAGCTTCATCCTCAGATTCCAGATGACCATTCATAAAATCTTTTTAGTCAACTAATGTTTCTTCCTTGTTTTTCATAGGAGTTACATGGTTCAGATTACATATTCCCTACGTCTTGTAGAGTTTGTTCTCACTGTGTTTAAACCAATATCCACAAAATCATTACATGACTATGAATAGTCAGATACAGTACTTAAATCTAAATAGAAACTCATACTCCCGAGATTTGCAGTTCATTTAATCTCTTAGACCTTACAACCTCACCTCATTTTCAGAAAGATGAAATTTAAAACTTTTTACTCACAGGAAGGTTACGCAGGTAACCAGGAATGAGCTTCCCTTGGTCCCTGAGCAACAAGACAAGCAAAGAACAGTTGGGTTGTCCTACTGGTAGCATGCTTTGTAGCAGGCCAGCTGTTTCATCTTTGGTTGAGTTTTTGAGGTGAATGGTCAGGACAATTTCCTCCATCATCACTTTTGGGCAGCCTCCAAGTAGCAGGAATTGACTCCATGAAACTCAGATCTGCAGTTCAGTGTAATTTTCAGGTGTTTCTGGTGGCAATACCAAATTCTTATCAATGTGGATGTGCTTCCACTTAGCACTTACCCAAGGGCATCACAATCCAACCTTTCAGGACAACTCCCTAGCTCTCACCTCTGGGTCTGTGGCAAAATGAAATCCTCTCACCTCTCCACAGGATCTCCTTCCATGCTGCTGGGGCAACAGGGTGCAGAACATGCCTTGCATTGCTACTGCAGCAGGAGCAGAAGCCACAGCATCTCCTGCTGCTCCCCTAGCCCTGCTTCTGCAGTCCTGGGGATGGTTCCCCCATCCAGCTGCCTTCACCCTGCAGATGCCAGCTGGAAAGCTCTGCTGGAGAGAATACCATCTCCATTATTGGAACTGTGTGACTCTACCAGCCCTCTTGGCAGCAAGGGAACATTTTCTGCTTTAATCCACACAGAGGTCAAATAGTTTCCTCTTGCAGATCTCTTCCAAGAATCCCCTGGGAGACAGCGAAGGGCCATATCCTACAGAGCTTCCTCACAGGGACTCAGGGCAGGGAACACCATGCATGGCCGAGTGCTGATGCACAGAACCAAGCTGTTCGTTTCTCCCTCCCCGTCACCCACCTCAACACACACACTGAGTGCTCGCAATTGTGCTGGCTAAACTTTACTGCTGGTGTTTTTTCCAGGCTAGTTATTTCTAGAACGTGCACATTTAGAGGAAAGCTGTTTTTCTTTAGATGAGAGCCTTTTCAAGGGAGTCTAAAGAGTCGGGGCATCCTACTTCCACTGCATTTCACTGGGATATCACCTAACTCATTCCAGCACTTCTAGAATCTGGATTTGTTTTTACGCTTTAGGTCACCTGCATGATCCATGCTTCTCTCTCAGACCTCTCACACAGTTTGACCTTGCAAAAAAAATATTCATCTGTGGGATGGTTTTGGGGACAAATACTTGGAAACCACACTCGGATACTCCTAGAGTACAGGGTGTCCATTTGGCCGAGTACCACAGAGCTGGAACATTGCAAATATAATTCTGCTTATGGGTTCATTGCTGACATCTTTAGCAGTCAGTTCTCCAAGGTCCCTCAAGACTTGTGTTTGTTTGAATACTGTAAATATTAAATTAATTCTCAGTAAGGAAATGAAACAGCCTCTGTCTCCTTGAGATGTTTTGCTCAGCCACGCTCTTCCCCACTCCCCAGAGCTGCCTTCTCTGCTCTGCTGCACAGCAGGTTTCCTGACTAGCACCACTCTTTTCCTACTCTGAGGCAAACTACAAGACCTCTGTTTACTCCTTTTCTCATTGAGTACTGTACATCCCACACTTAGGAATGCTCCAGCATTAATCAGCCCAGCTGCTATGCAGCTACATCTTGATTTCCAATGGCCAGAGCAAAAAAAAAAATAAAAATCTGCCTCCTCCCTCCCAAATGCAGTGCAAAACAGCCAAAACCCTCCCATTGCTCTCACCTACAGAACAGATACATCCAGCAACTTCTTCATGGACAATTGCACAATGCTACGTGCAACTGCATGACACAGTGCATCATCCTTCCAATCTGAGCATCACAGTTCAGGGTATCTGATAGCTGATATAACTTCACAACTTATTTTCTCCACTTCTTTCTTAAGTTGTGGATATTAACCCTTCATAAATTATCATCTCTCACCATCTGAACCCCAGAAAATAATAAATTACTTCTCCTTCACCAGCACTATTGATTGCAATAGTATTTTTTTCTTAAGTTTTTTTCTTTTGACCTTCTCTTATCTTTGTTCTTCTCCAAATGAAATGGTATTACAGCAATTGGGAACGGTCCTTTGCAAGAAAAAGTTTGTTTCTATTCTTTCTGGAACACAGTCTGGGAATTGTTCTTCTACTAATTATTTCATTATTGTGCTCATATTTTAGCACACACTCAACACTGTTTGGGTAATGGTAACTTTTGAGTATATCTGAGTTAAATTAACTTTGTGGTGAATAAGAGATGAGGCTGGAGGAAACTGTTCAGATAGTGCTCTTGCTGCTGCTGTCCTGACAGTCTAATTGCATAGGTGCTAATTATGTCTTACTTTTCTCTCCAATCTTCTGCACAACATAAACAAAATGAGGGTAATTAGCTTAGGAGTCCTCATTTATTTAGGACCCTAAAGCTTTTGTGTCAGATTATTCCAGACACAATAAGAAAGGAGTGAGACTCAGGTATTTAAACGCAGATTCCATAAGGTATTTAAATCCAAAAGTATCTGCATGGAAAAGTATGATATGGCCCAGGACCTACAGTACTTTGGATCTACCACATGGTAAAAATTTAGTACACGTTTTGCTTGGAACACGTCCACATTTACTTCTTTTAAAGCAGAATTTTTTGCCTCCTCAACAGGTAATTACTGAGTCAAAATGTCTCAAAAACCTCTCAGCGATGATGAGAAATTCCTCTTTGTGGACAAAAACTTCGTTAACAATCCACTTGCCCAGGCTGACTGGTCAGCGAAGAAACTGGTTTGGGTTCCATCAGAGAAACATGGATTTGAAGCAGCAAGTATCAAGGAAGAGAAAGGGGATGAGGTGACAGTTGAACTACAGGAAAATGGAAAGAAAGTGACACTGAGCAAGGATGATATCCAGAAGATGAACCCTCCAAAGTTCTCCAAAGTGGAGGATATGGCTGAGCTGACTTGCCTCAATGAAGCTTCAGTGCTGCATAATCTAAGGGAGAGATACTTCTCAGGCTTAATTTATGTAAGTAGAGTTGAACACACGTATGACATTTTATCTTGCATGCTACCATGTCCCATCATGATCAAAGTGGATCCCACCTGCTGTCTGGGATAAGTACTTGTGTGTAACATTGCCGTGCAAGTACACATCCCTCAGCAACAGGATTCTAAACCAAAAATGTATGTAGGCTACTTTATTCTCCATGTTTCTTCTGCTTTATTAGTTTTCTGCTTTATTCAACTAGATTAAAACACATAAAGGGTTTCTTCCCCAAAGTTCAATAATTACGAAATGGTGTTATTGATTTTGAGAGTATTTTCTGTTAAACAGCAGTCCTGCTACTTTGAAAAATCAGTAGGGGCTCTTGAATGACTTAAATGGAAACCTGAACAAGTTTTCAAGCCCATATGCCCCAAAAATAACTTCAAAAAAGAACACATGGAAGAGCTGGCTTACACTGCCTTTTCCCAGGCAAATTCCCATGGAAACACAGTGGACAAGTTCTGGTTTGGTGGGTGCCTGAGTTTGACTAAGTGAAAAATCCCACTGGAATTCAATGAGTGCTCATATCCTTCAAAGACATGCATCTACTAGGGCTTTTCTTTTCCCCCTTGTTGGTCAACTTACAGAGCAGAGAGGTCCGGGTAAATTAAAATCTCTGTTCACGTGACTCAGGGCCAAGACTTTTCTGCTTCCCATTTCACACAAGTGTGTTAACGTAATCATGTTTTGCCATTAATAATCTGCATCAGTTGTCATCAAACTGCACAATAAAAGAGGCCAGGAAATTTCCATGGGATTTAGCTGTTATCTTTGATTCTACATGGAGGATCTCTACGTTATGTTGTAGAGAAGTAACCAACACATTCAATCCATTAAAATTTTACTTATATAATAACCATTGATGAGTGAAAGAAAGCACAGAGCTTAAGTAACGTGGTTTTAGAGGCGGAAGTAGAACTGTATTTAATTTGAAGAATGCTAAATTGGAAGGTAGGAAATGAAGTAGAAAATAAGATATAAAGTTACAAATAACATTTAATTGTTATGCATAACTTAATAAAGCTAGTAGCTGAAGATCTTTCCTTCAGAAACACACAAAAAAATCACAGAATCAAAATGCCAGAAAGAAGCTAGACCTTCCATGCTGTCAGCATTTGGGTTTACTGGATTCTATGTCTACAGGTAAACAGAGTGAGCTGTGCATGAGTACAATATTAGAGCACAAAGTATTCATTAGTAAAATGGAATTTGTCTGAAAATGTTTTGCTGAAAATGTTTTTGATTTGAAAGGAGTTACTAGAAGCATAGATGGATAAAATGTGAAGTAGGTGGGTGTTTTTTTGTCTGTTAAAAAACAAAAAAACCCAGATGTTTCAGGACTTCCTGTCCATTCACTTTGTGGAGTTTCACGGAACTCTGACATTCTACAGGAAGTTAATTTACTTGTATCATCCACTTCTGAAAAGTTAAAATTTGTTTTCACAGAGTCAAACATGGAAGTATGTCTGAAATTAAGCTCTCTCTCTCTCTCAGGAGAGAAGACTTCAAGATGGTGTTTAATTAACAGTTATAAAAAAAAATAACATTGTAATACAGATAGCATTTTCAGGAAGCCTAAAACTGTTTTAAATTGTCCAGCCTTACTCAGGGATGTCCTACTGGACACTGTCATACCTTTTGGGAAAAAAAGTGTGGGAGGGATATAAACAGATTTTTTTGGCTTTGTTCTTGTCTACTTGCAAAACAAACTGTAAACCATCATCTCCTCTCTTTGCCAAGCACTGCCTCCATTGCCTTCCTTGGAGTTCTACACATACAAGAAAAACTTGACATTACTATTCTTCCCTTTAGAACATCACTGATGCAAATGGGAATTCCCAGTTATGCTATAGAAAAAAAAAATCAACCTAGCTAAAAAAAAATAATAATAGGCCTCACAACAAATCATCTGTCCTTAGATTTAAAGTAAATATTAATAGAGAAAAAAAAGTGTGCAATAATTCAGATTAACCAACCCTGGAAGAACACCCTGATCTTTTTGTTCATCAGAGTTAAGAAAGAATTTGCCACTAACTCACATTTCACACTGTTAAGAACAAGCAGAACCTGCTTTGTCGAGACACAAATGAGACCAAAAATGCCAGTTTCAATAAAATAGAAACTTGATTGCAGAGCATAAACACGTTTCTTGTACGTGCACTCATAGGCACTATTCATTCGGTCTTTGCTCAGCAGTGTAAAATTGTTTGTCTATAGGAAACTGTACGTGTGTGTTGGAGCCAGTGTTGGGGTACTTCTGTCCAAACATAGGCACAAACAACTCAGATGTATGTATTTGCAGAAGTTTCTCTTAAATACCCATCAGTGGTGATGTCCAAGGAACAGCACTCCTGGATGGACACTATCCCTAAGATAGTGCCACCACATTTTCCACAGAGGGAAATGACTGCAGATCCCTGGACACACCATACCTCAGGAGAATAATCCAAGGCACAGAAATTTCAGATTCCACTTTCAACTCCATGCTTGGCTAACTGGCTTCCTTGCCTTCAGAACATTGCTTATGTTACTCTGCTTTCCCCAGATCTTTGTAGAACATCTAGAGCTGAGTGGTGAAGCCACAAGCCTTGGTTAACCTCCCTCAGGTGAGAGGAGGTATCAGTTGCAGTCCAGTTAGTAAAGGGAATGCCCAAACTCCATCAACTCAGGCTTTTCTCCTGCTTTAAAAGTCTGCACCTTTTGTCTCTAAGTTGGCACCTAGGTGTGCAAGTAAATAACCAAGTAGAGACATTTAGACTTTGCAAGATGGAAGTCTAGAAAATATTGATAAACTTCAGGGAAGTGAGACCTAAGTAACTTCCTGAATTGAATTCAATTCCTGAATTGAAAATTTATTCTTTTACTTACTTGGGAATTAGTAGTTAGTTGAGTACATATAACACATTTAACTTCAACTGAAGTAATACCTTATTATCCTTCCCTTAAGGGCCTAGTGGTCATTCTAGTTTATGTTAGATATATAGCTATTTCTCAAGTGTATTGACCACACAGCACTAAAGTTCATTTCAACAGTTTTGTCCTGAATTCTGTCATAAATTAAAAGTCAGCTCAGTGGTAATTTACTCTCCCCATAGGTTTTAACTTGGGGACAATGAGAGCTAGTGAAGATGCAGTCACAGTGCTGGAAAGGAAGGAGAGGCCCTCATGGACGCTTAGAGCACCTCAGATGTTCTGCCCAGCGCAGAGCACCCAACCTGCTCCTCGCTGCCAGGCGCTGATGGATGCTCTCACCCTGTTTGCTCAATACCATATAAAGCACTCAGGCTGTGCCGAGACTGTGTTGTGCCGTTTCCTAATATGGTCAGGAAAGGGAAACCCCTGTGCCCAGATCCAATCCTTTGAGATGGCATTTTACAGTCCTGTGCTACCCTGCATCCTATGGGGGAGCCAAGGTGGCTTGAGCTGTCCTTAGACACAGCACAGAGGTTAGGGCAGGGTACCACTGCACAGCACAACATTCACTCATGAACCAGGGGAATCCAGACAACTTATGTCTAAGTCATAAAGGACAAAAGTTCATTATTCCATTTGCGTCCAATTGGTGTTATTTCAAAAAATAGGAGCCATAGGCTGGCTTAAGGACTGCAAACATCGTTTCTTCTTATTTATTTATTATTATTTCCTTAAACCCTTGCCAATTGCTTACTTTTAGTAACTGTTGTAATACATGGCTCTTCATCAGTTATCACTCCCTAGTATTTCTGTTCCCAGTTGAATAAGCTGGGGCTTTCTGAAACAAAGGACATTTTTTAAACCTAACATAGCCAGGATGAATAGCCATCAGCTGGTGGCCAGTGTTCTTGCTTGTTTATGCATACATTTTTACATGAATACCTTCAGTAAACTGAAAACAAAACAGATTTTTCCTTGAATCTCTTACAGAAACTTCTTAGTGAAGGTATATGGCCCTTCTGATAAGAGATCTGTTTGGAAATGAAGTAATTTTTTTCAAAGACTCACATTAATCTTTACTGCTACGTGGTGGTCACATGCCCAATGTAAACCCAAACTTCTAACCTAAGATTTAAGAATTTGATGTCTGCCTGAGCAAGTGATATTCCAGTACACAAATACATGTGTAAAGGAATTTACTGAAGCATTATAGTCATTAGGCCATTACAAATAAAGGTGATCCACTACATACCAAAAATAACTGAAGTAAAAAAAAAACGTGGAGCATCATATCAAATCAGTGTTTTGACAGGCAGAAAAAAATTACATACTGACAGTTTCCTTATTAGAAATAATTTTTTATGCACTTGGAAGCTGCACTCATACACATATTCCCAGAAACTGCTGCTTCGTTTGTCATACTAATTTGAGAAAAAAAAAAAAAATTAAGCATCATTTGCTAAAATTGTGCTAGTTCAGTGCACCCGATGCTTGTGTTTCCCAGTCTAGACACAGTAAAACATTAGTTCCATTTTTTACTTGTATTTCCTTACAGACTTATTCAGGTCTCTTCTGCGTTGTGATAAACCCATACAAACAGCTGCCCATCTACTCAGAGAAGATTATCGACATGTACAAGGGAAAGAAGAGGCACGAGATGCCACCCCACATCTACGCTATCGCAGACACAGCCTACAGGAGCATGCTGCAAGGTAGGCGAGTTGCTAGAAATCACTGTGCTTTAACATGGGAGAAAACAACTTATTGCTGCACGTGTACTCCTGCAAGAAGCACAGTCAGAAAAGCTCTGATGCAGAGGGAGACATGGGCTTTCAAGAAGTTTCGGAGGAATTCTTTGGCAGGAACGGCACTCCACAAACACTGACTCAAAAAGGAAAAACAATCCTTTTACCCATCTGTGTCGAGGCATGTGGGAAGGTTTCAAAGTTGAGCAAATAGTTTTGGCAAATACGGGCATGGAAAACGCTCCCTTTGCACCAGTGGAGACTATTCCAAAGTTAGCTGCTAAGGCTGTTGGATCTGTCGGCATTGCTTCTCGCTCTATCCCAGTAAACAGATTCAAGTAACGTTTTGGGGCTACTGTTAATACTATCTAATGCTTTGGAGCCTTGAGTTGAGACGTGCTCTATTTTCTAATGGAACAGCAGTGGGAAAGCAGTCAGACCCCAAAGCATACAAATGAAACCTTAAAAATACATAATGAATTTTCACATTGAATACTGACAGGTTAAGGGGATTTTGTCCTAGGGAAAGATCATACATTTTGAGATAAAAAAAAAAGCAACAGCAATGACCACACAAGGCTGCAACATCTACAGAATGCAGGGACGTGACTGGCTGCCATCTCACAGCAGCCTCGGATGCTCTGGGGAACCAGGAGGCTGCAGAACTCTTTGAAATTTAAATCTCCATTTGAGGTCTGATCCTGCAGAACTTCTGCCCTATGACTGTGGTTCAGCAAGATTTGCAAATCTGGCCCAGAAGCTTAGGGCTGCCTGTTTTCTAGTTCAAGGATTTAAGGGTTCAAGGCTTATGGGTTTTAGGTCTGACAGGGGAAAAATGATTAACAGCATCTAGAAATGTCAGTTTAGCTGCTAGATAAATACCCAGCATTGACTTCTTAGCAACGTTTACATACAAACACAGAACAGCAATTGCTATGGAGCAATTCAAAACCATTTTGCACTTTTTGCACTTTATCTAACTGTGACCCTGGCACACACTGTGATCACAACGACTGCAGCACTCCTGTGGTTAAAATCTGAAAGAAATAAGTTCTCTAGGACTTAAGAGCAGTCTGTTCAGAACATTGCAGATGGTGATAGGCATCTGTGCTAAGTTCATCAGAATTCTGCTGTTTTTAAATATCAACCAAATCTCTATTATTTTGGAACAAACGTCGCATATAGATACACATGCCAATGTTGACAGATATCAAAGGCGTCAAAACAGGTCTATTCTCCCCAAAAAAGTATTGAGTACTCAATGTACTAATTGCAACGCTAACAAAATAACCCAGATAACAAAAAAAAACCAAAAACCATAAAACTCCTGAAGATCCTGAACTCCTGAAGTTGCCTAACAACATCAACATTTTTTCTTCCTATCACTTATGGGCCATTTCTCTTCTGGAGTTGTACCGATTTTATCATCTGCAGGAGGCAGAATTACAATGCAGCAAAGGAGGATCAATAAAGCATCAATAACAGACATACTGAAATCAGACGTTCCTCCTTACTGTAACAACAAAGACAGGTATATAAAAAATATTTACGGCTGAGAGGACAGGTTTAAGTAACATGATACAGCGAATCTCATATTTAATGGAACCACAGGTAAAAGAGACTTACTTAGTAGAAGCAGATCCCTGTGAGCCTCAGCCACGTATCTGCCCTGCAGACCATGCCTTGATCTCTGTGCTCTGCATGCAGCATTTCTCAGGATTCTGAGCAGGCCCTGCAGTCAGAGCAGTCTTCTTTCCCCAAAGCCTTTCAGCAGCAAGCCTCACTGGGGAGCTACACATGAAGCTTAGCAGTACCCTTCTCATTTAGCAGCACAGAACTCTGCTATTATTTGTCCCTAAAAATGGGATGAGGGAAAAGTCAACTAAGAAAGTGCTGGGAGGTACCCATAGGCAAATAAACAAATAAATAAATAAAGGAATGTAATACTGTATCTAATACTGAAAAATAAGAACTGTTTCAGTATAACAGTATCTATGATTTTCCTTCTTAAGATGAAACCAGCATCAGTTCTCTGCCTGATCCCAGCAGCATAAGGACCTCTTTTACTCTTCCTCTCTCCTGTTCTTCCTAAGGTGGTCTCATGAAGCCACCTGAGCTTGGTTACCCTTCGCTGCAGTCATTAACTACTTCTAGAACAGCCAGGATTTAGCTGTGCCTCCCAGGCTGAGAGGAGGGCACAGCACAAGTGGATGCTATCCCTTCGTCCTGTTCACTTTTTTGGTGCTTGGAATAATGTTCCACTCCACCAATACTTGATGAATCTTCACACCTTATGATTCATATGTCTTTTCTGCAAGGAAACCTCCCTAACAGAAAAGAGGAAGAGGAGAACAAATAGGAAGGAAGGGGAAAGAAAGGAGGAGGGAACAGATGAGAAGTTGAACCTTTAAGAAGGGCACTTCACTGCCTCCTCCTAATCACACACGGCTGGCATGGCAGCCAAACCCCTTCCACAATAACTTGCATCACAAGCCCAGGACAGCCATGCTTTACTTGCTTATTTACTTGCACATGTCGTTTTGGAATCTCTGCATCTCTGAAGAGGGCCCCTGCTGCCCTTAAAGCTGAGCTTTTTTTTTGGAAAAACAGACGTGTGTTTTGTGCATAAAACTAAAGAAAAGCTTAATGTAACTAGTGATTCAGCCAAATTGTTTTCATGCAGAAGTGGTGAGAGTGGGCATCAACATAATTGTGTGTGTGTGTATGCAGTGCACATAGACAGAGTGCTTTGGTGGGTCTTTGTAAACACATTTGTAAAGAGATGTAAGGAGAGGTTCATGTTCACAGACATGGAACAGGGCACTGGATGTTTTCCTTGTGAAATATCAGTATTACTCCTTATCTGAGAAACTTGCATAGTTTCTTCTTGCCAAGCTAAAATATATCTCAGGTTCATGAGACTGAAGAATTCCATTCTACTACTCTGTGATCAGGAGTGCTTGGCCAAAAGCAGTCAGCTTGCTCAAATGTCCTGGGCTACCTCTATCTCTTAGCAAATCAAGCCATGGTGTCTACCAGTAGCTAGTCCTGTTGCAGATTCATCAGCTGGGGATCGCAACCCTTTACATTCCTATCCTCTGTTGGCATATCTAGGAAAACACATGTGCTCCTCCTCTGCTTTCAAGACTTGGTTAATGTATTCATTAACATTCAAGTCCCATTAAGGTTGTTCTGGTAACAACACAGCCACTGTTAACAGAAATCAAATAATTGGATGCCAGAGACAATGATCATAAAAATGTCACCCTATGTTTCTTTACTGACCTCTATATCCTGTGTTATGGATGCAGTAGCTTCTCAATGCAGTTCCAGTGGCGCTGCACAGTTGCTATTGAAAGGAATCAGCCCCCTCATTCCAACACTCCCTGCACCGGTCTTCATGCAGTCTTCACATAAAAATGTTCCAGGTTATAATCATTCCTTTTTGGTAGGTTCATTTTAGGGTGGGTTACTGCAGCCTGGTGTGCAGTGTGACTGTGCAGAGGCATGATGCAGCACAAGAGAGGGCACCATGGTCCAAGGCAGAGGAGCCAGAGATGGGTGGATGGATGTCTTCTGCAGCACTGTCAGATGCCAGTGATGGTGGTCCAGTGAGGATGGGTAATTCTGCTGCCTTCTGCCATGTCTCTGCAGGTGGCAAATAGCAGATGAGTGATAAACAGCACAAATACAGAAAGTCAGGTTGTATAGAAGTAATAATAATATAAATATTTTTTCATGTGGAAGATTATGCTTTTATTTAGTGTTCTGCTCATGAATAATACTGAGAAGATACACCAAGGCTTTCTCCAAGAAACTTATCTATTTTCTGCAAAGCCATTTTTATGCAAGTATGCTTGTAAGCAAGCTTGAGTTAAATATGGAAAAACAAACAGCCTTGTAGCTACTGGGAGGTATGGGAGGGAAGCACAGTTCCCAAGGTCCTAGAAAAGGAAGCTGCACGAAAAGCCAGCTGTTCGCTGTGTCCTTAGCAGGACCATACTGAAATGTCCCCTTTAGGCAGTACAGTTATTAACAAATGTAAAGAAGCAGTGAGTGAGTGTTGGAGCTACAGTGTTCTTCCCTTTTATGGTAAAGCTGCCAGCTTGCTGCTTCATTGTGATAAACC
Organism: Oreortyx pictus; assembly: GCA_036925125.1. Classification (NCBI taxonomy): domain Eukaryota; kingdom Metazoa; phylum Chordata; class Aves; order Galliformes; family Odontophoridae; genus Oreortyx; species Oreortyx pictus. The sequence continues at coordinate 9,607,963 of JAUPFR010000017.1, forward strand.
ATCTGATTTTGTTTGTGATTAAGCAGAACTAGTGTGTCTATTGAGAACAGAGGGTCATGATTCCTACAAGCAAACTGGACGTGTTGGTGAAAAAGTGAAGCATATTCCAGAAAAAAAGACAACTTCAGGGTTAGGAAAGCTGGTGGATTTTAGACTCTGATGTGTATCTATTTACTATTACATATTCAGAAGAAAATACAAAAATATCCAAAATGTTTAATACAGATATACAGGGGGTGAATGTGATAGTCTTCCTAGTAGTGTGATATTTTTTAAAAAGGCATTAACCATAGAGATATTTGAACATACAAGATATTTTGTTACTTTGTGAGCCCCAGAAATTATGCTTGCTGAGCTTTATTTTGTGCAAGTCTTTTTCTTCTGCTAAATCTACCCACATAATGTTTCAGAGTTCCAAAACAGAGCACAATCCTTCCTATACAGAACAAAATATTTCAGAACAGAAATAGAAGCAATCAATCTGGAGAGTCCTGGAAAGAAAATGAGGCAGACATTGCAGCTCAAGGCAAAACAGAATAGGACTAGGTTTCCTGATTTCATTCTTACCTTTGCAATATGTTGAAACTTTTGAAGTAAATGGAGCGATGTTGTATATTCTCCTCCATGAATGCGCACAGGACAGTGTGGCAGTGTGAGGTTTTGCAGGACAGGCTGCACAACTCAGCAATACAGGGCTTATTACTTCAAGACTTCATAAGGCTGCCAAGTGCTTGGGGCACTAGAAGAGGATACGTCTAGTGACCAAGAGAGGAGTCTTTTCCTTCTGCTTCCTCAGAGATTTCTGCAAGAAAGCCATAGGGCTGCCCACTTAGGGGAACAATCAGATTGCACAGGCACAATCTTAGAAGCCATTCAGGATTACAAGGAAAAGATGGGAAAAAAAAAAAAAATTTTGCTTTTCCCTTCCAGAATTCCCAGCAGCCTTCAGGCAAATTGCTATCAGAGTCACAAAGTACACTTGCACAAATGCCTATGGTGAACCTGTGTATAAGACACCATCAAGAAGGGTTTATCACTTTCTGGGGAGGGAAAGAGGGACAACAATGGCTAGAGAAATGAAAAAATACTTGGCTTGCTGGAAAATTACTTTTTCAAATGTCCCCTGAGCTCAGAATTTCCACTGGCAACTCTGTATCAGGGAGTCACTTTTATTTTCTTTATGGTATTTATGGGTTTGTGATGTAATATCAATATATGCCAATGGTTTCTGTTTACACAACAGTGTATTTTTAGCAAGAATTCTACTGCGTTCTCCTTTTTTTCAAATTTCTTTAATTTAAGAGAAAGACAAATTCAGTATCCTACAGTGAAAAATAAACACGATGTTCAGCTCCTCTCCTCCAAAATGTGTATGTGGAAAAGTCCTGCGGTGTTGATAAATACCTCCAACAGCAACGTAATGATTCATTTTGTACCCATTTACCAACTAAAGCAGTTAAGTGGTGCCATTTGCTGAGCAAGTGATCAATGAAGCAGTTGATGCTATACGCCTGAAAATTAATGAGCAACTGGGAGTAAATAGAGTTGTTTAATATCAATCCAAGCCAAAGCAGAATCCACTACTGCTTTTCCTAGGCTGGCTGTTGTCCAGGCAGCAATTACAACTTTAAAGCTCATTAGGCCGAATTTATCTCTGTTATCCTTGCATAGTACAGAAAGCTTGTTTATCTCATGCCATTTATTACATACAAGGTCAGTGATAAGAGTGAGCAACCAGATAGGTAGCCATGAAAGTCATCCAGCACACAGAATAAAATGAGGAATGGGTTTGTGTCTTAACCTCAGCCCAGGGCTTCACAGGTTCTAATGCTCACACTGCATCTGGTAGATAATACATAAAGACACATTTGCTTCTGCCTTATTTAACTGTCTGCTTCGGATCTCAGGTTTATAAGCCAAACACTTCTTCTAAACCAGGAACATTTCGAATATCCATTTGACCAACTTGGTAACTTGTTTTCTTAATCAGAAGATTTTTTTACAGTTTGTACAAGGCAGTTTGAATGCCCTTGCAAAGAAGGGCCGGTTTCAATGCCATGGAAGCTGTTCATAGTCCTAATCAAGTCTACTTGCAAATGGAGGGCTTGAGACACCACACCTTTCTGTGTAACTTCTGCTGGTGTGGAACAACTCCACAGTTTTACAAAAGGGTTCTACTTCAGAATTGATCACAGCAAACATGCCAAACACACATCTTGCCATAGAGGGCAAACTGAAAAGCCTGTCAGTATCACAGACTTTTCTGGAAGTCTTATTTCAGTGGAGCTTTGGGAAGTATGTTATTGTTACGTGGAGCACATTATGAAACCTCAGTGTATGTTCACTATCACAGCCTAAAGTACTGAGATCAGCCTTTTGGTAGAAAATTCTGTGCAAAAGCTCAGAAGGTTAAGAGAACTCCAAATGCATAAACAGGGAGATACATGACAAGTTTATGTAGCTGGTAGGTGCTTCTACACAGAGCTGCAACGTGATAGTGTATTGGACTGCAGCACAGAAACCTCTTACATGCCTTACACAGCAGAAATGGAGATTTTGGCCCACCTTTTTAGAAATTTTCATCCAATATATGCTTGACAGTCCTGTTCATGACAACATGAAGAATACTTAATGAAGAATGCTTACATTCTTGTTGTTATCCTCTTGTAAAACTTGTACAGTAACTTGTTTTTTTCTCGGTCTTTGGAGGATACCTTACAGACAGAAGGATACCTTTTATTAAAAAAGTCATTTCCAAATCTGAAATGGAGAGTGCACAGCATTCAGTTATTTAGGCTGTCTGGCTTTCATAATGACCACTGAAAAATGTCTTAGTTTTTGATGCCTTATCTGTCCAGACTTCATCTGAAGTGGGCTGCTAGCCACATTTCATAAGCATAATAACAACTTGGGTTTCAGACTTGAAATTATCAATTATAATCTTCTTATAGTGAGTCTGATCTTTTTGCTGTCCTCATTATAGTTCATCTCTCATGGAATTTTCAGAAAATATTTTTGAACTCCTAACCTTTTGTTCATTTTTTGGTACAAAATATTTCCATCAGAGATGCCTATTTAAATATGAGGACAAATTAAATAAGATGTGAACCCTGTACTTTTGACTAATTGTGAACTGTCAGTTTTGAAAGGTCTGGATTGCTCCATGTAAGTCATTATAAATATAAGTACTTCTGTCAGGACTTAGCTATTTTCCTAATTAATGGCTTTTTTTCTTTATCCACAGACCGAGAAGACCAGTCTATCCTGTGCACGTAAGTAAACTCTGTTATTTCATTATATCTCAATATTAAGATGTCATTCCTTATTCAAAATCAATTCAAATTCTGATGGAACTGGTATATTCTCACCTTCAAAGAGCTTGACCTTTGAAGTCCCAGAAGATTTGCCTGTTTGCAAAATAAGAAGCAATTATCAGTGCCATAATATATCTTCAATGCACAAAGTTCTCAATTTAAACTGACTGAATTCAGAGTTTACAACAAGCAGTTGGGGACTGCAGTTGTAAAAGGAGAAGTAGAGATTAAGAGCTCCCTTAAGGAAACTGAGAAAACTGAGGAACGTGGAGAATTCTGGATATTAACTGTGCTGCTTTTCACTCCTGTCTGCTGGTAGCCTGCTGTCATATCCTAAAACAGTTGTAATTTCAGGAAATTGATCTTTTCTGTTCATGTTAGTTTAGGCTCTTTGCACATTGTATAGCTACAGAAGCCAAGGCTTGGCATTTCCCTCCTGACACAGCTCACCTGGAAGCCTGTGTGCAAAGCCATGGTGCATGGCTAAGTGCACACTGCATTTGTTGAACCTTTCGGCAGTCTTTATGTAATTGCTTTAGGCAATAGCAAAACACCAACTAAGTCAGCCCTGTTCTGAAAGCCTTGATTTTTCTGAGTTCTGGTTTGATGAAGTTCTCCTCTTTGAGATTTGACCTGCCATCAGTGCCAGATGAGGTGGAAACAGCTAGTGTACCATGGGTCAGATAGTGATGTTATTGCAATAAACTTTGCTCTGTGTAACACACTACTCCCCAGAGTCCCCTTGGTTTATCATTCCTACTGATTTTTGCAAAGCACTCAAACTGTTTAATTGGATGGGGATCTTCTATTTAATCTTCAGTTTTGACCACAACCACATTCCTCAGTGGCTTAGCAGTTGGTTTTATTTACTTGTGTGCTATTGAAAATTATTTTGACATAATTTTATGTTTGTTGTATTAGACATCTTCCAGTTTTGCTGATAAAATGTAATATTCAATTAATGTAAAAACAAATAATTGAAGAAGATGGCATGCATAGCATACCATAGCTCTGACCTCTTTCATAACCAGATTTCAATTTCATGAAAGTGTATCAGTCACAAATCTGTTCAAATATGCATGGAAACCAAAACAAATCTAAAATTGATGCAATGAGGAAATAAAAATTGACCATCACTTTCTCCCCAGGATAAAACATGTCATGGTAACGGAGACTAATTTGAATTGTGCATTTCATCCTGCTATTCCTGTAGCTTACTTTAGTATTGTATCAGTAATATTTCAGGTCTTCTTTTCATCTTGGAATGTTATTTTTTTAAGGAAATTTCTTTTGCAAATCAGTGCCATTTTGTTCATGAAAATTCTTTAAGTTTTCACTTCTGATGGCCACAAAATATATGGATTATGAATACCTTTTTTTTTTCACCTGGGAGCTGAAAACATAAAGCATTTCAGAACACTAAAACATAAAATAGAGAGTATGAAATGTCTTTCCCATTTGGAAAACAATCTCATGTTTAGAATAGTGGCTGTATGTTGGATTGGCATCATGACCCCATAGACTGAAAAGTTCCTCTCACTTTGTTTGTTTAACCAAGATTATTTAAGCTAAAATCAATATAAACAACTTTAACTACTAGTAGTTTATCCTATGTTTTGGCCATATTTGGCTGTACAGAAACAACAAAGTTCACTTGGCTTTCATCTGGGCAGCTCTCAAGTACAATCAATTCATATTATTTTATAATTGCTAAAAATTCTAAGAAATTATCTTTCTGCCTAAAACACAACAATAACTTAAGAACTCATGGCACTGGTCACCTGGGATCTTTTCTTTCAATAGGTATCTATAGAGATAAGATCAATAGGATCTTTTCTTTCAAACTTTTCAAGGTATCTAGTACCTAAATTGTAAAAAAAGTAGATGTAAGGAATAATATAGAAATAGTTAGGGATGCTGCCAAGAGCTCATCTACATTTTTATATATATATATATGCATTTAGATTGATTAGCTTCTATCAAAACACACAGAGCAGGGTACTGTTTGCACTTAATTTGGTACAGCAACAGAGAAAATTCTGGGTTTGGCAGTGACCGTCTTTTTCTCTCCCTTTTGGGGAAGACTGTCCAGATCCTCACTTGGCTTCGTTACCTCCACCCTCTTTCTCTCCTGATACATGTCAAGAAGCAGTCACCCAAGACATCTTCCAAATTGCAAAATCTTGTCAGGCAAAGCCTCCTCTGCAATAGAGCTAAATTCTTTTCTTTCCCAGCCCACTAAATCTCAAAGGCTGGAGCTGGCAAGCAGTGCTGTCTGGCCCTTCTCCTGCATGGTTATCTTGTGTAGCTTTTGACTGGGGGTGGAGCTTGGTGTGGAACCAGCTCAGTCTCTTGGGAATTTTTTGTAAGTAAACTTAGTAGGCTGGCTTCTGAGCGAGGTCTCTTTGGGGATTCAGCTGGTCTAGGACAAAGATTTTCATTATCTTTGCACATCTCATACTGCAGGATGAAGTCTGCCAAACCCTAATGTGATTTGGAGCACCTCATTGACTGCTGTGTTCACAGAGGCTTCCTGCAGTGCCAGAGTAGCCAGATTAAGAGATGTGTGAATGGTCAGTTTTTGTGGTTCATTGCTTGCTGAAACAAATGCTGAGAATAAATCCTGCTGTTACTTTTTAGATGTTTCCAAAAGTGGAATTAAGCTAAGTCTTATTCATAATATTAATATAGAAGGCTTTCAATTTTTCAACAGTTTTTTAACGATTAATTCCCCAAACATGCAGCAGTCTTAGCTGCACCCCAGGTTCATCCCACACCAGTGGGGTCTGCTTCCCATTCCCACCTTGTGCTAATTTGGAAACCGATTCGAACTGGGATAATTTTCATTTAAGGTGAAGGCAATCGAGTTGTGAAGGATTGAGTAGCACTGCATATGTGGGCTTATCTGCTTTAAATCCTTTACTGAATTCCTAGAAAAAAGAAAAAAAAAAAATCCTGGCAAGAAATGAAAGAGGGATAAATTTAAAATATGTCAAACAATGAGAGAGCATTGTTTTCTTTTGTTTTGTTTCAGTGTAGCAAGCCTACAAGCCTACTATATCTTTTTACTCTGGGAAAATAAGGCAGTTTCTCAGGATGAAAACATTTATGGGAAGACAAGTACTGTTGTTGGACTGATCACAGCTGTGCAACAATAACTGCTTTTCCTCTTTGTTTCTGCATTGCTCACCTGAGCTGGGTGAAAAGAAGTGCCCTGGCAATAAATGTGCTCCTTCTAAGTATGGTAGCAACAAGAATGATTTGAGGTTCTTCAGTTAAACAAATCATTTGTCTGCTCCCCAGAATGATTAGGATAGTGGTAATAGACTTTGGAAAATGATTCAAGATACAGACTGAGGAACACAGACAACCAGAAGATGTCTCCTGGGAAGAACCCCATTGTGTGTATGGTCAATAGCACAATCATAATGCTTGCAAGAAACAGGCCCCCCTTTAACAATTGAGTAACTGAGACTAAAGAGAGCATGTAGATTTAAAACAGATGGGATTCTTCATACCACCTCACGATAAAACTTGCTTCTGCCATCCTAGGAATGGTGGTACTTAAAGAAAGATGCTGAGATAAAAACAACAGCATGACCAGTTCTGCTGCAGCTCAGTAGTTTTAGGAAAAGTTTAATTCACCTATGAACTGAACTGAGTCACATGCTCCCCTCCTCCTAGGTTTTTCCCCTTGTAAGCTTCTTGATCTTTAAAGGCACTGAACCTAATTCAGCTATTTCTCTTCATTAATTACTCTTCAAACACATGGTGTTTTATCACTGAGATGAAGTCTAGACCTTGTCATACAGCTCTGCTGCATCCTTCAAAGTAATGTTGTTTAATGAGTGCTTGTTTATCAGATTTGTGTATTGTCAGGGACATTTAAAAGGGATTTGATGTGTTGAAAAACTACAAGTATTCATCAGTTATGAACATGTTACTTCATTACTTAATTATTTTTTTCATCCTTATAGCTGTGAGATCCCATCTGTTTTCCACTTCGTGTTGAAACATTTCTTTTTCATGTTGAAGAATTTTTTATTGTCCCCTTCAAAAGGAAGTTACAAGCTCAAAAAGAATAGCTGCAGAAACTAGAAAAACCATCAAACTGTGCAGAACCAAAGAGTTAAGGAAAGCAAGCACAGAACAAAATGTTAAGTAACGAAAGCATTACAGTGTGGTAGGATAATTACAAGTAAAATGATGCCTTATATGGTAATACTCAAAGGCATTCAGGGAAAAGCCAAATGATGGGCACCATTGCCCTGGGAGAAAGGAAATGCAATTCTTGTAGTGATGAACTACAAATAACCTTTAATAAAATAGAATAGTTCAAGGCCTAGAGTTTGTTTGAAGAATGCTTTTATTTTTTTCCAAAGATCAGAGTTGCAAGGTAGATTTATTTGAAAACTTTGTACGCGTATGTCTTCAAATTGGTGTGCTTGGTTTGGAATTGTTCCTAGAACACTTAATTTTTATCAATAAAACATGGAAATGTTTTAACACTGAAGTCCAGGGCAGGGATGGATCCAACCTCTAAACTGTGCATATTAACCCAGGTCTCGTGAAAAGGAATCGTCTCAGTTATTTCTGGTTAAAACTCTAAAAGCTAGAAGAAGCACTCCTCACTGTGATGTGCATCAGGCAGAAATTGTTTCTGGCTTCCTAAGATTTACATCAATGTTGTTCAATTTAAAAGTTCTTCCCAGTATTTACTCATGTTTTTTATGTCCCTTTTTCACTAGTTCCTTGGTAGGAAAAATTAACTCCTCTATTTCCTAATTAGGAGAGGAAGCATAAATGCAGTGGATCCAGCTAAATAAATTCAGTTTCAAAAGAGCTGAAAAATATCCATGGGACTTTTATATATTTTGTTCTTTTTATTTTTAAATTCATTTTCATTTAAATGCAAAGACACAGAGGTTTGAGTTCCATGTGTGCTGTTGTCCTACAGCTCAGTAGAGTCAAAAGAGCTAAATTACTACATCCACACCCACTTTCATGCCCTTTTTGACTGCTGAGGCAGCACAGTATAAAAACAGTTTAGTCCATATCATCATCAGAGTAAAAAGAATCTAGCAGAACTGAGATGACGTGACAGAGAGGGAAGAGTAGGCTGGAAATGTTCTTACTTCCGAGTAAAGACTGTAGATCTGGTCCTTGTTCTTGTACTTTGGATACTAGATTTTACTTCATGAGGAGACTTTAAAAAGTTGTAAATAAACTTAACTGTGGAAGTCCTCAGGGAGGTGGAAAGTTACTACCTCATTCCTGCTTCCCAAGAGACAGAGCACAGCCAGGATGGCAGTTCTGCTGGTTAGGAATGTCCCTATACAAGATGTCCATACTGCCCTGTTAGCCGGGAGGTCTCCCGCTGAATTCCCATTGAATTCATGGAAAGTTTGAACATGGAGCTCAGATATGGAAGTATTATTCCCTTATTCTCCAGAACTGATATAACTTCCTTTAATGCCAGAATTTGAGTAGAGAAAACTATTGTATTCTTGTTGATGGCTTTTCTTATTCTTGCACCACATTATAGTTAATGCTGGGTTTTTTTTGTTGTTGCTGTTGTTCTTAAAATACGAGCAGACTCCTGCCAGCCTCAATTCTCATAAATGTTCAGACACTGCCAAAGCTAGAGGAACCGCTGTAGAAAATGCTTTACAATTGCCTTAAATGGCCCAGTGTCCAGTCAAAATACAAATGGGACAGAGATACAGCTCTGATACTGCGTTCTTTGCATGCTGAAGTCAGGTGGATTTAGAGAGACTGTTCTGGGATATATACAGAGCCAGGCAGATTCCAGTCTTGTTTTTATACATGACATACATCAAATGGCAGAAGGAGTTCACCAGTTACCTACCTTCTTTTTCTTTCCCCTCAGAGGTGAATCTGGCGCTGGCAAGACAGAGAACACCAAAAAGGTCATTCAGTACCTGGCTGTTGTTGCTTCATCACATAAGGGCAAAAAGGACACCAGCATCACTGTGAGTGAGCTCTTCTGTATTCAACTCCCCTTTTTGCATATTGGGACTGTATTGAGCTTATTGCTAACAGCGAGTCAACGTCTGTGGCTTGCCAAATAGTCGACATATTAAGAGTACACAATTAGGTCACAGCTCTATGTTTATGGAAAAAAAATCTTTTGTTTGACATCCTCTCAGGCATCAAATCAGAATGTACTTTGTTAGAAGTATTCATAGCTTTCTATACGCATAGAACCTATTTATATCGTAACATGAAGGACTTAAATTCTGCAAGGGCTTGGGTCCTTATTCTACCTTTGACCCCTGGCAGATAAGAAGTTTGGAAAAGCTTTTAACTAAAACATTATCCTACTGTATCACAAAAAATGTGTAACAACTTTTAAACTGCTATGGCCTTGAATGTCTTTGTTAGCAGGCATATTTTCTTACGAAGTAGCAAAGAGTTCCTATAACTTACCACTTCGATTTGCTCCTCTGACAAAGAAAAATTTTGAAAAGCAGATTTTAAATGAAGCACCTTGTTGCTACAAATTTTGTAATAACCTTACCTTAGTGAATAAAGTTCATCATTTTCTTTGAACTGTAGTATTAGCTTACGCCTCTGCAGTTCCCTGACATATTGGTGTGGCTGTCTTCATTGATGCAATTCTTAGTCCTAAGTCATTTCCTGCCCTTTCTATGTTATTCAAATACTCCTTGGAAAAAAAAAAAGAAAAACTAAAAAAGTAGCAATTCACTTTTATGACAAAAAGAGCTTAATTAAAGGAGAGATTTCAGTGTGTCCCAAGTGCAAGTCTGAGTGAAAAACAAGGAATTAGCAGTATAGTGCAAAACGAAGTAAAAACCTCACAACCACACCTGTGCTGGCTCTTGTCTGTGCTATGTCTACAGATAGAAAACTCTAAAGCACCGCCTGCCCTCTTCCACTTTAGAATTATTGTTGTGCTTCAGGGAAGGGGAATAAGTAGATGTCTCCTTAGGGCAATAATTTCTAGAAATCTGTGATTCAGGTTGTTGGAAACAGTCCAATATCAAAGCCATAGCTTTCCTTTGTTGACTGTTTAAGAAAAAACTTATTTCATCCAACTGAGTCCTGCTCAGTGGCTGGGGGAAATGAACTTGTGGTTTCAGGGCCATTCTTACGGAGTATGTAACTGTAGTTGCTGCTCACTCCTCTAGGGAATTACATGAGTCTCAGGATTAAACTGGCTCCAAGACAGGCGTAAAGGCAAATATTCACCAGATGAAGGCTGAGAGAAAGTCTCAGTTGTTCTTTAATATGCTGACAAGTAGTAATTCAGTGCCTGGGGCAACTGACACTGCAATTTCTGTCATTAAAAAAAAATAATGAATAGCAAAATGCCTCCACTGCACCAAAAAAGAGCTGGGGATTTACCAAAAAAATATCTGTCCCTGCCCAGTCCATGGGAGACCGACCTGGGACTGAATCCAAATCCCATCCCTTTGCTTCAGGTCTTTTTTTTTTTTTTTTTAATTCATTTAAAATACTCCATATACACTACTTGTATTTGTACTCTTGGTATGTCTGCAATAGATTGTTCTTCTTTGTTTTTCTGGTTTATTTGCGTGGAAACTGTGTATTGGTTATTTTAATGCAGGAAAAACGATAAAAATGTCTGTGTAATGGAAATAATACTGACACTTGTTTTATACCACATTATTCAATACAGCAAGGTCCATCTTTTTCTTACGTGAGTAACTTAGACTGTTTGATGTGTGTTTAAGGCACTGAGTGTAGATCTGCATGCTATTGTTGCACCTCAAAAGATTCAAGAGAGATTTTGTTGAAATATGCTGTATGATCTGATGAAAAGCAACAATAGCGCCAAATGCTCTCACAAATCAACCCTGACTGTGTCAGGCTCCATGGTGAAGAATGAGGTCTGACACAGGCCGGGTCATCTCTCAAATACCACTCTCTTCTGTATGTGTGTGTTCAAGTTGCCATAGTTTGAATGAAATTTCCCACGATCCTGAAAGAGCCACTCAGCCTGAAATTAAGCACAGTGATTTCTGAATGAAAATATCTAAATGTTTTCCATACTTCAGGTTGAACTTTCTAGGACTGTTGTGAAATAATTCCTAAAACTCACGGTGTTGATTGATTTGTTTGGCTGCATGCTTTCCATTTGATATTGCTTTCAGTTTTACATTTTCATGTAACTGTTAAGGATTGTTCACATCCACAAAAGTTAGCATGCTCCTAGCTTGCTGCTGGAATATGTAACAGAGCAACTCCCACTGCAGCGTGTGTCTGCAGGTGTGTTACAGCAGTTTCTTACAGAACCTCGTGGCCCTCCTGCATTGCAGTGTGCCATCCAGCATATCAGTGCTTTGGGAATATAGGCAGGTTTGCTGGCAGATTCTGTTTGTCTGTATGCCAGGCAAATTGGACTTTTTTGCATTACCCTTTTTCCTCCATTCTAATTGCTGGTTCTCAGACTTCAGCTACGACAAAGTGTTGCCCCTTAATTTAATTTATCACTTCATCTGACAGCCTCTCTGAAAAAAAAAAAAAAAAAATCATTGCTGGTCCAAACAAGTCCATGGAGTTCAGTGGACTTTTCTTTCATGCCTTTGCTCTCCAAACATCTATACTCCTGGGAAGGTCCTCATTCCTCTGTCATTTGACCATGTAGATAAGTTTAGCCATTTGTTAAGAAGCTCTCAGTATTTAAATGGTATTTTTGAGGTAACTCTCATAATTCCCATATAAATTACAAGAAATTCAGAAATGGCATTTAGAAGGTTATCAGTTTTGGACCGCCACTGGGAAGAAATGTCATTTTCCAAATTATTGCCTCCAGATTCAACTTAAGTATTGACTCATTTTCATATTAGAATGATTTAAATGATATCATATTATCAGTCAAAGACTTTTTCCTGCTGTTATTCAGCATGAGTTATTTTACTGTAAAGTAGTCCACAAATAGGATGAGAAGAAGCAAATGTGAAAGTAATTTCAAAGCACAGAGCTAAATGAAGTTAAAAAACTATAAAACCATCTTAATAAGTGAAGATTTTTTTCAACTTCATTGGTTTGTTTAGAAATAAGAGTATTAAGTGCATGCTCGTTTCACTGCATGATTTGTTTCCACTAGCAATTACCAAGCACAATTAACAATATAATAAAAGGTTTGTGTGTTTGCATGAGAATTCATTATCTTAGTTTGAAAAAAATCAATGTACTTCCATTTTTAACCTAAATAGCCTTGCATGGATCATTATTAATAGACTTGGTGAAATCTGCTTTGTAGCTTTGTGCTGCATTACATTAAAATGATTCTCAGCAAGTTATTCTAATTACATCGTCATTTGCTAGCAAAGGATCTCGATAAACTAACTTGAAAAAGATACGCTAGAGGTTCCTTTAAGAATATCTCTTTTAAAATGACATTAAACTGAAAAAATATATATAATTTGACATTGAATGACCCTCTTATTAAGAATGACCAGTCATGATGCTAAACAGACTAATAGACTTTGATCTGCCACAGGCAACAGGGCTGGAAGAGGGTCAATATACAGGACAGCAGTTGACTGCACAAACATATAAACACAAAGATTAACAGGGAATGAAAACAAATCCAGAAGCAGTGCAGTCTTCAACAACAACAAAAAAAAAGTTAGAGGCTTAAATTATCTTTCTCCACATTTTTCTCCAGTGTACATGTGCTGTTTTTAAATAACTAATTATGAAGTTCAGGGTTAACTGAGTCTGAATGAATTTTAGGGTGAGCTGGAAAAACAGCTTCTACAGGCAAACCCTATTCTTGAAGCTTTTGGAAATGCCAAAACTGTGAAGAATGACAACTCCTCCAGATTTGTAAGTAGGAGAAATCCATTTGTGTCTATGCTGTGGGGAGGTACGCTATCCTTTAAAACAATGTACAAAGAGTGGCCCTCTTACCTTCAGCGATTCTGTCTAAAGAGCTTCTCTAAACCACTCCCTTTGAAATTCAGAATTTCTCTCTGAAATAGGAATTTGATCTTTTACAAGACTAAAAGTCAATCTCAGACTTGACAGTACCATTGTACTGTCAAAGTTTAGTGGTCTGTATGTGGCCTTGAAGAGTCAACTACCACTCCAGGACATATCCTCAAGAAATTTTAAAATAAAATCCGTACTTTCTTTTTCTTTGCACCACTGTTGAGCATGCATCTTGTTGGAAGGTATTACTATTATTTAGCAAGAGTCATTAATGACTTAAGTGAAAGACTACAAGAGAAAAGGAGAAAGCATCTTATATGGATGCACATTAGAGTAACAGTAGATAGGAGTTGTAATTATTTGATGCTACTTTTTGCTGGGAGTGCTGGCAGATGTTCTTTTTCCCTGCAGGCTCTCCACTTCTACCTCTGCTGACTCTGCAGAGGGATCCCTCAGATCTAATGTTAATCCTACATTGACCATTGTCAGAGAAGTTCATTTCAGCCTGGTTGTCCTGGCAGGAGGGAATTGAGCATATTACTCTTAAGAGGATGATATACGTGTCCCACTGAACAGCCTACATGCTAATGTTGTAAAACCCAACATAACTTAAAAGAACAGCCCAACCTAGGTCTTCTTTTCCTTCACAGGGCAAATTTATCCGCATCAACTTTGATGTGACAGGCTACATTGTCGGAGCAAACATAGAGACTTGTATCCTTTTCTGTGAACAGCACTGGAAGCTAACTAGGGTTAGCAGAAGGAAGAAAGATAAACAAGCTCCACTGCATGTCTAAGAAAGGCAAATAACGCTAAGGCTGGTATAAACAAAGATGGAGGGAAGTGGTTCCATTTATGTTGGTACCAGATTCTCAGTTTGTCTTACTCTTCTGCTTACATTTTCAGATCCCTTTTCTCAGCCATAGGAAAGTATTCTCCACATACAGCTTCAGAAAATGGAGAAGATTGATTTGCAGTTAAGGTTGCATGTGATCTTGAGAGCTATGCAGTTGTTTTGTTTCACACTGTTGTGATCCTGCATGGGTCAATCCAGTTCCCTGTCATCTAGATTTCCAATTGTATAAAAACTTTGAAAAAAATTTGAAACTTTCCTGTTTCTCATCGGCGCTGTAACAAAATCTTTGAGGGGAAAAAAAAAAAAAGAATTAAAAAAAAAAAAACACCACTGAGAACTTGGCATTATCACTACAGTTTATCCAGGAACTCAGGGAATGTTTCCAATTTCTCAAGCCCAGGTTTGGCATTCCTGCAGAAGTTATGTATGCTGCACTGGGATAGATGGATTCCAAGAAAAAGTATGGAGAATAACCTGCTGAGGGAGAATTCCATGTCGTAATACAGTTTTATAGTTTATGTCTACAGGACCAGTGGTAACCTCAATAAAAGTAATATACTTCTCCCTACCCCTCTAAGAACTTGATAGTAGTAAAGATAAAAGAGAGAGGAAAAGCCAAATAACGTGATGCAGACATTAGAGCTGCATTTGGATGCCTTACTGTTCCTCTCCTTTTGTCAAGCTGGAGGACAGCTTACCCTGAACCTGCCTTGATCTTTGCATGTTTTGTTCAATCACCATGGTCAGAAATGACTTTTCTGGGAACTTGCATAACTGACGAGAAACAAATATTTTGCTGGTGCTGATGCCCCAAATGGCATCAAGCAGTAGATATTTTCAGAGAATTTGTCTGCTCTGGGTACTAAATACTGGCCTGATCTTTCAAGTGACATACCTGGAGTAGCGTGCTACATATCATTAGCTCTGATGTGGGTTTTTTTTCAGGAATAAAATATAAATATTTTAGAGAAATTCAACTTAGATTGACTTTGTTTGCCAAGTACTGTTGCCTCTTCCCTTGGTTATGTTTATGAGATAGTATGTAAATGGACATGTAGCTAAACTCCTCAGTGCTTCATTGCTCATCTTTGCATAGAGGAGCTGCTTGCTTAAGTAAATGAGGAGAAATAAACATGCAGCTAAAAGAAGGACCTTATCTGTTGGATGTAACATCAAACAACAAAAAAGCGAAGTGAATGTTGTTGTGAATACCATTTTTATATGTTTTAACTTTAGGAGCATTTATGACTATTGTAGTGCTTACTATCATGATTACCAGCTTTTATCATACAATAAGAGGCACCACTCCTCATGGTGCTCCCAGCACAAAATTAGAACCAAATTAATGATGGATGAGCACATGGCAAAAATTTAAGCAGTGCTATTGATAGTTTTGAGACTGAAGGCACAATTATGGAGGGATTGGAATATGTTTGTTTGTTTGTTTTAACATACTTGACAAACAGATTTGCTTGAAAAATCCCGTGCTATTCGTCAGGCTAAAGATGAGCGAACATTTCATATCTTTTACTATTTGATTGCTGGAGCTTCTGAACAAATGAGAAGTAAGTTACTTGCTAACAATTCTTACATCTCATTGAATAACATGAAGAATAACTTACCAATGTAATTTATCTTAATATCTTTGAGAGAAAGTTATTCAGTCATTTTGATAAACAGCTCTTTATCCATAGAAAATAATTATCTTAAGTGAATTGTAAAAAGTTTCAATTTGTGTGTCTGTTTAAAACAGGTGGTTTGCAGTTTATGGGATATTTCAATTGACAGGAGATGTAAACTCATTCATCTTGAATGATATCAAGATGAACAAGGAAGAGTTGTGTATTATTTTTTACACATACACAAGAAAGGGGTTCCTAATGAGATAATTGGATAGCAGTTTTACAATCAAGAGAATATCATTCTCACAACTCATGTTTACTCTGTGAAACTCATGGTTTCAGAATGTAGTGGTGAAAAGTATAAGTGGATGAAAAAAAAATAGGAATTCAATATATCAATTGGAACATCACAGTTCAAATACAGCATCTTTCCCTACATTACTGGTTGCTAAAGAATGTATAAAACAATGGATAACTCTACATTTTCCCTGATATTTATGCTAAGAATCTGTTACTGGCCATTGTATCGGACTTAACTGGACCCCTTTTGTTGTTACCTGGTTCCATTCTTATCATCCAGTAAGAATGTGCAGGTCTAGAGGGCCAAGAAGAGAGATATAGTCCAGACTTGGTTACACACAGAAGTAAAAGTAAGACTTACAGCATTAAGTCGACACACTCAGATCACACTTTTCTTCGTCTTTTAGATGATCTGCTGCTGGAAGGCTTCAACAACTACACCTTTCTATCTAATGGCCACGTTCCGATTCCTGCTCAACAAGATGATGAGATGTTCCAGGAGACCTTGGAAGCCATGAAAATTATGGGCTTTACTGAAGAGGAACAGATAGGTGAGAACTGTTAGCAAGATTGTAAATATATACAGATCCAAATGCACTGCAGTTTACTCTGTCCAGAATGACCACTTTGCAAAATAAGTATATGAATGTAGAACCTTACTTCACATAACTTTTAATTAAATGGATCAGGCTCAAATCTTGTGATTCTGAGAAATAACTCATACTTTTGTTCACTTTTCCAGAGAAAGGGAAAATAAACACATGAACAAACAACTAGGCTATCTTGAAAATGTGGGCCTGTCACAGGTGTCAAACTAACCACCGTTTACCCCTTACAGCTCCTGCGGGAGTGTAGGGCTTTGCTCACCAGCACGCATTGGCACGGCCGCAGCTGCCATGCCTCAAGTGACACCTGGTGGCAGAAGCAGTGTCACACCGTCACTCGAGCCTTCGAGCAGCTTTGCCAGCCGGAGTTGATTCCTGTTACCTTTCACTGATGCATACATCACTGCCTGAGGCCACTGAGAAACAAAAATGTCTTGCCTTGCAGGACAGTAGTACAAATCTGTGTCTTGGTAAATTTAGATGATGTTACTGACAAAGACTGTTTCGTTCTACAGCCAGGACACATGCATTGGTGTTGATATCAGCACTATCCATGACATCAAAAGGAGCTGTTGTATTGCTGTCTGAACCGCTATCATTTCATGATTTTAAATACAAGCCCATTAGGACTGTATTATTCTCCTGTGTGACTCTACCAAATGAACAAAATGACCTCCCTAGATTAATGTGATCTGTAATACAGCAGCAGATTTTACTACCTGAGGTAAAAAGACATGACATTCATCCACATTTGAATAGCCCAATGTTAATCAATTACTCTTTTGTACTCTGGCACTAATCCTGTGAATACTTGAACACTATTTCTTTACACGAATGAACAGCCACGTATTCCAGAGTTTTAGAAGTGCCACTTGTTTTTGAAGCTGTTGGTAACTAATTGATATGTTTGATTTTAAAGACAGAGATACAGATTCTCAAATGACCAAGCACAGACCGCTCTGAATAGGAGATAAATCTTGAGGTCTGCCTGGGGAAGCAGCACAGTTTGCAGATACTGCTGTTCCCTGAATGGACCATTTACTCCATTGCACAGATTATTTGAGCTGCACTTTTACAAGCTCTCAAACTATTGCAGTTTATAGCTGTCTTTTAAAGCAAATCTGGATCTTTCCACAGAGGTACAGTCTACCATAGGCAATGGAATGAACCTTCATTATTGCAGAGAATAGTTTTCAAAATGTGTCCTTTCCAGTCCTAATTTATACTATCTGCTTATCTTACAGCTATATTGAGGGTTGTTTCGTCTGTCCTACAGCTGGGCAATATTGTCTTCAAGAAGGAGAGAAACACTGATCAAGCTTCTATGCCTGACAATACTGGTATGATTTGTCATTTTAAAAAATTAGTTAACATTAAGAAAGTAGTAAAATAGCAGCTGAGTAAGCACTCTTTATCAGGATTTTAAACTGTTAATGTGTATATGCTTCACAGGTCTTAAAAGATATGCCATACTTAGAATCTGTTCAATATTCATTACCTTTTTTGGTAATCTTGAATCCATAAATTGATGATCAGTGAATTCCTTGGTAGTATCATGAATAATACTTTACAGCAAGTGACATCTCCTGCACATACAACAGAGGAGCTTTTAAGGAAGATAAACTACACTACATAATTGTTGGACTGCTTGCATTCACACTAAGAGAAAATTCTATTTGAAACATAATAACACTTTTTTTGTTCTAGCTGCTCAAAAAGTCTGTCACCTGATGGGGATTAATGTGACGGATTTCACAAGATCTATTCTAACCCCAAGGATCAAAGTAGGACGAGATGTTGTTCAGAAAGCTCAGACCAAAGAGCAGGTATCTACTCACAGTCTGCTCTGCTCTCCCAGCATTACTTTTCCTTTCTTCTTTTCTTTCTTACAATTCATCTAAAGGGAATCTGTTTTCTTTCTCTCTTTGTATCATCCTTACTTAAAACAGCAGTTAATTAGATTTCTTTTTTTTAGGCTGACTTTGCCATTGAGGCTTTGGCCAAAGCAAAATTTGAACGTCTTTTCCGCTGGATTCTAACTCGTGTAAACAAAGCTCTTGATAAAACAAAACGACAAGGCGCTTCTTTCTTGGGGATCCTTGATATTGCTGGATTTGAGATTTTTGAGGTATGTGCTGAGGGACACAAATTGGCTAAAGTCCTTGTTCTCATGCTGTAGTTTGGAATGCAAGATAACAAATATCTAAATTCAGAGCCACATAAACAATTTGATGCAGCACATGGCCAAGACAACCCACAGGACTGTTCTCCTTGGAAGGGTTGGGAGCTGCCAGCTTCATTGCTGGGCTTCTGGGGGACTCTGTGTTTAGAACCAAGGTCTTTATGGTTTATTGAACAGGTCCCAGTATTGAGATTTACCACATGTGAACTTACTGTAAATTTTCAAGGCCTTACATTAGAAAAATATGGATCCTTTGAATTACGATAATCTTTAAAAAGAAACAGAAGATAGAAATTTTTATCTTGTCATTTGAGTTGCCTCTTTCAGATGTCTTCCTAACATCAGGAATTCAATTCTCTTGTTCTCCTCACAGATCAATTCCTTTGAGCAGCTGTGCATCAATTACACTAATGAGAAACTTCAGCAGCTTTTCAATCACACAATGTTTATATTGGAGCAAGAGGAATATCAACGTGAGGGCATTGAATGGAATTTCATTGACTTTGGCCTTGACCTGCAACCTTGCATTGAGCTAATTGAAAGACCTGTAAGTTTGTATCTGTGTAGATGGGTTTGTATGCAGGTTTCATCAGGATCCATTATATATCCATACGAGAACCATTTAAGATACTTCAGATTGTTGTTGCCTGGGAGGATTAGTACAAAGTAAAAAGAAGGTGGTGTTCTTTCTTTGTCTCTGGCTTTGAAGATACTGACCTGGTATTGTTCGCATTGCAGACCAACCCCCCAGGTGTCCTAGCTCTGCTGGATGAAGAGTGCTGGTTCCCCAAAGCTACTGACACTTCCTTTGTGGAGAAACTAATTCAAGAACAAGGCAACCATCCCAAATTCCAGAAGTCCAAACAGCTCAAGGATAAAACCGAGTTCTGCATAATGCACTATGCAGGAAAGGTACTAGAGAGACTGAGATACTTTGACTTACAGAACTTTGTTTCTTTTTTTTACTGTTTGACCAGCAATGAATCAATCTTGTTCTCCTATTAATGGGGATGGCATTAGTTATATAATGTATATATTAAAGACTTCAATTACAAAAGATGGGGAATAAGATTCACACAACATTCATGGTTGTGCAAAGCTCAAATGAAAACAAAAATAACCAGCAGTGCAGTTTCAAATATCTAATTAATGTGGATTCTTCTCTAGAAAGCACTTCTAAAGGTGTGGTGGTTCCTCTGCCATGGGTATGTCTGCAAAAAAAACCTCTTCAGATGGAATTACATGCAAGAAGAACTTGTATTCAACTCAGCTCCCAACTATTGAAAGCTTTTCAAATCTTACTAATTTTTTAAATTATTTTATGTTAGTACGGTGCCTTTCATTCTTGGCCATGCCATATTTCCGGCAAAACAGATTTTTGACCCAGCATTGTTTTCTGTAGGTTACCTACAATGCAAGTGCCTGGCTGACAAAGAACATGGATCCACTAAATGACAATGTGACTTCTCTGCTAAACCAGTCTTCAGACAAATTTGTGGCAGACCTTTGGAAAGATGGTATGAATCACAACTCTAAACCAATAATGTGGTTTAAAGGGAGAAACTTGTACCAGAACTGTTCTGTCAACTATCTCTTATGAGTGGGAAACAAGTGTGAAAATTATAGGAGAGGAAGAGATTAATCTAAGAAACAAGAATACTCTTTTCTAAATAAGTATTGGAATATTTGGGAAATACAGAAAAAAAAAATTGGAAAATATGGAAAGCATATTAGATAGTTCTAAGTACTACCAAAATTATTTCCTTACTTAATATTATTCACCAACATAATACAAATATTCATTATGCTACTATTATGTTGTGGAATATATCAGACAGCTCGTTCAATACAGGTTATCATTTCTGTTACGAAAGACTGAGAGCAGTCCTTAACTTACATGCTCCTCTCCCAGAAATTATACAACGATTCTCTTCAGCAAAGTTTTATCTCAAATAAACTCCACCTGAAGTATATCTCTATGTGCAGAAAACACTTCATTTAAAATTAAAAAAATCGACGAATTTGTAAGATGCACACTATACTATACACATTTAATGGTTGTCACTTATTGTGACACAACCTACCAGTAGGGATACTTTGCAGGACTGTCCTTTGTAGAGCAGCCATAAAATACATTCTGTGTATTTAGTTGTTCCATTCTGCCTCTAGTTAACAAATATCCTCATTTGCAAGTTTGACAGAAGTAGTCTATTTACGCATAAATATCTTCTAATGCTTTCATTAGCATGGTTCAATTGCATCAAAAGTATTTTGGTCCTCTTTGGAAGTTGCACTTTAGCAATGACAGTGAAAGGTGTAATGCGAAGATAATTTATATAAGCAGTTCCATTCACATATTCCTTCATATTGCAGTGGATCGTATTGTTGGTCTAGACCAGATGGCCAAGATGACTGAAAGTTCTCTGCCTAGTGCTTCAAAAACCAAAAAAGGCATGTTCCGTACTGTGGGCCAACTCTATAAGGAGCAGCTGACCAAACTGATGACCACTTTAAGGAATACCAATCCCAACTTTGTCCGCTGCATCATCCCAAATCATGAAAAAAGGGTAAATATCAAAGGATCCATTTTCAGACTCCTTGCATACTATACATGCAGCGCACTGTAGAGCTGAACGATGTCTTCAAACACAGATATGTGCTAGTAACATCTTTGCAAATTTCTACTGTACTAAAAATACTTTTTGTTTCCTTTTCAGGCTGGCAAACTTGATGCCCATTTAGTGCTGGAGCAGTTGCGCTGCAATGGTGTCTTGGAAGGTATTCGTATCTGCCGACAAGGGTTCCCCAACAGGATTGTCTTCCAGGAATTCCGTCAGCGGTAGGAATCCCTTCCTCAGTCTGAACTCAGTGTTTAAAAGGGCTTTTATATATGTCTGTCTGTGCAAAATAATGGGACATTTTCCCACCTCTCTAATGTCTGTATCTTCTGGCAGATACGAAATTCTTGCTGCAAATGCTATTCCTAAAGGATTCATGGATGGGAAGCAGGCTTGCATACTGATGGTGAGGAAAACAACTTTGATCCTATTGATAATCAGATCTACATCTCTTATATAGTAACTGTTGGGAATAAAAAAAATAGTAATTTTTTAATCCTCTAAACTTCAGCACTGGAATTAAAAAATATTCCTGTTTTCCTCCAGATCAAAGCACTGGAACTGGATCCCAACTTGTATAGAATTGGACAGAGTAAAATATTCTTCAGAACTGGTGTTTTGGCACACCTGGAAGAAGAGAGAGACCTGAAGATCACAGACGTCATTATTGCCTTCCAGGCTCAGTGCCGAGGCTACCTGGCAAGAAAGTAAGAAAAAAACAAAAAATATATATTTGGCAGTGGGTTATCTACCTTTAGTTCCTAGTAGCCTTTAGTTCTCTGTACAACAAACTGAAGATATTCAGACATTTTATTATTAGCTATTAGTTGTATTGCTTTAGAATTCAACTTGTGTTCAATGTTTACCTAAAAGAACTCACTTCTTGCCCAGAAAGCAATTACATTGTGAGGCTACTTAAACTCTTCATACAGTAAGCATTCAAGGTAGTGAACTGTCATTTAAACACATTAGAACTAGTAGGACAGGGTACAAGCCTACAACTAGAATCTTTTACACTGTTACAGTACAAATAGTACCACCGGCATTTGCAAAACAAAACATTATTTCTTACACAGGTTGACCATAAAGCACTGGACTTAAATGGCACAGTCTCAGTTAATACACATCACAGAACTTTCAAAACTGATGATCAAACAAATTTAAATATAATAGGTTTCAGTAATGATAACCCATATGTGCTCTCAATGCCCATATACTTTGGATAGATGTTCATATCCAGAAATGTATGTGTACTTTCTGGTTTATGCCTATCTACTGAGCACTAAGAGGGAAAAAAAAAAAAAAGGAAAAAAAAAAACAATCAAAGACTAAATAAAATACTGGAAATCTAAACATAGCTATCCCTTTTTCTCAAGAAAGTAGAAGCACTGTTTAAGTGACAAATGAACTTGTGCAGACTTCTCAAATCGGCAGTCTCATGCCATAGCTTCTTTGCTTCATATATTTATCTTACAGTTTGTATTCTCAGACTAAACAAATTCACTTTGTGTTTCTAATCACAGGGCCTTTGCCAAGAGACAGCAACAGCTGACCGCAATGAAGGTTATCCAAAGAAATTGTGCTGCTTACCTGAAGCTAAGGAACTGGCAATGGTGGAGACTGTTCACGAAAGTGAGTAACTGCTGTCTGTGAATTTCAGCTTTCCAAAAGTAACAGACTGCAGAAGATAGCAAGTCATGTCCCTCCCTGCTCCATTTCATCAGAGCTGATAGCAAGGGCTTCATTAGCTTCATAGAATTTTGGATTAAGAGACACACTGGGTATTCATGTAACACTATTACAAATAGTTTTAGCTTGGGATGAAAAACTAATTAAGCAGAGATTTGTGTAAAATTTAGCATGACTAGTTTAGTTGCCCAAAATGAAATGACAGGTTGATAAAGAGAACAAAAAACAGAATTTTGTGAAACACGCAGTTACGTGTCTATGTGGACTTGTGAGTTCCCTAACTGGGACATTAAATATCTTCCCACTAGCTACTCAAGCAAATCAAGTCTGCTTTACTAGCAGAGAGGTTTAGATTTTTTAATCCTTCTTCAAGAATGGCTTTCAGATTGGATTCAGAAAATTGTTCCTACATGCATTGATGGCAACTTCCTATGCAACCAGAAGCAGACAGTAACATGCACCTGTCTTTGTGTGCTACCTTTCTATGCAACAATTATTGCCTCTGTACATTCTCAGTGCACAAAAACCAGGCTTTAGTCCTTCAGCAAGAGATACTATCGGAGGCAGAGGTGCTCACAAGACTGAAAGAATTGACGCAGAAATGATTATGAATACTTCAGGGGCTTGCTGGTTTAAAAACATTTACGCTAGGTGTGGTTAGACAGTATCTGCCCCCTACCTGAGCAGCAGCAGGTAGTGCTACCATCAGCACCAGTCATCCTGACACCATTAAGTGCTGTATTCAGTAACATTAGTGCTGGTACGATTCTTAACTTTCTTTTTGTTTTCAGGTGAAACCACTGCTACAGGTCACTCGCCAAGAGGAAGAAATGCAAGCCAAAGATGAAGAATTGAAAATAACTAAAGAAAGACAACAGAAAGCAGAGGCTGAACTGAAGGAGCTGGAACAGAAACACACCCAGGTGACTGACAGTTCTCTGAAACATTAGCTAATCTCTCACCATGTCCAGAAGCTATTAGAATGAAGAGGTCTGTTTTCTGTGTATCTGCAATTGTATTCATAGCAATGGTCCAGAATGAAAGTTCAGTACAAACTCCCAGTAATTTCAGTAGAAGCCTAGTATCTGCAGGAAGACATGTGGCACAGCTGCCTACATGTATATTATGACTATCTAGTAGAAAGACATTGTAAGGAGAATTTGTAATCTAAATTTTAACTGCCTATCCATTTTGTCTCCATAGCTTTGTGAAGAGAAAAACCTTCTTCAGGAGCAACTTCAGGCAGAAACTGAACTGTATGCTGAAGCTGAAGAGATGAGAGTCCGTTTAGCTGCGAAGAAACAAGAGCTGGAAGAGATTCTCCATGAGATGGAGGCCAGAATTGAGGAAGAGGAGGAACGCAGCCAACAGTTACAGGCAGAAAAGAAAAAGATGCAACAACAAATGCTGGTAAGGAAGCATAAGCAACAAATAGACACAGTAACTTTTATCTCACAGAGAACAGCAGGAGATAGGAACTGAGGTTTGCCGATGAAAGACCTTGCGGTGCAGCCCTTAGTAGAATGCATTTATGCCACTGAAGTAGCAACGAACAGATTTATGCTCTTTCCTCCAGAATTCTTTATGTATCTTCTTCCTCTACCCCAAATTTAAGTTATTTTCTGTAAAAAAAAAACCAACAAACTGTTTCAGCAATTCTTCTTTTCTACGTAAAAAAGTATTTCAGATAGTCCACTTAGTAAAAACACCAGGTCTATAACGTAACCCACATAGACTGGCAAACATTATGCATTTCCTGTAATTTAAATTTCCAGAATTCGTGATATCTTTTTTCCTTCAAAGGACCTCGAGGAACAGCTGGAAGAAGAAGAAGCTGCAAGACAGAAACTGCAACTTGAAAAAGTTACAGCAGATGGCAAGATAAAGAAAATGGAAGATGATATTCTTATAATGGAAGATCAGAACAACAAGCTAACAAAGGTAAGCATCATGGGTCCATTTTCTTACTTTGTGAAAATAGTGCAGGATGAGAGCAAATCTCATTAGATAGAAAAGAAATACTTTAAACTATAGAGTTTCATGTATAAATATTCAGCAGACCATCAGTCCAGCCTGTATTGAACAAGTTTCTGATAATTTTCCCACGCTTTCTTAAACAATTCAGAATTGTGAAAAATACTGGTTTGGAGGCCCCCTGTGGTGACATTTTCTTAAAGAAAATCCCCACAGCAGTCAAGAACAACTAGTGGAACATGTCATCTTAGCTTTAAATGAAGTAAATCAATCTCCTTGTTTTCAACTGAACTTTGTGATTAAAACTGGAAGTAAACATGTATTCGAGTGCTTCTTGAAAAGGGATACTCCTCTGAACTGGGCTCTTCACTACCAGCCAGAGTGAGTGTAAGATCCTAATAACAGCAGATTAGAGAATATGGGAAATTTCAATGCTGCATTCCAGCCCCTTTGTATTCAACAAATTGAAACATACTACTACAGTGTCAGAGTACCCAAAGACAGTATACTGGACGTCTTTTATTTGGTATAGAGGTGCTTCATGATGACCAATGAACAGACACTTCTGTTACTAAAACTATTTTATTCTTCTTAAGGAAAGAAAACTCCTTGAGGAAAGAGTAAGCGATTTAACAACAAATCTTGCAGAAGAGGAAGAAAAAGCCAAAAATCTTACAAAGCTGAAAAACAAACATGAATCTATGATTTCAGAACTGGAAGGTAACATAGAACACCTTTGTTAATATCAGATATTTGCTTTGGTACATCTAAAAACTTTGTGTGAAGTTATCCGCTTTCATATGCTGAAACCATTTTGTGAATGACAGTCACTGAAACCCCGGGATGCATAGCTTTCTTTATATATATAAAAAGAGTAGAAAGGAAATCGGAGGGAAAAAAAGTGTTTCTGGAGAAAGAGAAATAAATCATTTTATTTTTCAGCCACTAAAGAAAAATAAGTGGTGACAGCAAGGAATTGTATGTTGCTTCAGAAAGTCAGTAACTTGCAGTTAAATGTATAGCCTCACTGGAAGACCAGAACATTTTTGCATCCAAGTTCAAGATCAGATGAGGGCTTCTTGCACTTAAATACTCCCATGACCAAATCTTTATTTTTTCAGTACGACTGAAAAAGGAAGAGAAGAGCAGACAAGAACTGGAGAAAACAAAGAGGAAGTTGGAAGGAGAGTCAAGTGATCTGCATGAGCAAATTGCAGAGCTCCAGGCACAAATTGCTGAGCTGAAGGCGCAGCTAGCCAAGAAGGAAGAAGAGCTGCAGGCTGCTCTGGCCAGGTATTTGCTCTTGAATATGCTCACAAGTTAAAAACCCAGGCTGAAACATATATCTCTTTCCTTCTCAGATACTGAGTACATCCTGCCTGCCTTTTTGCTGAAGATACTTATTCTATTGTTTTTTCATAAACAACCTTATGCCCAGACAGCAGTGAAAACACATCTTCCCAATGGCCATGGTAGCGCTGCCAAGTAAAGAATAAAAATAGCAACATAGTTAATAGGCAAAAAGCAGAAATTACCTATCTAGTGGAAACACTGGATAGATAGTATAAACACATAGTATTCACATCCAGTATTTCACATACTGTCTTAATAGATGGAAGGAGATATCACAATATGTAGATAAATCATGGTTCCTACTGAAGTAATTGTGTAAAACTAAATACTTCCAGTTTATTAAGATTGTAATTGTACCTTGAACATAAACCTTTAATACCTGTATAGTGATGTTCTGAAAGTGAAATGAAATGATACTTTCTAATATAGAAAACTAAACACTTTCTTTCCAGGCTTGAAGATGAAACTAGTCAGAAGAACAACGCCCTCAAGAAGATCCGAGAATTGGAATCTCACATCTCTGATCTCCAGGAAGACTTGGAGTCTGAGAAAGCTGCTAGAAACAAAGCAGAAAAACAGAAGAGAGACCTAGGTGAAGAGCTGGAGGCTCTTAAGACAGAACTTGAAGATACTTTGGATACCACAGCCACCCAGCAAGAGCTCAGGTATGGAGACTCTGCACATGGATGGAACAATTCTAGACTCTCATAGTGAGGGTCTCCAAGGTATAGACAATCTAATTCAGGTTACCTAGATTATTATTTTTTCTTGGAGCTAGGCATCTAATTTTCTGTCTTAGGCACCTTAATAATTCAGTCTTGTACTTAACAGTCTAAAGCTTTTTCCCCGATGTTTCATGCTTCAGGGACCCCAATTCTTTTAAATGATCTCAGTACAACTTCTGATCTTGTCTGTCATATATCCTGTGGAAATGACCTCACAGAATTTCTGTAAATTCATTTTTGCATTATCCCTCAACATGAATTACAACTAGACTGACAACAACCATGTAGGAGTGCCATTTTCCCAGTGACTGGAACACTTCCATCTGCTCCTCCCCATTCATGTGCGTCTTCTTGCAGAGCAAAGCGTGAACAAGAGGTAACCGTGCTGAAGAGAGCTCTGGAGGAGGAGACTCGAACTCATGAAGCCCAAGTCCAGGAGATGAGACAAAAACACACTCAAGCAGTGGAAGAACTAACAGAGCAGCTGGAGCAATTCAAACGGGTAAATAGCAGTCCATCGTTCTGATAACCACCCACTAAGTAATAAGTATTCCTTTTACGGAAAGCTCTTTCTTCATATTTGTAGGCTAAAGCAAACTTGGATAAGACCAAACAGACACTGGAGAAAGATAATGCTGATCTGGCTAATGAAGTCAGGAGCCTGAATCAGGCCAAACAAGACGTAGAGCACAAAAAGAAGAAGCTGGAAGTACAGCTGCAAGATTTACAGTCTAAATACAGTGATGGAGAGCGTGTTCGAACAGAACTCAATGAAAAAGTTCACAAACTACAGGTAAGGGGGTTTGAGCTTTTACTCTGACACCTTGGACTTGAGTAGACCAGTTAGACTAAGTTCATCTAGAGGAATCCTTACTCTATTGACTTCAGGTGGAATGATCTTCTGTTTTTGTTGTTGTTGGGGGGGGTGGGGGGGGGCGGGAGCAGTCACCTGTAAGGCTCCTATTTCAGTTATCACACCATTAAGCAATTATAACCATTCATGGAAGTGAGAGCTCTTAGTCTTAATGTTCCCTATGTTGTGCAATGCCACTACTACTTCAGTGACAGTGCTGCATATTTTACAAACATTCTGTTCATTTATTGCTGTGTGTGAACGTCAACAGAAAGGATTCTGAAAATTGATTTAACAGTATTAAACTCAGAAAATGTATCCAGAAAAATGAAAACTAAAGCAGAATGCTTACTTATTTGTGATTTAGTTCCCAAACAGGGAATAACCAGAAATATTTTAAAGTAGATTTTTGGTAGATTTGCAATGCTCAGCAATGCTGATCAACCACAGTTACAACTTTTGTTCATAGCAGCTTTAAGCATCTCTCACTAATTTTAATAGATAAATAAGAAAATATGACCAAAATATATCAGCTTCTCTCAAACTTGAGAAGAAAAAGGAAAATACAGAAAAATCCTCGTGCCCTTCTGCAATTCACTAGAAGAAAAAACGAGAGATGAATTTTCAGCATTTCTGTTATTCACCTGAACAATAGCATTTTTCACGACTGAATTCCTAGAAATGCTGTTACTGTGGCATATACAATATATTAGTATTGTCTTATGAATAGAAATGGGCTATGATATATAGTAATAAAACACTAAGGTGAATTCCAAACAAAAATGGCAATCTTGGAGTCTTAATACATAGGTCACAAAGACAGTAGAAATAGACACTGCAGATTTTCTGTGTAGGATTTAATTCCATGGAACATAAACCCCACATACTGTCCAAAAGAACTGCTCCAAAGTTTATGACTCTCCTATGAATTCTAGATGAGCTAGAAACACTTTTAGTGTTCAAGATGACTCAAAAAGTGTAGCAGCATATTCAGAACCCGTTCAAACATTAAGACTTCAATCTAGAGCAAAATAAAGTTGGAGGAAGTTGTTCAAGTTGTGAAAAATAACTGAGTGTTTTCACTTTTGTCTCTCACAGATTGAGGTTGAAAATGTTACCAGCTTGCTCAACGAGGCAGAAAGCAAGAATATCAAATTGACTAAAGATGTGGCAACCTTAGGATCTCAGCTACAAGACACACAGGTAAACTTGTATCTAGTAACAGCTCTCCTACAGTTTTGTGAAATATGCTGTAAGAAGACCTCAGCTAACGATTGTCTTGTTGGTTGATGTGGTTACTGTAGGAGCTGCTTCAGGAAGAAACACGGCAGAAGTTGAATGTGACTACAAAGCTTCGTCAGTTAGAGGATGATAAGAACAGTTTGCAGGAGCAGTTGGATGAAGAAGTAGAAGCCAAACAAAATCTGGAGAGACATATTTCTACACTGACAATACAGGTATCAGTATCATACCTAAATCATTAACTCTATCACCAAGTTTTTTCAGTAATTCAGACAGGCAGAACTATCCTAGCACAAAATAAAGAACTTCAGGAACTCATGTTGTTAGCCCAGCTGGCATCAATGGAGACAAAAGTCTTCTAGTATCTTTAGCATAAGTATATATTAAAGAACTCCCAAGGCAGTTTTGCACACTTGGCCTGTGTGTGCATACTAGGCAGGTAGTCTGCCTCATTTAATGAAGGATGGGTAACTGTCAATAGCTTAACATGGGTCAAATTAGAGGTTCTGTGGTCTTGTTTTCTCCTAGTCCCCTCCTATGCCAAGCTTTGTCATCAGTGATATAAAGATTTCTTCTCTGAATTCAAATTTCAGCTCTCCGACTCTAAGAAGAAGCTACAGGAATTTACTGCCACAATAGAAACTATGGATGAAGGTAAAAAGAAACTCCAGAGGGAAATTGAAAGTCTCACACAACAGTTTGAGGAAAAAGCTGCTTCTTATGACAAACTGGAAAAAACCAAGAACAGACTCCAGCAGGAGCTGGATGACCTAGTGGTGGACTTAGACAACCAGCGTCAGCTGGTCTCCAATCTGGAGAAGAAGCAGAAGAAGTTTGATCAGGTGTGGATTTAAGATTCTCCTTTGTTGTGTTATCACCTAACTTCTCTAGGAGTCACAGGGAATCAACTGAAAGATTATAGTGACAGATAAAGCAGGGTAAAAAATAAGCCAAACTTGAATGAAACATACAGCATAACAGTTACTTTCTATTTATATACATTAATCAAAATACAGATTTCTCTCTGTCGTTATCAACTGAGAAGAAAGTTGTAACAGAAAAACGCATAATAATATTCCTATATTAATACTACCTTTTCATAGATGCTGGCTGAAGAGAAAAACATCTCTTCAAAATATGCAGATGAAAGGGACAGAGCAGAAGCTGAAGCTAGAGAAAAGGAAACAAAGGCTCTGTCCTTGGCCCGTGCACTTGAAGAGGCATTGGAAGCCAAAGAAGAACTGGAGAGAACAAACAAAATGTTGAAAGCTGAAATGGAAGATCTTGTTAGCTCCAAAGATGATGTTGGAAAGAATGTAAGTTTGGGGTTCAGAATGATTTCCACAATAACTTAGAACAGCAGCTGACAAATAATTGTTTGCAGTGTGGGAAGTTTTCTGTAGCACACAAATCCATTCAGCAAGATCAGATATTCATGCAGAACTCTAAGTTTATTCCTTTTGCAACCGAACCTTCAAGTGACTTGGCAAAGTAACAAGTTACTTTTATTCTTAACATGGTTTCAAGCCTGAAGATTCTAATAGATTTCTAAGACTGAAAAATATTAAAGCCTCTTTAATTTGTTTAATAATTTAATAATGAACTTTCAAGTTGTATACTCTGCAAATCTCATTTTAATTATTACAGTTGACTTTATCACCAGCTTAATGTGTACTTGTAGAGCAGCAACAAATTTCCACTGATACATTGTAATAAGAGAAGTGATAGGCAATGACGTGATAATGTCACTTCTAATACTAACAAAATTGAGTGATGCTACTTGACTAGTTAAAAATGAACGTTTAAGATGTAAGGAATCTCAGGTTCTTTCAAGACAAAATATACAAAAATACTGTTTACCACATTGTGTGCAAATTAGCTCATTCACAGTCCATAGCTGATGTTTACAGATGTGACCTATATAGAAAATAAGGTGGGTTTAAGCAGATTTATTTTTGTATAACATATCTATAAATTTCTCATTGCTTAAAAGGTCCATGAATTGGAGAAGTCTAAACGGACACTTGAACAGCAAGTAGAAGAAATGAAGACACAATTAGAAGAGTTAGAGGATGAGCTACAGGCTGCTGAAGATGCCAAACTCAGGTTGGAAGTTAATATGCAAGCCATGAAAAGCCAGTTTGAAAGAGATTTACAAGCCAGAGATGAACAGAATGAGGAGAAGAAGAGACAACTGCTTAAACAGGTATCATTCTTTGTTACTGTGTTTGTGATTGTAAACCAAAACAACTGAAAGTCCCCAGCCTCATGCCCTTACTAAAGCACTTTACTGTAATAAGAAAATGTATTTCCTTGCACTTGGCAAATAAAATAAAAAATATATAGGTTATTGCACTAAGAAGGCACAAGATAATATAACAGCATTGTGCACCTGCTACTTAAAAGCAAAATACAGTTGCTAACATTATGTAGCAAGTCAACACTACAGTCAGTGTAGAATAAAACACATGATTTTTTTTCCCTAGCACAGCAAATACAACTTTCCCTTCATTCTCAGAGCAAGTGAAATAAAACAGCTTCTAATATATCTGCCTTCCAAAAGTACATGAAACAGACAACAAAGCATTGGAAATGGAAACAGACAGGACAGAGCCCATTTGCACAGTAGTGTTGTTATGGCAAGGACAAATCCCATAATCTTATTTCCACAAGTACAGGCCCATATTGCTGACTCCTTTGAAGAATCTTCAATTTTTGAACAAAATAGAAATGCACTTTAACTGCTAGTAGTACCACAATTAATAGAGACACAAATTGTGTAGATTATCCAGACTTAACACAGATTGTTTAAGACTGTTCAAGGACTCTTTCTAAGCATGTCATCTCTAATGATCAGCTCCATGAATATGAAACGGAATTGGAAGATGAGCGGAAGCAACGTGCCCTGGCAGCTGCAGCCAAAAAGAAGTTGGAGGTTGATGTCAAAGATCTAGAAAGTCAAGTTGATTCTGCTAACAAAGCTCGGGAAGAAGCCATCAAGCAGCTTCGCAAACTACAGGTATGTAAAACTTACAGATTCAGGCTTTTCTATTGATGCCTTTTGTATATACATAGCATGAAAGTTTGGTGACATCAGTGAACTAAATACCTGATACAGATGATATGTTGGAGGGTCAGAGGGAAGCCTTTAACTAGACCTACCAGAACCAAAAATCTGTACTGTAAAGCTCAGTATGAATGATGAAGGAAAATTTCATCACGTGAATAATGATGAAAATCTTAAATGTCATAATTGCAGAGAGCTTCCAACATTCTCTGCCCAACATCTATCTGCTTTTAATTTAACCACATGAAGGACAACAGACCCCGCTGTTGAAAAAGGACTACAAGATAAAACTGACTGTGACTTCAATCCTGTTCTAACATAAAAGCATAAAAGACTCCTCAGAAGATACTAATTTAGGAAGTCATATTGTTTCTAACAAGGAAAAGTGGATATATTCACAAAGATCGCACATGCAAACATGGAAGGGAAATAAGGACAATAGGGATTACACAGTGCACAAGTGGAAGCATCACTCTCCTTGGAATAATATTTAAGAATCTTCCAACATATTTTAGCTGATCTCTATGGAAAATACACATGGGCATTATGATTACATAAACATTATGTGTTCTATTCTGTGCATATTTCTTTACATTGAAATTGTAGTAAAACTAGACAAAAAATAAACCTTCATTATTCTTTTCAATAAGGCTCAGATGAAGGACTACCAACGAGATCTGGATGATGCACGGGCTGCCAGAGAAGAAATATTTGCTACAGCCAGAGAAAACGAGAAGAAAGCCAAGAACCTTGAAGCTGAACTCATCCAGCTTCAAGAGGTAAAATGGAAAATTTCTAAAGCAGTATTAAGCAGAATACACATGATCTTTAGGAGCTAAACAGAACTGCATGGAAATGATATGGTAGCTAGAGAAGGAAAATTAAAAACAAAATTTATAATAAGTCTCATGCATTCCAATAGAACTGTTGGATATACATCTGAGCACAGCCAGGTTAAGCTGAAAAAATAACAAACACCTTGGAGGGAAGCACAATTCAGGTTTAAAGGGAAACAAACTCTACAATCCAATACAAATAGTTTACAATAGCTATAAACTCTTCCCTTGCATTTATGATTTAAGAGTTTATTCCGTTAACCACATAACTCAGCTTACTCCAGGTTACAGTTGTGTAACTTTGTCAGAACACTTCTCATTTCTTTACTATGCTGCCTTTTCCTTCACTCCTAGGATCTGGCTGCTGCAGAGAGAGCTCGCAAACAAGCAGACCTGGAGAAAGAAGAGATGGCAGAGGAACTTGCAAGTGCTACTTCTGGAAGGTAAGAATAGACTGGAATACTCAACAAAGCTACAACCATGCTGCTGAACATTGCACGATTGCTGAGAGAAGGTATATTCAATTCCCAGCAGCCATCCAGTCTTGATAGCATATACACATCTGACCTGTTTCAGTATCTGATTTTCTTTTCATCGGGAATTATAGGTAGTTCCTAACAGTTTTAGACGTGTTCAACTGGTCAGAGCAGTAACTATACACTTCTTAAATTTAAACTTGCAGAACAAGCCTACAGGATGAGAAACGGCGCCTAGAGGCGAGAATTGCCCAGCTGGAGGAAGAGCTAGATGAGGAGCACAGCAACATAGAGGCAATGAGTGATCGCATGAGGAAAGCAGTACAGCAGGTAGAGTTCAATTCAGCATCTGTCACTTTGTTAGCATTCCAATGAAAGCTTTTCGTGGCTTTGAAAATATATTTGGAGAAGTGCTGCCATGAATCAGCATCTATCATTTCCCTGAAAATACACAGCGCTTTTGATAACATCCATTCTTGCCCTTGCAGGCAGAGCAGCTGAACAATGAGCTGGCAACAGAAAGAGCAACTGCACAGAAGAATGAAAATGCCAGACAGCAACTGGAGAGGCAGAACAAAGAGCTAAGGAGTAAGCTGCAAGAGATGGAGGGAGCTGTGAAGTCTAAATTCAAAAGCACAATTGCTGCTCTGGAGGCCAAAATTGCTTCTCTTGAAGAGCAATTGGAACAGGAGGCCAGGTACTTAGGCTTGCAGAGTACATAAACATCCATTTATTGTTGCAGTTAACGAGAGAAAGTAAACAAATGCATAGATGGCCACTAATTGGAGTTGTTACAGATTCTGAGAAAAAATATTTTATTGCTGAAAAGTTCTACTGGTATGGCAAGAATCTGTTTCCCTACTTTGCCATGTGACCCTAGCAGATTCTCTGTTATACACTGTGTCATTTGTACTACTATTTCCTGAGGAAATCAATTTGTTTTTTAGTAGATCTCTTTATTCCTTCAGGACCTTATCACACAGCAAAAACACATCATTTTTAGTTTTGTTTTAATCAGAAGACCTTTACATTTTGCTTAGAATTCATATATTAAATTCAGATAGGCCTTCACCGTATGGTTCTTCGGTGCCATGTTCCTGAAGCCACATCACCAAATGTTGCACTGTTATTTGCAGAGAGAAGCAGGCTGCAGCCAAGACATTACGCCAGAAGGACAAGAAGCTGAAGGATGCATTGCTGCAGGTGGAGGATGAGAGAAAACAAGCAGAGCAATACAAAGATCAGGTATGAGTCTGCACCGTAAGGGTCTTAGTTGAAGGCACAGGGATTTTCAAGTCTTACTGAAAATTTTCAGGTTTCTACCTTTGCTAAGAAGGCAAGATTCCATGTTACACCTCTAAGTAGAGTCTGGGCTGGGACAGCTATAAAGCTGTTTGCTAAAAGACCTGACAATTTGATTTTTCTTTCCTGCTGAGACAAGTGCCAAAACACTAGGCCTTGTCAATAAGCCAGCTGCAACAGCCTGACTATACACGGTGATTTACAGGACCCTGAACAGCATCCCTTTTGGTACACGAATGGAGACCATGATCACATTTTGTACCCTATTGAGAGATTTAACTTCACATAACACATACCAACCGGCAAACCAGAAACACAGAGTCAGGACTGTGTAAACATATTAAACTTTTTTTTTTTTTTTTTAATATAGCATCAGCAAAATGAACACTACAAAGTAGTTATATTTACATTATAAGATTTTAACTTCTGCCTTTGACAGAAGTGAAAACTCTCAGAAATATAAACAGAAATATGAAATAAAAATGAGAATCTAAAGCTATCTATCCTATGTATTTCAACTTAAAGGATTACTTAAATGCTTTTCTTGTAGGCCGAGAAGGGCAACCTACGACTCAAGCAACTGAAAAGGCAGCTGGAGGAGGCTGAGGAAGAGTCTCAGCGTATCAACGCAAACCGCAGGAAGCTGCAGAGAGAGCTAGATGAAGCTACTGAGAGCAACGATGCCCTGGGCCGTGAGGTTGCAGCACTGAAGAGCAAGCTAAGGTAGAGTGCCATTGTTTGAGAAAAATGGAAATTTAATATTAACTAAACTACTAAACCTTGAGATTTAGTATTAAACTAAAGGAGTAAAAAGATAATGTAGTCAAGTAATGAACAGACACAGATAATGCAAGGAGTATTAGCTTGGCAAATGCAACAATAGTCCAAAGTCAGAAGGTAAAGTGCATATCGTGGACTGCAGTAGCCTCAGGATTTTAGCTGTGAGATCAGCAACTTCGATAACGTGGCATAGACCTTACTATTTTTCTGTCTGAAAGTCCTGTTGGCTTTAAATAGGAACAAAATTAGGCTTGGTTGCTTTTGAAAATACTCCTATGGCTGTATATATTTATTTCTACACTTACAAATGAGTAGAAACAGTCATGCTTTTCATACTTACTCGAATGCACAACTTGTATGTAATGACTGTGATCAATCTTGTACATCTTTACAGGCAGCAAAAGGCAAAGAATGTTATACAACTCTTATTCAAAAGCTTCTTGACCTCACCTTTCCTTATTTAGGGTCATTAGACCAAGGAAAGACCAAAATATTACTTTGCATTTTCTTATTAAAACTGACTAGGAAAAAGGTAAAGCTGTGATCAGCCAGATACATACCTGAGTTTTCCTGCACTTGTTGGGTCTGAAAATACTAAGTCACTGAAACACAGGCTGAATTAATTTATGGGAAATTTCTGTATCTGCATCATCAAACTGTAGAACTCTGCTTTCTACCTAAAAACAAAAAGTAATTCTAATGAAACTAAAGCACCTGCCTAGTTGTGTTCTTGCTGCTCTTTAGTTTTGCCATTGACATGCATGAACTTTCAGATGAGGATACTTACTTCAAAGTTAAGGATGTGGTAGCCTTTTCCACTAGCACCACCTGGGTTGGTACACACTCCTGGCTGCTTTACATAGTAATTGCTACATCCAGCCCTTTCTACGTAGAAAAGGATATTTACATTGAATGGCAGATTATTTTTGTTTGATCTGAATGTATTGTAATTGGCTGTAATGTACTTTGTTTAATTATTTTAAAAGTAATATACCTACCTCTGATCATGACTATGTGCTTAGTATAACTGCCCGGGATTCTTTATCTCTGTTTCAGAGGGACACAGGAACCTTCGCATGACTAAGCAGGTACCATGCCTTCAACTTTGCAGCTAGCTTGTGTTGTACAAATTCCATTTTCTTTGGCCCAAGTAAAAATTATGTGAGGTTTCTGCAAACTGTGAAGGCTTGGATATCTTGGCAATATTTTTTAAAAAGGAGACAAATATTACAATAATCTAGCTACCATCAGCTGTTCATCAGTGATACAACTTTCTTACAAGTAGGCTATGTACTGTCGTAGACTTACCGTGTTGCATTCTCACTTCTTATAAGCTCTACCAACAGAGTACCCAATAAAGTACTCTGACATTTTCTGCATGTCAATTGTCTTTTTTTTTTTTTGCACCTATTTACAGCCAAAGATGAAAAATTCGCAAATCAAATACACCATTAATTAGTAAAATTGATTAAAAGCACTAATGAACAAGGAGAGTCACAGCATGTTAAGTGTTTCACATTATTTCTTAAGCATATTGTAATGTTGACTCTAAGGTAAGATCCTACCTAATTCACATGAGATTTTCAAAGACCTTATTTGCATGTGGTTTATTACACATTTATGCCATCCAATAATGAATAAAAGGAAACTGTGCCTTTTGTTACATAGCACTCTGTGCCTGTGGTTGCTTACAAATAGCTATTACTAAGGCTTTTAAAACTATTTTGCAGATGTTACTTTGCTTGTCTGCAGTGTGTTGCTTGTGTACTGCTACTGAAATGTAAAGCACAGATGCAGAAATTAACACAAACACTGTAATATAGCACAGCATTACATTACACTTCATCACATTCTCTAGAAATAGGAACACCTGCTGTTGCAAAAATTAAAGAGCTACTGCCTTGTAATATTTGTATATCTTCTATTTTACATATGCTGAATTTCGCTGTGAATACACAAATATTTAAAGAAGCTGTCTTGTCCTTGCATGTGCCTTTCAGTCAGCCTAATTTTCCCAGAGCGTTATTCAAGCATCACTCCAGTAGCACTTCTTCAAAGGTAGACTAAATAGATGCTAAGCAAAACACTAATGCTTAGGGCTTGCCTCAGCTGTACACATTACTCTGAAGGTACTGATGCAGATGATCACAAGAATATTATCAAAACCATAAACCTGTTTCAGATTAACAGATTTAAACAAAAATTATTTATAAACAGGACCAAAACCAGTCTGAAGGAAGTTCACTTTTTTTGTAGCCAAAACTGTACTGCAGGACTTGGTTACATTCTGTCACTCTCCACCAGTAACATGTTCTTTTATAGTACTTCAGCAAACTACAAGAGTGTAAAAAAGTCATTTGACAAATGTCTTGTACATAAGCCTAGATAGCAAGAGTCCAAGGAGGAAAGGGAGCTGAAGAGCTCTTCCTAGTGAAGACTGAGATCTTAATTGACAAGGTCTAACAAATTTACTGACCTAACTAGAGCTTAGAAACAAATATCTGCCATCATAGCACAATAGATGCTGCTGGTTTTACTTTGTCAAACACAACAGAGTAGAAACGTACCCTTGTCTTAGGGTCTTTCTAATACATGTCTCAGAAGAACTTAGGCTAGTAGTAGATCTGAAGTATTATTATCCATCTAGTTGCTTGCTCACATCATACGTTAAAGGGTTGAAAAAACAAACAAAAAAACACATGCGCACAGCATGTTCTACCTTGAAAACACAGGTTTGTACTTTAAAATAAATTAGGCCCAGCCAACATTCTTTTCTATTTCCCTAGTATGGAAGATTGAACTTTGGACTTGAATAGCTGCTGTGGAAAGGTCAATTCTGGCTTAGTCTTTTGCAAGGACAAGACAAGCCTTTAAATATTTACACATGATTGCTGTTCCCAAAAGTGCAGAGTTGGATATATTTTAATACCAAATTATTTATTTTGGCATAACATTCAGTGATCATGAATTCATTTTGTTGCTCATGTCTGTGGTCTCAAGCCTTTACAAAGGTTTGCTTAATTAGGAGCAAGTGAGAGGCCATGTTACAAAACTCCAGTGTTTTGTAGCACACTAGCAATGAAGGCCAAGATGAGACATACTCATCTTCTGTCTTACTTGCTCACACCTCCCAGAAATATTAACCTTGAGGACCAAAGAGTCCCTGGCTTGGGCTGTAGCTATGAAATCTATTGGGATGGGAGGGAAAAGAAAAGGGGGTAACATGGGAAAAAAAACACTTTCTGCAAGTTTTTCTGTAAGGCGCTGTCTCTACTGAATATCAAGCATATAAATTATAACCATTCCAAAACAGTGATGGCTTCCTCTCCCTATTGTGGAAAAGGCTGGAGCTACTCACAGCCTAGAATGCCACATGTCACAGCACCTGTGGTACTCTGAGCAACACAGCCTGACTGTGGGATCAAAAAAAACACCCACTGACATCCCCAGCACCACTCGTCTCTGGCCTAACTAGTCTTCAGTAACTGGTGAGCTTATTCAGACTGTAGGTCAGAAATTCAGCATGAGCTTTCTGTGTCTTCTTGATTTTTGAGAAAGGCAGGATCAGTGGTCCACAGATGAGGTGGGGATAAGCAATTCCCTTTTGCCAATCCCTTCTAAGCACACTCAGTTGTAGTCCCCATAGGAAAATAAATAAATAAATAAATAGAAAAATGAAAGGAAGAACATGGCACTTAGGGCAGATGAGACAATTTAGAATAGACTTCAAGGACAAGAACAGGAATTCCATCACAGTTCCAAGTAAATGGTAGTCTGAACCTGTCCACATATTAACCTTAGATGCTACAGAGAAGACAACTGTGCTAGATGCCCACAGCACTTTGCTGTTTTGCTTTTAAAAATCTCAGGGCCACAGGTACTGTTACAAAACTCAGTGCTTATTTGTGAGGGCTGTAAATGACCTAACATCTGATTTTATTTTTTATTTTGTTACTGCAGGAGGGGAAATGAACCCGTATCTTTTGCCCCACCCCGCAGATCTGGAGGCAGAAGAGTAATTGAGAATGCAACAGATGGAGGTGAAGAAGAAATTGATGGAAGAGATGGAGATTTCAATGGAAAAGCCAGTGAATAAACACGCTTAAAATTGCACTGCAGCAAGGGGAGGGAGAATGATATTTAGCACTGTTTAAGTCTACTCTTAGTGTCAAGGTCACACACACCCACTCCTCTGATGATGATGAAAGCACAACTGCCTTGTCTCCAATGTATAGATTCATGGTAAAAGTACTCGAAAACTTTTATCATGAAATATTTTTGAAAAGTTTTGTCTTAAATTCAGAGCAGTTCATGAAGAATCTTCCAGAAAGTTGAGTTGCAGTAGTTCAGACAATTTAAATCTCAGTGAACTGAAGTTTACAAAGGATTTGTAGGACTGTTGCAGGGGAAAAAAAAAAAAAAAAAAAAAAGGCATTGGTCAGTTAATCTTTTCTTAAACTTTCATTTTGTCTTAAGTATTCAATATAGTATTTTTTTTTTCCTGGTTATTACACCCCTGATGCACCATTCACAAGGAGGAAGTGCCTTTTTAATCACATACTGAAAAATAAAATATCATTGTTCAAATTAAATCAACTGTTACAGTTTTATATGCACCATGGATGTGCTTACACACTAATAAAAGTCTATAAAAACCACTCCAATATTCTTGTGTGCAGTTGTCACTTGGGTGCAATACAACATACCAGAAGGGAATGGGAGTTGCAATACAACTTCTTTACAACTCAAATACCTTTTTGAAAATGTCAACTGATACTCTAAGTGATTGCTTTTGAAAGAATAAAAGACATGGTAAATTCAGCTGGAAAAAAAAGAAAAAAAAAAAAAGGCATGAAGCATGTGAGACAGGCTTAGCTACCTCATGAAGACATGATGTTGAGAAACCCTAGAATGCACCCAAGGGTGCACAACACCTACAAGAGACTTGCACTTCACAGCTTCCAGGAAGCTGACAGGGTTCTAAATGCCTGCACTGAGGTAACTGAACCCACACATGAAGCATGCACATGGATATTTCCAACTAAAGCCTCTAAAAGCAGGCTGGAAACAAATTGAAACAGCAGGCCACACTTAGACTCACTGATCTAAGCCAAGCTACTTGGTATTAAGGGATCAGCATGCAGTTAATTTTATTTTTGGATCACTCCAACAGGTCTGCAGCTCACTCCTGGGAACTACCAGCCTACCACCACTCCATGCAGCTCCAATACTCACAGATAGCAGCTGGCTTTGTGGTCACACTGAGGCAGTAGAGAACCACATACTGCAAAGTCAGGAATATTTGCTCTGAGTACAGAGAGTTTCCATGATGTCTTACATTGTACTGTAGAAGAATGTTAAAGCAGTGTGACCACTGGAAGAGCAAATCGTGCATCATCCTGCCCACTGATGATCACTTTCTAAAACTAATAATTATTCCACAAGGCAGAATGATCATGAACATGACAACTTCAGAGCAGAAACCATTTAGTCAGCAGAATCAGATCCCAAATAATTTTCTTTTTTTGAGTAAATAGAGAAGGAAGAGCTTAAATAAGAATACATTCAGAATGATTAAGATGACAAGGTGGTGAGGGGATGAAAGCTTTTCACTGTATAGTAGCTCATGCTTTAGCTCTTTTCAGGTAAGAAAAGAGTGCCAACTCAGTGTGACAGAAACGGACAAAAATACTAACACAGATTACAGCCTCAGATCAAGATCTCAAGAGAGATTTTAACGCTAGACACTGTGAAAATCCTAAAGGCATCATTAGCTATGGCAGTAACATTCCTACCAGAACAAGCACAAAATGCAGGAAAATCCACATATAATTTCAACAAACAATGTCTCTTCAGGGTTTGTTGATAAGAAACAGCAAAGAAACTGATGACATACTTATGTGGTAAGCACAACTGGCAAAAAAGAAAAATTCAAAGTGAATAACTAGCATTCAAAATAAGCTTTATTCTGCTCCCCAGTTAAGCCAACTTCGTAGATGGCTTGAATAATGGGAACAGTCTGTGGTTATTTCCTATTCTAGAGAAATAGATGCATCAATAGCTACTTTCACATCATTAAAAAAAAAAAAAAAACACAGTTATGCACTTTGTCATGTAAATTTCTCCCTCTCTCACCAAATATAAAAATGTTTACCCGTTACTGTTTTTGCAAGTACAAGCTTTTCTAATGTGTATTAATACTGCAAGTGTACTTACTCCATTTAAAAAAATGTTGTGTATTTCTGTAGGGGAAACACTCCAACTTTAAAAAAAATCACTATTCTGACATACTTGATTAACAGAAAGGATTCTCAAGCTAAAAACATTGCTAAATTAGTAACAGCTGAAAACATTCCCATTAAAAAGAAACAAAGATAAAACAAGTTTAATTCATAAATACCCAAGGCACATTAATAAAGGGAAGTTTGAAAAGTAGTAAAACCCACTTATTAATATGTTAGAACTAGAAACTTGTTCAACAGCCAAACTTTATGGGCCAAAATACAGCAAAAGGGTATCTATAGGCTAACCCAGGGCAAAGCTCTCTACCTTCTGGGATCTCCCAAGTACCCCAAGTATTAAGTATTCATCACATTTTAGCTATTATCTGTTCTTCAAGGTAAATTATTGCTTACAAAGCTTCACCACTATGCAGAAAATTGTGTAGTGAGATTCTGACCAGCAAGCAATCCTACTAAGAACGGAGCAGCTTCCCCACAGAAATACACCTGTCTCTACCTAAAACCACTCCTCTAACTTTGGTGACAGCACTAGAAAGCCAGAACATTATAGGTGATTATTAACACCAAAAGCTAAAACCTAAAGAGTTGCACTGGTAACCTACTGTAGGTAAAGGGACAATAACTTTAACTGGCAGTGTCAAAGCAGGAGTTATTCACAGCAATGAATATGGCAATTTTATGTCCTGTGCTGCTAGGCAACTTTGCTTCATCACACTACCCACACAACTCAGCAGAGAAGCTGGAAGGGCAAAGCTGTAAGATGCCATTGTCAATAGCAGCTTCTTTTTCATGCCTCACCTACCCTTACACTTCTGTTTGGTTGCCTATTGATGTTCTCTTTAAAGTTATATGTCATATGATTTTATTTTTCCTTTTTATAGCAGCATTTTAACAACACTTTGTGAAGGGTGGCTCATTGGTCCAGGAATACTTGAAGGCCTCATTCCAAACTCCAGGCGTTTCACCAACCTGCAAATACAAAGCAGAATTTAGAGCATTTCTTGCTCAGTTTTACCATCTCAATCACAGTATCAGGTCATTTACAAGAATGCACACTAAGCAGGAGAAACCAACAGATTAAAAAAAAAAAAAATAGCCCGAGTATCAAGTGAGCTTGTTACTTAACGAGGCTAAGTTCCCACTGTAAAACAAGGTTCTATTTCCCTGAGTAGTGAGAAACTAGATTTACAGGTTAGAACTTCAGTTCTTATATTATTACTGTGATAGATGTGTAATCTCTATAGATTGATTAATCTAATCTAGTAACAGGAATATACATTTAGGAATATGCAAATGTATGGCCCTTGAGGCTCTCTTGTAGGTTCCTCCCCAGGCTGCAATACCAAGTACTATATGGAACATTCTTTCCACATGACAACACAGGGCAGGTGCTAACAGGACAAACCAGTATTCCCAGATCATTGGTCTGGCTGAACAGTCGCATCTGGTGTAGGGAACCTGCAGGGGGGTTGGACTCGATGATCTCTAGAGGTCCCTTCCAACCCCTACAATTCTGTGATCTGCAATGACTATAAACACTAAGAAAACTTAAAAACAAAACAAAAAGAAAAAAAAAACAACCCGCCCAGTACAAGAGCATGGCTTAGGTACTGAACTGTAATTTACAAAAAGCTTATAGATTTCCATTACTTTGGGAGCAGGAGGAAAGAGATAACCATTTCTATTAGGTAACAGCTTTTGCCAGTTGCTACCTGGAAACACATCTTAGCTACTATAAAGCATTAAAATGAGTTGATTCATTATTCATTTCCCTCCACTTCCCCAACCCTCACATGGACAAAAATCCTAACTGTGATAAGGGAAGTCCTCATATGTCAAAATGTTGCTGAGTCATCACTGCACAAGAACAAAGCATAAAGCAAACTAAGCCAATAAGCATGAGCTTACTCTGTTGTACTTGCTCACACTTAAACACTGGATTTATTATAAGGTGTAATAATTGCTTTGAATTTGACCTTGAAGCTAGTCTT
This sequence comes from Oreortyx pictus, assembly GCA_036925125.1. Taxonomy (NCBI): domain Eukaryota; kingdom Metazoa; phylum Chordata; class Aves; order Galliformes; family Odontophoridae; genus Oreortyx; species Oreortyx pictus. Next base: position 9,651,935 of record JAUPFR010000017.1, read on the forward strand.
CAGATTTCAACAGCTAGTTATTACCAATCTGCAGCTTGGAAATCAATCTTGAATAACTAAATTTCGTACCTCTGGAAACAGATCTGTCTCTACCAAAACAAAACATGAACAAGAAATAGAACAGCACTAAGTCGAAGAGTACCAAGTACTAAGACAAAACAGCTGAAAACAGCACTAACCCTGTATCACAAAGAGGCTGATGAGGACTCATGCGTGTTTCAAGGACATCTCTGTTCATGTACATGGACACTGCAGTTCTGTTTGGAGACTGGTCATACACAAAGTTTCGGCAGGAAGCAAGTTTGGACTCCAAAGCCTGGGGTAAACATAGGGAATGTAAAATGTCACAAGATGTCATTTTGACACACAAAAATGGCATTGAGTATGGATTTTTTTTAGTCTGCTTTAAAATTAGTTGTCTAGCAGAGGAACCCCCAGATTCTTGACACCAATGCTATATACGTATATATTTAATATCATTAAATGCTCATCTGAACTACCTGCTTCCCTAAACTTACATTAGGTTGTGTGTACTGGGTGGTACACCAGAGACAAAGATACCCTATTCTCTACCACGTGCTCCTTTCCCAGATGATTCCATCTTCACTGCTAGGATGATTTTCGGCTGTATTAGTTCTGCAAGTCAACCCATATGAATGCTTGTGCCAACACAGCAAGCACTGGATCATGAGTGAAAAGACAGGAGGAGATTATGTGATAACTTTCCCATCATCAGCACTATCTTAAATGTCAAACTACACAGCATCAACTCATCAAGGCAGTAGGTACTACTTAAAAACACAACTGGAGTATTAATGAAAACTTCATCAAAAGCCACTGGACAGCAGGCTCAGCTTGCTTTCTTCTCTGCCCTCCAACTGAACAGATTCACTCATCATTCACTCATGCCAGTCTGCCGTTTTTTCTGCACATACACTTTCAGAAGTTTGAAGAGGAAAAGAGATTGAGACTCCATACATGTAAAACATTTCAGAAAAGCAGAGATAGATCTTATATTTGTTTGAGGGTTGTTCAGAAGCGTACAGAATCAAAACCAAATTTCAAGGCCACACTTGCTAACTTGCTTGCTGAGATAGTCTTCCCAGTCTCCTCTGCGTAGCAGCGCAGATACTCAATTCTGGCTACAGCATCAGACAGTTCTTCCTTTCCAAGATCTTTGGCTACCAAGTAAACACTTACCCCTACTTTTCTCAGCAAGTCTCCCACAATGTTCAGTGCAGATATTCTGGCAGCAGGTGTGAGAGGGGTTGCACTGTAGCTGTCCTCAAAGCCTGCAAGGCAGGTTAAATACATTACCCGTTATTTAAAAACAAACAAATAAAGAAACAAACAGAAAATCTATTTGACAGGATCAGAAGACTGGCTGGCATATTGAGCAGATGAAACATTAGTATCTTCACCTTTGTGTATCTGACCTTCAAATCCTTCACCTCCACTAAAAATATGAAGCACTGACTCCCCGAGATAGCTCAAATTACTAAGTCCTAAAACGAAGTCTCTAAACATGCCATGGTTTATATTTCTACCAATCTGTTCTACCAGCCTATTTTGCATCTCTATTACTGCAGCAGCACCAGAGATGTGCTCTCAGAGAAGGCCATCATCTCATTTGACAAGAAATCCTTCAATTCTTTTTTGAGGAAGTACAAGTTCTCTCCCACAGAAAAATTTTAGGTTAAGAGAACCAAAGCCTACAAACAAACTTTGTAAGCGCTCAACAGTAATATTCAGTCACCAGCATGTGACAGTAAACTCCTTGTTGTAATCTCTGATACACAGCTACACAAGTTTCTGACTTTAAGTACAAAGGAGATTGGAGTTAGTGTTGGAGGGTTGGAATACTAATTTCTTTAATAAGCATTGAGTATTTCAGTAACTGATTCTACTGGCACAAAAGCAGAGACAGTCATTTAGTAAGGCTAGCTAGGATGACATGTCAGTGTCCTGCTGTTCCAGAGTAAAAGGAAGACTTCTCTCAAAGCACCTATACTTATAGAGAAGCCTTTTGAATTAACAGAAATGTGGCATCAAAGATGAAGCAGAAGTTTTTAAAATCTTTTCCCTAAATTAGCTCAGTGTCTCTGGAACAGTTGTGAACAAATAATCGAGTCCTAACAGCTCATTTAGTCCCTTACAATTATTATTAAGGGACAATTCACATCAAATGGAAACTAACAGTTTATTCATAAACTTCCAAACTTACAGTCAGTGAATACTGAGATCATGGTGACTGGATTTAGGTGGATTTAACTGAAATGCTCAGCTCTGCTCTTATCTTCCCATTCCTACTGTAGCCAGAATCTACGGTGAAAACAAGGGTATGACATAGCATTGCTGTGCTTGTTTCCCTGTCACACACCTCTCCTGAATGTTGCAGGGGTGGGTATGTTGACATTAGGTGCTCGGTGCACGGAGGGAGTTGAAGGCAAAGATAAGGATGCTTGAACAGCAGTATCTGTTCTTTCTGTTTCCAGAGTAGTTCGCATCGGTGTTTTGGGTTTCTCCTGTTTCTGCTGGACTGCAAGCTCTTGCCGTAGATCTGTGAGTGAAGCAACACAAAGTCTGTAAGAATCAGTATTCACTAAGATAAAGCATTTGAGAGAGTTCATTTTGCTCACAAGATCATTTTCTCATCCAGTCTTACTGACATATCAAGGAACTAGCACATGAGATTATTTGAAACTAACTGGAAGCCAGAATAGCAAAATAGGCAGGCTTTGACTATCAGTGTTTCGTTGACTCCACTTTTCACAGTCCAGGAAACAACAGAGGTTAATGGCTGCTAAAGAGGACCTTCACAGGTTACAGGAAGTCAGAAAGCACATGCTCTAGCTGGACTGTCTCTTAACACCTCAAGGCCCCAAAGCATCACTAAAGATTAGAAGACTAAAACAGATTCTAGCTCTAGATCGAGTTCAAGGACTGAGATGGACAGACGTGAAGCTTCACCGCTTCAGATGGCAGATTTAGAAGACACAAATGTAAAAGTCAAACTCTGAGGAAAAAAAGAGTGGAGTGAACAAGTACAGGAGGGGAGAACAGGAGATCCACTGTCTAACCTCTAGCTTCATCTTTCAGACGTTGCACAGACTCCAGAAGGTTTTCTTTCTCATCCAGCTCACTCTCCAGAAAAGCATTTCTTTCAATGGCCTGATTTAGACGCTGCTCAAAATCTTCAAGAGACATTATAGTGGCTCTGAAAGAGAATATACAAGATTTTATTATCAGGAATATAGGAACTCCCTCTCTCATAAGAGAAGGTAAAATATCTTGGGTTAGGGCTATTTTTTTTAATTTTCTTTAATTTTAGCTTTTTTGAATATGAAATAGTGCAGTGGGAACAATGGAAGGAAAAAAAATCTCATTTATAATTTTTCTTGAACACCTTCATCACAACCACCAGCTAGGTGGGTAGGTGGTTCAGAATGGCAGTGCTAAAAAACACAGCATTACTAGTTACTTAGAGCCACCACATTTGCAAGACAGAACCGAGGTGAAAAAAGAAAACATAGAAGACCAGTCACCTTTTTGCTCTTTCCAAGTCATCATTTGCTTGTTCAAGCTCCCGGATGTATTTCTGAAGTTGATCTTTAATAGCTTTTGTCTGTGCCAAGTCATCTTCCAGTGCAGAGATTTGCCTATACCCTTCTGAATGCTGCATTTCAACCTTTTCCTAGTCAAGGACAAACAAAATGCGTATCATGGACTTGGTATTGTCTTAGTTCTTTTAGAGGCAAAAGGAAAAAAAAAAAAAGACCCTGTGAAGTACTTAGAGAGCTATCAGCTTACATGCAGTAAAATATCAACAAAGCCAATTGCTCACATATTTCTGGGCTGCCAAGAGTTCTTCTTATAACTCTTTATCAAAGGACGGTGCTGGGGAGCAGTTCCTGATATCCACAGCAGAGCTGTTCTATGTTCTCTCAGACAGCTCTCCCTTGTGATTCCTCACCTCTCCTCCATCTACAAAGAAGCATACTCTTACACAGGTAACTTCTACCTTTTTCTGAGAAAAGGGCTTAAAAAACAGCTGGCTTGTTTACTTGTGTAATTCCCCACTCAAAGACAAGACAAAAACAGTATGCCTGGGTCCCGCCCAGTACAGGTAGGTATCTCAACAGGCAAAGGACACAGAGCTCCTATATCATAGCATCCTGCAATCTGGAAGTTGTTTTATTATTAACAAAAAAAAAAAAAAAATAGAAAATGGGGACAGCTAGAAGGGCCTTGCAGTTTCAAGACACAGGTGACAACCATAACACAGTGGCCCAAGAACTAGCACCTCCTTGAGCAGTAACACCAAGTACTGCCACAGAGAAGATCTACAGGACCTGTAAGGCAAATACACTGGATAGAGCAGGATTATCTTCCACAGGATGTAAGCTTGCCACCTGCTCCACCTGATTCTGTAGAATGGGATGAACATGTACTGACATCCTAGAGTGAGGTGTACAAGACTAATTTCTGAGCCTTGGGAGTTCTAGCAACTTATAAAGCAGTATGTGAGAAAGAAGTCGCTTATTTTCAACTGTAAGGAGTCAAGAAATACTTAGGGAACTAAAAAACAAGAAGGACATCCAAGCACAATGCTTACATACTGCTAAGGGAACCCAGCGGGATTCTTCACTGCTGTTGTGGTTATATTAACCCAAAGCACGTTCAGAGCTCTTGATTATAAAACATTTCAGGTGCAGCTATGCAACACATCAGACATGAACCTAGAACAAACTGTCTTCCTTTACAGCTTACATAATGGTATATTTAGGAAAAATACCAGTGGGGGAAGAAGGCTGAACTATACCAATACAAACAGTTCTCTAGTTATCATTTCCAGACATGGTTAGCATCACGATGCAGCAAAAGCATCACACTCCATCACCTCGCTACTGGATCACTTCAACATGCCAGAGACTTTTTTGAAGCTTCAAGATTGCTAGATAAATAGCATTCCTGACATTCTTCTCTGGTTAGAATTTAACACACTTGAAGTCACTGAAAGCAAATCCACATTCTGGAACTTGAAAACAATGTCACATAGCCTAACACAACTGATAATCTGAATAGAATTGTTTTAGTGCGTAAAACACACAGATAAGGAGGAAGGAAAGAGAAACACATTCTGAGTTTATTAATTACTACTTATTCACAGCGTGGTGACACATTGCTATAATTCCTGATCCCTGAAAGCACAGGTGCACGTTGATTTAAGAGCCGCCACAAGCTCTAAGAAGCAGATTACTTTCTGCTAGCTTTTCAACACACTAAATATGCCTTCCAAACTGTTATTTCCGTTTATACTTAAGGTAGCTTGAACTCCAGCAGCTGAGGAGTAGCAAGCACTCACATCAAGCTGTGAAACTCAAAGGTTCAAATTATGCAGGCCTTACAAAGTTCACTAGCGTTAACCTAGATGTAGATGCCAATCCTTGATGGGTTCAGTTAACACTGCTGCTCAATAGCTTCATGAGTTTAATGTTTCGCTCTTGAATTGATTCAAATAAAAGACCAGAACTGCAAGGTTTGACCCTTTGTTTTCAGCCAATTGTAATAAACTATCAGCTGATCTGACCATCAATGGAGCCTCTGTTCCCTCACCACAGGCTGTTACCGCAGTCTTCAGGCTGCATGAATAACCAATTGTTAAAATGATCATTTCAAGCAGAAGATGTTTTTATAAACTTATCTACTATGAAAATTAAGTAAGGTTTCCTGAAACATTTGCTCTCCATATTTTAGAAGTTTTATGTCAATTCCTACTATTTCTATTCCCTACTGCTTCAGCTTATTCCTTGCCCTTTTCTCGCAGTTCTTACAGAAGAACAAAACAATCTATGCTCTCCTTAATCAAATGAACTGCAAGTTTTTGTTAAAGGATAGGCCTTCTCGCTCATCAGCTTCCATGTGCTTATGTGGCTATGGGGAAAAGAGTAGGCCAACACTCCATATAATAAGCAAAGCATTTAATATTGCTATGCCACTAATACAGTAAGAACAAAGACCAGTGTGATAGATCAAACAGCTCCATAACCATTTCTTATGTCACTCTGGTACGAGGTTCCATCTCAGTAAGTTCATATCCCTTACATTATATCATGGAAATAATTGTTTTTCAGCCATTTCTCTCCTCCATGGAGAATCAGCTGTAAACATGACAAATTGTTGCCCCATTTCCATTAGAGATAGATTCAACAACAAAATCAGGAATCAAATTTTCATTCCTCTCAGTGCTAGGTGTTAACCACTAGCTGCTGCTTATCTGGAACACCAGACAACAGCTACACAAGTATGCAAAAAGCATTTAAAACAACTAAGTTCTACGTAATGCGACAACACAGCAGGAATGTTTGCATTTTGTTTGTTCTATAATATCTGTTTACACAATGCAGACAGCAAGAAAGCCATACACAAAAGAAGAAACAGAACATCAGCTCTGCTGAGCTCATGTTTACTCTCCACTCTGTCACAATTTTCTCCTGTTTCAAATCCGTCTTGAAACATAGCCACAACTTGCTAATAGGGATTCATGAACAATAATGAGATATTTAGAACTCTTCCAAGCAAATTACAGATTGATGTTTCTTAATTTTTCAAAGATACTTTGTGCTGCGCAATTTCTTCGTAATGTTGAAGTCTTCCATCCACAAGCCAAGCTGAATCTGCACACACCTGTCTCATTCACCTTCACACTCACAGTGCACAGTTACTGTACACATCAACCACTCTTACCTTAACAGACTCCAGTTCCATTCGCAAACGATTGTTTTCTGAAAGAAGGTCTCTGTTTCTGGACTCTGTTTGCTGCAGCTGAGTTTCCAGTTCAGCTTCATATTCTCGGCTCCCTTCTTGGAATTCACGTAGTTCCTCCTGTGTATTCTCAGCACTAGAACACAGTTCCAGCAACAGAATTCACCTTAATGAATCAAAACAATCTCTTGTATGCTAGAGGAAGAGAGCACAGAAAGCTCTATGCCCCCCTCCAACACACACGGTCCTACTCAAACCAGAGCAGAGATCAAAAGCAGCAGTGTCATGGCAGCACTAATTCACTGCTCAAATAAGCATGAAGGAATCTGGGTGAAGTTTATGCTGAAACATGTGGTACTGCATAGTTACTACTGCCGCTAAAGATAGCGTCACACAGGGAGGTAAACTCAAGGTAGCTCAGCTATTTGTGTCTTGCCATGCACTGCTTATACATCCTATCAAAAGGCTTCAAGAAATGAAACCACTGCCTTACCATTGCTTGTACTTCATAGCCAGCTCTTTCCAGTATCTGGTTTCCTCTTCCACTGAGCTGAAGCGACATTCTTCTGTGTCTTCCATGGCAAGTCCTCAAAGCTTAAAACGCCTATTTCATTTTTTCCCCTGGAAAATTAAAGGATCAAGCACTAAGAGCTAATGCAGTGAATTAACTCTATTTTTCATTGTACAGTGGCGCACCACTCCTCCCAGGAATGCAGTGCATGTCTGGAGACCTAACTAAAGACCAACCTTCACAGCACTCTGCTGGACACAATAAAAAAGTGAAAATCTCTACTGAATCATCATGTTGTTTTTCTTCAGGTCTCCCAAGGTTGGCATAGGCATCACCCACAACAAGCATCTTCCCTCTGACTACAAAGCACAGAGGGTCAAATGTCAAACTTCAGCTACAGCTGTGCAGATGCACAGAGAACACAGGAGAAAAAGAAGATCTCAGACACACCAAGAGCCATAGAGAAACACTGAACAAGAAACTTCAGGGAGACACAGAGAAGGCGCTCAGGATTCTAGTTTCCTGTGTTAACACTTCCAGGAGCAGCTAAGCTTTTTTATGGACATACCTGCTGAATACAAGAGAAAAAAATTCTCACTACTCAAAACCACTTGACTTAAAACCTGAAATATCACAATTCAGATATGTTTGATGGGTACAACAAATCTGAATACCTCAGAGAGCCATGGGAGGAAGGAATTCCAGAAACTCCTAAGGAAAAAATTATAAGAACTCCACAGAGGTTCTAGTGGGATAGCATCTGGTTGGACTAGATGTGCAGATAGATTGCAGCAACCCAGTGAGCAATCCAGACCAGCCAGGAGTCCTTGTGCAAGCATAAGCACAGGCACATGTCATGGTTACAAAAAGGAATGACTCACACAAGAGTCATGTGGAAATCAAGCACTTTAAGTTGGTAACTCCTGCTTGAAGACTTAAGTAGATGCTATAATCAAATGCCTTCTGATGCACATAATGCATTCTAATAAACAGGCACCTAGCAAGTATCATTTTATATGAGGTAGTCTTGACATTGGAAAAGTATCGGTCCTGAAGCTCTTGATGATCAGCCCTAAGTGAGGCAAAGATTCCACAGGCATTACGAATTTAATGGAAACCTCAACAAATTAAGGACAGGAAGCCAAAGAGTTAATGGCAATGGCAGTTGTCTGAACTATATCACTGAAATCTAAGGATCGAGGAAACAGTTATTGCAGCTAATTCTACATCTATGGGAAAAAAATAACGTCATAACCCATATTCACACTTCCTTCTCTGCAAAACCACCTGGTTCAAACAGCCAACTATCTGGTACCACTCCTAAGAAAAGTTTAACATTTGCTCACCTCTACTACAGAATACAGCAAGTACTCAAAGCAGTCCGGCGATCTAAAATCTAATTCTTACCTATCCAAACAGAAGGAAAGCACAAGTCATTTCACAGCTCATGATTTTTTCAGGAGGTTAATAAGCAAAAAGTGGCTCTCACAGCCAAGTGAGCTGTGTCCACACACCTCGATTACAGCATCAGCTCCCATCTCATAGATGTCCCACTATTCAAAATGGGAGCTAAAGGTGAGAAGTTATTGAATTTCAGTTTTAAAACTCAGTTTCTTTGCATGACACATTTGTTAGACAAAGCTAAATCTCTTCTTTCTAACAAATGAAGAGCCTTCCAGCAAAAAGTTTCAAGGCTGCTGCTCCATCTACATATTTCAGAACAACATGCTGCGGGGGGGGGGGGGGCGGGGGTTAGAGAAGAAAATGAGTGTGTAGGGAGTATTCCAAAAAGTATCCTTGCCTTTTATGAAGAAAAGCAAGACCAAGCCCAAATAACATTCCTTAGCTAGAACAGTTCACTATTAAATCTGTTCTATTTTTAAGTGAGCTGAAAGAGTGCTTTTGATGTTAATGAGAATTTAACATTTAAGGCACTGCAGACACTCACCAGACACTGAGAAACGTGTGAAGATGATATTCCTTTTTAAGAATGAGGGACAGGAGGGAGAGTCAGACACAAAGGAGTGATGCAGGTGCAGTGAAAAACCAAGAAGGACTGGTTTCCATTGCTGTGAGAAAGAACAAGTCAGATCCTTTTGGATGCTTAATTCTCTCCACTTGTACAACAGGAAATTTCTTCATTTTAAAATTAGATTCCACCCAGGATATGCCTGCCATCATTGCATAAACAAAAATACACTACAGAAGACTCAAAAAAGGATTTCTTCTGACTTATGTAAGCATAGTAATAAAACCATTACCTGTGTCAACAGAAAGAAACCAGACAAGGTGAAGTAGTGCAAGATAGAGTGAGATTTACTCCTGAAAGCTTTCAAACAACCCTTTGGAACTGAAAGGCCTGTAATCAGCAGACAGTTACTGTTGGTTTGTACATGGCTCTCATCTATCTTTTTACACTACACTTTGGAAGAAGTGAGAGAATTCACTAATTTGCAGCTTACAACACATCACAAACAAAAAGTCTTTAACTAAATCATAAACATTATAGAAGGTCCACAGAACCTGGTAATTTTCAGAGAGGCAGCAACTGATGTGCACAGCATCTTTATAAGTGCGTCCTTCTAAATACAAATATATATATATATATATATATATATATATTTATATTAGGGACATCCTCAGGATGTCACCCATTAAGAATACATTGTTTCACGGTTACAACTACTAAAGACTACTTACAACTTAAAATTAATTGTTAAACTGTAAACATATGAAAGACTGGTAGACCTATACTTATTCCACAGAGAGGACGCAACAAGACAGATTGTTTCACCACCATCCCACGCCATAGGCACACGCTTTTTGCCTGCAACACACAAAGACAACCTATTAGTTTTTCTCTCTGTATACCTGCACCATATCCTACCTTATAGGGATATTCAAGTTTATCAGAGATGAAAGACACAAACTGAAAAGTCCAAGTTTTGGGCAAAGTACTAAAGCTCTGCTATAAAAAAGGAAAATAAAAGGACTACTAAAAATAACACACATACACCTCTCCTAAAGAGCTTTCAGAAAGGGTATGGCCCACCCATCACTGCTACGCTCTCCACTTGATCTTTAACAGCTTAAAGTCAGCATGTAAACTGACTGGAAAGTAATTAATAAAACCAATTAGGAACTTCTCACTGCACAGACTCACTACGGGAAGAGAAGGATGTGTGTCTGCATGAAGGAGGTTTAGTAATATTCTGTTAAAGACAGGTAAATGTGGAAAAAGCAAGAGAAAGTCACATGCTCCAGCATACACCCGCTGACTGTGCCTTACTCATTTTCACAAAGCCAGAAAAGACACCTGGGATGCCAGACTTCCTTTGTGCGAGCAGCACAAGTGCTGGTTACAGTCATCACAAAACCTCTACATCATACAGGAAGTGGAAGTGTTCAGGGGTGGGGAATAGACTTCTGCAATGAGAAAATCACTTCAACGTAATTGTTCCAGGAAGTTACTTTGTACAAGTGACATCAGAATTGCATATTTTCTAAACAAGAAAATAAAAGTCACACAAATAAAACTACAGAAGGACCTTCAGTTCGTGACTCAGCGTCCTCAAGATCGCAGGGACCTCAACTTAAAATCTGTTTCAGTCTCAGAGGAAGGAGCATCAAACAATCCCTGAGTACCACGTATCTTTTTAAGAAAGGAACATTTTAGCACGGTGAATAACGTTGGCAATCTTTATAGCTCTGCCTGATGGCCAGAGTCAGAGCATCCCCTACTTTACTGAAAACATAAAAGAAAAACTAAGCCAGGAGTAAGACGCTCTCATAAACACAGCTGAGTTATCCACGGCAGAGACGAAGCTCCGTTTCCTCTTAACTGTGAAAACAAATCGAAGTCAGCTGGCAGCTCCTGCAGAGCAGCTTTCCCATTGCGCCAAGGGCGTCCTCGCACCGCACGGACCCCTCTCCTTTTGTTCCAGCGGTACAGAAGAGAGCCGCCCCGAGACAGACACCGAGCGGGGGTCACCCGCGGGCCAGGCGGCCCCGGCCGCGCTCGGGAGCGCCGCAATCGCTGCTCTGCCCACGGCTCTGCTCCGCCGCAGCTCCGCTTCGCTCCACCTCAAACACGTGTGCCCGATTTCCAAGGACGCTCCGAAGTTCTCACCGAGTCCGGCGACCTCGGTGCCGGCAGCCGCGGTGCCGGGGCGCCCCGTTCCCACTCCCAGCGCGGAACCGGCGCGGAGCCGAGCTGAGGGGCTGCGCTCCCGCACTCCCCTCACAGCGGAGACCACCGAAGCGCGGGGGATGGAGGGGAGGCACAGCCCCATTCCCGCCTCCCGTGGGCACCCAGCCTCCGCCGCTGCCCCCCCCACACCGCTCTCACCTCCACACACAGCCCACCAGCTCCGCCTGAGCCGCGCCAGTCTCTCACAGCCGCCCCTGAGCGACGCTACACTCCCTCAACGCGACCCGACCGTTCCCGCCGCCCCATTGGCTGTTGATCACGTGCCCAGCGTCGCTCCGCCAATCAGCGGCTGGAGCAGCGTTTCGGAACTTTTCGTTACTTTCAAACCGGGCCCGGGCAGGTCCCGCCCCGCTGCGCCCCTTCAGCGGGAGCCGCGCCTCGCGGCCGGGGCGGCGCCCATCGCGCTTCCACGCTGTTGTCATTTCAGATGTTTATCGTTTTTCCCTGGAAACGCTCTAAAAGCGGAGAAACTTCACGTCTAGACTTGTTCTGCGATTCCCAAGGCGCGTTCTTCCGAAAAAGCGGCAGCGATACCAGCCTGTGAACCGCGAGCTCAGCGTTCCGCCATCACATCCCTTTTTATGAGCCAGGAATGAGCCCCAGTGACTGCAGCCAGCGTCGCAAGGACACGGCGCTCTGTGAAATATTACACTGCCTCGTGTGCACTGCACCGCGAGCCCAGCACTCGCAGGCTTCGGGCACCGCAGTGGGAGTCAGGCCAACAGCGGGCTGAGCGAAACCAGGGAGCTGCATTCCAGGGCTGAGCCATGCGGAGCTCTCCCAAGTGCCCCCGGCTGCGTTCCTACCCAGCGGTACACAAACACCGGTCACTGGGTGCGCCTGCTGTTTGTTTCCTGAGTCAAAGCCAAAGAACACGTGTGCGCAGATAGGCTCTGACCCACACCTCACTGAGCATCGCCGCACAGCCCCGCAGCACGCTGTGCTGACTGCCGGAGCATGGGCACCCACACATGGGACCCTGATCCCATCTCATTTACTTCAGCGAGGCAACACCCGGCCTGGAGCACAGCCAGACCTGGCACGACTTGCCCTTGCCGATGTGGAGAACTGGGTTGCAACCCAGCGACGGATGCTTTTCTGATCAAACATTTTAAGAAAAACCTATCTAGAGCTTTGTTTGAAAAGGGTGAGCAAAGCAATCATACTTTCAGGCCAGGTGTTCAGCAAATTAATTGTATTTTGAGGTCAGATGTTCAACAGAAGTAAACGGGGACAAATTATTATAAAACTGCAAATAGGAAACTAAATTAAGTAAAAAATTAGTTAATAGCAATTTGCAGTTGTTATTGCTCAAGAATGTTTTCATCGGGTAAGTTACAGAAAGTAAACCATGTGCCACCATACTACGTCCCCAGTAATTTTAAAATTCATACACTGCAGGATAGAGACAAAGAACTTTTTACTTCAGTTCTTTCAGCATTTCTTTGAGGATAGTGTGAGTGCACAGATGATACCCAAACTATGCCTGAACGCTTCTAATAGTTCTCACCTTGAAATACTGGTAAAGCATAGCAAAATCTCTGAGATTTCAGAGGAAGCTGTTCAGATTCTCATCTGGTTCCAAAACAGCATACCAGAAGTTGACAGACGCCAGAGGCTCAGAGGTGCTGCTGTACACAAACAAACAATAAATATCAACAGAAAGATTCTGTAATTACTGTGGAATAATTACTAGAGGTAACTCGGAAATTAAACTTCTATCAAAGGTAAAGCATTGTTCACACATTAAGGAAAGATGCAAAAGCAGAGTGCAGCTGTTATCCAAGAAGTCCTTTCCACAGAAGTTCCCTAGGCAACCTTAAGTGTTGGCAACATCAGTGGAGATTGATGTGCTGACTCTAAGAGAAGATCTTGACTTGAAGGGTGGAGCGAAGATACAGCAGTCAGGCTCTGTGATACCACTGCTGGGATTGTGAAGCTTAACCACAGTGCTTATATTTCCAAAAAATAACCCTATGGTGCACAGTCTTAACAGATACATTTAAATGGAGTGAAATCAAAAGATAACTTAAATAGTTGATGAATGACAGTGGATAACATAGTGATGTTGGCAGTTGCTCTGCATCAGTTGCCTCAACAACTGGTTATTGGTGATAAATATAAAGCTTGCTAGCAAAAGGGGGGACTTCAAGGATATCAAATGGATCATGAACCAGCAGATCACAGATCTAATCACAGCACCTTATTGCTGTGTAGCTCATTGCTATCTACAATGCACAATATACACAATAAGCTGTAGTTCATTGGCTGGAACGTTCATTAGTCAGAGCAGGAGGTTGGCTTTGCTGCAACACCTGAGTAACTGAACACAGAACCATGAGCTTTATGGCTGAAACAGGACCTGATCACCACCTGTCATCATTTGGTTCAGCAAACCAAAATCTATTACAGCGGAAAATCTGGATTTGGATACGAGCATGGTCACTCTTAACTTCGCTGCTGGCTGCAACCCGCTAGGTACAAGTGAAGGCACAACGACTTTGCAAACATCACAGTGTCACTCGCAACCCAAGGGCAGGGCAGGGCCGTCCCGCGCCCCGCTCGCTCCCGGAGAGGTTCGGCTCTCTGCACGCCACGAAGCAAATCCCGGCTACGAAGACAGACACCAGTCCCGGTCTTCCGAGAAAACCGCTCCGCCGTGCGGCAGCTCGGGCAGCCCCGGCCCACAGCCCCTCCCCGCCCCTCCCTTCGCCCGCGCTGCGTAAAAGCCGCCGCCCCAGGCCCGGCCCGGCCCGGCCCGGTCCGGCGGGGAGGAGGGAGCGGAGCGTTACGACAGTCGTCTGCGCGACGGCGGGCTATTTTCCGGCTCTCGGCGGCGCTTGACGGCAGAAGGAGCAGCGACGGGGGAGGGAGGACAACAAAGGGGTGTGAGGGAGGAGGCGGAATGTGAGGGGCGGCGGCGCCGGGGGCGGCTCAGGTGAGGCGAGGGGAGCACGGGGTGTGGGGGGTGTTGGGGGGGGGGGGCGAAGCGGACGGGCTGTGCCGCTCCCGTTCGGCCGGGGCTGCTCCCGCCGCAGGGGAGGCCCTGCGGAACGCTGCGGCCCGGGGCTGCCCGCTCTCCTCGCGAGTTGCAGCCGCCATCGCTGGGGGGGGGGGGACCGCCCAACTTCCCCTCTGGGAGCTGCCCGAGGGCAGGAGGGGCTGTTTGCTCCTTAACGCCGCGGGCTGCGCCTTCCTCCTGGGAGCGGGCAGCGGTCGGGGCTCAGTGTCGCCCTCTGGACGGGGGGCCGCGCGCCGCGAGGAGCTCGCCTGTTTACTTGCATGTCTTTACGCTTTAATTCGTAAGCAGAACGGCCTTGTTAGGTATTACCAGACTTCAAAAGTGGCCTACTCGAGAGTTCTAGAGGTTTTTTAACTTAATACTTGGCGTGATGTGTTGTTGGAGTGCTTACAGATAGTATGAATAAACATTTCCACTTTTTTTTTTTGGAAGAAAATGGAACTTGTTTTTGTAGCTAAAAATAGCGTTGGAGTGAAGTCAGTGTTACGGAGTATATTCCTTGAGGTGTGTGGTGAATATTAAAGCCAGATAGCTGTAGTTTAATCACTGTGGCCCATAGTTGGAAGGTATGGAGCCTTCAGTTCTAATTGTAGGTTGTTCTGGTGAAGCATGGCTGCGCTTTGAGCATCAGAACTTGTGCCTTGTGGCTTCATGAAGCTGAGCTGATGCTGTGGGACTATGGGGCTGCCTGAGAACTACAAGAAGTGCTTGTAAATCTTAAGGATTTCAAAACTCAGATTGTATACTAAATGCTGTGTAGTTAATGCAAGCGTATGTAGCTTTTGAAATGAGTGAAAGAACAATGAATATGCAGCCTGATTCTTCCGTCTGAGCTCACTTTCATCTGATTTGTATTCAGTGAGCTAGTCTAGAAAATTTACCTTGTGGCTGTTCTTTCTGGGACAATGCCCTGAAAGTTTCTAGGAGTTGTTTCATATCAGCAATGATGTGTTTCTGGGTTTCTACAGGTAATGCCATGGGCTTAAACAGTCCTTTCTTTAGACTTCTTTACCTGTACAGCAAACCATGAGGAGTGTTTCTGTAACAGATATATGTAGTCAAGGCTATAGACCATGCATAATTTAATTTGAGATAAATAATGCAGGAGTGTGATGTAGTGGAATTGATAAGACCACCATGATCTTGTCTTCTTTACCTTAAAAAATAAATTCTAAGATGTCTTTTCTCTTTAGCAGGGGGAAAGAATGAAAGGAAGGAGGGATGGAAGAATGTTGAACCGTTTTGTTTGGTTGTATGATGGAAGGAAACAGGACGGAGAACCTCTGTGATAGATCTTTTGGATGGCTTCAGCGACAAGAGAATGATGCTAAACCATGGCTCTGGAAACTTTCTAATTGTTTTTCTGCTGCTGAGAAGACTTTGCCTTGTAGTGCGAAAACGGTAATTTTTTTTTTGCTTTTTCAAAGTGTAGCTGTTAAACTGGTACAGAGCAGTGTGCCTAACTGTGGTGTTATGACTAAGAGGAATAAGCAGGCCTTCAGCTGTGTCCACAGCTCTCATTAGTTTTTGGTGAAAAGCAGAGTTTGACCATTTTTACTCTGTACTCGCATGTTTAGAGTAATTTAAATTACATTGTAAGTGTATAGGGCGGATTCTTGAGAGCTCAATGTTGCTGAAGAGTGGGATAGGAATGTCTGTATTCCAGATCTTACTGACTCAGTTTGGAGAGAGATTTGTAGTTTCTGAATTGGGTATGTATTTGTGTAGTTGTGGATGCTGCTCTTAATGAATGTCCAATTATTCCTAGTTTCCTTTCTTCAACTGTTTCTGTTCTGTAAATCTTCTATGCATTTAAGATGTAGAGTACTAAGGGTTAGAAGTAGTGGTATAACACTTGTTTGAGCAAACAGGCTTCATCAATTAAGTAACATTTATGCTTGTTCCATCTGTCTTAAGGGGGGAATGGGTGGACACACATTATGTTTGTCTTTTCATGCTTTGGGTGGTTGGAGGGGAGCTCCTGCGAATTCTGGAGCAAAACTTATTAATACTTTCATGTGGATTTTTAGCTGTTCTTCAATTCATAAGATAAGGCATCAGGAATAGAAAGTAATGGTTTCACTGCAGTAACCCATTACTCATTGCTACGTAGTAGGCTATGTAGCAGGAAATGCACAAAGTTCAATTCAGAAAGTGAAAGTTGTTTTGAAGTACTGATCTAAAGCCTTGGAACAGCTGTATGCAGGTTTGCTATACTGACTTTCAGTTCTGGTGCTTCTCAATGTTGCTTAGTTATCATTGCAGCTTTTGTGAATATGTTCTGATAGATTAGAGTAGGCAAAAAGGACATACAGTTATGAGACTTTAGTCTTCTGAAGCTTATTCAGAATCATCAAGAGATCATTACTTATGAGCCTCCAAACTGTGGCTTTTTGTTACTTTGCATTTCATCCATTTGGTTTGCTCTTAAGCATTCGTGTTGTAGTTGTAGAGTATTTCTAAAACTTTGTCAAAAATGTTTCTTCCTTCCAAATTCTGTTTTTACAGAACTGTTCCTGTTTTGCTTAAAGCTCTGTTTGTTTGTTTTTTTTCCTAAAGCCCATTGGTACTTAAATATCTCAGGCTGGCATTCTTTATTTTACATTTGACACTGATATTTTATGTGTTCAGGCAGTGAGGTAAAGATAATGCTTTAAACAGTTTAAAGACAAATGCATGTTTACATTAAGGTGATGCTTTATGTGTGTTTCTGAATGTAACTGAGCCTTCATTTTCCAGAAAGATTACATGGAGAACAAGAAAGGTGTAGAATCGAAGGATGCTTCATCTCATAATGCTGGCTCTAAATTATTTCCAGCAGTACCGCTTCCTGATGTTCATCCTCTTCAGCAACAGCAAATACAGCTTTCTCCTGGCCCGAAAGTAAGCTGCTGTGCTCATGGCTCTGACTCTTGTACTCCACAAATGCATTGTGGTGTTGGTGATGGTAGTGTGATTCACCCTGGCACAATATTAGACTCAAAAAGCACCGGGACGATTACTTGTCAAGTAGGGTCAGGATTTGCTTTCCCATCTGCGTCTTCACTGAAGAACCCTCCAGGTAGAAGCAATTTAGCAGGTATTGCCAGTGAATTCTCTGGCATGTGCATAGAGAACAGTGTATCTTCCTATCAACATCTGCCCTGTTGTGGAAAACTTCATTTCCAGTCCTGTCATGGTAATGTGCACAAACTGCATCAGTTCCCAGCCCTTCAGAGCTGCACATCTTCTGGCTATTTCCCTTGTTCTGAATTCACAAGTGGGGCTGCAGGCCGCTTGGACGAGCATATTGCACAGCCGGAGCTAACATCACATGTGTGCGCCAACCCTTTGCACCTAAATGTGGCACCTTCGGTTTGTTTAAAGGGCTCTCACTACTGTGGTGACTGCTTGAACAAGGTTTGTACGCATCACATTTCTTGTTTGTTAGTATTGGATGGCATATGGTTAATGTTAAAATAAAGGTTGAGCAAAATGCCAGCTTCTGTGGGCTGCAGTTTACATCCTTCTTGGTGGTGGTACATGGTTCACGTGTAGTAGAATCCCCTTGCAGGCTAACTCTCTTCTGAAACAACATCAAGCTTAATGAGAAGATGAGACTCTGTATTTAGCTTATGATGTATCTGTAATGTAGTCTGAGTTTTGACTGAATTCAAACGATATGTTTCCTTGACAGCTCCAGATAAAATTTTCTACAGTAGTGATTCAGAGATTCAGAAAGGGATAAATAACGTTTAATGAGTGCTTTTGTGTACTGATTAGTAAAGATCCAATGTGGTAAGTCGCATTAATTATCTTAGGCTTTATGGGTATCCTTATTTTGCTTTGGTCTTGGTTCATTCTTCCCAAGCTTGTAACTTGTACTTCAGTACTAGCTTGGTACTCCTTAGAACTTGAATTAATAGGAAATTCAGGTGAAATAGTACACTGAGCTTTGCAGGATGTGTTACTTGAAAAGCTCAGTTTTATAGATTTCATGCAGAAATGTTTTCATTTTAGTAAACTAAATGGTGAAGTCAGTATGTTTTGGTGAGAGAGTTGAGCCTTGCACTCTTGTGTTCATTTCACATGGTAGTGCAATGTGTTTGTGTGTTAGGACCTTTCAAAGATGACGTATCTTCGTATGCAGAGTTTAATAAATTCTTCTTTGCATTTGGAAATCTCGAGCATAGTATGCTAGGAAAGACTCTAGGGCTGGAATTGTCACTGCTGTTGAATAGCTTCCTAGAGTACATTTGAACTTGCCTTCATTGCAGAAGGGGAATTGAATGTTGAAGTAGTATGTGTTTGTGCTTACTTAATAAATATCAATTTTGCAAAACTGTCCCAACAGCCAACCAGGAACAGCTTAATTGATGCGACTAAAATCTGGCCAAATATTCCTCCACCAAATGCACAGACACCACCTGTTTCTATCCCAATATGTAATGGCTGTGGAACCCAAGGAACAGGAAATGAGAAGAGTTTGCTACTAGCGAGCAGTCTTGGCAAATCACCGCAGAAATATGGTAAACAGCATTTGTTAGAAACTTGCACTTAGTAGATAGCTTCCTTAAGAGAACCCAGTGTAACAGTAGTTAAATTGCACTGTTTTCTGGGAACTTCTATTAAGTCATAGACTAAATGGTAGGAAACACCTTGTATGTATTTGCAGCATTGTAACTTAAATTCATTTGTTTTTACAACCCGGTTAACTTCCAGTATACTTCATAGTTTGATACAGTTTTGATTTTTGGCTATTGTATTTCTGAGATGTTAAGAAGTGGAAAAAGAATTCTAAGAAATTTGAATTTATTGTTATATGTTTAATAAAAAGTTCTTTAGCTGTGCTTTAGAAAGGATTTTCTTACTGTAGTGTCTGCTCTCGTTACGGATGCGGTGAAGCCATAGTGTTTATAATTACTTTGTAACCTTTCTGAGTGTATATATAGTGTGGGATTTTTTTTTTGTATCTGGGGATTAAAGTGAACTGTATTAAACCTGTACAGGGTCTCCGGAAGTTGCAGTAACAGGCCAAGTCTTGGAAAACCTGCCTCCCATTGGAGTCTTCTGGGATATTGAAAACTGCTCAGTACCCACTGGCCGTTCAGCTGTAGCAGTTGTGCAGAGAATTCGTGAGAAGTTTTTTAAAGGCCACAGGGAAGCAGAGTTCATCTGTGTATGCGACATTAGTAAAGAAAATAAAGAAGTTATTCAGGAGCTGAACAACTGCCAGGTATGAAGAAGGCATTACCCTAGTGTGCTGCTTGAGAATATTTTTAACTTCAGTAATAAGTGTATTTGTACATAGTATTATGTTTCTTATCTAATGTTATCTTGTATTGTCTTTCAAAGCTGTGAATATGGCATTAGCCTGGAAACTTAGATGTTTTAACTTAGTGAATATTGTGCTGGTTAACGAGGGTTGTTGCAAGTGAGTAGTGTTCACTGGGATACTTTTTAACAAATTGATTTTTCATCAGTACCTTTTATTGGTGTTTGACTTTTTCTGTGCAAGTTTCTACTTCACAAATTCTCACTCGTGAACTTGTGGATCTTTGTAACAAGACAAGTTGTAACAAGTTCTTTGTTATTGGGTAGTATTAGTTTGACAATCTTTCCTGTAACTTTAGCTTATTTTTTAAATATACTCTTCTGTAAGGTATAAAGAATTTGAGTGCATAGCATGTTTGTCACTCAACTATTTGAAAGTGAGAGTTTGTGGAATGTTTTTATATTGGCAGCATATACTTTTAACGTACGTGAAGCATGGAAATAGGGCTGTTAAGAATCGTAGAAGTCAACCCTAAGTCAGTGTGGAGCAACTAGCAGCAGAGCTCACTGCTCTTTAGAGCAAATTGGTGTCTGTATGCGTTGCAAATCGTGCAGTCATCTCTTTTAAAAAGGAACTGCAAGAGAAAGCTTGTAGATGTTATTTAAAAAAAAGTTTTATCTAGTATGGGTCACCTTTCAAGCACTTCTGGAGAGTATCTCTGCATTTCCACAGGTGACTGTTGCACACATCAACGCTACTGCGAAGAATGCTGCTGATGACAAACTCAGACAGAGTCTTAGGAGATTTGCTGATACGCACACTGCACCTGCCACTGTAGTTCTCGTGTCAAGTAAGTGTCATCAGTACTAATATATGGTACAGAATTTTGTTCTTCACGAATACTTCTGGATGTGGCAGAGTAGCTCTTCTTTCCAACAGTAGTGTTTAGAACCAGCTCTATCTTAATTGCTTAATTAGAATTAATGATTTTGCTGGCAGTAAGGGAAAAGTAGACACAGTAAGATGAGACCTTTTAGTTAAATTATCACTGGAATCTGACTGTCACTAGATAATATCTGTAAGCATGCCTAATGTTAGATTCAGTATGAACTGAAGACACCACTGGTTTTACTTTAAAAACAGAATAAATACCTCTCTCCCAAAGCACTTGGGGAGTTATCCATGCTAGCAGCTTAACTACAATTGCTGTGTATTTTGGGTTTCTCCCTCAAGTTATAATCTGTGTGAGACTAAACATCTGTTTGTTATGAAACTTTACAGTAGCAGTTAAGTACCTTGCTGATAGATTGCTAGAAATGAACACCGTAAGGAAGTCCAACTCTGAGGTGAAATGCAACTGCTGTTTTAAATTGTATCTGTTGTGTTCTTGTCACTGTTAGTGCTTTTCATTGGAAGTAATGCGTAGAACCTGATGAGCAAAATCTGAGGTTTAATTTGCTTAATCCACGATTTGCACTTTCTCCAGTGTGTTTTCTTTTCTTGTTTTGTTTCCCCCAGCGGATGTAAACTTTGCTTTGGAACTCAGTGACTTGAGACATCGGCATGGTTTCCGGATAATTCTGGTACATAAAAACCAAGCCTCAGAAGCTCTCTTACATCATGCTCATGAACTTGTTTGCTTTGAAGAGTTTATTTCAGACTTGCCACCAAGGTTGCCACTGAAAATGCCGGTAAGGTTTTATGTTCTTAATTCAACAGGTATTTCCAAGTGTCAAACCTGTATTTCTCTATTTTAGAGGGAAAGGAGGCTTAAACTAAACACTTTTATGATGAGGCATAATGTCTGCTGTATATTTGACTACTGTCTGTAATGTAGTTACTGATGCATGCTTGCATGCTTTCTGCCTTAAGAATGAAAGAATGAGGTAATAAAAGAACCAACTTACTGAAGTACAACAGCAAGATCACGTTTCTCACTAAGTATTTTATTAGATAATGTATCTTACGTGTTTCTTTCACTGACAGAAAGTAGGATAAGAACTTAGCAGTACATCAAGACAGCTTTATTGTGCTTTCATGCTTTCTTAATAGAGAAGCTAGCTTAGAGTTAGTCTTTTCTTATTTTGTTTTTCTTGATAGTGCTATCTGGATTTGCTGTGTTATTGTTGCTCAGGACATAACCTTTTCTTTCTTTGAAAGAGCTTCCTTAACTGTGTTTATCTGCATTTGTATACTACGTAGTGTTCTTGGGTTGCAATTGGGATGTGCTATATGAAGAAGTCAACTAATCCATTGATTAGAGTTTGTCCTTTTTGTCCTTAAAACATATTGGAGATGGAAGTTTCAGGTCTTATCTTAGTATTAGTTTTCTAAATGAATTTGAATTTGTGATTGTTTTATTTTTGCAAGGTAGAGCATGTCAGCAGAATCAATGTAAAATATACTGTTTTGTTACAGCACGTGAGTATTCTGACAAATCAAAATCTTACTTCCTTAAAACAGGCATGCCATACATTATTGTATGTTTACAATCTGCCAACAAACCGAGACAGTAAAAGTGTCAGTAACAGACTCAGGCGTTTGTCAGACAACTGTGGAGGAAAGGTCCTGAGTATTTCTGGAAGTAGTGCAATTCTCCGCTTCTTAAATCAAGAAAGTGCTGAACGAGCTCGGAAGCGAATGGAAAATGAAGATGTTTTTGGCAACAGGATTATAGTCTCTTTTGCTCCCAAAAACAAAGAACTTAGTGAAACAAAAAGCTCCAACTTTGTTGGAACAGAAAAGGTGAAGTCTCCCAAAAAAGTTAATAGGAGTACAAAGCTTTGTCTCATCAACAAAGATGGAAGTGATCAGTGTTCTGGTACCAAAGGTTCTGCTGGGAGAGGATTACAGAGTCATGGATCAGTCATCAAACCCACAAATGTTAAAAGCTTACAGGTACTGTGTTTTGCCTTGTTTAATATTCTTTTTGTCATGTTTTGAGGATTGTTTCTATTAGAGTTGTGTTTTTAACTAGTCAATCGTAGTTTCATTATAAACTAGTGAATATAGTGTATTCCTGCAGGAGACATATACATTTGCTTAGAAAGCATGGGGTGAGTTTGAGGTTGATTTTGTTTTTTTTCCCCCCTCTCACTATCATGTTTTACTCCATTTAGAAATATTGTTAATACTTATTGAGTCTTGGATCTTTGGCCAGTTTTGACTTCTGTCTCAGGATCATGAATCAGTCTGGCTTGAGTTTGAAGGGACCTTGTAGATCTAGTTCTGTGGGCAGCATTATCAGACGGTGTTGTGTCTAACAGAGTGATCAACTTCTAGTTTTAAAGGATAAATAATACAGTGTAGCAAAAATATTACTTCAGTTCATTATTGATGATTTATTGCTTTCTGTCATAGAAAATCAAATACCTCCTTGTTGAGATTCCAGTGAAAATCTAATCAAAGAAGGAATTTAGCTTTCTATCACAGGGAAAGTTTCTGGCAAGGAATGTGTGGTGCTATTAAGCTGACCTTCCTCCTGTTCTGTATAGGAGCTATGCCATCTCGAATCCAAGACTATCAGTAGAAATACTGAGAACCAGCAAGAACATCTACGAGAAATTCCTTCTCAGAATAACTCTAGTGCAGCAGCTCCTGTGTCACTGGCAACAAAAAAGAGTGGAGTGGGAGAATCATCCTGTAAAAGTAGTTATAAGTATGTTCAAAATTAACTACTAATGACAGCTCTTAATGTTAATTATGCAACATAATGAATTTTCTCTTTTTGTGTATTTGGAAGTAGGAAAGAGGCTTCTGCTTCCAGGAGTACTATGAATTCCCCTGTAGATAAAAAAGATAAAGATGAAGCTGTATTTCAAGTCAGCTATCCCTCTGCTTTCAGTAAGCTGACAGCCTCAAGACAGCTCAGTCCTTTATTTGTATCTCAGAGTTGCTGGTCATCTCGGTGAGTATTTTCCTTATTTGGAAGATGCAGTGTGACTGGCCAGTGAAAAGCCTTTTCCAGTCTCCATGTTGTTTCTGATATCTGTATATGGAACTGCCTGTAGTAAACCCATTAAAGTAATAACACTAACTCATGTGAATGCAAAAAGATGTTAACAGTGCTAGCTGACATTACTGATATAGTTGAGGTCAGCTTTTATTAGAAACATAGAATTATTTGATGTAAACTTTCTCTAAAGCTTCTGAAAAATCTGCTGGAGTATTAGGCACCTTGTTTCTCTTAATGTTAGTGACTTAAAGTTCCTTGTGTAGATATCTCCAGGCCTGTGAAGTTCTTCTGGATGCTGAAGTATCTTCTATCTGTTGGTTATCTTAACTAATGTGAATGAGTTTGACTTCTGATCAATTCATAAGATAGTAGGAAGACCTGGTCCCTTTGAAATATGTGATGGAGAGAAACTCATTTATAGGAAATACTTAACTTGTTCTGGTTTTGTTTGTGTGAAATCTGTTATGCATTCGTAAATACATGTAGTAGGAAATAGCCCTGCAAGTGCTGTATATGTGCACTTGATCTCTGTCTCTTTGTTTTGTTTCAGTATGTATAAAAGAATTGTGTAGTAACTACTTCATACATGTTATATTTTACCCAGGAGTATGTCTCCAAACCTCTCAAATAGATCATCTCCACTCACGTTTAATGTTGTAAATCATACCAGTGGTACAGACTGTCCTGATCCTTTTGCAAATGGTGCAGATATTCAGATCAGCAATATTGACTACAGATTGTCCAGAAAAGAGTTGCAGCAAACTTTACAAGAAACTTTCTCAAGACATGGCAAGGTAAAGGGTGAAATACCTTCAATAAGACTTTTAAATACTTCCTGTTTGTATCTTTGTGTTTGTGGCCTAGCTTTGAGTAGGAGTAAAAAGCTATCAAAATAAAACACAGTACTTTGTAGAAGTTTAAACAAAGTTTGCTTGTTCTCAAACAGAAAAAACCCAAAACATATCAGTAAAAGAAAACAATACCAGTAGAGATTGTTCATAGTGGTGCTATTTGTGTGATCTGTAGCTGACATACTGGCATTGTCTTTTCATGCAGAAGATGGTGCCTCTCTTAAAAGTACCGTGGGTCTTGCCTTGTCCATGGCTTATTACATGTTATTATTGTTTGCACTGAGTTTGTCTCTTGGCAGGAGGAAGACTGTGCTTGTCAGCTTGGCTTAGGTTAATATTAAAGGGTAAATGCATAAGGTTGTGTTTTGTGGGTTTTTTCCCCCTTTCAGGTAAAATGTGTTGAGCTCAGTCCTCATACAGACTACCAGTTGAAGGCTACAGTGCAAATGGAAAATCTGCAAGAAGCAATTAGTGCTGTCAACAGTCTTCACAGATACAAAATTGGAAGTAAAAGGATTCAAGTCTCATTAGCAACAGGAGCTGCTAATAAATCACTCTCTCTTCTTAGGTAATGAACATTCCCTTAATTGTTACTGTGTGTACTTTAAGTATTTAAGTGATTTAAAATACTGAGAGAGAGAATTACAGGAAAATAAAGTAAAACTTTTCTAATCACCTGGTGATAAGCATTTTTACACTGCTTACATTTAAAGAGACCATTTTTAGTATACTTATGCTGGACTTTGGTTACTATTTTCATAATAATGTATACCTCAATGTTCTTGTGGCTGAGTTAAGAATCTACTTTATCTTGTATTTCTTTTCTCCAAAAATGCATATGAATCACTTCTTTAAGGAAGAAAATGCGCATTTTAAAATCCAGTTGCTATTTCAGATCTGTTATTTTATGTGGAAGATGAAATTACTAGAGTGTAATGCTAGTGTGAACAGAAATAGTTTTTGTTTTCTTACTGACAGAAAGCATTAGAAAAAACTCTTCTCATTTTGTCTCAGAATGCTCCAGTGCAGGGGGTATTTTTCAGTTCTCTTGTTACTATGTAACTTGCAGCTACATTTATTTCTTGGATTTTTGTTTGTCAATTCAGAGTACTTAATGTAATGGTCAGGCTGGTAATTTCTAATACTACAGCCTTAATTTTATGTTTTATAGATACTTCAACTATATTTTGGAGATACTGCTGTCTGTGAAGGATACAGCTCCTTCAGAGATGCCAACCAAATGAGTTACAAATAGATACTATTTGTACTCCACTGATGTGAAGTGTTATCTTACATGGTGCCCTGGTGAAAAGGAATAGAATTTGTCCTGTTACTGTATTTGCAGTTCAAAAAATGTATCTGTAAATATCTCCCAAACTGGACCAAAGATTAAATAGCTCTTTCTAATACTAACGTTATTTTTTAGTAATACACCAAAACTTTTCTTACAGCTCGGAAACTGTCTCCATTCTTCAGGATGCACCTGCTTGTTGTCTGCCTGTGTTCAAGTTCACAGAAATCTATGAGAAAAAGTAAGTTCCCAGTTATTTTTAGTTGGTGTATCCCAGAAGAATTGAGTTTTGTGACTGTTTATGGTAAACAATAGAAAATAACCCAGTAGGTGGCATTTTGCTGTTAGGTGTTGCTGCATATCTGTCAAGAGCCAGCGACTGTGATACTGGCCTTTGTTAAGGATTTATAGTTCTGGTGTTTTATTTTATTCATCCCCAGAAAAATTGGTTTGTACCTGTCAGTTTCTGTAGAATTGTTCCTACAGTATTCCTGTTTTATAAACATAAAATGCAAATTTATTGTGTTAATGTTTTTTCTTTTAGATTTGGGCATAAGTTAACTGTATCAGACCTGTACAAACTAACTGATACTGTGGCAATCCGTGACCAAGGAGGCGGGCGGCTGGTGTGTCTCCTACCCAGCAGCCAGGCCCGGCAAAGTCCCCTGGGATCTTCACAGTCACACGATGGTTCATCAGCAAACTGTAGTCCTATAATATTTGAAGAGTTGGAATATCACGAGCCTGTTTGTAAGCAGCATTGCCTGAATAAAGACGTTATGTAAGCTGTATATAAAATATTACATAATACTACAAAGTACTTAACAGCGTTTAACATCAGCAGCTGTATTAAAGGCTGTATTTAAGTTGAGAAGGCTTTCATATAACATGTTTGTCATTATGTAGTTGTGTTACAATAATTAAGTTTGGCAGAAGATAGATGACTGGATTTTTCTAGGCAGTTCTTGTGGATCTGCCTTCTCATTGTCTTTATCGTACTCTTAACACAGCTCCCAAGCATGAATGCTACATAGGCTGAAGCTGAAAGGTGTGCTAACCTTCCTTTGTTACATAGCAAAGGTTGTATTCTTCTACTAGCTTGAAGATTACTACATAATTATGACAAAGGTAGATCAGTTCCTGCCCTCTGGCTATCATTAGTAAATATTATTCATACTGGGTTGAAGATTTCCTGAAGCTGTGTAATAAATCTCTCATTTTATTCAACAGCAGCCAGGGTGTGCTACTGTTGCAGTTAAGTGTTTGCTTGCCACAGCCTGGTATTTGTTACTGTGCTACTACGAATGGGGATAAAAATGCAGCCTAAATGTTTGTATTCTGAAAAATTGCAGTAGTTGTCTCTTTATTGAAGAAAAGATTGGAGATGCTTATGACTGTATTGTTGTCATACAATACCTGTGTATCATACTTACTATAGTTGTGCACAGGAATAATATGCTCAACCTAAGCACTGAATTAACCTATTAAAATCAACCTCTTCTTATTCCAGTGAGCATGAGTTTGATCCAGATTCTTATAGAATTCCTTTTGCAATTTTATCTTTGAAGACATTTGCTCCCCAAGTTCACAGTCTTCTACAGACCCACGAGGGTACTGTGCCTTTACTAAGGTAAAGTAATTTAAATTAGGCTTTTAGCGTAAGGACTGAAATCATAGCATCTAAAACCTTATTGATGGCTGTTATAATGATCTGAATCTACCTGCTGTCTTGGTCTCCTATGTTTGTCTTTATAGGAAATAATTCTTCATGAAGTTATTAAGTTAAGATCTGAATTCAAACATAAGTAGAATTCAAGATGCGTTTTTCTCCAATACTCATTTTATCAAGAATTGTGATCTATTAGTAAGCTATTAAAGTTTTTTTACTCAGGAATGACATTTCAAGACTGTTCATGCAGTAGTATTATAGTGTATAATGGAAGTTCTTTTTCTCCTTCCTAAGCTTTCCTGATTGTTATATGTCAGAGTTCAGTGATCTTGAAATGGTGCCAGAAGGCCAGGGTGGAGTTCCTTTAGAACATTTAATTACTTGTGTTCCTGGAGTGAATATTGCCACTGCTCAAAATGGCATTAAAGTTATTAAATGGATACATAACAAACCACCACCTCCTACCACAGGTAAATGGTTATATTTATGATCTTTTTTATGAATTAATACCTCCTTACTAAAACTGTTTAACAATTATACAAGTCATTCTTTTTATGCTATTCATTTAAACTTAGTTTTAGCTTAATTTCCCTCTATTTTTTTTCCTGTTCTTTCTTCTTTGTAAGAAATCTACAAGGATTAGTGGAAGACTATTAATGGAAAGTTCAGTAATAAACTTTACTTTTTTGTAGATCCTTGGCTTCTACGTTCTAAGAGCCCTGTAGGTAATCCACAACTTATTCAGTTCAGTAGAGAAGTGATAGATCTGCTTAAAAGCCAGCCATCCTGCATCATACCTGTCAGTAAATTCATCCCAACATACCATCATCACTTCGCAAAACAATGCCGTGTGTCTGACTACGGATATTCCAAGTTAATGGAGTTGCTGGAAGCAGTGCCTCATGTCCTGCAAGTGAGTTATGTGGCACTGCTCCTTTTGTTTCAGAGAACTGTGCTTGTATGTTGCTGGTTGTTATTACGAAATCCTGTTGAATTATCTTGTCAACCTTGGAAAAAGGTGGTAATTGAACCTTGGAGAATAACTGCTTCCTTTTTTAAAATGTTCTGTTTCATCTTTATTCTCCCAACCTTCCCCCAGAACAACTTCTGTGGGAGTTAACGGTTTATTCTAAGTCAGTGGTAGAAAGTTTGAAGCTTCTTTAGTCTGTGTCCAGTGCTTGCGTAATGAAGTTGTAATTGTGTTGTTTATCATAGGAATACAGCAGACACATGAGTGCCAGTAAGTTGATCCATGTAGCCTGTGGCTTGAGGGATTTCTGTGTGAAGTAACACAATGTGTAGCCATATATTAAAATAAAATATGGTCATGTTAGCTTACTGTTATGACCACTAGTTATTTCGAAGCCCTGGTTTGAACACTAACCAGTACAAGCATGTAGAACAGCTGCACTAGCATTCATGGAGGAAGTAATTTTTGATGGTATATACTTCCATGTACAAAGAGAATGGCTTCACAAGGCTGCCTTTGTAAACAGTCTTTTTATCCTTTTTAATCTTTTTTTCTTCTAGCCTGCCTGTGTTAAAATGGGGTTCTGACTATTTTTAGCATTCTGCATATCTTTTTACAAGATAAGTGATCACATGCAACTTTGTTTCAGATTCTTGGTATGGGTTCCAAGCGCCTGTTAACTCTGACGCACAGAGCTCAAGTGAAACGCTTCACTCAAGACTTACTGAAGCTTCTGAAATCCCAGGCCAGTAAACAAGTTATTGTGAGGGAATTCTTACAAGCCTATCACTGGTAAGTTATCTTTTGATTAAACTGGAAGAACGAGGCACATCACTGCAACTGAGGATCAGTGCTTTTAATCTTAGTATGTTCCATCTTCACTGTGATGTGCAACTTCAAACTTCTAATTAAAATTAAAAGCTCAGCCAGGCTGTACTGCTTTACTTGAGCAGTAGGTTTATTTGAAAAGCTAGAAATAGGTTATTTCATTTCATAAGTTCGATTTGAAGCTGTGAGTATAAGGTTGAATTCAAGCAGGTTGTAGTGTATTTATACCATGAACAGTTTTGGAAAGATGTAGCATTGGTCTTAGAGGGAAATATGAAGTAAAGTGACAGTATACTACTAATTTTTAACTAGAGAATGAGTGCACGAGTAATAACTGTCTTACTACTACCAGGAGTTACATTCTGTTATAAAAACACAGAATGAAGAAACTCATCCAGGTTGTTATTCTTTAGTGTGTTCTTTTGTGCTTAGGTCTTCTTCCTCTGAAGATAGAAAGTAGCACATCATGTGCTTTGAGGAAAGTGTAACATCTTAGTAGTATCTGTGGTCTACTTCTGCAGATGTGCTTCTGTGCTGTGTGGCAGTGCTTCCCTTTTGGAAATGCTCACTTCTAGTGATTTTTCTTTTAATGACAAAAATAATGCTCTTTATTTCTTCTAAATGTGTGTATCCCGTATAGTCAGCTCTGTTGATTTCTTGAAATGTTTTTGTCTCCAGTATGTTCTTGTCAATCTGGGGGAAAAGAAGGGGAAGTGAAATATGTTTTAATATACTGCATAGTACTGTAAACCTCAGTATAGGATGTTTTTAAAAATTAGTAGTCTCTGCCTTTTTTTATCTTGTTTAAGAAGAGCATGCGTTTTAGTTAAGCACATGTTGAAAATGTGACCATATGTAGTGTGATTATGTATTCTTAAATCGTTTAGTCAAGTAATACTTAACAAGTTCAATTTGTCTGTTGCCATTTTCCACTGCTAGTTTAAGGAGTTGCTTTAAAAAGCCTCCCCTCTTCCAGTGGCGTGTGAGCCATTGGTATAGCTTTTATTTTTCTGGATGGATGACTTAATACATTTTCCTTCTTTTCATAAGCTACTATTACTGGTAGCGTGAAGATTATGCCTATCTGATTAGGATCTGTAGCTTATCTAATAGTGTTCTCCTGTATATTAGCTCAAAACTTTTGTGTTTTATTTTTGGCCTATATAGATTGTATTAAAATCTATATTATACTATTTTATGAACTTCAAGGTGCTTCTCTAAGGATTGGGACGTTACTGAGTATGGTGTGTGTGAGCTGGCTGATATAATATCAGAAATTCCAGATACAACTGTCTGTTTATCACAGCAAGATAATGAAATGGTAATTTGTATTCCCAAAAGAGGTATGTCAGTGTATGTTTTTTCTACTGTTGTCCAAGAAATTGTTCTTTGAACTTCTTAAAAGTGCATTAAGATAGAAGTGACATTGATTTTCTTTTGTTGTTTCTACCTTTATAACTATTCTTGTAACAGTAAGGTAGCTATGAAGTTATAAAAATAGAGGATGTTGTTCTGTGAGTACTTTATAAAAAGAAATAGGTAGGAAAGCAGATAATAAAAGCAAAATAACATTACTGCTACTGCATGTAGGTAAGTCTTCTGTGCTGTGATTATAGAGAGCTGTTTATTTCTGCATAGTAAATATACTGAAATATTTGGCTCTTAAAGAAACTGTAAAGTCCTCATCATGTACTTGTATTGGACTTTACATGTGTAATTTCAGGGCAGGTCTTTAATACCGTAAGAAAACATGACCTGGTATGATATGAGAAAACTGAAAATCACCACATTTTATTTTTGTGTTCTGCTGCATTTCATAGTAGGTTGGTACATAGCTGTAGCATTATTTTTTTCTAATTTTAGAACGTACGCAGGAGGAAATCGAAAGAACCAAACAGTTTTCTAAAGAGGTGGTAGACTTACTGCGCCATCAGCCCCATTTTCGAATGCCCTTTAGTAAATTCATTCCTTCTTACCACCACCATTTTGGTCGTCAGTGCAAACTTGCTTACTATGGTTTTACAAAACTACTTGAACTCTTTGAAGCCATACCAGAGGTCTTACAAGTAAGTTCTAAAATCCTGAGCTATATTAAATTGACTATATATAAAAAGGAGCTATATTAGCTGACAAGATCTGATCAACTCTTTGTTTCAGCAGGAGTTTACTTCAGACAAAGTTAAACTGTGCTTCTAATGCTGGCCAGCTGTTTTTGAAACTTTGGTATAGCCATGGTACTTAGGAACTGCCCCAGGTTTTTTGAGGTTGGCTTGTTAAGAAATTCAGGTTATGCCAGCTAGATTGCATTTGCAAAATTCAGTGCATTAGTGTCAGAGCTAAATTTCATTCAAATTGTATTGATCTTGCTTAAAGTTAGCTATTGCCTGCTTTGTTACTTCAGAAGCTGTTCTGCTTTTGCTTACTGGTGGGTATCTCATGAGGTAGTTGAGCTCTGTTACATAGCTAATGGCTGACTGCAATTGCTGAATTTCAGTTGCAGATTTTTTTTTTTTGGTCAAATGAGATAACTTTTAACAAAATGCAATTTTGGTTTGTAGGTATTGGAATGTGGGGAAGAGAAAATTCTCACCCTCACAGAGGTGGAACAAGTTAAAGCAGTAGCTGCCCAGTTTGTTAAACTGCTGCGGTCTCAAAAAGACAACTGCCTAATGATGAGCGATTTACTGTCAGAGTACAGTAAAACATTTGGATATACGCTGCGTCTTCATGATTATGATGTTAGCTCAGTTCCAGCTTTGATGCAAAAACTTTGTCATGTTGTAAAGGTAATGCTCTGTCTTTCTAGCTTAAAAAAAGTACATGTGTGGAGTTTTTTTTTCCATCCCAAATACTGCTCCCAGTGTGGTTAATGGTATACTTGAAATTATTTTCATTAAATAGAGGGACAATCTAAAGGGATTTAAAATGCATCTTCAAAAATCCTTTGTTCCTTTTTAACTTGCCAAGTTTTTTGAGGAAAATTCATCTGCACATCTACACGTCTTTTACTTGTTTTCATTTGAGTACTTTAAACAATAGAAATGGCACTTTTCCTGCCTAACTGAAACTGTGTAAAAGTAGTTATTTCCCATGATGATAGTAGGTCTCAACCTCTTGATGTTTTGTACGTGATTCTTTTTATTTTTTATACTAGTTTGAGTTTTGAACTCTGAAAGTGCATAGGCTTGTATGTCAGTAGAAAAGGAAGGTTACATCTGTAGATACAGATGCATTTTTCTTAGTTACTTCCATACTGTCATTTCATCAACTGGTATTCAGGGTGGAGCTTAATCAGCTTGAGTGGTGTTGAACAAAATATGATGAACAAACTAGTATTAAAATTTTGTATTTAAAGTAAATTTTGTGTGTGTTTGAAAGGTTTATCGTGTATTTGGCTGGAGTGGTATCAGATACTGGTATGTATGGTGATGTTGCTGATCTAGAGTCCCTAACTCAATTGCAAATTCATTTTTTGTAGGTGGTTGACACAGAGTCTGGCAAACAAATTCAGCTGATAAATAGAAAATCTTTGCGGACTCTCACTGCCCAGTTACTAGTCTTGTTGATGTCTTGGGATGGAGCATCCTTTCTTTCTGTTGAACAACTTAAACAGCACTATGAAACTATCCATAGTACTTGTCTTAATCCATGTGAATATGGGTTTATGACTTTAACTGAGCTCCTGAAGAGTCTTCCCTACTTAGTTGAGGTATGGAAAGCTCTTTCCTTCTGCTGTTTTTTCCTTTAAAAAAGATATTATAACTGAAGGATATGTAAACTTGCACTCGCTCTTTTTTTTTTCTTTTTCTGTTAGGTTTTTACCAATGGTGCAGAAGAAGAATATGTGAAACTTACAAGTCTGTACATGTTTGCAAAGAATGTGAGGTCCTTACTTCACACTTACCATTATCAGCAAATTTTTCTTCATGAGTTCCCAGTTGCATATAGCAAATATACAGGAGAAGTGCTGCAGCCCAAAGCATATGGATGCAGTAACTTAGAAGAGCTCTTGGGAGCAATTCCACAGGTGTGAAGAATTGTACAAATATGTTGAGATTTCTGCTTGAACTAAAAGTAGTTAAAACACCTGATGATTCTGGTTATTTGGTGAGAATATTGGGGTAATAATCTCCAAGTGGGCTTTTACCAGTAGTATTTTTAGTAGCTACTCAAATCTTGTATATAATCAGAAAAAACTTTAAAACTGTTTAGATCAAATTCTGCTCAAGAACTCTTGCTGGTAAGATCACAAGTGTTTTTGGCATCTTTATCACATTAAAATTCATTTTTGTTTTAATGAAGAACTGTACGACTGCTGAGGTTTAGTTTTGCTTGAGGTAGGTTATTGCATTCAGGAGCGAAAAGCTATGGCAGTTTGTCACACAAATCATAATGGAATCTTGCGTTGGTATCTTATTGTGCACCTGCATTTAAGTGCTCTTAGGTAGTTTTGTGACCCAGTTCATGACTTGAGTAAACTGTTCTTTAGGGAAAGTAACAGAATGGAAATTCCAACTAGCTCTGTGTTTTGCCTTACGTCTTTGGTGTGAATTATTTTGGCAGAGCTTTTACTTTTGCAGTGTAATACAAATGAGCAACATGTCTAGTTAATTGTGAGAAATTTCAGTGCAAGAATGGATGAAGGTGGTGAGTAAACCATTATAGGCTTTGAAGCTGGGATGTGCTGCTAATTGTACTTTCTGCTGTATAGGTGGTCTGGATTAAAGGACATGGCCATAAGAGAATTGTGGTACTGAAGAATGATATGAAAAGTAAGTCATTTACATTTTGAGCCAGTATCCTAGTTTCCTTATATCTTAGTTTCCTTCTTTTCTTTGTGTACGAGCTGATTTCAGTAAATGAACCAAATGAACTTGCCTTTTTGTAGCTCGTTTTAGCTCACCTAGTTTTCCCCCTGCTGATTATGTGGATGATCATGGAAATCAACTTGATGACCATAATGGACATATTATGGAGACCCCAGGATCAACTTCATCAATGGAATTAAATCTAGGAACACCTAGCAATGGTAATGCAAAATTGATTTGTGTAAGAAATTGCTTATCTTTAGGGAAATAAGCGGAGTAAGCAAAGCAGCATGGGGAAAGCTGTGTGAGTTAGTAGATAAAATACTTGTGGAAATGTTTTGTGATTTGAAAGCTGTTGATCTTATCCCAGGGTGTGTAATTCTCAGCTGTCAGCGTGTATGTTGCCACTGCAATATTGCTTCCTGCAAATTTTAGTGGAAGTCTCACCAGTCTGTATGGATAAGGCTAACAAGAAGTTGGTCAGTAGTGGTTTCTGCTAGGACTGTTTTTCTCAACTGTTTTTCGCCTTTGGTGAGGCTATAGTGATCTTTTTTTCCTTCTTTCATTTACAAAATTGCAAATTCTAATGTCAGTCTTGTTGGTGTTGGTCTGTCTCCTAATAAAAGGACTAGGATATACTGAGCTCATGGTTTGTCTTGCTGTGATCTCTAGTTCATTCTTTTATTATCTCTAGGTTGGAGAACTTGAGGTGATTCTTGAGGTATTTAAATCTAGGCTTGTGCCTTTTAATAAAAGCAGGTTACTTTATTTGAAGCCTTTGATTTAATTTTCACATTTAAGTGTTGGTTTGTAAATAGCTGATAAGATAGGTCTGCAGGGGAGCTGTCTGGTAAGCAACCCTTCTCTGTTCCTCAGCTATGTTTGTTACTCAAGTTTGGCCAAACCGAAGTTGCTCTAAGAGTATTACCTACTCGAGCAAGTGCTAAGTTTAATATAGCTTTGCTTTGTCTGTTTTATTATAATTAGTTTAGTTAGATGCTTTTCATTCCCAAAAAAGTGAGTGAGGGTAGCGTATGGCATATCTCCCAAGTCATCACATTTGATGAATTTGTATTTCCAGCTCTGAAGTAACAATGCTTTCACAGCTTACAGATAGTTACTTTGAAAGATGTTCCCTTATTTTTGTAGCTCCTAATCAAGCTGAGCAAGAACTTCTTTGCCTCACGAATACTTCTCCTGTTGACCTCTTGTGCGAGCCAGTTCCTTCCTGTTTACCATCCCCCCAGCTGAGACCTGATCCAGTGCTTCTTGAGTCTGCTGACCTAATTCAGTTTGAGGAACGTCCTGTACCTCTCTCTGGTAGGAGCTTACTTGCCTATATTGTATTACTTACTGTGATGTCTCATATAACCTAGAAAACAGAGCATAAAATCTACATATCCTATGATCGAATGTATTGGAGGTGCTGATGCCTTCTATCAGATGCTTTTGATTATTGTCAATAAGTGGTCTTTAGTGATGTTTTAGGATGACTCTCACAGGCACCTTATTCTCCACCACTGAAACTGCATTTTGCCAACCTGTAACTGGGTAAAACAATGCTGCAACTTCATAGGGCTTCTTGAGCACTGAAAAGCTTTACTTGAAAATCAAGTTAAACATTCTAAATAGTACATGATACAAGCAGTAGAGCAAAAAGCAGATGTCACATCACTTGCAGAGATGGACACGATGTATGTTCTGGTTCAACAAGTTCTTTTAAACACTTCTCTAGTAATAGGTAATTAAATATTCCTTTTCTCTTAAGAACAGGGCATTAATGAGTCAAATTGCTTTGCTTATTTTAGAGATGATGATTTTAACAGAGGAAGAAAAACAAAGAATTGTTACCACAGCTCAAGAGAAACTGACCTCTGGTTCTGTGGCATCTAGCACTGCGGAGAATGCCTCAGTGCCTCCCTGTCACTCCTCTGAAACCCAACTAAACAAGGAAGCAGCGGACAGCCCAGCTAAAAAGCAACACAAAAACAAGGTGAAATTGGCAGCAAACTTTTCACTTGCACCTGTAACAAAGCTTTAACTCTTTCTTTTAGTGTGGAAACAAATGCCTAATGGACTCTGCACAAAGTCAAGCTATTTGCTAGCCCTTATGTATTTTAACAGAAGGCCTAGAGGAATCAATCTGTATTTAAGTGTGTTCTGTGAAGATTTTGTTCCTCCTAACACTGAATGCAGCTACTAGCAGAGCAGTTTTTTTCTATGGTTTTGAAAAAAAAAAATCCAGCATTCATTAAATTATTCTTAAATTTTACAGTTTTTCGTAATGTGTAT
Organism: Oreortyx pictus; assembly: GCA_036925125.1. NCBI lineage: Eukaryota > Metazoa > Chordata > Aves > Galliformes > Odontophoridae > Oreortyx > Oreortyx pictus. The sequence continues at coordinate 9,688,361 of JAUPFR010000017.1, forward strand.
TCAATAAGAACAAAATATGAATTGAACTAAAATGGAACAGATTTTATTTTCCTTAAGCCTTGTTGGTGGTGTAATCATATATGTAGCATATTACACTCTATAGGCTGTTGCTTACTGGTATTGTTTCAGACAGTATTAATGCATGATCTGTCCTTCAAAAGTCTGTTAAGAAGTTTTAACTTGCTGACCTGCAATGACGGGAGTGAGGGAGTTGACTGTCCTCCAGGGGAGAAATGTGTTCTCTGCCCTTTCAGATGACTGGTAGCTGCGTTGTAAGTTCTTCTGGGTTAAAGATGTCTGTAGAAGATTATGTGGACTATTTTTTTGTAAAAACTTGTTTTAAATATTTTCTGTACTTCTCAGTTCCATTTAGGAGCTTCCTAGGACACTGATGTTTTAAGCTTCCCTTTTATGTTCAGTTCCAGTCTGGCATGCATTTGGTTAAGGAAAAGTCTGTCTTGGTGTCATGAGTTTGAGATACAGACACACATTTTATTGTGTCTAGTAATGAAGTTAAGGTGATTCTGATATTTCTGAAATATGCATTGAATGCATAAATGACAGATAATGGAGCTGGTCCTGTTGAAACGTTTTGTGCTGGAAGGTACTGATGCTATTTTCACCTGTAAGGAAAGTTCTAACTACACGTGGAAATGCTAAGGTTGTTCTGCTTAACCTTGTTTTTCAATTTTTAAGCATCTTTTGTAAATGGGAAGCTTATTCTTCAGTGTGCTGTCTTTTAGCTGTGTCTGTTTTTATTCTAAAACTTACTCCTAGTGTTGGAAGCTTTTTTCAATTTGTGGCATCTTGTGTTGGCTTTTCAAAGGGCCAGCTTTGGAAGAGTGATTATCAAAGTCAGTGGATGACCTCAACTCTAGTTAGCAGTGTGTGAGACTTCATACCCATACCGGGTAACCATGGCATTTACAATGGGTTGTATTTGCCAGGCAGCAAATAAATTACTTGATGTACTGAAAGAACCTATACCAGAGGGATTCCACTGGCCAACTGCTTTTTTAAGGTGGATTCTATTGTAATGTGTGAGGAATGAACGTGGGCTCTAATTCTTCAGCCAGCAACAGGAAATGCCACTGAATATAATGGCTATGGACAGAATTTTACTAGTTGGATTTTGTTATAAAATCTTTTAAATTTAGTCACATTACCTGTAGTAAATTTATAGCCATTGTGAATGCAGAGAAACACTCGGAAGTTTTTCTGAGCATTGTGGCACAGTATCTGAGTCCTTAGTAAACCTCTGCAGACATCCTGCCATAGAAAGTGAAATTTAGAAGTAAGCTTTCTTGGAATGTTTTTAATAAGTTAAATGCAAGAATATCTGCTTTCACCTTACGTTTGATGAAGTTGATGCTGAGCACTTAGATTTTTGTTTGGGATGTACATACGTTGGAGAAAAAGACAAATGCGAAGTTATATTTTCATAAATTGCAGCTGCAAGTTATCTAAAATACTGAAGAACTGGTTCTTTGCTTCAGAGAAAAGGATGATATTTGTCAAAGGGAGCCTGGTTGTTAAACCATTTGTGGAGGTCAGCATATCTTTTCTGGGTTCACGTGATTCTGATGAAATTGCTGTTTGAAAGTAATAGAATAATACTTTTGAGAAGTTGTGTTCATAGTGTAACAAAATAGCTATTTGAATTGCAATATATTTTTTTATCCAAAGGGTTAAATGAATGATGTGACTTACAGATTTAAAAGTATTACAACATGAAGTTCTTTAATTTAACAATTAAATGTACTACTTCAATTCATGTCTGTTTAGAAAAAAGAGAAATGTCACTGAAGCCCTCAGTTTATGCACTATCTTTTTCTTGGAGTGGGAGGGAGAAAAAATTCTTTTCTTAGCTGTCTACTTTGTTTGGACACTTTATTTTGTGGCTCAAGTGCTGTTTCGTGTGTTGGGACCAAACAGTTGTGTCAATAAAATTTTCAAGCAAGCATAATTCTTGTCCTTTTCTGAAGAAGTAGAGGGGAAAAACTGTTCTAAAGTCCTTAATTCACTCTTACTCAGTGTTTAATTATCCAGACAGAGCAGAGAGTGTACATCTGAGGTTTGATGACAATGAAAGAAATCCCTTGAGTCCATAATCTGTGATTCTGAGGAATGAGGGTTTTTCAACTTCTGCAGTTCTGCTATTAATAGATGCACTTAGTAATTCTTACTGTTCCTCATACCACATTGGTTATGCCTGCTTCTTAGAAGGAACCTCTACTGAGAGCTCAAAAAAACTGGAGCAAACTGTAGATGGAACAGTTGGAAGTAAGGTGTTCTCCTGAGTTCTAATCTCACTTTGAAATGTTAAAGTAGAGATGTTATTAATGTCATATGGAGTCCTGCTGTGTGGTTATCTAGTCACCTTGGGTACAGCAGCCTTGTCTTCTAGTTTGCTGTGGATGGTAGTTAACCAGGAGCTACAAGTTTGGCACAGAAGCTGCTTTGCTGCTTCACTAGACAGCTGTGAACTTCACTTCATAATCTTAACAAATAGTTAAAATACTGCAACTAAATTGGGCATTACATCATTTCAGTTTTATGGACAAAAAGGCTGCATGAGCTTCCTCCTAACTCTTTTGTGATCTTTGTGCACTGCCATCAATAGAATTGTCACAGGGAACTTCTGCTAGAGTAAGTGTCAGGCCTGCCACAGGTGAATGGTTGCTTGATCTTGTAGGACACTTGTTCAGTCAACACTTTAACAGTAACTGCTGAAGTACTGATTTAACACAACCTAATTAGTGTAATAAACACCTGTCTCCAAAAGGAGGGGTGAGAGACTGGTAAAAACTTCAAATAAAGCATAAGAAACACTACAGACGAATCTAACTTTACTCTTTCAGTAGTTGTGAATGTTTTTATGTGAATAAAATGCCTCATGCCACCTTTATGTGATTAACTGCAAAAGGTGAGTTTGATTTTGGTTTTTTTTTTCTTGCTGTGAATGTTCTTATCTTCATTCTCATGTTGTCTGTTTACATCAATTAAAGTTATGTCTAAATTAACTTTTCCAGAATGATTTGCTTTTTTTTTTTGCCTTGTAATAGAACAGTGCAATTGCATGGTGAGCTGTGGTTTAACTCATTTCTATTAATTTCTAAAGATCACACCAAGGAGAGTCAGACATAAGGTCAGAGCTGGAGATAGAGTTGTGGGGGCATCATGCTTAGCTGTTGGTTCAGGTACGATAGAAGTCAACATTTTACTGATGTATAATACGCTGTCCTACAGTGAATGTGCACAACTGAGGTGACCAGAGATCTCACCCAGTGTCCCTGGAATTTGTTCAGAGGACATCATACAATGCCAAGCAGGCCCTGCTACAGTGAATGTAGTGTTCTTCCTTGTATGGATTTTTTTCATGTTTAGTACTGTGTGGATGAGGAAATTAAAACTTAAATCTGAATAGCAGGAGCTTTTTTTTTTTTTTTTAATGTAGGAAGGAAACAATGATACTGGTGTAAGTGGAGAATGCTATCTGATCAACTTAGATGTCACTTGAAGGTATTTCTGAGTGTTTTGCATGGAGTAAGAAATGCTCCCTGTACAAAATATCTCATAAAGCCCTCCTTAGTTGCTGTACTAGTCCAGTCTAGAATACTTGTTTTCCTTGTAGTTAATTGCCACTGATGTTGTATTTGTTTTCCTTAAGCATTTGAGCAGTTTGGCTGTAAGCAGTCAGGAGCCTGATAGCGCTGGTTGTACTTAGAGTTGTTTGGGAAAACTGTTTTCTTTAACCATCTGCTCAGCTGCAAATGGAAGTGTGCTCTTACTCCTGAGTAGAAGGGCATAAGTTGTGATTTAAAAACTGAATCACGTGAACTTTCATCACTAGCCATGAAGATGAAGGCATGCCTGAGTACTTCCTGCTGCCACATGGGACATCATACTTGTGCTTGCAGTGTCCCTGTGAAAATGGTAAATTATTACTGTTTGGAGTATGAGGGGAAATATTCCTGAAAGAACTTGGGAACTCCATAAATGTGTCTTAGGTAACTAGACGTGAGTAACCTGCAGTCACCAGTGGGCAGTTAGGTGGAGGAAGTCTGTGTGGTGCCAATCTCTCTCCCCATGTATTGCTGGTTTTGAGCTGACATTCCTCAGTTGGGCTGTGGGATTATGCTTAAAGCTTTTCATTGAGCTGAGTTAGGTTCTGTTCAAGTGGTGCTCAGTTCTGTTGGTACCATTGTCTTCCCAATGCAGGGCTATGAGCTGTGGGCTGCAGTGAGGTTTCAAAGCTGTCTGGGACAGTCCCAACGCTGGCTAGCTGTTTGCTTTCCTGTGGGGCCTGCTGGAGAAACTTCTTAGCAGTGAAAACTACTTCAGTAGCAGTACTAACGTAGCAAATTCTTTTTCTTGCAGAACAGTGATCTTTGTTCTGAAAAGTATAGTTGCATACCATATGCATCCCATTGTAATCCACAACCACTTCTTTATTAAGAACAACACAACACATGCTCAGTATAATACAGCAGCTTGGTTTATTTGGAAATACACTTAACTTTGCTGAATAGTCAGCAGGTCTAGGGGAGGGTACAAGAGAACCATTTGCTGGTAGAACTAATGATCAGTACCAATAGCACTTTGTCACTTTTCTCATTGCAAACCAAGTTTCTTCCCAGAGCAGAGCCGTGTTTAGCAGCTTGTGTCAGGTCTACCTCCAGCTTCCTTCTCTCTGATGCCTTTTTGGTTGGATGAACAGCCAGAACCTCAAGAAAAGGTTTTGGGTGCTTTGGTCAAACAATTTTCCTCTTTGCAGACAGTTAACAGGCTTTGGGGAATTGGCTCTGAAATAATGGCAGCTGTTCCATGTGGGCACCTAAACATACTTGTCTCAGGTTTTCTGCTGGTTTTAAACTGGAGGGGTTGTGCACTGTTCTGTGTCCGCTGGGTCATGGAAGCTACCAGTGCTGCATGGCAAGTACTGTATTTTTGTCTCACTTCTTAACACAAGGACCAAGGTTTCTACACGCTTCCAGTTTGTTCAGTTACAGACATTTGAAGCAAACCATTAGGGCTCTGCAGGGTTCTGGATGGGCAGCACTGTAAGCCAGTGCTGCTGACCCCAGCTGAGAACTTCTTGGTCTTTTATAAAAAAAAAAAAAAAAAACACTGAACTTTATTATGAAGCAGCATTGCGAACTCCCCATCCAAAGGAGCCACATAAAGAAAACCTTTCAACCAAGGTACTGCTTCTGGAAATGAAGCTTACTCTCATTAATACTGCTGTTGAACAAGTTCCTTGGGGCTCTGGCTAACAGAGCTGTGTACGAGTATGTTGTGTTCATGTTGTTTGGGCAGTCGTGCCTGCTGAATCCCAGAGGTGTGTAACTTCATTTTATGTCAATGAAACTTTAAATACAAACCTATGTTTTGCTGATTGTTTCTTCTTTCTAAGGCAGTGATGATAGGCAGCTGGGTGGCACATAGGTTATCAGCACAGCCTGGTTTAAACTCTGTTTGTCACCTCTTGTCTTCTGACACCTATATGTGAAGCTCTTCACTTACTGGTATTTGTAATGCTTGGCTGCATCAGTGGAAACCTCTGAAAGCTTCACTACAGGTTATTATTATTTTTTTTTAATTTCCCTTTGACTTTGTTAATGACATAGCACATCTATACCATAAAAGACATCAGTAGTTATCAGTATCTTAATATGGTACCAGCATATCCTGCTGAGTTGGCAAAGAATGACCACTGACTTTTGTGTATCTTCTGAAGTATATAAGTACACAGATGCTATATAGCCTTCAACTCATACCAGGCAGAGTAGCTGTTAACAGCTGCAGGGCCTTATATGTCTTGTATCAGTGAGGGTATCCAAGTGTATTTGACTATTCTCACTTGGGTATGTTTTCTTTTAACGTCTTTGAACAAAGTATTTAACGTGCTTCATGCCTTAGTAGAAACCACCGGTGTTATTTCTTCCTTAACCCTTATATCTTAAGGAACTTGTCACCACCAGTCCTGTGTCACAAGTGAGTCTGCAGTGATTCTGGAAATGCAAATGTCCAATTCTAGAGGGTTGTTTTGAATTTGTACAGGAACAGTCAGATTTGCTTCTGATGGTGCTTCTCCTCAAAACTAGGTAAGATACTTTCTCTGAAAACCTCTCTGCTCTTTTTGGGTAGCTCTGCTGTTGTATTTTTCTCCTTTACCCACAGCTGTGGCTTTTTTGTATACAAGTGCACATTTAACTTGGCTGGTTTTGCAAAATTGAAGTTGCTCTTTAAAATGTTCTTATTTGAAGAACTTTTTGCTATCGGTTTGTTACTTCTAAGCCTGAGATTGTTTTCACATCAAATCATGTACATTAATTTTACTATTTACACCTATCACAATACATTTATATGGAGTAGTCACACACATACCAGCTACTGATAGCTAATATTAGTTTCTACAAGGTTTAATCTGCATAGAGACCAGAAATGCATTAAATGGAGAAACACACAAGTCTTTCTGTATTGCCCTTAATTTTAAACCTATTTTGTGTAGAAAGTGATCATCTTCATACCACAAGTATCTTATTCTGGGTTTTTATATGTGTCTTGTGGCCAATTTGTATTGGGTGGCTAATGTCTCCCCGTGCTCGATAGCTTCTATTTCTCATGGTCATTAATTACACCATTAATAGTTGGTTTGAAGCTATTAGTTAGAAGTTTTTTCTGTGTTGATACATTCAGTTCTTCTCCCAGCTACCCACTGCTGGTAGGTAATCTCATCCTGCACACAACTTTAGTAGACACAACATTTTGCGTTTACCCCTCTGAGCCTTTGTGAGGTGGAGAGCTATGAGAGAAATAAGACAGTGTTGGAATAATCATTTATTTACAGATCACTGTATCTGTGCTTTCTAGAGCTTTACCAAGGCTTATTCTCCCTGGTGAAAGCAATATTTGATTTGAGTGACTCAGAAATAAGAGGGTGTAAGACCTCTATCTACTTGCAGCATTCTTGTTGCTGATATTCGATCTTAAGAAATATTTCAAAGTGAAACTCCACATCGAAGTAGTTAAGCATCACACTAGCTTGAAAGTTGTTTTGCTTGTAACACCAGTTACCCTAAAATTGCTTAATTTAATTTGTTAGTTGTACTACATACTGCATTGCTATTTGTGGCTCTGATTTTAAAAAGTAGCCAAAGTAGAATATTCCAGCAAATGCTTGAGTGTTGTTTGTGAGAGGGGAAAGGTATACAACAAATTCTTATGAAGTGACCTATCAAATTTTTTTTACACGTTACTTGAAACTTCTTTCACTTTTATCACTGGGATATCTTTGTTAACACTATTACAGATCTCTTCTGATCACTGGACAGCCACTATATGGATTTCTTGCTTTTTAGGCATGCGTGTTGAGTGATCCATGCAACACAGAAGAACCTGCCATTGTACATTCCACGTGTTACAGATGTACCACAGTTGATCTTCATTCATTTAGTGGGATGCTGTTAAATCCCTCTACCCTACAGTTTCCTTCAATGAAAACATCTGAAAAGACAACAAATGTAGTACAGAGCCCAGAGCTACATGATGCTGCATTGTGTGGCTCCACAGCAATCTTTAATGATGGCCAATCCTGCCTTGGCAATGGCGGGCTTGCTTGGAGGAGGTTCTGCCTTCTTTTCTGCTGGGCTGCCTGCAATGTTCAGAACAGGACACCATTAAAACTAAGCTCTTCCTTCCCACTCTGGCTTAAAGTATATAAAGCAAGCATTCTCCCTGCCTATCTACCTCTGAGCCTTTTAAACTTCTGTTTCATTGATAATATTCAGGATGCCTTATCCTTCAGAGGAAGGAGCCAGGAAGGGTTAAAGAATCCAGACATCCCCAAGGGTGAGCTGCTTGCATCTCGGTCAGTCCAGGTACTCTTATTCACAGTCTCATGGTCAGATAAAAGGTTCTTCCTCAGATAATCACTTATGTACTGAACATCTCTAAGTACAGAGGTGAAGAATAAGAGTCTTAGGACATCCAAGTTTAAGAGAATAAACTTTACTAACTAGGAGGACAAGAAAAAGGCAGGCTTCCTTTTTTTGGGGGGGCTGAAAAGATCTATAACCCTAACATAGCCTTTAATAAACGCAACATAAGCTAACGAGGAAGTCATGCTAAAAGGGTATAAATTAGCAATGCATCCTAAAATGATTCTGCTGACCTTGTACTTCAGTCATTGCAGGTTCCCTGAATGTTCTGTAGCAAGATGTTGGTTTATGCCAGCTTGGAACCAGATTTACCATCCATGGACACTGCTTTCACTTAATTATTTCTGTGTCTGACAGGTGAAAATCAATCTAGTGATGTTGTAAAATTCCTGCTGTGACAGTCTTGTATGAAAGTTGAAGCTAAAAGCTTCCCAGGGATCAGGAAATGTGTTTGTAGTACTATCTGTAATTGATTTTTGTTGAGTTGACTGAGAAGATTATTTATGGTGGTATGATGTGGGAAACTTAAGGCAGCTATGTAAGTTTGCAAACCTTTTTCTACTACACATCTTGCCAACTGGAAACTAGACAGTCTTGGCTTCAGGTATCCTAGCATATATCTGGAAAACCCTCAAGATATTTTTGTGAAATCATAGGCGAAAGTGATTGGAGGAAAAAAAAAAAAACACAAAATACCAGTTGCTTATGGAAGTAGGTTGTGACAGTATGCATATACCAATATAATCTGCACATCTGAAATGTAAAAAGCAATTTTAAAGTGGTTGTATGTGATGTGGATTCAGTTTTAAGAGGTAATTGGGCATCCAAATTCTAAGTGGCTGTAGTCTAAATTTGGCAGTGGTTGGTCCAACATAGGCATTGAAAACACTCTTATATTCAGTTGTCCTTGGGATTATTCCTATTGTTTTTCTTAATGTTTAGGAACTCACTGGTAGGAGACTGTGTTGCTTTGTCTAAGGGTTTTAACTTAGTACGTAGGAATTCAGCCATCTCCTTATCTTCTTCTTTCTCTCTAAAAAAAAAAAAAAGTATGTTACAGACAATGTTTTCTTCGCAAATGGGACAGTAAAAGCCATAGCAGCTAGGATCAGATAACTAGTAAATGATGGCTTTATTCTTGTCAAAAACTTTTTTTTGCTGCTTATTAGAGCATAATATTTGCCTAAATGAAAACATGAATGAGCATCTTCTTGTATTCTAAGAAACTTTTCCTCAAAGCTTTACACTAAGTGTTTGATTCACTATAGTCCCTGATCAGCAGCTTGAAACCATGAAGCATCACTTGCGATGGCCTCAAACTCGTTTGTCATCCTTCCTCTACAAAGTAAAGCAAAGGATACAAACGTGCTGCACCAAAGCTCAATTTAAATGTCAGCTTGGACCAAATACAACATCTTGCATTCTTCTACTGATACGTTTCACCAAAATAAAGTACGTTTCTGTTTTCTTCAAGACCACAGCATTGGGGCAAAACTGGGCATAAGGATGTGTTACTGTCCTTGGAAATGTCCTTAGCAGAGGCTATCATGTTTGTTTCTCTGCTAGCTTATTTAAATGCTGACTGAGTGCCCTGATGGAGTATCTCAGTGTAAAACCAGGCTTTATTGTCCAAAGTTTTAAAGCAAAGCATCAGGTTTTAGTGCAAATGTGTCTCAACACTAATGTAGCCACATCTGCACAGTGCATGGCGCCATGCCTTCTGTAGCATATGATTACACCTATTCTCTGGTGTCTGGCTGCTGCCAGTGTTTGTGATTGGCACACAGTACTGGCTCTGGATTACCTTACCAGCTCAGGCTTTTTGTCAGGCTGCTGCCTTGGCTGGCTCTCTTTGATCAACTACAGAACTGACAAGCTTTCTTCTCTCTGGTCCTTAGCCTGCTTGGAATTTAAATGTGTTGGAACGGATACTGTCATTTAGGCTAAATGGGCTGATGAAGCCTTGAATCATTACTGCTGAACTGAAGAGGGAAGGGGGGGGAAGTAACAGCAAAATCCTGACTATTTATGTGTTACTGGAAGTCAGTGCAGCAGCTCAGAGTCAGCTATATGGGAAGACCACAACTTTGGTCTGAGATGCCAAACTCACTTATCTTTTAGGTTAGGCAGCCCTGTATTAGCGATTCTCACTGTTCTGATGCTACAAGGGGGGGAAGAACAGTGAGAACAAATTTTGTACTGAAAAATGATGATAATAATTGAGATGTCTGTGCCCACACCCCTTGCAGAATTCTATTTTACCCTGACTGCCAGTGACAAGATCCTCTGTCAGTAATGACAGTCCTTCCATTTGTAATGGTAAATGTCCAGTTGCATTCTGATGAGAAAATAAGTCTAAGCTGCTCTGTCATTATGGGATGTCAAGTAGGATGCTAATGGCACGGAGAGCTGAAGTGCAGTAATCTAGTTTTTTTTCCACAGAACAAGGCAGAAGCCTTTAATTTGGTAATTGCTTTTAAAAGACCAATTCTCTCTTGTCAGTGTAAATGTTCTCACTCACTCCAGTGCAGAATTAGACTCATGAAATCTTCAGCATGAATTTGGTTGCTTTTAGTTCTTACCGTAATCTCTCCACCTCTGCATCATCTACAAGAAAATCTCTTTTTTGCACCAGTCTATGGATCTTCTGAATCAGTTCATCTTCTCTTTGTTTCTCCATCTTTGTTTTTTCTTTTTCTGGTCAAAAACAGGGTGGAGAGGAAAAAAAAATTACTTTAGATTCCAGGGAGCTAGGCAGCAGAACTTCAGCTGTCTAAGAAAGTTTTGATGATGGAAGTGGATGGCACTGCAGAACCATCAAATTCTGCCTCCTGCCTCTTTTCTTTCTTCTACTTACATCTGTATCTGTTCAGTTTGTGGGCTAGAGCCTTGGTGAAGGGCTTGTCAAAGCTGTCACTTCTAATGTTAAATTACTCTATAAGGTGCTACTTAGCAAAGTATCAAACTGTTTAAAAAGTGTTTTGGCTTTAAAACTGAGAGGGGAAAAAAACAAAAACAAAACCAAGAAACAAAGCCAATAACAGAAAAACCCCACCACCTCCAATACCAAAAAGAAGCAGTGGTCCATTCTTCATTAAAGTACATCAACTCTTCCTGATCTTGGGGAAAATGAGAATGCTCCAAAAGGAACAGTTTCTCTCAATTTTATGACTGACAAAACCACAATTGAGTAAAACCTGGCTACAATGCACCTTCTCTTTCCACTGCTGATAGTAGGAGCTACTGTACGCTTCTTTTCCATCTGCCCTCTTCCTCTTCACGGACTGTGAACTGTGCTCTCCTGCCCCCTCCTGTCTTTAGAAAACCCACTGCCTGAAATGCATGCATGCTATATTGTGGCATAGTACCATGAACACTAAAATCCTGATCTCATGTTGACTGCAAGCAGCTCACTCACGTGCACTGAAAGCAAAGAGCAGGGCCCTGCATGAATCTGTGTATTGAAGGGAAAGTTCTGATCCAGATGCTACAAGAGAACCCATTCCTGGGAAGGAGCTTCTTTCAGGTTAGATACACACTATGTAAGCACTGTTTTGTGGGAATGTTTTGTGGGAATGCCAGCATGGCCTTTAAGGTGAAAGGGGGCCAAAAGGGGGTGCTGCTGGAACTGCTCATACTTAAATTCTGAACTTTTGCTGATAACTGCAAAGTGCTGAGGAGAGAAGCTGTTGTCTGTTGATCTCTACTTAACTGGTTCACAAAAGTTATTGGGGAAAAAAAAAAACAGACCATCACATACAAAACCCTGAAAACTGATTAATCCTAGGTGTTAGGCAGAAGATAAAGGGGTTAAGAAAACTGCAGACTAGAAGAGGGGAGGCAAGGGTACTCATTCATAGCTATTTTCCCTCACTCATAATCCTTCCCCACATCATTTAAAAACCAACCATGTACCAGCAGTGTTATTATTTATTATCCAGTGTGACCTCTAAGTAAGAAGTGTAAAGAAAGGAAATAAAAGAAACGTTGTAAATCTGCTTTGTTAAGTGCCGAGAAAAATGAGAGTTCTTATCTGAATATGGGGATTGTGGGAGAGAAAAATGGACTTTTTATTTCATTCTCCCAGAGGAGAACTCTGTTTAAAGCTGCACAATAAAATGTAGGGGGAAGACCTGAAGATGACAAAAGGAGTGCAAAAGCCAGTCCTTTGCAATAAGGCAGCATCAGATTACTTCTGAGAGGTGCCAAAAACATGTAATAGCATTTAATGGAGATAGTGTGGTGAAGCCTATGAGTGTTTTCAAAATCTATCTGCAAAATATTTCAAGCAGAGTAGGACTATTGTGGATGATATGAAACAGCAAATCTGTAGGAAAACTCAAGTTCTCGCTGATTTCAGCTAGAGTTTGGATGTGAGGATTGTAAAACTGAACACAACTCTGTCCCTCCTCAGAGAGGTGTATTTACAATATATTAAAGGTAAAATGCAAAGCACGCTTTTGCCCCTTACTTTTTGTAGGAGCCTGTTGCCTTTTGCTATGGAAGGCAGATATAGCTACAGCTGTGGCAATTAATTGGTATATCTGGGAAAAAATCTCACATTTGCAGTAATGGTTTTAAATCCTTCTCCATTCTCTCTTCAGCCCTCTGTCTTTTCTACTTGACAATCTCTGTGCAAGTTGGTTCCCTCCAGATTCCCAAGGGATTCAAGTGCAAGGGAATGTGCACCTTATTTGAGTGATATTTGCAGGTTTGCTGTCTAGGGAGCAGTGAAATACAGCATGAAAACAACTTTAGAGGACAGACAGTTAAAGATGAGAAGGAAAAGAGAAATAAAAATGAGGACTAGAGGAAGGAGGAAATATATGAATACAGAATACATGAAACAGCCCGGGAGGGGTGTGTGGCTTCTGACGGTGCTAGGCGCAGAGGTGTGCTCATGAAACTATCCCCTGCACTGCCCAAGCATTATCCTGATATTGAGTTATAGACGGCCATTACCTGGGATTGCTACCAAACTCTGCAGCTCCTTCTTAAGGTTCATGATGTCTTTGCACAGCTGGATGTCATCCATCCTGCAGAAAGGGAGAAAGTACAGTCAGAGACATATGAACACCATCCTGTGATGACAGAACTGGACGGATCTCATAGATTCATAAGGTTGGAAAGGACCTACAAAAGGACCTCATCTAGTCCAACCATCCTCCTACCACCATCCCTACCCACCAAGCTACTAAATCAAATCCCTTAGCACCTCATCTAAACGATTCTTGAACAGCGCTAGGGACGGTGCCTCAACCACCTCCCTAGGCAGGCCATTCCAGCGCCGGATCACTCTTTCAGAGAAAAAAATTTTCCTCATATCTAATCTAAATCTTCCCCGGTGCAACTTGTGGCCATTCCCTCTTGTCCTGTCATTAGTTATCTGGGAGAAGAGGCCGACCCCCTCCTCACCACAGCCTCCCTTCAGGAAGTGGTAGAGTGCAATGAGGTCTCCTCTGAGCCTCCTTTTCTCCAGACTAAACAATCCCAGCTCCCTCAGCTGCTCCTCATCAGACTTGTGCTCCAGACCCCTCACGAGTTTTGTTGCCCTTCTCTGAACACGCTCCAGTGCCTCAACGTCTCTCTTGTAGTGAGGGGCCCAAAACTGAACGCAGTACTCGAGGTGCGGCCGCACCAGAGCTGAGTACAGGGGGATGATCACCTCCCTGCTCCTGCTGGCCACACTATTCCTAATACAGGCCAGGATGCCATTGGCCTTCTTGGCCACCTGGGCACACTGCCGGCTCATGTTGAGCCAAGCATCAACCAACACCCCCAGGTCCTTTTCCTCTATACAGTCTTCAAGCCATTCTGCCTCAAGCCTATAGCATTGCATGGAGTTATTGTGGCCAAAGTGCAGGACCCGGCACTTGGCCTTATTGAACCTCATCCCGTTGACCTCAGCCCAACTGTCCAGCCTATCCAGATCCCGCTGAAGGGCCTCCCTACCCTCAGGCAGATCGACACATCCTCCCAACGCGGTGTCATCCGCAAACTTACTGAGGGTACACTCAATCCCCTCATCCAGGTCATCAATAAAGATATTAAATAAGATGGGCCCCAATACCGGCCCTTGGGGGACACCACTCGTGACAGGACGCCAGCTGGACTTGACTCCATTACCCACTACCCGCTGGGCACGGCCCTCTAGCCAATTCTCAATCCAGAGAAGAGTGAACCTGTCCACACCACGGGCTGCCAGTTTCCCCAGGAGAATACTGTGGGAGACCGTGTCAAAGGCTTTGCTGAAGTCCAGGTAGACTACATCAACAGCCTTTCCCTCATCTACCAGTCTGGTCACCCAGTCGTAGAAGGAGATGAGGTTGGACAAGCACGACCTGCCCTTTGTGAACCTGTGCTGGCTGGGTCTGATCCCCTGATTGCCATGCACGTGCCGTGTGATCTCCCTCAAGATCAATTGCTCCATAACTTTCCCTGATACCAAGGTCAGGCTGACAGGCCTGTAGTTCCCCGGATTTTCCTTATGGCCTTTCTTGTAGATGGGAGTCACATCTGAGTATGAGGTACTGTTCCTTTTCCTGGGCATTTGTATCAGACTGAAGTGCTGGGTTTTAACCTTGGGATTCTTACACAGTTCATTCACACAAAAAGAGCACAAAAAGTGCCCGTTAAATTAACTACACATTTTCCAACTCAGCTGTCACCAACACCATCTTTGTCTGCACAGATCTGAGTCCTGATCCCATAATCCTGTGCCTGAAGGGTATTCTGCCTGTTGTCTGAGCACCCAAAGGAAACTGAAGTGTTATCAGAGCCTGGGTTGTCACAATGCTATTTCTAGATAGGAAACCCGTCGTATTAGAGCATGTGTGTAAGAGTGAGTGAGTGCACAAAGGATAATGCAGTCAAATTACAGAATAATGTGGAGAGTGGAAAAAGTCGGTGTTTCCGGCACAAATAAGCTCTTAATCACAACCCAAGAGCTTTTATTCTCCCTGCTGCCTCTGCACGGAATACAGCTCTCCACAGGGAGCCGTCCTTCAGATGCTTTGCTCATGTTATTAAAACATGTTGATCCTTTTATTATTTGCTGTTTTGACTTGCTCCATTTTGCCAGTTCCCTTCCATTCGCTGTGCCATGACAACTGTTTCCATTATCTTTTTTTTTTTTTTTTTTACTTCTCTCTTCCCCAAACATCACAGTGAAATACCTCTCATAATATTCTTTATTATTATTAACCTCCTGATTTAGGGGCTCAGGCATTGTTCCAGACTCTTCCAGCAGTTGTTGAGATATCAGTTTGCCTCTCAAGACATTGCTCTCCTGGTTTAAAAGGCTTGCTGTTATTGGCAAGATGAGCATGTTAACCTCAGCGCAAGCCTATGGTTCTCTTGTTCAGCACATCTGGGGACAGAGATCTTAATACCAAGGATTTTTTTCTTACTTGGACTGTTCATATTCATACTGATCACGAGCAAAGACTGCTTTACTCTTGAGATCCATCACACTAAATGGTACTGAAATTGCTTTTATCAATTAACAATCTTAAACATTGTCCCCTCGGGAGAATCAGTATTCAAACTGTGCTAGGATATGAGCAAGCGATGGGCTCCTTATTCATTCAATGTTCATGCATTTTGGGCATCATATCAATATAATGACTGTTAATATATTTGAAGAAAATGGCCATGGTTAACAGACAGTCTTTTAGCCAGAAATGTTCACCACTGAACTGCTGTATTCAAATACCTGAGGGTCAGACCCTCAGCTAGTGAAGAGAATGGTGATTTTCTACTTTTTTCCTATGAGATAGGTTGGGCCCCTTTCTGGGAAGATATGGAAGATGCTATTACTTTACTGCCTCAGTTTGACTCTCTGTCCTTCTCAAGAAAATCCCAAAAGCTAATGCCATTGCATTAAAATGCCATTGGCAGTATGTCCCAAGTGAGCAAAATCATCTCCCTGTGGCCTCTATCTCCACATTACCTACTGGTAGGAAAAGTACAGGATTTATACACATTCCCCAGTTGTAGATACAATTGCCCCCAGTATTTTAGTTCCTTTTTTTTTCCTTTTTCACCTGAACGCAGAACATAAATCCTGTGCTCTCCATATGCACTTTTTTTTTTTTAAGTTTCTTTCTCCTGTCTCATAACTCACAGGAGAGAAGTGAAAATGTGTCCAAGCACTTAAAGGCTGCAGCAGCTCTGTGACAATGCAAATTCCAAAAGTCATGCTCCAGGTGATTCCTCCAGGGTCCCAGCTCCATAAGCCAGTGCATTCTGATGATGGAGAAAGATTCAACTGACCATCTGTACCAATCCCTTAGGCACATAGAACATCTTTCCTCCCATCTGTGTCAAACAGCCTTTGTGTATCTCAACTGCTCCATGGTACCAATTAGAAAAAAATCAAATTAAAAAAAATGATATGGTTAAATTACTAAAGGAGGAATATGGGATATATTCATAGATACCATATGAAGGCATTATCCAACTGACTTAGTGAAAGCAGAAAGGATAGCTGCTTTTCACTAAAGTACATTCACAGCAATTAACACTGAATGTAGGTCAGTAACAGAGGTCCTGTTCAAGGATCACCTCACTGCTCTCAAAGAACAGGAAAAAGAGAAAGGACTCATGGGGATGAAATCCCTTGAAGGCTGTTTAATCCAGACTGTAATGATAAACCTCCTCCCCTTTTCCCTTTTGTGCTCTGGTTCTTGTGCTGGATAGTCAGGGTTTGATGGAGAGTGTATTTGTAGCACTGTTAGACCTCTCAAGGAAGCATAAAAAGAGCTCTGGCAATTTTAAAGAGAGCGGGAATACACATAGCACAGGAAACAAAAACCCTTTGGGTCCCTTAACCTTTTACAGAGAATCTGGAGACATGCTGAGACTATTCTGTAGCACTTGATGTTCCACATTCTAAGTGCAATCCATTGTATTTCAAGACAAACAGGAGGGAAAGCTGCACGGACTACTGTCCAGCTTATTTAAGAGCACTGCTATGCTCCCTGTGCACCCAGTGCTCCTCCCGAAGGAGAGCAACACGAGCAGGTTACTGTTCTGTGCTGAATGTAGTAGAATCCCTATAGATAGAGCAGCCCAGGATACTGAGAGATTGCTTAAGCAATCTCCAAAGCTGCTCAAGACATATGCATAAAATTTGCAATATCAACACAACCTTTGCTGAACTCCCTGTTCTTTGGATTTTGTAGTCCCTGTGAAATCATCTTTGATGTCATAGAAAAAGCATCAGTAAACCAAGCAGCACTAACAATATGTCTGTTTTTCCCCCCAAGCTAAACTTTAAATGCCTGCCCAGCAATCCTGAATATACAATTTATGAGGATGATAAAATGTTTCTCTTCTAAGAACCCAAATCCATTCTGAAATAGTATCGAGCTAGGGATGGACTTTCCTGACACAGAGTCTGTAATTCTGCTTTTCTGATTGTTGATGACAAGAAACCTTCTGTATGCTTGAAGATATACCACAGAAGCTTGCATTATTTTCTTTCTTTCAAACTCTTTTATCAAAACCTAAAAGCAGATTCTTTACTTGCCCCTAAAAAAAAGATAAAATAGCTCAAAATGAGTAAACAGCGTGAGCAAAGGATTTTCTAAACATGTCACAGAATGACAGGAAAATAGGTGGGCTGGAAGAGTCTTCAGTAATTGGGCATGGTGACTCAACCCTGATACATGTTTCTTTGGTCCAGTTACCAGGAGAAGAATGCTTCGGGCACCATAAGATCCCCTAGTGATGTGACAGCATGAGTCACCTCTGCCATCCACCATCTGGATGAGGGGGTGCAGGGCAAAGAAATAGAGACCTCCTGTGCAGCTGTGCCCCAGAGGGTCTCTGAGGCTGTGGCAGATAATGGCAGACAGAGAGGAATTAAAAACTGGAAATGGAAGGAGTGTTTTGTTTTGTTTCAGTAAAAGTTATTCCAAGAGAGTTCTTCTTACCAGCTGGGGGGAACCTGACTCCCTGTTATAAAACCCAGGTACCAGCTATAGTCATGCTTTCTTCAAGAAGAGAAGAAAAAAGGCAAAAATGATAGTAAAAGGCAATAGGAACACTCGTAAATGCTCGCTGTAATGGTCCCCCAAGGAAAAAGTGTGCCAACAAGCTTGTCAAATGCTTAAGATTTGTGGGTTAGAACTAGGTAAGTCACTCTGAAGGTTATGCCTCCTATGTATTTCCATGGAAACCACAACAGAGATAAAGAGCACAATAACACTACTGGATAGAGCAAATTCTCAGCTAAATAACACTATTTTACAACACAGCCACTACCATTAGTTGTGCATTTTTGTGATGAACGAGAACTCATAAATCTGCAACAGTGGAGGTGACCAGCTGTCACAGTCACCACTGCTGAAATGCACCACCAGTGCCTCACTGTGCCACAGCCACTGTTTGGTCTCCATCCATGTTCAGACAGTGTCCATGAATGTCAATGGTACCATTTCTTCCACATGGAGAAAATACTCCTTTGCTCTATATGCAATATCAATAACATAAAACAGGAGGCATTACTTCTGGAGTGGCTCACAATATGTGTTTATCAGCACCTGGTGTTACTCAGGCTGGAAGACAGAAAGCTGGCAACTCAGTTAATAGATTGCTGACCAGCCTACTTCACACGTCAGGTTACAAATCAAAATCCTATGATTACCTTTAACTATTAAATGAAGCAAGTCTGTCTTTTCTTGCTAAAAGCACCCTTCAATGGAAGAAGGGTGGGTAGAAGCACTGGACTGCAACACTGTAAAGTGATGCTGTAATTTAGCTGTCATTTCATTCCTTTGAAGATGGCAGGACTTGAAAATCCCAGTCCCCGGAGGTCACATTTTAGGCATACTTCACAGAAATTCAGAACACTGTCTAAAGAAGCTGTCTGTATTTCATTTTTATTGACATCTTTAAATTCTCTTGAGCTTGGCCATCTCCTCTGCCAGTTATGAAGTGTTACTGTCAGCTTCGCCAGTAACAAGAACAGGAGCGTTCCTGGAAATGCCCCACTATGGAAGGAAATGTATACCTACAAAAATTGTCTAAGCTAATTTGTCTAAAAACATGCAATGGAGTATATTCAGAAGTACTTAAGATCCATTACAATATTATACAGAAGACTGAATGTAGAAGTACAGGGCCATCTCATGAGTGATTTGTTTAAACTGGTCTGGTAATTTTATCTTTTGTTATTGGGCAGCAGATGCAGGAGCCTCAAGTTTTCAGTATGTATCATCATTAGCAGAATTGATGATAAAGTTCCTTCTTTATGAGTTTCCATATTTGACCTTTTCTTTGACTGCAACTGTTTTGTATCAAAAATTAACAGAATATAAAAGTATCTGGCATTAAAATTAAACACCGGCCATCGGTCTATTTCAGAACTTTTCAATTCATTGTTGAATCACAGCTGACCTATATATATTCTCCTATATATAGCAAAATACAAGTGAGAGAATCCACCGAAATCACAAAATCACAGAATGGCTTGGGTTGGAAGGGAGCTCAAGGGTCATCAAGTTCCAACCCCGAGGCTGCATGTAGGGTTGCCAACTGCTAGATGAAATATTACATCAGATTGCCTAGTGCCCCATCCAATTCAGCCTTGAATGCTTCCAGGGACAGGGTTTCCACAACCCCTCTGGGCAACCTGCTCCAGCACCTCACCACCTCCTCAGTGAAAAACTTCCCCCGACATCTAATCTAAATATTCCCTCCTTTAGTTTAGAAGCCTCTTGTTCTATCACTGTTTACCCATGTAAAAAGCTGATTTCCCCCATCTATAATCTCCTTCATGCTGTGGAGCTTTTGGAAACATGCTGTGGTGGGTGCCACAGTACTCCAGCTGGGGCCTCATGAGGGCAAAGTAGAGAGGGACAGTCCCCTCCCTTGCCCTGCTGGCCACCCCTTCTCTGATTCAGCCCAGGATACTGCTGGCCTTCCAGGCAGCAAGAGCACACTGCTGGCTCATGTCAAGTTTTTTGTCTACCAGGACACCTAAGTCTTTTCCTTCTCAGCATGGCTGCTCTCAAGGGGTTCTTCTCTCTGTCTGTATGCATATCTCAGATTACCCCAACCCAAGCGCAAAATGTTGCACTTCGTTTTGTTGAACCCCGTTAGGTTCACAAAGGTCCACCTTTCAAGTTTACCAAGGACCCTCTGGATGGCATCCCTTCCTTCTTCCATATCAACTGCACCACTCAGCTTGGTGTCATCAGCAAACATGCTGAGGGTGCACTCAATCTCATCATCTATATGACTGATAAAGACATTAAAGAGTACCAGTCTCAAGACAGACCCATGGGGGAAATTGCTTGTTACCAGCCTCTGCCTGGACATAGAGCCATTGACCACAGCCCTCTGGCTGCGACCTTCCAACCAATTCCTTATCCACCAAATTTTCCACCCTTCATATCTATCTCTCCCCAATTTAGAGATAAGGATGTGGTGGGGGACCATGTCAAAAATCATAATCATATACTGAAGGTAATCATAACCAAATGAATGAACCTCTCACTTCTACAGTTCTTGTGTAACTTGGTGTTGCTTCACTGTTGCACAAAGTTCGGCAGTCAGCAGCCATACCCCAGCGTACTTCAAAATACCAATATGCTGCTGGCACCACAAAAGACATAAAAGTAAGAATCCTATTGGACCTCGTTGATGTGTTATTGTCCTTGGAAGGAACTTTGATTATGAATGTTCCTGCATGATGAAGTTACCCTAAGTTTAAAATTCCACCATTGTGTCCAATACTCTCTATAGTCTAACAACCATTACTGACTATCTCACCTCTATTTCTACAAGCAATAGCTACATCAGTATCATAGCAGCAAAAGACAGGTTTCTTGTTTTTTGCAAGGTGGGAACAGGATAAATATTAAAAAGGAAAACAAAAAGTAAGACTAACTGAAAGAAAAAAACATAAGCAAATAAATAAAAAATAAAATACAAAACAAAACAAAACAAAACCCACAAGGGTTAATTAGTACTCTGGCCAGCTAGTGAAACTGTGGGGCTACTATTAGGTGTTTATTAGCAGGGCAATGTCAAGTTACAGCAAACACATCTACATAACTGGTAATTGTTCCTGACATTACAAGTAAGCCAGTATAATAGTATAAAATGGTCCAAAAACCAGAACGGATCTGTAGAGAATTTGGATGATGCAGATGTTATGAGCACTCTGGAAAAGAGGGAGTCAGCTAATGGCGTATACTGAGACCTTACAAAGACCAATTTTAATTCTAAGTCAGCGCAGAGGTACTTAATGTCTTTTTCACTGTAATAACAACATAGCCATCAAGCAAACATTGGATGCATTATATTTGTAATATTTTTACAGATAAAACAAGGTTTCTGAGGTGAACAAAACTATTATCAATAACTGCCTAAAGCAACCTAACAGGGCTTACTATTTAATATCCTATATGCCCTATATTAAAAAACTGCCATTCAGTACTGCCAACATGGCAGAAAGAACCACTCCCAAGACAGCTATCACAGGTAGAAGCAACTTGCACAGCTTTAGTTCAAGGTCATGCAGTATAGCTGGCTTCAAGTTCTGCTCTCCATCTGGGAGGCCAGCAGTATCAGGCACTGGCAGATTTCCCAAGGAGTATGTTTCATGATGACAGTGACTGCTATTTTCTATGAACTCAGTGCCTTTTCTATTCACAGCCAAAGGCAGTAACTGTGGATGATAAAATCTCACCTACGCTATTAATATTTACTGGGTGAGAATATACTAATATATTTTTAAATAGATGAATTCTGCTCTGCAAGTGATTCCGAGCTTCAGTTTTGATCTGCTCCTGTATCAGTGGTCTGAGGTTTTGCTGCCTAAATGGAGCTAACATGTGTTAACCATTTTCACAGTCATGCCATTCAGCATGTAAATTTCCATGCTCTGCAGCGATATGAATCTTAGACTGCTTCTAAAACCACACACAAGCACCCATAGCAGTAACACATTAAATGTGCAATGAGGAGGATGCTACATGAGCAGCTCTCTTGGCTTCTGGGTCTGCTATCTTACTAGGAAAGAATAAATGAAAGTGGGACACAGAAATCTGAAAAGGAGAGCATGCATGATCTAAAGTGGTATGTTTACTCTCCTTAGCAGCAAAGACAGATTGGGAATTTACATTCTGACCCAAAACTCATCTTACAGAGAACATTTTAGGGAATGAGCTGAGAGAAGCATGAGATGAAAAAGAGAGGGAATGCCAGCTAGCTATAAACTGATGCTCTTACATATTACATATTGTCTGCCTCCTATTAAAGCGGGCTGAGTCTTCAGTTCTTCTGAAAATAAACCCGGAGGAGCTAGAGATAGCAGATGATGACTTTAAACTGTGTTTTCATTTCCTGGTCTGGCTGGATGGGATCCAGCATAATTTAAAGAAATTTCACAGTATAAGTTGTGTAGATTTTGCGCATAGATATTTGTCTGAGCTAGAATGTGACTGTATAATGTAAATAGGGGCATTAACTAATTGAGGAAATCTTAATTTTATAATCTGAATATGTGCTTCAAATAAACTTCAGATAATTCTCCATAGCAAGTGAGTATTCCTCTGGAAATAACGTGGGAAGAGCATAGCTGTTTTCAGCTGCCCTCTCTTTTCTTAAAGGAGGCAACAATAGCAGGGACCAAAGCAAAGGACAGGCTTACAGCAGCTGATATCTGTCTCGCCGTTTGCAGCAACATCTGAAAAACACTGTGACCTGTTAAGTGATTGTTTCAGCTTATTCTGCTTCCTGTATTTATTTGTAACACTAAAAAGCAAATCGTGAAAGCTGCCCTTTTTGGTACACACTACCACCATCTTAAGGAAAATTCAGGTGTTCCTCTTCAACAGAAAATTACTGGTCTGGAACTACAAACCAGTACATACTGCACTGGGGAGCTGTGGCCCACACATGATGTATGAGCCCAGTACAGGGATGAAGACAAACTGCAACACCATTCTAAGGGTATCTTCTGAATTTTAAGACAATTTTGATGAACTCTATACCCGAATTTTCCATGGGTGGAGGATGATGCAATTTCTGAAAGCTGTCAGCTGTAGCCACAGTTATCAGAGACGGTCAGGGGAAAAACACAGTGCAGAGAGCCTTTGTTGGCAGCCCACTGCACTTTGTGCCACACAGCCTGGGACAAATAAAGGAAGAACAGAGAGCTTGTAAAGAAGAAAAAAAAAAATCCTGAAAACCAGTGGAAGAGGAAGGCAGATATCAAGGGAAGGGTCTTCTGTACCATGGCAGCACAGATGGGGAGGCCATTTTGTGTCAGGCGGTTGAGCTCCCATAGGCTGGGCGGCCATTTTGTGTCAGGCGGTTGAGCTCCCATAGGCTGGGCGGCCATTTTGTGCCAGGCGGTTGAGCTGCCACCTGGCTCGTTTAGCCTCGTGCAATCAAAGCGCTTGTTCCACCCATGAGAGCAAGCAGGGAGTTGGCACTGCCTCCTGTGCTTCTGCAGGGGAAAGGGCTCCCTCTAAAACTGAAGGATAAAGTGTGTTCCTTATCTAAGGGCATATTGCTACCCTTCCCCTTTAACCAGAGTCATGAACCAGCTGGCAGGTGAGGCCTCCTATCTGGTGGCTGAGTTCAGTATCATGAAAGTGACTGCTTCTCACTGGGCATCCAGATCTCTTTCAGAAGGTGGAAACTTTCTTCCTGGGGAGAGGAATCTTTCTGTCGTTGACCCATAGCAAAACTGTAAGTAATTTTAGCATCCTGTAGAGCACAAAGCAAGTTGCTTGTTCAGGGAGTCTTCTGCAAAGTGATGGAACTAAAAAGAGGGGAAATTATTAACTAAAAGAACAAGTTTGGGTATTTTAAATCAATGTGTGATCACAGAAATGTGAGATTTGTTCAAATATAACAGGCGTTTTCTTCACTTTAATTTTGAAAACTGAAAATTCAAGTGTTGAATTAGAGGTATGTGTGAGAGACAGAGGCTGAAGGCTGAGAGGGTAAACAGAGTCTGCTTGGATTCATATAAGAGAAAAACACATGCATAGTGTTGTATGGGTTTTGAACACTACTGGGTACCACCTTTTAAGTTTGCTAGCATTAAATCAGTCTTTTTCTAAGCTTAATTCCACTGCCTGAATCCTTTCCTCAGATCTGCTAGGTCTTCCTTTGAGTTAATAACAGTGATGAAGTATCTGCTTTGATTTCTTTACCCTCCTTGCTCTTTCTTTCACCCTCTAGGGTGACTCTTCTAAAGCTGTCAGTGATGATGAGCTGCTCTGTACAGATTTTATTTGGATACCAAAGCATTACCAACCATGAGCACTGTAATGAATGTTTCTGTAGTGACAGAGAAACAATACACTTCATTTATCCCTTTTGTTGTCCTACAGATTTCATTAGTCATTGGTGTTACTTTGTTTAGCACAGGAAAGGTAATGTGGACCCTCCTTATATTAACACCAACGAAAGTAAGTTCTCGGCGCCTTAATTTTCAATGTGAGCAAAGTTGTCTGTATGTCTTGCTGAAGACTGCCTCATTGGAGTTCATGTTCCTTGGAGTTGAGAAAACCTGAGAGACATACTATACAGATAATAGCTGAGGAACTGCCTGAAAGAATAATATATTAATGATGATCTTACGTATCAGCTGATTCACGTACAGAGGAGTGAGAAAATGCAGACTCACTCTTGGCCCCCTGAGCATCCAGGCCTTGCTATACCTGTTTGTTTTGCATTGGTACTGGCTGCTGTGTGAACCATTCTCTGTTACTTGCCCTTTATGGCTACTGCATTTGTTCAGGCAAAATACTGACATAACAGTTGAAACTTAATGACTGTTGCTGCAGAGCTGTTTCAAAAAAATCAGTGATAATGAGTTTTATTATTATTCCATCTCAGTCTGCTTTGTACAGCTCCTTCAAGGAAAACAGTAATTTCAATTAGTAGAACAAGATCTTTCCAGGGATTAAGCCTCCATAGCTCTAACAGGGGACGAGTTTGCACTGATTTTCATCAAAAATCAGATTTGTTTTTTGTTTCTTATTCTTGATGCTTATAAAATACAGCATCCATGCTGTGAGGAGCTGTGGTAGTTGCTGGTTTAAGTAAAGCTGAGAACACCATTAGTGCTGATGATACATTCAGAACATAAGCTCTCCAGCTTACTTCCTTTTTCTTTTGGTTTTTTTTTTTTTCTTTTTTTATTTCTTTGAAGTATTCTTACAATATACTTTTTTTTAGCTTTCTAAAGATCTGGCTCCATGTGAATACAAAAATGAGAAATTCAGTGAGACAGTGAGAAGAGTGAACCGTTATTTTTTTAAAAAAGGGCATGTAATCTGTGGCTGGAATTAATTAGTTCATCATTTTCTTCATGCTTTTGTTAGAACTGAAAACCACCCAATTTAAGTCGAGGGACTTCTATTCTGCTGCTCACTGACAGCATGAGAGGAAAAAATGGGAATGCAAACATACCACGTATCCATTACTGTTTGTATGTTTTATTCTTTGGTTGTAATAGAATAAAATGCTAAAGCAAGTATAACTAAAGTGATCTGGTTCTCATTAGAGCTGATCTTTGGCTCCCTGGCGTGAGCATAGGTGCAGCACTACTAGTTGGCAGTCATGCTGTCAAAGTCAAGTCAGCACAATTTCATGCATATTTTGCAGGTCACTCACAGGGAAATCTAGTCCTGTCAGGAGAAGTCAATTCCTAAAATTACTTAAAATCATAACCTATTCACAGGCTTCTAGTCTTGGAACATTAGCAGTCCACTGTTTCAGGAAATAAATGAAAGAAAGATACTTGGCTACATATAAAGTCTTTTACGGTACTGTACATGAGTTACAGTTTATTTAACTTGTCTAGCTAAACAGGTACAAAACTTGGACCACGGAGATAACTGAGTTGTGATGCTTGTCCCAGCAGGAGGTTAATAGTCAGCATGTCATTAAAAGATAAATAAAACTGACTTGCACTGAGTGAAGGCTATTTTGAATGAAAGGCAGTAAAGAACATCTGCTGTTATACTACCTAAGTATTACTTGCAACATCTTTTTCAATTGTCTTTATTGTCAGGAGTAAAAAGTAAAAAATACTTTTTTTAATGAGGCAAAGTCAAATAGATAATTTTTTGGACTCCCAAAGGCTATTAAGAGAAGCATATGTTAAGTTTGGAGGACTCTGTGTGAGAGAGGCTGTTTTTTGTTTCCCACATAGCTTGTTGTAAATTGGCTTGGGAAGATGGGAAGTCCACAGAGCTTTAAAAATCATAATCAGTGCCGATAGTGATGCTATCTCACTGTTTCACTCAGTGGTGTTAAACTGAATTTTACTGCCTCAAGGATTAATGCACAGAGTAATGATAATGCACCTCAGAGAAGGGAGGAACCTGGTCAGAAACCTGGGAGAATATCTCTGGAAAAGTGGTCTTGTAGAAGGAAGGGTCTGGTCCCTGCTGAAGGCAGGGCAGCAGCTACTGGCTTTGCTTTCCGTCACTTAGAAATTACAAAGTACTGGAGTCATCTCTGACAGTTGCTGCCTCTGTCACCTGCCAGCTTTGCTAACACCTAGGGACAGACTTAGCAGGGACTTGATACCAGCACTCAGAAAAGCCTTCCTCATCCAATGGACAGCTGGGGAGTGCTCTTAGGCAGCTCTAGGCATACTGTGTTTGGATATATCTAGCACAGAAAGAACAGTGTGCTCAGAATAAATGTCAGATTTATTCCCTTTTCCATAACCAAGCACCTCTGCGTTCAGGTCGTTACTTAAATGCTTACCAGGCAACACAGAGTGGGGAGTGTGATGAGTGTAAGCATAGGGGAAATGAAAAGAGACCGGATACATGAACAAAAGGGAGTCTGCCATGGCTTTCATTCACTAGAACAGACTATCTTTGTCTCAGTGCTTTGTTTGATGTAGAAAATGTCGTGAGAATTACAGGGTTCAATGATGTGGATTTTTCTAGATTAAATTCATGTACAAGCCAAAAATCAAGTTCTTATTTCAGTACCAGGAGAAGGTGTGACAAATTGTTCTTGTTTACATTATTTAAACCATTACAGCACTATTAAAGGACAGTATAACTGTTAGCAGTCTCTACTGCCAGAGATCTCTATGCACTGACATACGTATGTTCTGGGTTGAGATCTTCTGTAGTAGCAGTCAGAACAGATGTCTATGCTGCTTGATGGTAAGATTTCCAACTTCTGACTGTACGAGTAAGTCAAGACACTGAAATTAACTTCCAGCAATTAATTAAAGTCAAATAAAGTTAAAACGGGTTAAAGTATCAGTTTTATGTATGTATTTTACATGATGAGACAGATGAGTTTTTCTCTGACTACAGCAGTTTCATTAATGGCGAGGCACCTTGTTTAGCAAGTTTTAGACTCGCTGAGGTTCCTTGCCTGTCAGCTCAGGCATTAGTTTCTAATCTTAGGTACTCAAAGACGGATGGAACTTCAAAATAATGTGCTTCCTATGAATTAGTTCTTATCTTCTTATCTTAATGGCTTTCATTTAACAAATAACAAATCTTGGCTGCTGTTAGTCCAGAACACAGTGTGTTCTCTTTGTGTCATGAACTAAGACCACTAATGAAGTGAGGAATAAACCTGAATTAGTTTAGACTGTAGAAGCTCCAATCTCCTACCTGTTGATATTTCCTTCAGACAAATATCCTTTCCACAAAGAACTGAAGTCAGGTATAAAAATATGCTCTGTAGACACGTACTTGATAAAGTTTCCTTTTGTAAGTACTACATCCCTTCTTTATTGTCTACAAATCATGCTGAATAAAAAAGGCAATTTCCTCTGCAACGACAAAAATCATTTCCCAGTGGCATTTTGCAAGCATTCACCTAGCTGGGATGCTCTTTATCTTTCTTCGTTTCAAAATGTCAAGCAGATAAAAGTCTTCTAAGTAGCATTCTTTCCTATTTTGATTAATTTTGCATGGTGTTTCCCAGAGGATTTGATACTTACATAAACCTGAGTTCTGATTCTCTTCTGACTAAGACTTCCCGAAGTCTCTGGATCTTTGCCATCTCTAGCTCTATTTCCTCAGGCATCATTGTTGTTTCAGCCATTGAAATGATGTCAAGTTGATCTGTGTGTGAAAGAAGAGAGAAAATAAATGAAGCTGGTCAAACTATCTTAACAGGGCTTTTTAGGAATGCAGGTTTAACCACAGAGCTATCTGGCTGTAGAGTAATGAGTACTACTAGTGGAGAATCTTCTAGCTGGGTGCTACATTCACTGGTTTCTCTAGTGTTTTGCTTATTACTTTCAGTGTAACCATTTGGAAGATTTCCTACGCCAAATGATCTTTATTTCTAGCCAGAATCTATCATAACCCTGGGAAATCCTAACCCAGTGTTAACTTCAGCTCCAGTTCCTCAGTTGGTATCACTACAAACTTTGAAAGAATAGCCTTAGCTACAAAGCTAAGTACTTGCGAGCATGAAGAGTCCTGTCTTGGCCCAAGTGCAGGCCATCTAAACTGATGAGGGTTTCCCATCTTCAGTTCTTGAAACACTTTATGCTGTTCCATTATCTCAGCATGATCAACAGCCCAGCCCGGAGAATAGCTAAAGATGTGACTGGAAATGATGTAGGGCTTATTCCTTTAAGGAGGTGAGTGTCCCTACTGAGAGCACTGATTAATTTCAAACAAGACCTGAGAGACTAACACAATAGAGCGCCTGCGGATTTTGCAGACATATCCCTGAAAGGAGGTCTGACTCAGTCCTATGAAAAAGGGAAAAAAGATAAAGAAGTCAAAATGATTATGCATAATACGGGAGCCAAAAAGTATCTGGAATAAAAAATCTGTTCAGCTGATTATGAGATGAATTCCAGAGTCACTCGTGACAGACTAGGCTAAGAAAAATTTCCAACAGAAACATGGAGTAGAACTAAAACTGCAAAATCTCACCAAGAAATCATAAAAAAAAAAAAAAAAGCAAAAAAAAAAAAATCTCTATCGGCTTAGTTTACAAAGACCTATTCTCCCAGTATGGCAATAACTTAAAGGAATTCTAGAAGATAACATGTTTTTTTTTTTTTTTTCATGTTTTTGAGGGGCAAGGAGGAGGCTTTTTTGTCTTTCATTTATTTATTTAAGTTATCCTGTTAGTAGTGCCTGCTATTTTTTGTGTTCATTTCAAAATGAAGGAATTGGATTAAAAAAATATTAGAAATTACAAATTTTTTAAGAGAACCGAACACCGTGTGTGTGTGTGTGAGGGGGGGAGTGACTCTCTCATTCAAGAACAGCCATTTGACACTAGTTGTTCTTAAAACTCAGGTTGCAAAACTGGTTGGTAGAGTAAGACTATTTCCTGCCTCTAGAAGATGGATTTTCTTAACGGAAATCATTGTGTTTGTTGGGGTATCTTGAGTATGGCTTGGATGGTTTAAGAAGTTTTGTTACAGCTCTGTCATTGACAAAGTAAAGTCACACATCAAGTGTAAAGCTCCTAAGAGTTCTGAAATTCCACCTACCTAACAGGTGGTCAGAACTGCAATACAATACTCAGCGGATGTTCTGTATTCTTTTGGCTGCTGTTCGATAAAAATTGATCCTCTAAGCATAGTTTTGCCTTATGTTGCTTTTCAAACCTGTGGAGTTATTTTAACTGTTTGTAGCAAAATTAGCTTTGATGCAAATTTATTTCCCAAAAACATATGAAGCAGGAGATAGGAAGCTAACATGAATTGCAGCCAGTAATACTGGTAATTAGAAAGCTAAGCCACAGATAGATTGCACACATACACATTTTAAAATTAATTCTCAAGAGCTCAGAAAATGGGGGAAAGAGAAGCAGCTATCTTATTTCCACTCTGCAACTCTAGTTCTCAGTGCCCCAGTATTGCCCTTTGGGTTAGATCACACCATGATTTCAATAGTTCAGGAGGGGAATCATGGACAAACCTTATGCCATACATGCTTAGAGTCAGCACTAGAATTGTTGTGACAAGCACTAGTCTAGTCTGACCCCTTGCAGAACAGCCAGAGATTCTCCTTCACGTCCTACACAACATGTGTTTGAACCAGGGAGAATATTCTTGAAAGCCTTCCAAAATTTATGTAGTGATTTCAGAAGAATCCAAAATACAAGCAAGACACCACAGGTTTAAAAGTAGAAGTAAATTAATATAGAAACTGTAAGATCTTAGTTCACAGCCTGTCTGCAAACTTAGGGATGCAGCTAGAACAACACAGGGACGTAAAAAGCATTCCAGTTTATCTCCACAGCAGTATGTGTCCTGTGAGCGTGCTATAAATAAATTACTTCTCATAGAGATTTCAGTCTGAAAGGAAGAATAAGAAGAGTTGAATTGAAGCAGCTTTGAGGCAAAAACAAAACAAAACAAAAACCAACCCCAAAACAGAAAACAAGGCGGTTGAAAGAGGAGGAAATGTGGAGGTGAGGGGTGAGAATACTGAGTATGGGGATACTGTGGTGCTGGAAGAGATATATATGCAAAAAATGTTTTGTGCTCCTGCAATGAAACCTCTTGGAAAAGAATATGTTAGCATTATTAGGGCTTCAGGTAAAGCTCTAGCTCTGCCCCAGTGATGAATGACACCTTTAGTGCTCTAAGATGTGATTCTGTACAGCTTCATTCAACTGTTTTATTTCTTTTTTAGCATATATTGTTATTACAGAAATCAAAGCTCAGTCTGGTAATGAGCCAGAATTCATAAAGCAAAAGAGAAAGCAACACAGATTAGTCACAGCTAGTGACAGGATTGAATTATTCCATGCTGTACAAACCCCAGGATAATTTCCAGTGACAAAGAAACAAGTAAAATATTATTACCCTTTATGCAAAAAGATATTAACATGAAAATAATTACTCTATAGAAATAAAATCATCGAGCTATTACATGTAATGAGATTGAGCAAAGAGGTAAAACAGAAGCTACTTATGCATATGTTTGCTTCAATTTTAATGTAGACTGGCATAGTTAAAATGGTTATTAACTTAATGATCACGCTGCATCCTCAGTGTGCCAACGACAAATGGAACATTAGCCACCTGTGATGAAGAGCAACAAAAAAGCAAAATACCTTTTAAGAAAACCTTAGAAGTAGGTTGAAGCAACAGGAGAAATGGGACAATGCACTGTACCAAGTAATCGTTTTAGAACCATTGTAAGAAATGCTGTACAGAAAAAGTAATTATCAGCAAGAATCCTGCTGCTGTCACTTGCTGCAAGCATGCTGTATTCCACTGAGAAGCTCATTGTACTCTGCAACCATTAGCTGGTTTGATTTTATTAATTCTAATTTAGGGGTTATTATCATCATCTCTTTGTTTGTTTGTTTTTAACACATATATATATATAAACCTGAAACAGCAATAAAAAATTAAAAAAAAAAAAAAAGTCATGGAGAAAGTGAGGTATATTAATAATGCAAGTAACACCAAACTTGTGCCTCAGGAACCCTAAACTGTATCTCCATTAATCTGGTTGTATTCAACAGCAATTAGACCTCTATTTTGTGAACGCCTATAGCAGCACAATCTGCGGTCCAGAGGCAGCAGAGTGATGAGTTGCTTACCAGTACACAGCAAGTCTGTAGCAGAGCCAGTACGAGGTCTGATGGGTCAGTGTCTCTCCAGGACATTGTTCATCCATTTTCACACTTGTGAGTTTGTTGTAGTTGGAAGCTGTAAATCACTGAGCCATAAATAATCACCTGAGTTATTAAGTAACAGAGGAGCTATTCTAGCAAAGGTAAGGAGTAGCTATCTAACTACCCTGCTGCTTAAAAATATTTGACAGAGATGAACTGTCTTAAATGAGACACTGTGTTTCATCAGCCCTTGATTTCTGAAAGCTCTCCAAAGGACTGAAGTGAAAAGCAGTTGTTTAGCTTCTCTGGTGTGGACGACACTGAGCAACAAACAGCTGTTCAGCCCACCCAGCTACAGTGCTTCAGCTGAAAATGGTTTTAAGTCATTGCTGATCTGGATTGGATTCAGGCTGAACAATGTTAGGCCTATTTCCACTCCCTTTAGTTGTCTAGTAATAAAATAATCCTTGTTAAAATACCATCAATGACTAAATTTTGTTCAGAATTTGAGTCAGCACTGGACTTTCTCAAGGATTAAAAGAAATACTCAAAGTAATCAGTTTCCACTTAAGTATATTAAATGTTAATAGAATAAGTGTGCTCCCAATGCTGTTTTGGGTTTAAAAAAAAAATCAATATTTTCAAGACCTCTATTAGTTGATGAGGCAGAGCACAAGTAAGCCAGAGGCACAGGTTAGAGACAGATGAGAAGAGAACCAGAGTGTGCAACTTCAAACAAACAAAGCCTACCACTCTTGGTAGAAACTGAAATTGTTGCGTAATGCAAAAAAAAATAAATAAACTGGTATCATGCGAAACATTCCAGATTAACTTATTTATTTATTTATGTAATGTGAGAAGAACAGGATGAGTCATGTAGTTTGTCACTAGCTTGTCACCTGTAGGCATGACTGACTAGTTCCATAGTCAGGCCTTTCATTACACCATTTACTGTTGACTCAAATGTATTCAGAGGCTCAGATACCATGGTGTTTTGTCATTTTCTTTTTGATTTAACTAATGTGGAGCTGCATGCGGTAGCAAATAACTAACCTGAGCACAAAAATCTTACATCTAATTACTCATTCCTAATCTATCCTGCTGCTGCATTCTATTACTGTGAATCCTAACAATGATTGAATTTGGCATATCTGTGGAGTGGTATTGTTCAATGTTTTATGCTGGAATTACCATATAAATATAGCTAATATCTAAAGACAATACAAACAGCTGCACCGTGTTTGTTCCTTGTCTCCATAACAGGCAGGCAATATTGCCCATTTTAAAACAGGGATTCTCAGAGGAGGGGAAGATGGCCCAGGAGAGTACCAGCATGGAAGCAACCTTCCTGGCATGACTCTGAGCATATTGGGGTTGGTTTGGATGTGGTGCAGGTATCTGACCTTGAGACCCATGAGCAGAGGTTCCCTGTCCTTTCTCCCTCATTTTGCTTGGGAGTAGATTTCAAGACCTGAACTTGACATCCCACTTAACCTAGGACCTGCCTTCTCACTATTTCTGGAGCTGTTGAATTCTGCGCTGTGCAGCCAAAAAGCACTGGAAACAGAAGTTTCAGCTGCAGTGTGGCTCCCAGGTGCACAGGAGGTAATCTTGGAGCCCTGAAATACTGCCTTAAACCAGGCATCAAAGCTTTCAGTATCTCAGCCAGACAGCAAGGCAGCTAGAAATCCCAGGGCTGTTTTTTCACATGCTCCATGTCTCAGAGCAGACTTTTGGGCTGGTTGATTGGCCTTACAGCTTGGATTCACAATAGGCAGCTGTGAAATCTGGCAGCCCTTGGGAACCCCTTTGGCAGAAAAGCACCAGGGATGCACAGTGAAAGCTGATTAAATGCCAGGAGCTCAGGGAATATCACAGTCACCAAATATCCCTGTTTCTGAACAGTCATTAGGAGAAGAAGGAGATGGGTGATTTTCCTCTTCAAGGGAAGTAATGACTGTGTCTGTGTTTCAACTAAACCTGAGGTACTGAGTGCGGCTCAACTCAGCTCTTTGCTGTGCTGCTTCAGGATCACCTGTATTCTGAGATAAATCACTAGACCAGAACAGTCCCTTCAAGTTTGTAGTCCATTCAGCAACTCCATCAAGAAAGAAGAAATTCATATCTGTAGAAAGATTCTGCTACAACCTGTAGAGAAGCATAACACCTCTCTGAGATGATACAAGTGAATTAGCACATATTTAAACTTGCTGTTTGTAGGAGGAAGGAGAATTTGCTTTCATAGCAGTGCTTACAATCAGCGTGGAAAGTACAGTTGCCAGTATTAGCTGCAGTGAAAATACTTTTATTTTGCAACTGGAGAAAATAGAAAATACTTCTTGTTGTCCATTGAGATTATAGCTGCTATTGCCCAGGTTGCTTATGGAAATGGGTTTTGGTGTTTTGTTTAGTTTTTTTAATTAAAGGAAAATTTTGTGACTATAGGACACAATAGCAGTATTAGTAAAGACTAGAAAAGGCATAAGACCCCTAAAAAGATGTATTTACTACATGATACCAAAAGTTAATTCAGAAGAATCTGAAACCTCCAAAAATTGAAACAAGACATATGTAGATAATGATTATTTCTTTTGCTCTGTTCATCTTCTCACTCAGTATTTGACAACCTCTCAGTCTGTTTAGTGTTCAACACTGACTATAAAGGATAATCTGTTTACATAATATATGAAATTTCTCTCTCCTGTTCTGTAAGCTACCATGACTTGTGAGTATATGCAGTTTTATGCCAAGCTTGAATATATTGTGTGTGTTTTCTGCTGCCTTTGAATACTCTGATCGGCATTCACTTAAGTGCATGTAATAACTTCAAAATAATAAAAGAAACAAAACTGTAGTTATCCTCTATGCAGAAGGCTTAGTGGCAAGCCTTATACCATTTAAACTCTGCAGGTGGAAAAGCAGCATAGTTGAGGGGACAGGAAAGTGTGAATTCATATTTTGAAGACTATCAGACCTGAAGGCCCCTTCTCCTAATCCAGTGCTCAGTGTCTTTCACTTCAGCCTATTTTTTTCCTTTATTCTGCATCTGTCATATTTAAAGTGCATTTCGAGGCATGCAGCCATTTTTGCCTTTGAAGGAGTAAGTATGGAAAAAGTGCAGGAAGTTAAGACTCAGCTTTTCAGAAATCTGTTAGTATTCTGTGTCTAAAACTGCCTAACAATCTGAAGAATTTTGTAGAACTGGGATTGATACATCAGCCTTTGGTTGAAGCAGAAGGAAAGAAGAACCCCAGGAAAACAAAAAAAAAAAAAAGAAGCCAGGCCCCAAGACCCCAAGAACTGACATTTAAAGACTCATTCAAATTCAACAAAGTTAATAAACCACAACATGATGAGTGAAAACTAAGCCACTTAGTGATAAAAAACTCCAGAGATCAATCTGCTTGCCATAGTATTTCCTTCGAGTGCATATTAAATTCATCTGATGTAACTGGAAATGGCTCTGTTTAAACAGTCACCTGTGGTCTGAGTACACCCCAGCACAACTATAATATTGGGATTTATTTTGTCCAGGCCATTAATACCGTGTTTGGTGTTTTTTTGTTTTAGTTTTAGATCATTAGTTACATTTATGGTCTAGACATGCTACAACCTGACTTTCCACTTCAAAAGTGTCTCATTCACACTCTTGTTGCATGACTCAATTTTAAAATTAGATAAGAAGAGATAATTAAAAGGACTGTGTGCACTTGGCTACTGCACTTCTGGAATCTCTGTCCCCTGTTCCATATCACAGAGCTCCTTGTTATCAAAAGATTGTCTTTGAGTTGCTTACTCTTTACTTTCTTGTTCTTATCTTCAAGCTTTGACCTTTTTATTTTTCATTATTTACCTTTTCAGAGAGCATGTTAGCAGCAGTCTATTCTATTTCATGTTTTTGTGCACTGTGGTCTCACTGAGATTTCTCTTGGATTATAAACACTAGATTCACAGTATTCAATATTAACTAACTCCTTCCTTTAACTCTCAAAGTCCTTTGGTTTCTATGGTATCATACTCAGAAGCATTGCATGCAATGATTCCTTTCTCATCCGATGCGTTAAAAAGTGCCTGTACCTGTCCAACACCCATATGAGATTCTTTGTTGCTCTGCATCTTTTATGCTGTGAAGAAAAGTATTCCAGTGATGAAGAGCGGTTTTTAAAACTGAACCTTAAAAAAAAATAATAATCCTGATTTGAGTTTTCTAATTCAACTTCATATTCCTAAATAGAAACAGACATTCTGACAGTAAAAGTGATAGGTAGCTAAGGATGGTCTCCAGTACTTTGCTAACTGCAGGTTCTATGGTTGAATGATGATCTTCAGCTATTTCAGGGACCATTTTCTGCCCTTATTCCCTATTTAAAGAGATATATCAGCATAAGTCCAGAACGGTAGATCTGTAAAGGTCTTGCCTCTAAATAAGATGTCAAATAAACTGTCTTGTTTGTTATCCTGATAGATTTATGGCAGTAATTATTGTTGGCTTTGTCTTTTGTCATTTATGACAGTTCCAATTTTCTAAGTGAATAATTGTATAACCCTTTAATCTTATACTTCCCCCAGGAATAAGCTCTCTCTAGTTTAAGAAAGTACTCCATGCCTAGAAGACATCGTTCTGATTGTAATGGTATCTGGAGAAAATAGCTCCTCTCTCAGTAACTGTTCTTTCTTCAACACTGAAGACCCTGTGAATCTGTACCAGATCTGTTCCATTTCTTCTACTTTGCACTTAAGCTTTCAGTTTTCAGCATTCTCCTGATTTTTGTCACTGTCAAATTGTGGAATTTCTCTACTTACAATGATAGAGGTTTTGGTTGTGAAGAGGAGAGGATGAGAGAAAGGGGAAATGAGTATTTGTGTTAAATGATAATAGTTGGTGTAAAGCTATGTAAAGAATAAATTTAGATTAAATACTAGTAACATTCCAAAACAATGGCATTCTGAAGCAGTCTTTGAAGGAGGTTACCAAGTAGAAGGAAATATACCCTCTTTTCAGGGCCAAAAGAAAGCAAAAGTTGTGTGAATTAGTGTTATTGTGAGGTCGTCTGCAGCCGCAACAGAGCGGACTCAGTAAGCAGAATAATAATGTGGCTGTTATCTGGGGCTTCAGTCATTAAGGTATGGTTTAGCTTTTTGAAGTCCAGTCAGATATTGCCCACACAAAGCCTTCAGACCCCTTATGTGAAAAGTCTTGAGTATGCATTTTATCAAAGATAGATGTGTCAAGATAGCACACCATCCCTGCTTTCATGTTCTTCCGTCTGGATCTAAGGGTGTTGCTCATGCAAGGGACTGACTCAGTACAATAGGAAAATTTGCTACCTAATTATCTGTAACTAGAACATCTTATTTCTAGCTGTAAGTCTGTATATGATTTGGTGCTGTTTTATAGCACTATCATAATGATTTACATATACATTTTTTCTACCTCTGAGACTTCTGCTAGCTTTCTATATGTTTTTAAATAATGTCTTAGATCTGTGACTTACAGTCCTTCGGATATTCCCCTAAACAGTAAATTTTAGGGAGAGGTCTTCTCGGTAGTACACACTCTGGCAACAGTCTAAAAGCTGATAGAAAACATATTTACAGATCAGCAAACAGAATTTTGGCACCCACAAAACAAAAACACATAGGTAGTCTAAACTTAATACCGAACTAAACATTTCTTTGAAAATAAAGATAAGTATAACTTACTATGAAATTCTTCCTATAAGCAATGAAATAAAAGCATCAGGCCTCATTTGATAGTGCTTTACTGTTAAGTCCAAAATAAGGTATTTTTTAATGTGATTGAAGTTTGCAGAAGTGCTTCTGATGGAAATAAATTCAGGATATGCAGAATTATGCCCACTAGCATAAATTACCATAATAGCACTCACATATCAGGTCTTGAAAATGCTCTGGGGCTTTGACATTCCAATTACAGGGTTCAACCTTTCTACTTTGAAGTTGATTCCAAGACTGTCTAGGCAATTTGCACGCCTCAGCCGATTGCTATTACAGTCAATGATAACAAAGCTGCATACATCTCTTCAGCCTCTTAGAGGGCAGATGCATAAAAATAAGGAAAACAGAATCATAAAAACAGTAAAGGGAGTTTGGAATTAATGTCTTTTATAAAATCCTTTTTAAATTTGAGTTCCACTGAATTAAGAAGCCTCAGAGACATTATTTGTGGATTCACATCCGATTCTCCACTCTGCTGAAAGTGAATTCTATTTTAATATAAACTGCATTTGAGTTGAGACAATTTTCAATATCCAGATTCTAAATATAGCAGGTTTATATTTTTCCCCTTATGGGGGCTGGAATAAGATCATTATAGATGACCTGCATGCCTTCAGACTGCAAGTGACTGCTCAGTGACATCAGATTTAAAAACTTAGCAACACAGTGTCTTTGCTTGTGTCTCAGATATACTGACGGAGTGTGAACAGGCCTTGCTCACAGGCAGTTTTTTAATTACAACACACTATAAGGGCATCATCGTGATCAGTGAGAGCATTTCAGACCAGTTTCCAGCATCCCCGTTGGCTAAACTGAGCCACAGACTCTTCAGGACTACTGCAATCCATTTGCAAATCAGCTCGTGGTACCTCATTCAGCCATTCTTGCTGTGTATAAAGAAGGATTAAGTGGTTTTGAGTTGGACTTAAGAGCTATCCATATAATAATTTCTGCAGAGAATTATGACAGACTTAACAAAGTACTGCAATTTGCATTAATTTAATTGTGCAATAACATTTTCCAGACTTCCTACTGTTATTTCCAATTCTAAATGAACTCTAGTTTGGGTATCAGTACTGTAGTTCTTGTTGTCAGAGAGAGAATGAATAAAGAGAGAAGGAATTAAAAAGTACAGATGAATGAAGCCCAGTACTCACTGCAGCGCACACACTATGTCTGTCTATCAAGGGCAAGACTTGTACTGCCCCCAACGTTTTCTGCTACGTTCAAGAGCTCTTGTACCCACCTTGGTCAGAGACCCTTTATAGCATATGGAAATAACTCCATAAAATCTAGACTGGCTTTGAAATCAAGAGTCCTTAATATTTTTTTCCTCTCACAGTTACTGTTCTGATATCATGGTTACGTCTTTCTTCTTAATTCACTTTAGAAGTACAAAACCAAAGAAGGACCATGCTGGTCACTGCCTGCAGGTTCTTCAGTGCTTTTCACACCACAGGCACCAGTCCCTCTGTTCCCTCTTCTAGAGCGGAAGAAAAAATATCCCAAATCAAAATGGATTAGTTACCTGCTTCAGCAGGTGGAGTTTGTGAGAACAGAACTATGGTTCTAGTTTCTTTCTGATTGTCTTAAAGCTCCTAGTGTCTGTCCTTTAATGCTTTCATGTGGAGCAGGGGGCACACTGGCTGCTTAAATTAGTATTTTCATCTCACAGATTTATTTTGGAAAACTCCCTTTACGTTCATATAAATCATGATTCTGATTATGTAGCTACCATTGCATTCTGCATACTCCTTTCATCTTCTCCCATCACATTGTGAATTGAAAATGCTACCTGTGCACTTTAAACAGCAACTTGTCCTTCTAAGAATGGGGAGAATATTCAGCTGTATGCAGCCTGGGGAGAAAATTAACAGAGTGTATATACGATCTGACGCTCATTCTTGTAAGAAAATGGATTGAAAACGAGGTGCAAAAAAAGAGGGAAAATTGCCTCTGAAGGTCTGACCTGAAAGCCCTCACTGTCAGGTGTTTTTTTTTCACTGGTTCTGGGCTAGACCTTTATCTGCAAGGAGCTATTTAGTCTGGCTCAGGAAGACTGTCAGGAATCAGGATGGCTCAGGAAGGGGGTTTCCATGCCCAGCACTGCATGAGATTCAGTTCTATTGGAAGGCTGTAAATAGCAACTGGTACAGTTAGTTACTGTGGTAGGTATCTTCTATGGTGCACACCTCCCACAGAAATCAATGCACATTCCCATCTGAGATAATATGCACTCAGGAGAAAGACTGTGTTTAAGCCACATTCCACAGAAACCAATTCATCCCCTACATGATGGAGAATTAAAAGGGAATATTAAGAAACACAAATTACTTTTCATTTACTCCTGTCATTTTACTCGGTGGTCAATGGAAACAGCCTGTGGCTTTTCATTTTATTCCTCACTAGAGTCGTTTTCTGATCCTGTAATTCTAACAAAAGCTTCAGTGCTTCAGTGCTGTAACAGTGCCAGCTGCAGATAACGGTCTGTTTTTAAAGCTCATTACATTTGCATCCTCTTCATACTTTTTTTCTTTCTGTATTGTTTTAGAAAAAAAAAAAAAAACAACACATGGTTTGATTTCAAGTCTTGAAGAACATATTTAGAAACACATAGTTTTATGTAAAACGTCCCATAAGTATTACTGCTAAACAGCAGCATAAGTTGCAAGTGAAATTGTAGTAAAATGGCCACTGACACTTCTAAACTTCATCTTTACAGTATTCTCCTTTGAGATTATCCAGTCATGTACCAGATAGTGCATTTCTCTATTTCTCTCTGTCTTCTGTTTCATGGCTCTCTAATAACACAGTTGACTAACAGTGCTCTAAACATCTTCCCAGCAGTTGGTGGATAATTTTTGGCAATCTTTAAATCGCTTGATAAATTCTACAGAACATGAGTCTAACCTGGTAAAGGCCAAAGTGATCTGGTAAGGAGAAATTGGTTCATGTAACAAATTCCCACTCCAGAAATTATTTAACGTTGAGAATATGCTCCTCAGGAGCCCATGAAAAGGAGTTTCAGATTTCATAGGAGAAAAGGCTACCATAAGAGGAATGAATGTTACTATTCCTAAACCCACTGGCATACAGTGGGTATACTCTGACAGCAAAACAAAGGCAGCAGAGAGTCATACCGGTGTCTTGCCGTCCCCTGTCTGGGCCACAGTGACCCAGAACCAAAAGCTGTGTTCTTAGAGGTGGAGAGTGAGCTGATCCCAAACTGGCTGGTTCTTTCTCAGCATGAACTCAGTGGAACAGCATGGGGCCTGATCTCTACACCTCACAGAAAGTAATGACAACAGTTGGGACACAAATCTGTTTTGTACTTGCCTTTCATCTATAGATGTGGAGTCATTCTCCAGCAAGCTAATCGCTTTGGCATACTTCATTTTGATTCAGTTTTCTTTTAATATACCAATACATTCTTTCTGACAGCTGGCAATGAGCTGAGCTTGCTGCCTCCCTGGAGGTCTCCAAGGTGAGGAAATGAAGGCCACGCAGCAGTCAAACTCTGAGTCAAACAGAGAGCTGGCTCTCACCTACTCTTTGTGTAAAATTAAAAAAAAAAAAAATCATTACTGGAAATTTTGTCATTTCAGAGCATTTCTACACCTTAGCAAGGCAGAGACACGCAGATGTTGTTTTTACTGGGTTTCAGAAATTCTGTGGCCATGCTCTTCACTATCATTCCACATACTCAGACACGTATCTGCCTGAAGAAAGCATCTCTGCCTTATTTCTTAGAGTCTGCTGAACTGCAGTCATCTTAGTCCTCTCCCAGATCAGCATCCAGAAGAGATAGCCATGGTAGAAGATGAGGGAAGGAACTACACTTTGGTTGATGGGATAGGGAGCATAACTAGGTGGCTTCCTTCTCTCCTCCAGAAATTTGAGGGCCAGCCACTCAACACAGGGCTCCAGTCTATTAGCTAATGATTCACTACTCAGAGACAAGGAGATTGAAATGGCATTGCCTCTGCAGAAGTCCTGCCAAGGCCCTGCAGGACCTGCGCAGCATGGCGAGGGCTGGGAGGCCCAGCTCACAGAGCAGCTTGACACAAGTCCCAGGGGAATGCTCATGGAATGGACACAAACCCCAAATTCCCTCTTGGCACTTTCTGAAAGAGAATGAAAATTAACAGGGCTCCAGGAAACAAACACAGAGTCAAGCTTTACGCATGCTGAAATCATTTCCAGTGATATCAGTGACTGTATTTTCTCTCTGTAAAAAGTGTCAGTCAAGCTTCTCTGTCATTTTGCATGGAGGTCAGCTCACTATCTTGCTTATTTGGCTTTAATAACGTTTTAACATTTACTTTGGCCTTACTGAGAGGACTTAAGTGGTAGAACGAGCTGTTGATGCCTCTTACAGTTTTAGAGTTGTTTTCCTCAAGAGATGAACAAAACCATTGAATCACTTTATAATTTAAATATTTTGTTACAATTTTATCAGTATGTAAGATATAAATGTTACTACAGAAACACACTAAATCCTCCCTGATCAATAAAAGTTTGAGTAGGGGGGAAGGCTTCAGAGCAGTAAAAAGATCCTTAAACACTGCTGCTGTTCCTACAGCAAATTACCTCCTGCATTTTGGTGCTGTTTGCAATCATTAAACATTAGCAACTCGCCACCTGTCTTGCTGAAAATCATAACTTCTCATTTAATGATGATTCTCTTGAAATTATTTTCTCAAATATTTTGCCCTTTATGAGCTGACAAAATGTTGATAATTAATGTTTCAGTGCTGATCCTGAAGGGCAACTAACATAATTATCCAAGCATTATCCTGCTGATTTCACATACAGTTTGCCCTCTAAACATGCATTTTTCATCTTTGAATCGTGAATGCATTTGTACTATACCTTTTATGTAGAAGATAGTAAATCATACTTCATGGAAACATTCTTTACTTGTTGAGTCTCTGGAACTGTTTAACCAAGGATGACTTTTATGAAAATGGAACATATTCAGCTACGGAGGAAAAGCACTTTGGGATTCAGAATTAGAGTTCCAACCTTCACAGTGCCCAGAACTACAAGAAAACTCTATAATGTCACGCGTGATACACAGTACTCTACAGTGCATGCCCAATCCCAAATGTAAGTTTTTAATCCTGTTTTATAAACCACCCTTGAAAAGTACACATTCTTAAAAGCAGTTACTCTGATGAAAACATGCTATGCAACCAAGGGATCAATTATCAAACATAATCAGAAAAAATTAGACAGTCTCAATCCATAATCCCACAGGCTACCAGCAGCAGAGATGATGTGTGCAGTTCAAAGTGTCCTACTTTCCTGGTCCAATGCATTTTTCCATAGAATATCTTTAAAGGAAATATGAAAATTTGTGAGCACAGTCCCAAATATGACAATTGAGCCTCCTAATTTCCAACAATTATTGTTTGGCACTGGCTTGAATATAAACAGTACATTAGATATTAAGTGTTCATTTCCTACTTGAAGCACACAGTTGGGCATGGAGATTTTGGAATTCATTAACCCTCTGGTTTACGAGCATCTCTGCAGAAGCAAATGCCTTCAATGATGTGCAAGCAGATGATACAGCAGTAAGATCCTGACTGTGTGGCATAACCACTGCCATGTTTTTTCTGGATATCTCCTGATAACATCCAGAACTAGCCACATTCCTGCTACACTCAGCCCCTTTGGCTTTGATTTGGGGTCGTTTGGTTTGTTGTTCTTTTCTGTCTTTTGTAGGACAGACTGGACTATGTAGGATACAAAGTACTGTAGAGAGACAGTTATGTTTAGAACCATGGAAGAAGTTAGCGAATAAATTCCTTGTGCTTTTTGTTGAGAAGCTTTGGAGACCTACACCCCATAGCTAGATAGAGAAGTGGAGGAATTGCAAAACTCACAAAACGTGATAGGATGTGTATTCCCAGATAGGATGGTGTTTCTCCAAGGGCATCTGCACTACGGAGTTCCATGGAGTTAGGAGACTAAGAAACATGAAGTTGCACACGGAAGAACCTGTTCTGAAGGTCACAATTAGTCCAGTTACTGACGAGTATTTTATCAGTAAGGC
Source organism: Oreortyx pictus (assembly GCA_036925125.1). Taxonomy (NCBI): domain Eukaryota; kingdom Metazoa; phylum Chordata; class Aves; order Galliformes; family Odontophoridae; genus Oreortyx; species Oreortyx pictus. Next base: position 9,731,666 of record JAUPFR010000017.1, read on the forward strand.
ACATGAAAGCACTGAAATATTTCCATCCTCCCTTTTCCTTGTTTCTTTGTCTCCACAGCTGCCTGGAGCATCCTGCCGTGGGAGGAAGAATTAGAAAGATGAGACAATGTGCAGATAGGGTAAACTTGATTAATCTCAGTGTAAATCCTTTGATTTGCTTTCAGTGAAGTAAAAGGAAACAAAGATATGCCTTTCCCTCATCAGTTTCAGGCTATGCAGGAATGACCTGCTGCTAATTAGTAAGTGGTAGATTTTTGGTTTCACATATCAGACAAAGGCTGCTTTTCCTCTTGAACTAAAACATGAATCCGTTAGCATAAATAATTATGAACAAGAAATAAATATAACTGGCAACATCCCTTGAAATAGTCTTTGTTGAAGACTGCAGTATTTGGGTAAATCTTTTTAAGAGTGACGTTCCATATTAGCATTTTACCATCACATGTTGTTATTTCTTGGTCACTCCCTTTTCAAAATCTTTACATAGCATGTTGTGGTTTTGTTTGTTTGTTTGTAATGAATGGAGACATGGAAAGAGTAACATTATTGGAAACTAGTGTTCAGGCCCTCACAGAGACAGCAAGCTTGCTGCTACTATAAAAAGAGATATGATTGTGTGTATCCTTCAGTTAGCTTCTTTCTCACCTATCATAGTGGACGGTCTGAATAAGCTTAATCTGTTGTGTCTGTCTTACTCATGTAACAGATAATTAACAGTTTCGGGGAATTCCCAGCATTGCTTTGCAGTTTCTAACTTAGTAGCCCTCAGCACCCTTGCATCTTTTTCTAGTGGTACAATGTAAGTACCCTTCACTTATAAAGCAGGACAGAAGGACAAGCAATGAGGACATATAGTTGTTAACCCATCAGGTATGAAGGATGCAACCACCTTTGTTAGAGTCCTAACGAGTTTGCTTTTCTAGAGTCACTTTGGATCAAAACAATGTGAATGTGCAAGAGTGCATCTGAAGTGCCACAAGAACCAACGTACTATCTATCTTATGTCTGTACAGATAACAGAGCTATTACATCTCTGAATATTGTCAAGCTGATGTATAAAATCAAGAACAAATTGACATTAACCTACTTCTTCACTAATACCTACAGACACATTGTTAATACAAGTCCATCCTAATTACTCTGGTGATCAGAATGACAGATGTCACAGGATGCTCTCTGTGTGTACTTCACTGTGCAAGACAAATGTGGTTCTCTGTTGCTACTTGATTTTATAATAATTTGTAAAATGTCTGTTAAAATATTTATTATAAAATGCTATTAAGCAATATTAAAACATCATGAGCTAGATCCTGTTGTAGGATGTAGCCATTCTGTCCTGATAAGGAAATCAGGCCTTAATAATAGCACAAGCAGTTCTCAGAAGATAAAGCAAATGCCCATCACCAGAGTGTAAATGCCTTTTCCTCATCCTTTGCTCATCAAACAGAAAAGATGTGGCTGTCAGACCACAGTTGATGTTACTGCAATCTATTGTGTTTTCTTTTAAACTTTTCAACATTCCTGCAAACAGAAAGGAGCCATCTCAGAACAGAACATCACTGGTTTTGAAGCAAAAACGAATGCAGGTAGATCTATGCCACTTACCTTCCCTAACTGCCAAGAAATGCAAATGCAAAATAGTCAGTGGTACATATTGTGTGTACACAGTTCAATACTGAGCACAGAGTGAGGTTCAAACAGTGATAAGCATTTCTTTCTGGCTAACAAGTTTATAAAGGTTTTTTAAGATAAGCTGAATATAGTGAAAAAAAAAAAACTCTCCCAAAGTGAGAGCCCTGGATACTTGTGTACCTGGAAAGGATACTATCTTTCTGCTGTTGCAACAAACCAGAGAAATCTCAGGACTACATAGTATCACCCTGCTGACACTGTTCTGGAGTATACCACCTGTGTATATAAACCAACCGTGCCACATCCACAGCACAAAGGGAGAACAAGTGAAAGCAGCTACGAAGGCCACGTGCTACCACTGGGTCTCATGCTGGGAGCCTTGCTCTTCAGTGTTGGTCTGTAATGGGGTCCCCCACCCCCTCATGACCACTTCATAATGAAAGGAGTTGAAAAGGTGCGTCTCTATAAGAGGAGTGGCAGTGTGCAGCCATACCGAGTTGCCACTCAAATAAAAACAATGAGCAAATTTCATGCAGTACTAAATTGCATCAGAATTAATCTTTTGCAGTTTTCCAGCATTTCTGCCTCGTTATTATTGACTGAAGTTGAGACATTCACCTTGCATTTTGAATTTAGTTGTATACCACATCATAGAAACTAAAGAGAAAAAAAAAAAAAAACCAGCAGAAATGCATCTGCAGTATTCAGAAGGATGGTAAAAAAACAGCTTCACTTCTTTGTGGCTATTTCCTTGGCATGGCATGCAGTTATTTAATCAGGGCACTACGCATCCCTGCCGCAGGCAAGACAGGGTTCTAAACGAGGCTGTGCACTTGATAATAAGAACTGACCAAAACGCTTGAGTGCTCTGCGTCAGAGCAGACTCCCCGAGACTATGTTGTAAAGATCATTTATAGAAAAGGCTGTAGCCACACTGTGATTACAGTTTGTCAATTTATAAGTATGACTGCATTTACATGTATAGACAAGGAAAAGCAAGAATTGCTCAGTGTGTGGTAAGCAGTCATTTTTAATGGTCTCCAGGAATCCCATTTTGTATATGAAGTGGAAGGCTTCAGTGTTTTGTTAAAGAGAGAGCTTTAAACAATACTTCATATTCTCTATGCAAACCTACTGGAGATCACTACAGCTGCAGATCTTCAGCTGCTGTCAAAAAACGTCTCCACTGATAATCTGTACAACAGAAATGTGCATGATATTACACTTAATAACTAAGAAAACTGATAACCAACAGTGCTTTCTATACCAGAGGCAGAGAATGGGTTACCTGGAGATGTGGTGGAAGCCCTGTCCCTCGAGACATTCAAGGCCAGGCTGGAGCAGGCTCTGAGCAGCCTGACCTAGCTGTGGATGTCCCTGTTCACTGCAGGGAAGTTGGACTAGATGTTCTTTAAGGGTTTCCTCCAGCTCTAAGGATTCTATGATTCTGTGTTAGCACATAGCTTCCTCTTCACTTAAAAAATGAAGTATAAACTAGCAACTACCTAAACTTGACATAATCAAGATATATATTCCCTTAAGATATGACTGCTCGCATCTAAAAACACTGGCCAGGAAACAGCATCATATTGTGCAGACCACAGTACAGATACATAACAAGTGCTACCTCCAGAAAGATCCTGATTTAAGACGCAACAGATCATCTGAGGAAAAAGGGAAAATACATATGGACTAAAGGACTTCTGCTCTTGTTACTACAACTACTTAGTGTTCCATATTGAAACCAGTACGCAAACACCAAAGGCTAATTGCTGGCATTAATGAAAAAGGGCACGATGCCTCTTTGACTTCCTTCCAGACCTTCTCACCATGCAACTTAGGACTGATGCTGTAAGGAAGCATTAATTCAAGTAGTAATATCTATTTATTTTTAATCAGTATGGATGTTTGACCAGAAGTCAGTATCAGTATTAAAACGGGAAAGAGACACGGCTGTCACGAACAGCACTAATGCAGTATTTTAAGAAAGTCAGAACCAATGAGCAAACAGAGCAATACTCAAGTTGCAAAGTCCTGGTATAAAAGAAGTTCTACTTTTCAAAGAACAGACCATGGCCTCTGGATTACTTCTTATTCTACATCTGTGTTGTTACACACATACAGAAATATTCTTGTTGAACTGAATTTAATGTGTAGAAGGGCTGTGCAACAGCAGAGCAGGGTGCAGACACCTGGAAACTCGGATCCAGTCCTGCCAACAGCCCATTCTGGTAGCAGGTCAAGCTGTGATTTTGGGTGGAAGCTCAGTGCTGAGCACACATTTTTGAGCAGATCGGTTCTCCCACTCAGCCTCCGCACTCCCCTCTGCCAAACAGATGATCTTTTTTGTCCAAAGCTTGCAAAATGTAACCCTTCTGTTACCTCCAGGTGCCAGTTTTTATTATGGCAAGCTCTCGCTTGTGAGCTGACTGCAGCAGAAACAGACAAGTATGAGAACAAGAAAGAAGTCTGTATGTCAGAGGACGCATAGAACTGTTGTACACATCTGAGTCAACCCGCTCAGGCAATAGAGACTTCACTCTTCAATTCCATTTTAGAAAGTGTGGATTTATTCAGTCCTGAACCTATGCCAGGCACTGCAACAAAACCAACACTGCAGCTGAAGCCTTGGAGTGGGAGAGTTACACCTCTGCCACCAGCATATGGACAGCAGTAACATATTCCTGACAAACTGGAGGCAGAGGTAAAGCACAATTCCAGAACACAGCAATATCTGAAAACGTAAGAGCACAGACGTGCTGGCAAAAATCTGCTACCACATTGCTGCAAAGCTCCAGGATGCTGAGAGGCTTCCAGGCACATCGATGTATGGTGAGTTCAAGAATATCAGCAACCCCAGCAGCAGCCAAGACTAAGGCGTCAGCACACACACACAAAGCTTTCTTTCCGGTGGCCTAATCAAACAGCTGCCGAAACTTAAATGGTATTTTCCTTTATAGCAGCTCAGAGCTTTTTGCAACTTTTATCAAGATCTCTTGCCTCAGCGGTTACCTTGAGGACTGGAGGGGGCTTACGGGCTTACTGGGTTGTAAAGAAGATGGTTTTGCCAATAAGAAAACAACCCTCGGGACCTTAGGGAAGACAAGGTCCTGGCAAGAACAGCTGTCAATTCAAGTTCATCTTTTTTGCTCGTCTTTCCATCGATGCTTTGGGAAGGTTATATCAATGGTTGCTTTCTGGATTACAATTTTGGGAAAGCTGTTCCACCACAGAGCATTTGTTGAGCTCATAAATACAGCACAACCACCGAAAAAGTGCACAAAGTGCCGTACTGCTGTACCTTGCGCCGGAGATAATAATTAACGTGGTTGTCACTCGTGCCTTTAAACGCGAGCCACGTTAAAGGTTGCCAGCATCCATGAAAAGCCATATATGAAATCCCGCTTGATGAAGGACAGCTGAGCTCCAGTTCATTCTTCCCCGGCATCCCCACCGCTTCGCCTCGAAGGAGCCGCTGGGATGCCCGCAGCCGCCCCGGCAGCGCACGGCACGGATCCCACCTCGGCTCTCCTGCCCCTCGGCACGGCAGCGCGCTTTGTCTCCGGCATCCCTCGGGCTGCACGGCCGCCACACGGACCTCGCGCGGAACGCGGTGTCTCCTCCCCGCCACCCGAGGAGCACCGAGCACCTGCCCGGGACCGCCCAGCGCTGCCCGACTCCGCGGGACCCCTGCCCGCGCCCCGCACTCACTTCTCCCCAGCGCCTCCGCCTTCCACTCCGTCTCTTCCACTGCCCCGTAGCGCCTCGTGGGTCTCTCGGCCTCCGCGCTGGCCGAGATGGATCTCCTGAGCTCCATGGCCGGGCCGGGCTGCGCGGGGGCTCCGCTGCTCGCTCAGTCCATGCCGGCGGGGCTGCGGCCCGGCTGCCGAGGGCACGGCGCGGAGCTGCGGCTCCTCCGTGCGGGGCGGGGGCCCGCGGGCGGGGCGAGGAGCGGGCGCTGCGCACATGCTCAGTGCGGGGCTGGGCGGGGAACAAAGCGAGCGGAGCGCCGGGCGTCAGGCTGCGCCGGGCGGCTCCCCGCAGACCCCCGTCCCCCGGCCGTGCTCGGGCAGCCCGACCCGCGCAGCGCTACGTCGTCGGGCACGGGCGGTTCAGCACGGTCAGCTCCGCGGCCGGCGCTGGCAGCCGAGCGCATCTCAGGTTGGCCGTGCACGCATTTTTCGGCTTTCGTGGCAGTCCCACACCGAATGGCCTAACGCTCATGGCACATCCTGGTCCCTAAAGCAGGACAGCGCCCAACCAAGTGATGCAATTCTGGATTTATCACATGTATTTTCCATAAACGCGCAGCTTTGCCGCTAGTGCAGCCCCTTGCAATTAGAAGAGAAGGAAATGACTATGCTTCTTGCACAACTGGGGTGATAATTACTGTTTTTTACTTTTATTGTGGAGAAGGTTTTGTGGATAAAGCCCCTTCAATAGCGTTTTACAGTTTGCCTTGTCTTCCCAAGTGAAATCGCATTGCGCTTCATTGTGTGTGGTATCATTCTGATGTAGATGAAGTTGGGAGGTTGCCCAGTGTCCCACAGCTGAGCTTGCTCAGGCTATAGGCAATGAGGCATGGATAATGCTGAGTGCATGTGGGGCGCATGGCATGAAAGAAACCTCGGGTGCTGCATGCCTTTGCCTAGGACCTTTGCCGTGCCCTTGAACCCTCAGTGCTACAAAAGTGCTACAGTGACTTTTAGTGATGCACTTACTAAGTGGACTGAAGCACATTGCTGTTACACTCTGTATTGTTTGGGAGTTCTTTACATGTTGTAGGAGAGAAAACCCCCACGTCAGCTTTAAAACAGTAACACTGATTTTTATTTTTATTTTTTATTTTTCTGAGAACTGGAATTGTTACCGTATTGACTTGGACTACCAGAAGGCTGCAAGGAGGTTTCCCTGGAGCCTTCTCTTCTTTTGGCTAAACTTCCCCAACTTTCTCCATAAGAGAGGCACTCCAGCACTTGGGTAGCCCATACTTGGAGGCGTTCAGAGGCAGGTAGGATGGGGCCCTGGGCAGCCTGGTTTAGTAGGGGGCACCCTGCCGACAGAATTCAATGATTTTTAAGATGTCTTCCAACCTAAGTCATTCCATGATTCTATGATTTTGGAAGGTCCTCTGAGCACTGTGATTTCTCCTCGTCTTCTCACTGTGTGATATGAGCACCAGACATGCCGGAGGAGCTCCCGTGGACTGCGCAATGCTTCATACTCATTGGTTTTGGCCTTTAGAGATAGAGCCCAAACAGAGCTGTGAGTCAAGCAGGAAAGCTGGTGGCAGCATGCTGCACAGCTGATTTTGAGTGACTACAGCTGCCTGCTGGGGTGGGCTGGACTGAGTCACTTGTAGAAGTGAGGAATACAAGTGTGGGAGGAAGAGCCCATCTGGGATCTGGATGAGAGTTGGACAAAGGGAAACAGGCTGAACGGGGAGAAGGGCCAAGTTTGGGTGGATCTGAGGCTATTTAGCTTCAATCCATTCCTTCAGTGTTTTAGATTATTACAATCCGAGTGCTTTGCTTAGGAGATGGAGGAATGATCCTAGAGATCATTGAAAATTTACAGCTCTGCATTTGTTAGTATGGGTGAAAAACACTCACTGCTTAGTAAATGGGATGCACAGAGTTTACTTACATAAACCAAAGAATGTATAGAGTGATTTATGATAAGTGGAACATTTTCACCTGCCCATTTTGAAGTAGTCATAGAATCCAGAAAAGGCCCAGTCCTACAGGTGTGAGCAGGCCTGTGGAAGCAGTCCCACTGAGTGCATGTGCACAGAGGTTTTTGCAAGACCGGAGCCTAAGTACAAACCAGCTATTTTGCCAATGGTTCTGTAATGAGCATTTTCACTACTGTGTTTACAAGTGGAATACAATTTCTCCCCTACTGATGGAGCTTGCAGTGTACCCAGCAGTACACGTGCATTTTTCCACTTACAAATGATGGTGTTCTTCTGCTGAAAGCCCTTTTAAGGAAGAAAACATAAAAAATTCAGATCTTGCTGCTCCGTAGATAATGCCTGGTAGAAAAACAGTGGTGCACTTTGCTCTGGTGGTCATTTCTCCTGACTGCTTCTGTTTCCTTCCCGTTTCTCAATTTTAAGTCCTGCCATCAGGAGCTGCAGCTGGTCAGCAGCAGTTGGCAAACCCATTCTCCTGTCTGCTGCTCTTCTGGCCTCCACTGTGCATCACTGGTGCCCCATGGCAGACACAATGCTATAAATAACGGGCACGCTTTACTCAGGCCAAATGCTTAATGGCAGCATGACTTGTAAATCCAATGGGAAAAAAACAAACAAACACTTTCTTTGCTTTCATGGAGCTTTTCAAGCACCTGAGATTACTCAGCCTGAAATTCTCAGATCTCTCTCACCTTTATGGGCTCATCTAGTACTCCAAAAGATTCTCAAGAGCTGCTTTGAGAATCTGGGGTTGGTCTGCAGTGAAGGAGGAAGTCAGGATTGTTGTTTGTTGTCAGATAGTACTGTCATTCTGACACAAAAGTAACTTTAAATGTTAAAATTCTGCTTTCAGGTTTTTCATTTGTTCTCATTACAATCAAAACCTGGAACTCAGCTGATGAAACAAAGTGAAATTAAGTGGATCACGCACAGTTATTTCATTTTGTAGGCATGTATGGGAACTGTTGAATCACGGCCTGAACCACTGATTGATCACCTGAGGCGAGCACTGAGTCAGCCACAGGGGCACAGGTGAAGGTAATGTACCTGTGTGATTGGAAGGGGTGGAGTCTGGCTCCATCTCTCCCAAACCCCATTTAAGGGCTGACCACCACCAGGGAAGGATCTCTTGTTGGAGGTCCTTCCCTAGTGGAGGTATCAGTGAGCCTCAACCATCATAAAAGGTGAGCCGCTCTCTTCTTACTAATTGTCTGTGTACCATCTACTTGAGCCTATCAAAAATATACCATCTTCTGTACTATTTCCTTTGAGTGTTATTCTTGGGGGTTATTTGCCCTACAAGGCATAAATACCCAGATCCATGATTAGTCGGGCAGAAGTGTGAGACTTCTGTGAATTTGTCCTCTAACATTTCTTAGGTACTTAAGACTTGTTTAAAAACATCTGTGTTGAATGAATTACCAAAATTCTGTGGTATGGTGCCATGGTTAACCTTGTCTCCCTGTGAAAATACCTTCTCTTCTATATCTTCATCTCTCAGGATTCTCTTAGTTCCAGATCCTTAGCATTTCCCCAGTTATTCCTGAGCAGCTGCTGACCCTGCATCCCACGGGCTGTGTCAGCAGTGCTCAGGGTCCCCTTGAGGCCCTCAGCCTGTGCACATTGACACTGCTGTGTTGCAGCCCCTGCATCACCTTCAGATACTATTTGTCAGGCATATGCATGGCACGAAAATGCCCTGGTGAAGATCAGAAGAATGCCTACCTGCTGGAAAACCTGATAATCAAACATTTCAGAGGGCATACACTTCCTGATGTTTCCATACACTTCCTGATGTTTCCATACACTTCCTGATGTTTCCATACACTTCCTGATGTTTCCATACACTTCCTGATGTTTCCATACACTTCCTGATGTTTCCATACACTTCCTGATGTTTCCATACACTTCCTGATGTTTCCATACACTTCCTGATGTTTCCATACACTTCCTGATGTTTCCATACACTTCCTGATGTTTCCATACACTTCCTGATGTTTCCATACACTTCCTGATGTTTCCATACACTTCCTGATGTTTCCATACACTTCCTGATGTTTCCTCTCCTGCATGATCCTATGCAGCAAATAGGTTGTGGGATGAAGACAAAGAGGGCCACAGCAGCACTGGAGAACCTGTAGAAGCCCTCAGCAGAGTCGTTGTAGGGCACCATGCACGTAAAAGCATGAATATTATCTGCCTGAAACTGAGCCAAAGCAGAACTCTTTTGGGAACCCAGATGTGTCCTGTGGCATGGGTAGAAAACGAGAGTGTCATAATGTTGTATGAGAGTTGTCTGAAGGTGCTGTATCCTTGACACAGAAGGCTGTATGTACATATGTTTCCATCCTCAATTTTGTTTTAATGTGGAAGAGTTCTTGGAAGCCATGACCATGCCATTCTGCACTTGAAAGGATCTGATGCAGCACAGCCTTTCCAGAATGAGGGCCTGGACTAAAAAGACAGTGCAAGTTCTTATTATGTTTTTCCCTTTTCCATGACTGCTAGGCTCATGGTTAGTTACTGTCCTTTGTATACTTACCTACTTAGAATCGCAGCCTTTCCATACATTAGCACTCCTTTAGAAATAATTTTGAGGCTGAAGTAACTTCATAAATAATTCACTATAGCTGCAGCTAAGTAACCAGGATCTTGGTCGTTTTCCACAGCTATCCTACATCTCTGACAAGATAGAAAAGTGCACCTAAAGCTGAAAAAGAGGTGTGTATTGCAGGCGAGCGAGGCATTCTAATGAGCCTGTTGAAAGGCACATGAGGCCCCTCAAATTCGTGAACCAAATATTTACATGTTCATAGGTGTTTCTACCTAAGCATGTGTTAAAATGTCATCTCATCCAAAGGTTTTGTTTTTTTTCTAATTTACGTTTCCACATGAATTTACTGTGTGTGTGTGTGTGTGTGTGTTTATATGTGTGTGATTCTGGTTTTATCAAACATGTACGTAAAAAAAATCAACTCTATATTTAACTTCTGTCTCTCTGTATCTGAATTTCTAGGTGTAGCAGAAATGCAAAGTCCTGGCCTGAAACATTGAGTGACACGTGGTGGGAAGCAGGGCCAACCCTGGGGAGCTCGGGTGTATGCAAGGTACCTGGGTGAGCAGAACGGGTGGAGCCAGGAGCCACGCCTTCCTAGCCCTCATTTAAGTGTTGGCAGTGGAGACAGGTGTATCTTGCTGGAGATCCCTGTCTGCCTGAGGCCTTCTAAAGGTAAGCAGATTTTTTTTTCCTTCATTTCTGCATTTGGACTTGGCACCCTGCTACCATTGCTGTACTTTGCATCGCTTTATGGCATTGCTTTAGTAGAGCTACAGAAGAAAAGGACGAGAATTGATCAGCAAATTTTAGTGAATGGTGTGCCGCTAATTCTGTTACATGTGACATTCTTCCCGAGGTCTGGACTGGGATATATGAAAGTACTTTTTGTCCTAGAAAATCTTTTCCTAGGAGAAGATTGCTAATCTCTGCACACTGATGGCTTATGGTTTGACCTGTGTGCAATACACAGTGACTGGCAGCACTGCAGCTGCACTATCTGCTGTTACTGCTTGGGATTGATGCCTGGGGTTGGGTATCATGGGCTGCCATGACCGGGACAGACCGTGTGGGGCAGAGCTCCCTAAGCATGGCCCAGGCTGGACGTGGCTTGTTAAGCACTTGGCTGTCTTAAGCTGTGCTCCAGGTGAAGCTGTGGCAAGTTTTTAAGTTTGTTTGACAGCTGTTATCTGTATCTGTGCTCAGCCAGTTCGCAAAAGCTGCCGGGTGGTGAATTATGGTGACTACTAACGCTGCCACTGAGCTTTCCGCTTACGTGGATTTATCTCAGCTATTTTCGCTACTGAAGGAGAGTACAAATTCAGGAGATGCAGCAGCAGATGAGACAGGGCAAATAAGTCAGGTGGGAAACACGAAAACCATCTGCACAGACTGATGGCTGTAGCTGTGCCTTAGTGAATTCTGCATTCACTCTCCTTTAAGGTGCAAGTCTCACAGAAAAAGCTGTTAGAGCATCTGGCAGATCCGTTACTGACACGAGTGGTGAAGCTTTGCATGTAACAGTTATGGCAGCGTCCGGAGCCGGCTGCAGGGCCGGGGCCGTGTCCCGTTATATTTCGGCTGTAAAAGGCGGTCTCGGACTCGCTCCGTTCTTATCGCGTTTTACCCCCCGCGACCCCGCGGAGCCCTCTGCTGCCCCCTGCTGGTTGGCGCCGGTACTGCAGCAGTGCCGCTGGAAGGCCGGCGGGACAACCGCCCGGCTCGCCGCTCTGCTGCGGGGACGCAGCGCCCGAGGCCATCGGGGTGCCCCCACCCGCCCCTCCCGCTGCCACAGTCACGAGGAAAGATCAAAAATTTATTTCCACGTCGGTAATAAAAATAACTCCATGACTTCTGTAAACCATCGCATAGACGCTATGGGATAGAAAAATTCTCACAAGTGTTAGAGCTTGAAACAGTTCACCAGCAGTAAATGACAGCGCGCTGTAAGTGATGCTTCTTGTACCAGGAACAGCTCACAAAAACCACTTCTCTCTCAACGGTAACAGCTTCCATACATTAGTACGAGTAATCAAGGTCTGATGATGACCACGGTTACACAAATAGAGTGTGACAGTCACACTGTTACTACCAGTATTTAATTCTCGAACACTTTGAATGGGAACATACAAGAAAATACGTGTGCCTTTAATAAGGAGCTATGCACAGCAGCCTCCCACCACCCCCACACACTGCCCGTTGTGGTACAGCTCTTCATGAAAAAGCCCTGAGAGATCCCAGTTCCACCCCAGGCTGAAGGAACAGCATTCATGTTAAAAATAACACTCTTGCATAAATTATCACAAATACCAAAATGCATCTGGGAAATCTATTTAGTTTGCTTTAAAATATCTTGTAAGTCCAGCAGATCACTCTATTTTAGCCTCTCTAAAATATAATTTGAATACATCTGTTTTCTAGATACGAAGCACAACAACAGATACTCGTGTGTGTCACGTTTCCCTTCTGATTTCTTCCACAGTCAGAGCTGACTGCGCTCCGTTTCAAAGTACGATGTGGAAGTACACGTTCCTTTGGTGTTGCAGTTGGCTTTTTACTAAGGTACAGAACAGTTTGCTTGTAACTTCTCACAGAACGTTTTTGTGAGGAACAGCGATGATACGTTCCTGCGAGTGCCGTGCATGTTCCCGCAGGTGGCCGTGATCCGGCCGCAGTCACAGCGGCTCTGGGCGTCCCACACACGTACACATCTTCCATCTGTGTTTGTTCCATTCTCCACCAAACTGTTTGGCAGTGGTTTTTCAGAGTGCGTTCATGATTCAGCACAAGGGAATGTTACGGAGAACATCTGCACGCTGTTCCGTGCTGCTGTTACTGTGGGATACACGTCATCGTTTCTGAGATACACCGCTGTAAAACACAGAACGTGCACCTCTTCAAAAAGCAACAGGCTCAACAAGTTATTCTGTCTCCTCTGGAAATGCAGCACAAACAAACGATGACTATCAGCGGGATGATCTGTGCTGCAGATACCGTTTCAATTCCTTTTTTGTTGGTGTCATGAGATTAGGAGGAACACCAATTATTATTAAAAAAAACCACCAACAACAGAGAAAGAGAGCACCAATAGCTGTAGGATAGTAAGCAATCACACAAAACTTCCCATGAAGAAAACAGACAGGACAAAGCCTTCCTCCTGCACCTCTGAGGAGACAAACTGGAACATGCGGGCAGCAAGGTGGGGGCTGAACTGTTTCCAGTAAAACACCAAAGTAAGATTACTGATTAAGACATTTCTGAACACGCTTCTGAGTACAACCACTGCAGAAAAGTACTCCTCACTGCGGGTATATATACTACACAGGTATCCAAAATAAGTTCTTGCTTGAAAATATGTAACTATTTCAAACCATAATTACATGTTAGTCACTGATTTACTTACTGCTCCGAATATCTCACATGAATAACTCCGCTTAACTCCACCCACAGTGCGGTTATGGATCAGAACCCACTCTGCCACAGACTGCACAAATGCACAACGATGTTACAGCTGAAGCCAAACCTGATGAGTCAAGTTCTGCTTTTTTTTTTACCAAGTCTGAGGCTGACTACACCTTTAGAACAGAGCAGTGCCTTCCTTTAGGGCACTAAAGTGCAGAAGTGTTTGAAAATGCCACCAGTCTCAATTTAGATTTTGCTCAAGACTGAAATCATACAGAAACTGTGAGTCAACAAAACCACATTTTAAACCCAACTTTGATCTTTATTTAAAACGGACCACAAGTGATCTCCAGAACATTTCTGAAATAGGAATAAGTAAAAATATATTTCATACTTCAGCTTCCTTTCCCCTTTTTGAAAGGTCTCTCACATTCCTGCAGTCATCCTCAGGAAAGCAGCAGTGCTGTGTGCACTCGTCACAGAAACATGTCCTAGTTTGGTTTTTGCTAACTCACGTCTTCACACAACCATCACAAAGCTCCACAAAGTCACTGTCATTTAAGCTGTGTTTCTACAATAATTATGTCAGTACACACTTTGTTTTTTGTCTCAACATGAAAGAGCTTTAAAGAGATTAACTCTCCTCCTCCTGCGAGCTCACTTCTTGTACTGAGTGCATCAGCACAGAGACACAAATCATGTCACACAGGGCACTGCAGTGCCAGCTGTAGTAGTGTCCCACCTGGATTTAACAGCAGGAATAACACAGGCAGTTATTCCTTGTAAGAAAACTGAACACGGTCAGCGTTACGATGAAGAATTAATTAACTTCTCCTAAATTGCACATTCCCAACAACCAGGATGAAATACACTACTGCCTTCTAAAAGAAGCACTGTGTCACAGTGCCGCTGCCTGACGACAAAATGAAAGTCATTTTGTAGCTCCTTTCATGTGTTCCCCCATTAGTGACAGTGTTTACTTCAAAATATTTATAGAAGACAGAGACACTGTTCTTAGCATCACGCAGTGTGACACAAAACCAAGCAAGAGAACTTAGCTTAAAATCCTCCTCACGTCTTTTGCTATCTGTAAGTTATTTGGCATAGGCACTTGGTAAAGGTTATGACATACATCCTAGCTGCTCCCAACGAGTACCATACGAGTTAGGTAACGTACAAAAAGTTTAAGACTACAAATATTGAAACCAAGAGGATATGCAAACGCACAGCAGTTTCCTAAAAGTGATCTGTTCCACAAAATTTAAAACACGTCTTTAAATATGAAAGCATTATGTGCCTTACTGCTTCTCTTCCCACTGGTACGTTTATAAATACTGGAGTACACACTTAACTTAGAAATTGTAAAAAATCTAGGTAAGGTCTCACTTCTATTGAATCATATTATGATTTAACAGTAAAACCATATGAAATATTTAAAATTCACAGTACACATAGAAAGCATCATATTATTGTATATTAAAAAATAAGCTTAAGACCAAGAAAGCAGCTTGAAGCCATTTACAATATATCCTCCAACAACAACAACAAAAAATAATTAAAAAGTGCTTTTATAGTAATCATAGCTTTTCAGACAGCGAAGTAAACGTAGTGTTAGACTGATTCCCAAACCCTGGCTCTGGACCAGTGGTACTGTTCAGTGCATAATTACTGCACCTATGCATCTGTCTTCTGCTAATGAAAGCAAGAGCTACAGCTACTTTCATTCACTGTGCTGAGATTTCTGCAAAATGATTACAGTGCAAATGAAGCCAAGTACCCACTGCACTCAGAACGTGAGTGGGAGCTGGCAAACACTGGGGCAGGATGGGGCTGGAATGGGAGAGCCTCAGGGTGACAGAAGCTCACTGCATGGCTCACACTGCTATCAGAAGGTGTGCAGGAAAAGCAGCTGAGCTGCTCGCATCAACACTGAAATCAGTCTAGCACTATTAAACAGATTTATTATCAGTGACTTATATAAACTTTATACAAAAGCATAAAATATGTTAATGAATTAAATCTGATATGAGTGCCACGTCCTGTGCGTTACCACAGATTGGTTTTTTTCTTGCAGCCAGGACATTCTTCTTGTTTAGCTGCACAGGGATCACAGAGTATGTAATGTTGACATGGATTCAGGACAATGCTACCATCACCGTCTTGACATGCTATACACTTCTTTGACTGAAGCTGAAAAATCACCTGTAAGATGATTACTGCATTCAGTGAAAGGATTTCAAACGGTACCGTTGTGCTTTAGCAGTTTTATGCTCAGCTGTCCTGACAGAACTCTAACAACACTGAGAATAATGCTTCTGAACAACGATAGCCAAGCTGACAGCCACGAGATGTGAGCACACACAACCTTTAGAACAGCAGCTGGAGGAGCAGAGGTGCATTCAGAAAACAAATTCTCTAGGATAGCACTTCAGGACTGCATAATTGGGATAAGTGATCCAAAGCAAAAATAAATATACAGACATGGAGAATTAACCCCTCTGTTATGATCCTGTGCTTCCTTGCTTTGACATTTCAACATACTGCTACATTTTCATAGGTTGTGAGAGGTGTTTGCAGTAAGACAGAACGGGAGCTCTGCTATTCTTCAAACACAGCTCCAGGTGCAGACCTTGGGGAGGATGCAAGCAGATGTCTCCATATAGGAAACCATGTCTACCTTATTTAGGGACAGGAAGAAGTGAAAGGCACCTAAAAGCTGTGTTCATTTTTGAGAGTCATCTTCAGGCCAAGAGAAGCCTCCAGCACTGTGGAAGCACAGGAAGGAAGGGAGAGAGGTAAAGGAAACAAGCTGAGTGGCTGTCCAGGCTGGTATTCATTCTGAACAGCCCAGTCTGGCTGAGACGACTTCTACTCCAGGATCTGACGACTTTTTCAGATAGGAGATTCCAAGACTATTTTGCTTCTACTCAAAATCCATCAGGAGAAAAACAACAGTGGTCCCTAATGCAAATGTACTTAGCTCACAAGCCTGGTAAACAGCAAGTCTCATCTACCTACTTTCTTGCCAAAGACTTTAATTATGTTTTAATGCCTTATAAGGAGAGCCTGGCTTTTCTTCAAGGCAACAGTTCAAGCTGATACAGATGGCACTGGACAGGAGGAGCACTGAGACAGGTACAGGAGTAATGCAGACTATTCTAGTAACTGGGAGGAAGTATTACTTTTTATTTTTGTCTGGACTGTGCTGTGACAGTCAAAGCAAAAAAGAACTGACACCACATGATCACATGCGGTACTGCTGCCCGCTGAGGCTGCGGAACCAAGCTACGTTCAGGACAGCCTGAAGTAGGAATGAGGCTTCTGGTGGCTGCAGCAGTATGCTGTCATTGTGACCTCCCTTGATTATGCTCAGAGGAGTGGCATATGACTTTGAAAGCATTGACAGCCCTGAGAAGTGCTCTGCTTCTGACAGCAAAAGAGCATCCTATGTTTTGCCGGAACCTAAGCTTGGATTTGAGAGAAGGTGGAACGCAGATTATAGCCACTGATGTGAGCAAGGGACTGAAGCATCTGACATGAGGAGAGTCTGAAAGAAGAGAGGGTTCTTATCAATGTGTGTAAGTACCTTGTGGGAGGAAGTAAAAAAAGGTAACAGTCTGCTCTTGATGGTATCCAGTGAAAGAAGAGGCAACAAGCACAAACGATAAGGACAGGAGATCCCACTTTCACAGTGAGGGTGGTCAAACAAGGCCCACAGAGGTCCCAGCATCTCCATCCTTGAAGATTTTCAAAACACTGCTGAGCCAGGCTGTAACAATCTGCTCAGAGTGACCCTGACTAGATGATCTCCAGAGGTCCCTTTGATTGCGTGCTCTCTGACTATACAAACTCCTAGTGCAGAACCTCACCACCTACATTCTAAACAAGTGAATAACGTGTAATTGTTTACATTTATTTATGATGACTGTTCTAATGTATTTAGGTAGTGGCTGAAATATTGGCAATTTAAGCTTTTTGGAATCTTTTTTTTTAATCACCGTCAGAAAACCTCGTGAATTGCTCGTCATTCATTCTGAAAGCTGAGAAAATTAGAAGAATCTATCAGGTTGAACATTATATAATCCAGAAAGGAAAGACTCAACACTGAGATCAATGATGCTCTCTGAAATTAAACCTGGCATATGTATCTCACTGAAGCTTACTGAGCTGTCAGTTTCACTTAAGCAAAAATAGTTACACAGATGAAGAAACTCACCTCATCTATTGTTCCTAAATCTAAGTGCAGCCGGCTCTGTAAGGAACGAAGCTTTGGCAGGGATATTTTTTCAATGTCTCCGTAGTTTTCCATGCAAGGCAAAGCAGTGGATAGGCAGGCAGCTAACTGCACCTTCAGCTTTTTTAATTTATTTTCCACTGCTTCCTTCTTCTGGAGAGCGAGTTGTTTGTCAGCAGATGCAACGTCAGCACGTTCATTTGCTGCTTGAGCCTCTTTCTGCCATGCATCACATGCCTGAGAGAAAACAATTTACACCATGTATGAGAAATTATTTTTTACCTTAAAAATGGAAGAGCAAATTCAAAAGCCTTCAAAGGTGCAGGTGACTCCCAATTTTAGACTGAACAATGCAACTGAAGCTCTATGAGTGGAACACATGTTCCAATTTCAATGTCAGGAGACATTAAAACCTGCCAGAACACAGCAGAACTACTTCACTACTCCTTGTCACAGAGTATGATATGAGAGGAAGAAAAGGACTACAGGAAATGTGCTGGAATGGCAACGGTACATGGAAGAGGTACAGGAGGGAATTATGTTTAATTACTTTACACTGAGATACACTGTTGTTCAGCACTAAAAAGTCTGCTTCCTTTATGCTGCCAGATCATTTGGGGATGGGAAGAACATCACCCATGTCAATTCACTTGACAGACTGTAGGAAAAACTTTGGGTTCAAGGATAATAAAACATGTAAAAAGGAAAAACAGCAGGAGGTGCACATTTATTAAATACAGAGAAAATGTAATAGTACCACGAATTAAAGTACCTGTTTTACTTGTTGCCAAGACTCCTCCCATTGCTTTAGTTTTCTCTTGGCATCTTCAAGCTCCTGTCTAACTCGGGCTAGTTCATTCCCACTGCTGTTTGAGCTTACTGAGGGGGCAGTGCCACTGCTCAGAACTGGGGATGGGCTGGGAGAGAAACTCCCAGTTACAAAGTCCCAAATGCAGCCCGTAACACCATTTAAACCTGTAAAACAAAATGTAATGTCTGTACACCCTGCTGCAGAATGCTTCACATGCAGAACTAAGTAAATGCACCACAAATGCTAAAGTTACACTTCTACCTGCAAGACTCATTATTTTACTATCTTCAGAAATGCAGAAGTCTGGAAAATATCTGTAGTTTTGGAGCAACTCAGGAAACTTAGCATGTGCTTTTATTTCTTGCTGCTTTTAATAAAAGAGAGCACAGTCCACAGTAGGAGAGATGGTGGGAATATATTTATATACAAAAAGCTTTGCTCCAGGAAGTTCTTACATCATTTTAGTTCTTCCTCTCTATTTTCCTTCAGCAAAAGTTGTAGCTAGAACGTGTTCTTGCTGCCTCATATATCTTCCCCTTTCAAATGCCTCTGAAAGGAAATATCTCCTCTTCCAAGAACTTTTTCTGCCTTCACTAGGAAGGAAAAGTTAACTCCTTGAACTCTCTCCCACAGCCTCATTTAATGCCATTGTCAGCAATGCTAACAATTACAATAGCCGGGCTTTGTCTTCCAGATGAAGCCCAGGGGAATTCACAAAGCCTGGAGCTGAACCCTCTTGACCTGCCATCCATTCCCCTCTTGCAACACTCAAAGCGCAGCCTTCAACTTACTTACCTAAAGAGTTGTGAGAAGAGGCAGAAGTTCCTAATATATTCTGTTCTGACTTCAAAGGCTGAGGCTGCTGCTGGTGAGGAACCATAGCAGATGAAACAAAAGACTGAGAAAGCGATTGCGAAAGAGAATTGAGTGGAGAGGTTGAAAGGGATGATGATGAATGTAAAGATGAGGAACGAACAAGAGAACCTGGGATATTGACAGGTGCTGAACTTTCCAGTAATCTTTTACCTGTGCATGCACAAAATAATAAAAAAATAGAGATCAGTTCCAAAGCAGGACACAGCTCTGCAGGGATTCTAATACAACACCGATTAAAGTTCAACTGTACATTCCAATACCTGCCATTAATGGAAAATATTACTAATCTGCTACTGTAAAATATATTTTAAAACTCAACACTTAGAAGAAGTTACATCATCTGCAGTTACAGAGAAAATGTTTTTCAGATCAGTTTATGTGACTCAGAGTTACAGCCAACTAAAGCAGGTGGACAAACTGACTGCAACTGAAAGGAGCAAGAAAAATATTGTTTTTCTATTTTAATACAAAAACTAGAGTGGAGATGGTGAGACCACACCCTGAAAATGTCTTACTGCAGAATCATCAGAAATGCCTCAACTGCTTTCTTCTACTTAGCTTTGTTCAGTAGATGTCATATATACTGAACTCTATAAAAACTAAGTTTGAAATGAAGTAATAATCAAGCAAATGAATTGTTCATAATGTTCCAAAATAACAGGAATAATAAAAGTTCAGTACTTAAAAAAAAAAGAAAGTTAAGTTATGCCATTACTTAAATAACTGTCAACAGATGCACTGAGCGTTTCTGATCAGGAAACTGTTCAATATTTATTGTAAAGATTATACTGAGTAGCAATAAAAATGACATCACCTTGTTTTCTGAAGAAAATAAAGCGGTTGTAGTGGAAATGCAAAGTCACAGCTTGAAGTAGTGACTGACACTGGTGGGAAGGCAGGGCCAACACAGGCAGGATCCAGGATCCACCCCTTCCCAGACCTCATTTAAGGGCTGGCAACCCTTAAATCCCTGCCTGCCTGTGGCGGTGTAAAGGTAAGCAGCACCTTTCCATCATTTCTGCACCCGTGGCTGCTGTGCTTGGGCTCGTTCTCACTGCTGCAGCTGCAGACTTTGCCACCTCACTGTTACCATGGTTCTTCCCGTCCCGTTATAGCATTACAGCGGTCAAATGAGTTATACTTAAAAGCATGAGTCATTATTATCATTTTCTGTTTTGCTTAAAACTGACGGATTTGTGTCATCAGAGGAAACATCACTCCTTTTGGAAATATTTAAAAGCCAGAAGATGGGAACGCTCATTATAACGCCTTCAAAATGTATCATGGAATGCTCGGGAAGTGTTAGCAAAGTCAGCACCCTGAGCAGCTATGTAAGATACAGGATGGGCCAGAGAGATGGGTGATGCAGCAAACAATAAACCTACACCGCTGCCTGCAGGCAAAGCAAGGAAGCAACACAGTCAAAGCAGTTGAGCTTAAAAATCTGGTGCAGTAAGAACTCTCATAAACTTTAAGAGCCAAAGTAAAGACCCCAAGCAAACATTGTTTGGAGCTGTAACAGAGACACCTCTTTTCTAGCACTTGAATTATTCCTCACATCCACTTGGATTTCACCCAGTACAGTCAGTGAGTGTGCTGAGTAGCACGGCTGTGTGAGAGGCCGGGGCTGCCCCGTGCCCAGCAGCAGTGCAGACCTGCTGCAGCACATGGCCAAGCCAGCAGCAATGGGGGGTGCTTCTGGGAAGACATGCAGGAGTGCCAAGAGCCACACAGCAGCAAGGAGTAAGACAGACAGTATAAGAAACATCCCTGCAAACACAGACATTAGGGAAGAAAGAGCAGGAAGAGCTGCTCCAGATACCAGAGTAGGGCTGGCCCTGCAGCCTGCCAACAGTCCTTCCATCAGCTCTTTAGCCCACGGCCCCATGGGCATGCTATAAAATCTCTTAATAGACCGACCCTTTCCAGAAGAGAGACGGGATGACAGCAGTCCAACCTCTTTACATCCCAAAATGAAAGAGAAAGAACACAGCTGAGAACCTTGCTCCACAGTCACTGCTGTCTGTAACTATTGTGATGAGTAAAAATTTAGAAAGGTAAGAAATAAAATTACTTTTAGTGTTGTGTAGTTTGACTTTACAGTTTGAAGCCCTTACTTGCTAATCCGAGGTCACTGCCTTCTTGATCTTCCAATTCTCTATTTATGGATGCAACATTCCCACCGTTAAAATGTATATCTAAAGCTGAACCTGTTAAACAAAACATTGTGTTAAGCAGTTATCCACGTAACCATCATGATGGATGAAATGAGGAAACTTGGATTATTTTTTTATTAACATTTACACTGTAAAAATCTTTAATGCCTGGTCATGACGTAAAGCACAGTACAGATGTACAGTAAGATAGTGCCCCTGTTTTCTAATAGGGAAACTTTCGTACGTAAACTGCTATGGATTGTTCAGCTGGGCAGGTAAGCAAAACAGAATGGAGAAGTGGTATCTATGCTGGATGCTCAGTACATTGTGTCACCTGTTCTGCTTGTATGAAGGCTAAAAGAGGAAAAAGAAAATGCAGATACCTATATAAATACATTTCTTCTTATTGAATAAAAGCAGTTATTGTATTTGAGAAAAGGTACTGCAAATGCCCCTTAGTACAGTTTGCCTTGGGGGCAACGAACTGAGTTACGTAACGGCATACAGATGTAAGGAAGGTCAGAGCCATCATAAGAAAATGTGCAATATTTTAAAATAGAGCAGAAGTCAAAAGCAGTATTTAATTGGGACTTAAACTGCCTGGCGTTTCAAGGCCTATCCGAGTCCCAAGTTTCTCTGGGCAACTTGAAACAGTTCTTACACTTTCTAATAGGCCCATCCTAATAAAATGTCAGGAGACGGAGAGAGATTTTTTCTCCTTCCTCTTAACTTCTCCCCACAGGAAGGGATGTAATTAACAAATTGTGGTCCCCTAAGCTAAACTTTAAAACTTTAACTTAAAGACTTTCAGTAAAGCTTTCCTGGTGAGGAAGAGAAGAACAAAGTCTGCACAAATACTGATCTTACAGCTAAGAAATGGACCATCAGCAGTGGACCCTGCTCATCACTCTTCCTGCAGGTGAACCTGTCTCAGCATCCTTTGTGCAACACCATACATGTGAATGAGATGCTTCTTTCTTTTCTTGTGTTGGTTTTTTATTTGAGAACAAAACCAGGTTATTCACATTATCTCCCTTGTCTGACAGGAACAGTTTGCAGTAACACACCTTCCATCATTCTTCATTGTTCAGCACATCAGCTAAGCCTCAGTGTTAAATGCTAACTCTATCTGACTGGCATGCTCAGCCTCAGCTCCCTATCCCCTTCTTTTCTTCAGCTCTTGAGCACTATTACTCAGCTAGCAGACAGAGAAAACTTATGAGCTCCCCATGAAATCAAGATGAAGGGACAAAGAGAAGGCTTCAGACCTCACTGTGTGACAAAGCTTCCTCAGTTCTTGCTAATGTAACTCATGCATTTCCCATAATCCCTGATCCAAATCCATTCATCCTCTTTTCCCATTACCACCTAGTGTCTTCTCTTCCTGCAGCTCCTTTACTTTTTTATAACAATTCTTCAATGCACCAACTTCTAAAAGGACATTACGTATTTGTTCTACAGCAGTGTTTTAACTTTTTGCTCTACTCAAATTACACACAGCACTTTATTTTCACTGCCATGCTGTATATCCACAAAGCAGAATTCTGGAGAAAATAATTTATAAATATGAAATTTCTTAGAGGAAAAAAACCCACAAAATGTACACAGTTACAGTAACGTACATTAACTTTTACTTCCATGAGACACGTACATTATGACTCTCCTTCAAATAACAAAAGCAGCATCCTGAAAACTACTTTAGAAAAACAGCTCAAGACAGCAGGGGCATATTCACCTCAGAAGAACCAAGAATCTCTGAAGCTCAGTAACAGAATGACAGAAGGACACAAGAAACAGAGCACAGAACGGCTCAGATGACTTTGCAGCACTGGTTCAGTATACAATTTCAGTATATAATTTTAAAATTATACTGAATTAGCACCACATCAAGGACATGGAAATTAGACCCTGGATTCTACCATTCCATTATTTACTTGTTATGGTCAACTAAGCACCCACATACTCCAAAAGCACTCTCTGTTTTGACAAAAAATTTAATTCCACAGTATTAACTGTAAGCCAGTGATGTTATATTACAGGCACAGAACAAAAACTAAAAACCTGCTCACTCTAATTCTGACCACTAAAAATAATTTTACATTTATGTTTTAACACACAGATCATCCAACAAACCTCTCTAGGAAAGCAGACTATATACTTGTGAGACTGTAGAAAAATATCTGCCACTAAATATTCCAAAAAATATGAGAAGAAGAAATGCCCACCTTACTGCTGAGTGCTGACTCACTGCTGGCAGCCTCCTGCTCTCTGGCACACGCTGATTTGAACACAGCAACCTTCATGCACGCCAGCTAATCACAGCACATCCCTGCTCACGTGACTGAGCCAGGGCATGCAAAGTACAATGTCCTTCAAATCACATTTCCTGTTACAGCCTCCTGAATAAATCATATTTGCTGTAGAAGCACCACATATTTCGACAGGTTTGTGCATAACACTAATCAAAGGGGACCAGCTGATACAGTGCATGTCAGGACTGACACCTGGAGGGATGGAGAAAGGCTGTCTGAAAGGGCTGCCAGAAATCACATGAAGTTCAACAAAGTGATGCTGCAGCTGGGGTAGAATAATCCCTTGCAGCAGTACAGGCTGGCGACCAATGACCAGAAGGCAGTTTTGCAGAAACAGAGCTAGGAATCCTAACAAACAACACTTTCAGCGTGTTCTGAGGGAAGTAAGAGCTCTTGGCCTGCATTAGGAAAAGTGCAGCCAGCAGGCTGAGGGAAACAGTTTTTATCCAGCACCTGTGAGAAACAGCAAGAACATCTTTACCAGTGCATCCATCTCTGGATGGCCAGGGGACTGAAGCACAAATACACAAAGACTCAAATTTTCACACTTTGTATTGCCGAAGTGATTCAGTTATCTGATGAAATATCTGGGAACTCAAGCCAACAACAGCATGAAATGTTTGATACGTGCGTTCAAAAACTAATTTATGGACAGAAGGAAATGAACACACACAACGCTCTGTTCCTCCTACAGTGACACAGTGTCAAAACAAGTACACAGCACTTGAAGACAACACTACATCGTCACTGTGCATTATTTATTTCCTTTCGGAGAACATCATAAACCGTGGGACTTCAGCTTGTTACAGTGTTCTGTGTTGCTGTATGACTAAACCCTACCAGGTTGATATTTAACAGTGCTGGGCTAATACAGCAGTACCTGGAGTACTGTGTCCAGTTCTGGGCTGCCCAGTACAGAAGGAATGCAGAGTTACTGGAGAGAAAGCAGCAAAAGGTCACCAACACAGCTAAGGAACTGGAGAATCCAGCTCTGGATAAGCCTCGTTAGAATAAAGATGTCTGTTTCTCTCTACATATGTTGCTGAGGATACTCTTGCAACAAACGTCAAGTTATTTTTGGAGTAAGAGTGTTAATTATTTAATAATAAACAGAACAGCATAATGTGACAAGATTGCCCACTGGTGACTGCATGAAGTCACTGTGCAAGTTCCCCCTCTGTTAATAGCAACTTGGATAGAAAATCAGTGTCTAATTATTATCTATTTATCTCCTTTTAACGTTTTCCAGATAAAAAGCCTTGCTGGTTGGAACCAAGGGAAAGGCTCTGGGTTAGTGATGCAGATTTTTTAAATTGAGTATTTCCTGAATTTGTCTCATGTATCCAGAAACAAAGGTTCCTCCTTTTTGTGTCCTTTCAGGTCTGGTGCACATAAAGGGAACAAAAAGAGGATTTTGCCCCTGAAAAGACAAATAAGCGGATGGGAGATTTTTCTTGGCTGTCTATTTTCCAGTCTGCTTGTGAAGACAGTAAAATCTGTATCTGCGCCTGCTGAAGTAACCTCAAAAGAGGAAAAAACTCAAACCTCAGCAGCCCACCAGCAGAAGTTGAGGAGACACCACTTCTGTTTCTAGGAACATGGTGAGATGCATTATTAAAATCACTGTCCACTGCCAATGAGAAGTTCCATTTTAAATGTCCCATTTACTCATTCCTACACTTACACTGGACAACCTATGAAAAACAATGATTTTTTGGGGAAAAATATTCAATTTAAGACTTGGATATTGCTTTTAATTAAATATAATAAAGTTGAGTATATACAAATGTCTTTACCAATACTCTCTTTCTGTACCTACATTAAAATGAGGAGAACTTGAAAAATAAACTACATACAATCAGAGAGTAAATGTTCAGACTTACCTATAACTGATTCAACTGTGTTACCAGCAGAATAGAACGGGAGAGTTTGGGTGCTGATAATAGAGACAGTTGTAGGAGATGAACTATCTGATCCAACGCTGGAGGCCAGACTGGAAGTTATACTTGAAGCAAGGGGGTTAACCACTGAAAAAACACTGAGATGGTTCTGTTAAAAACAAGAGTATATATATTTGTGTGTGTATGCTTAACAGACACGTGTAAGCACATGAAAGAAATACAGTGTAATTACAAAAGTAATTATTTTAATTCAAACAGAAAGAAATCCAGAAGAAACCTTCCTTTTCCTTATCATTTACCAGTGTGGTTGGATATTGCCACTGTAAAAGGAAATTCTGCTTTCAGAGAAAAGGTATTTAAATACCTTCAAATGAGCTCTACAATCACAGTTAGCCAGCTGAAGCCTGATGAACCTTTTAAAAAGGGAAATATCTACTGACCAACGGTACCATTCCATTATATGTTTGTATACAAATTATATTTTAGATTTCTTTATTCTGCAAAACTTCCCATTTAATCCAAATGCAATAGGTGCATAAACTGATCTTCAGTTTAGGCAGGGGAAAAACTAAACCCCACTCTGCTACTTCTTCCTAGCTGAAATCTTCCTTCACACAACTCATATAACACCCTGAGTCAGATGGGACCCACAAAGATCATCAATCCTAACTCCCGGTTCTACAGAGTACCACTCACAATTCAAATCATATTTCTCAGAGCACTGTTTAAATGCTTCTTGAAATCCAGCAGGCTTAGTGCTGTGACCACTGTTCTGGGGAGACTGTTCCAGTGTACGACCACCCTCACAGTGAAGAACCTTTTCCTAATACCCAACTGGACCCTCTCCTGTCACTACTCCATGTCCTCTCCTTGGGTCCCAGAGAGATCAGTGCCTCCTCCTCTGCTCCCCTTGTGAGGAAGCTGTAGGCCACCGTGAGACTTCCTCTCAGTCTCCTCTTCCCTAGGCTCAGCAAACCAAGACACTTCAGCTGCTCTTCATCCATCCTGCCTTCCAGACCCGTCACTGCAAAATCACAGAATGGCCGAGGAGGTCACCTGGTCCAACCCTCCCGGTCAAGGAAGGCCACTTAAAGAAGGCAGCCCAGGACTGAGCCCAGACAGCTTCTGAATACCTCAAAGGAGGGAGATTCCACACTCTCTGGTCCAGTGCTCTGTCATCCTCACAGTAAAGAAGAGTTTCCTGATGTTCAGACTGCACGTCCTGTGTCTCAGTGTGTGCCCATTACCTGTGCTCCTGTCACTGGTTGTTAATGTTCTTCAGACTATTTTGCAAAGTACCACAGAATTTTGATACTGCTTTATAGAATTATCCAAAAGGACAAAATATTAGTGTGTAGCTTTCAGCAATACCTGATTGCTGTCCTGTTCGTTTTTTTTCTGCTGATTCTCAGCTGAGAAGCTTCGCTGCTTTGCCTGAAACAAGAAAAAATTATGAAATACATGAACCTAATGAGTCAGTGTTACAAATATATAATCAGCTCATGAAGTGTCAGATACATCTCTGTACTGATTTCTTAAAAAGAGAGTGACTTAATTTCCTTCCTGCAGTTCCATATGGAGAATTAAATATTAATGATCGTACAGTAAATTAGCACATAGATGGAGCACAAAGAAGTTATTTCTAGCAAAAAAAATTGAGTAGTCCTGTTAGCATTATGATGTAACTGAAATAATATGTTCTGAGTGCTTGCCAGCTGCTGACTACTTCTCCAAGAGGTTGTGGGGGACAGAAGCCTGAGTTAGCCCAAAGTTTCAGCTGAACTGCTTACATTTTCTCTTTAAGTAATCGTGGTACAAATAATGAACAAAAAACATTTCAAATACAAAGGCAGATTTTATTTGAACACCATTCTGAAATAAAGTCACTTTTAAAAGAACTGAGACATACGTTCATAAAAGGGAACTGTAAGCAATTTCTCTTTGCCACTCTGTTCTTGCAGAGCAGGATCAAAAGTATTTCTGTTCTTTTCAAAGTGATTTCTTGAATCACAGTACACTGCATGGTCCTCTCTGTCTCTTTAGGAAGAAGAGTTATTTCTGCTGCCTTTGAGCAGTTCTGTTTGTTCTTTTTTTCCTTTGAGAGATTTCTGATCTCTCTTGCAGTGAATGCTCCCTATCACTCAGACACAGACTCTTTCTCAGACTCTTTTCCTCTATGCCTCCCATCACTCCACGTTTTCTTTTCAGTTGATAAACAAATCACTGCCTCCTTTCCAGGCATAGCCAACACGGCCAGTAAAATGTAAGCACGACTTCTTTGCTGCTGAGATGCATGCTGTGTAGCAGCACGTTACACACTGATTTTCACCAATGTTATACTGTTTCTCAGTTAATGCTGACTAACCTCCAGGAAGCAGCCATTTCTTTGGTACTGTTACTTCCATAACATCTGATCATCCATCCTTTCTTTAATCACTACACTGGGAGCTAGAAATCTTTCTTGTCAAAATAACCAGATCTCTAATTACAGTCTGGCTGAACATCAACGTTTAAGAAAGTGACCACGCCTGGAGAACTTCACTGTAATGAATTTTTGCCATCAACTACAATACTTTATCATTCACAAAAACCTCTTCTCTTCCTTTTGTTCCTCTTCTGGTTTTTACTTCTGCACTTCCCTGTGCATCTTGGGATATAGAAATCAATCCTGACAAATCACAGTTTAGCGAGGCAACTGATGAGCACAGCTACATGCCACTGGAGTTTCTTTTTTAAAACAGTTCCTTTTTGACAATTACCACTATTACAGTACAGTACTTTTCTACACTAGGTAAACCCTGGGCTTAGTTTTTCACTCACCTGTCACCACAGCTGCTTCATGTATGTGAAAAATACCAGTCTCCCTTCTCCCAGTTGTCCTGAGCATTTCCTATTTTCTCCCTTCCCCCCACCCTGAAGATTATAACTTCTCACCAAACTTCAATTTCAGCAGCCCTCCTTCACTTCTAATGCCACAGATCTCTCTCTTCCTCTCTCAATCTCTCTTTGTTCAAGAGGATCAAGGTATTTTATCACACATCTGTCTCAGCAATGAACTTGTCTGCAGCATATGCAGAATAAACTTATGCAAATGAAATAAAGATCAGAACTCATAAACAGTCTAAACAGGCAGAAATTAATGCATATTTTCACCATTACTTTCCAACAAAAAATAAAACTGAACCCTACCAAATCTAGCTACGTGTGGGTTTCTCAGTTTTCTTCATTTGTTCTTGGCAACACGGGGTTAAAAACCACCATTGCATTTCTGCAAAATTATGATCTACTGCATGCAGCTGAACTTCAGTGAGTGTTCTTAGTCTCTGACAACTGCAATCTGATACAGTTTTTAGCTCACTACAGGAATGGATTCCTGACTTTGTGTTCAATAGTATATAAAAAAAATCACTGTACATACAGGAGATAGAGAACATTTCCTGTTTAATCTAATTATTTAAGACTTGTATTTGTACTTCTAGACCCATATTATTCACATACCTGATCTTCTCGTTCAAACCCTGGTGCCTTAGGATAGCTAGATGTTGGTGAAGAAACACCTGAAGTGCTAGACTCCGAACACACAGCACCATTTGCTAGTGATCTCTGTCTACAGAGAGGTCCAAGGGGTGACAAAGAACTACTGCTACCAGAACCTGATGTTACAGGTGGACTCGAAGAACAGGAAATCTGCAGAAGACAGAAAACAGCATCTAATATATTCTGTAACACCTTTCATGTTTACAGCAACATTCTCCCTTCAGAACACAACTAATTGAAATTATAAATTAATGTCACCTTTTTCTTAGTACAAAGCTAACTTCAGCATATTTGTATGTATTTTTGGTATCAGTTGAAATAAAGTACCAGCTGACAAAAGTTAACTCAGAACTATTGTAATTTGTGCACAAAATGACTTATTAGGCAGAAATTACTCCTCTTAATGGAGATGTATATACAATAAAGGTATACTTGCTTTCTGACAGCCATGACTTCCATTCAATTCTGTATTTTTTATTTAAAATTTGATGCAAGCTTTATACATTTCACACTTCCAAAGAACTCACCTGGATCAAGCCAAACAATTAAAAAAAATAAAACACACGCAGAACATTGGCAAAAAGCATCACAATCCCTGTTTGTAAATTTCAACCATTAATCTTACTCTAATGCTCCAAAGAATGTTCAAGTATTTTAACTGGATCATGCAGGATTCCAACAGGCATCACACAGTTAAGCAACTCACTCACAATCAGAGGAACGTTATAACTGAGCAGGGAGGGACTGGAGGAAAGCAGACACTGACTACATAAATATTACTAGAAATCAGGTCACAGCAGGTGTTAATGGTGGACGTAAAAATGTAACAAAAAAGAAAATTAAATACCTAAGACAGGAGACCAAAGTGGTAATAAGAAAACAGGAATTGAAAATTCAGAAAAAAATATAACTGAAGTGCAGGCAAAAGAGTGGCACGACATTATGTCAGACATCATCTGCGGTCACCTGCAATCAGACTTCAGGGAGAAAGTACAGGAAAGGGGACGACTTTTGCATTTCCACACTTGAACAATAGTACGTGTGGTCTCAGTGAAAACAGAATGGAAAATACACGTAACATTAATCAGGATCCCAGTGACTCTAACAGAAAAATGCATGCATATGGAAGATTCCTTGTGGCTGGCAGGCACGTTAGAATGGTTAACTAAATCATTCAGTACAGGCTAAGAAGCTTCTGGAAGAAGAGGTGCTTTCATGAATCTGTCCTGAAAGGTCTGGAACCTTAGCAGCAACAGTAGGCTTCCTAAATAAAAAGGAAACTTCCCAAAAAAAGCAACAGATCTCTCTCAGAACCTCATAGTCAGCAGACCTCTGCACTGGGGCTAACATAAGCTAACACAATGGCACACTGGTTATCTTTATTATTGAAGGATGGGAATATGGAGCTACAAGAAAGCAAGCCAGGAGTCACAACAACTGCACAGAGAAAAACAAGGACAGAAAATACAAGTCATACATAATTAAGTCTGGTTTCCAGAGCAGACATTCCATTTAAGTTTTCAAAACCAGTTAAATATTACCACCTGACATTTAACAGCTGTTATTTTTTCTCTTTTGTTGAAGCACCAAGAAATAAAGTAGAGAAATTTAAGAAATAATTAAATATTGGCAGAGTGATGATCAGTACTAGCTTTTACAAACAGATTCACACTTACATTCCCAGACTGCCCGCTGTTACTGGTTACGCAGTTCGAGGCACTCAGAGTGCTGCTCCATTCATTTGCCATTCCGCTGTCTGTTGCAAACAGGTGAGCACCTGGCTTCACTGAAAAGTAAGAGCACCATAATTACCACGTTGGTACTGATATCGCTTTTTCTTTTTTCCTCCTCTCTCCAGTCTAGAACCACCGACTTAATAATAAAAAATGTAGAGATAAGCTTTTCTTGCACTACTTCAGTT
The DNA here is from genome assembly GCA_036925125.1 of Oreortyx pictus. NCBI lineage: Eukaryota > Metazoa > Chordata > Aves > Galliformes > Odontophoridae > Oreortyx > Oreortyx pictus. The sequence continues at coordinate 9,762,697 of JAUPFR010000017.1, forward strand.
AAAATTGAATATAAACCTTTGAGAAAATTTATTAACTTAGAAATTACTAACTTCAATTATTTTATTATTTCACTTTAATTATTAAAATTTATTAACTTTAACTTCGATGCAAATTACAATCGATTACTTGTTAATTTTCATGCCAGAAAATTCATCTCAAAGTAAATAAACAATTACTTCCCAATTTCCTAAAGGCTATTTTCTTAAACTATCTCAGATATTTGATTCTTGAAATTTAACGCATTAAGGAGATACAGTCTTCCAAGTTTTACAAACAAGTGATTAGTTAACAAAAAATGTTTACTTTAGTAAGCAATTACGTTTAATGACATTCCTCCCTTCATAACTCATGCACACAAAACATCAAAGTAAAGGAGTCAGGACTGAGGAAAAACCTCTTAAACCCTATAAATCCTGCAAGATTTCTTCCATCTCTCACCACTAATGCATTTCTGAAGGGGTAAGAGTAACTGCTATTCAGAAATCAGATGTGAACATTTCTCTCCTAGGAACAGTAAGTAGCTCTGCTACTGTGTATGGATGTGCGAGCTGCAGCCAGAAACAGGACAAGTGTGAGATACAGAGATACCTCTCTTCACTGGAGATTGTGTAGGTGACAACTGTTTTCAATGGTGCAGATTTTTTCCACCTAGCACTTCATTTATCCAAACTCCATCAACTTCTTCCTATGTGGTCAACTTACGTCCAGCCAAACCTCACGCCGTCACAGGACAGGCACTGTTTGGTTCCTACTCTTACATCTTCGTGACTTTTCCTTCCCTGACATAACTACATGCTCCTCTAGTATTCTGTAAATAACATTAAGTAGATGTAGGACCATAAGAGGGTAGTATAAGAGAGCCTTCCAAGGATTTCAACAGAGAAATAATCTCTAATCTCTCTCCAAGGAGCAAAGGGAGAACAGCATTCTTAGATTTTACTATTCTGCCAATTAACAGTAAGTGAGAGAAACACATTAGATTTGAAATGTTTGCTTCTACAACCATTCTAATTTCTTCTAAGAGCAAACATGATAGTGTCTGGCCAGCTCCACAGAAGTTACAAACTCTACACTGTAAGCACTCCCCCAGTTTAACTGTATTTCCACAGAGACCTATAGATGTGGTAGGAGGTCACAACTGATAAGACAGCAGCAGTCTCACATAGTGGCCTCTCCTATGGGCATCACTGAAGCTACTGGAAACCTGTCTTGGAGGAATAGTAAAATTCATCATGTTCTTAAGAAATGAGGAAGAAGAAAAAAAAGAAAACAAAGAAACGTGTCAGCTGATTGTGAAGAACCCACTGAGGGAAGAGCAGGAAGACTGCTATAGAGAACCGTGCTTCCCCAAGCCAGTTCAGCACAGAATGGTACAAGCTGCTGAGAAATATAAGAATGGTGGGAAGGATTCCTGTACATAACCAGGGCTATAGGTAAGTAATGTAATAAACAGAACATCACATTTGCCTGGACACGAACACTGACACTACTTATGGCATTACAGAAATCTGGAGCGTTCCAGAATTGCTCGGCTCTCTAATCCTGCTTTTCAGCAGGTTATCAGTAAGCTGGTGTCAGATCTTTGTTAATTTTGAAGTTTACTACAGTAGTTTCAATAGGACAACAAATGTATTTACAAAAGTCAAACAGATATACATTCCCTAGCGTAGGGCCAAGCTGCATTTGTAAAGAAAACTTCCTGCTTAATCCTGCTGCAAAACTGATGCACATTCAGCAAGCTGGCTTAACAGTGTCATATTTTGGAAAATATGGAATGAATTTCTAAAAACAAGCAACATCAACTGCCATTTGCTCATTAAAACGAAGGGCTTTATGTCACTTCTGCTAAGGGTGCTTAGAAATAACACTGATAGAAAATAGTAATTCTCCTCCTTACCTTCACCGTGTGCAAATGCACAAAAGGGACCACGAGGGCAGTAACCTGTCTGGCGCATATCATTGCACTTTGTGGATTTATATATCTAAACAAAACACAAGTGTGATTAGCTAAAGAATATTTCCTCCCAAGCAACAAACTGGTCAGAAAATTTAAAAACCTTTAAATGAAAAGTTCTTAATGTTTAGTAGCAGTATATTTAGTACAGTTTTCTCAGAAAACTCAGTTCTTGCATTTTTTAAATCAAACAGGAGAGCAGAATAGTACGAAGTTAAACCTCAAACAATAGAATCCTAACTTCATTCTGCATAAGAATACTCACAACAGTATTTTAGAAAAGCGTTTTTTTGAAAACAAATTTTCAAAGTCATTTACACCACTGTAAGAAATTTCACAGGAGAAATGATATATATATACTAGAATGGCTCAAGAAAAAAAGCAAAACGCACACTGCCTTCATTGTGACATCTCTAATATTCAAATCTTCCTAACGACAAAATGTCTTTCTCTAATCTGAGGCATGTGAGAACTGAAGCAGCACTGGCTGCAGAGGACAGCAACCACGCTGTAAGCTGCACATAAGATCCTCGTGTAGTTTCCTGCTCTAACAGGATCTCACTTATCTTTGTATTTCACACGGCTTGGACAAAGCTGACACACTAGAACAATGCAGACATCAGAACAACAGTAAGGACCTATTGGAAAGCACACAGATTCTTCTGACAATTAATTCCAGGAATTTGCAAATCTGCAGCAAATGGCAGTGGTTCCCCAAGCCCTGGCACACCAGGGTACGCTGTGTAAAAAAAAAGAGTGCTCCTTGGACTCATGCTTTAGAACAAACATGAAAAATGAAACTATATGTTCAAAAGTTAACAAAAAAAACCCAAAACTCTGTTTTAGAGTTAATTTTAAGCATCCTTGATGAACCTCTCTCTCACAAATGATTTTTAATTGAAGCTGAAAAATTCATTCCTTATATTCATTACTAACTCATGCATAACAACCAAAAGACCATCCAACAACTAGAGCAAGATGTTAAATCACAAAATTAGTACCATTACTGATTACTATAGAAATAATTCATGTTTCCTTGAACACTGAATAGGAGACGAAACACCCACAGCATAGAGAAGTATTCATCTCAGTAACACAGTCTACAAACAGAGCAGTGGGACTCATCTTTCCACCAGTTTCACTGGGAGCTATCAAAGGCATTGCAAAACACACAGGAGTGATTTGTGGATACCATATCTGAACGAGGAGATGAAGCTGAATCCTTCTCTTCCTGTACTCTGATTACTGGTAAACATAAAAGCCCCAACTCTGTGTACGTTATGTTTATTATGCAGAAGGAAAAAGAAGTACTGAATTCCAAATGGTTCCAACAAAAGAAAAACCCATAAGTTGAGTCATAATTTGTGGTCCTAATCACAAAATCATTCCCAGTCCTATGTGATACACAGGTGTGAGAAATGCCTTCTGATAAATACTGCTATTATAAGAAGATGTAAATAAAATCAAAAGACTATTGGGGGGAGAGCAGGCACTGGTTCTGGAGATGGGCACATCATCCACACACAGCAATGTTACAAAACAGACAGCAAACACTAAGAACTAGCTAAGAACTGCTAATGGCAATAAAGACAGACAAAGACTGAGGTGACTACAGCTGATGTGGGAGCAAACTACCTTTGTTTCAGGGCCAGGAAATGAAACAGGCAATTGTTATGTGAGAGTTTTTAAAGAACTGGCATATAAAACAGCTCCAGTTGGCACATACTTTTAGTAAAACTGTCATGTCAAAAGCACTACATATGGCAGACGTAGATTAGGTACAGCACCCATTACGTCTGAGAAGAGCAAACAGTTGATTCAGACCGCTGTGAGTCCACCAATTATTCTGTCATAATTTAATTAAAGACAGAAAGAAATGGAATAAAATTAAAGGTACATTTGGCAAAGGCCTGTCATGGTAGACTCACAGAACTTCAATAAATCAAAGATTCTTCTCTAAAATGAAAAAGTGGTCCTTCTATTAAGACATCAATAAACAATGTGGTAACAGTAATTAATTCAGATAATGAAAATTATGACTATTACCAACGTTACCTGCTGTTGAACAAATGTAGATGACAATGACAAGGAGAAGGAAGGCAGCAGACAAGATAGGCATCACAACTCAAGCCTCAGCCTTCTGACTTATTTTAGTATTTTTATGAATAGCTTTGTCATAAACTAAAGTATGATAGTTCTGCTAAGCAGGAAGACGTCGTTACTACAGAAAAGGGCTGGAATATAACGTGGAAGAAATTAGATAATCTGAAATAACTTCATACTGTAAAGTCTCTACCAATCAATAAGGATAGAGAATTTCTGGAGCAGTATCTCAGGAGTGGGGATAGTAATACCTACCTAATATAAAGAGGCAGAAGCAACCTCATGGGGAACATGCGATAAGGAAGAGTTTGAAAAAACCTTAGAGTCAGTATTCTATGAGTTTACTTTAGAGTGGTATGCTCTTGAGATTACTTCAGAAGTCTTCATAATTGGAAGAGAAGACAGCAACTACTTGAATGGTCTTTGCTTGTAACTTATTAAGCTTTGAACTTCCTAATGCAAGCAAAATTCTGCTGTGAATTCTTTATGCCCATTCCAAGGTCTCAAATCCCAAATAAATATGAAATACTGCACAGGAAGCTTCTCACATAACATTTACTTTCAGTATCATGTTTTTTTTTTCCTCCCTTATCTGGAAAATTTAATACCTTCCTAGCACTGCAAAACATTTGAATCTCAGCAGATAATGTGGCACTGCTCTCTTCCCCTGCACTTCATTTTTATGCTCAAGAATCCAGCAGAGTTACAGTGAGGATACCTACAGAGGAATCTAAATTCACATCCTTTTGCTGGAGTGCCTTCATTCAGCCAGCAGTAAGAGCCACTGCTCTTTCCACTTTCTCCTGAGCTATTCAGGTTCTTGTGCAATTGAACAATACTCAAAATTGTAATTTATCCCAAGTTGTTGAACAAATGTAACTATCACTGATGCTGAAAGTTAGGTAAAATTTACGTCCAAATCTTACATATGGGCAATCAACATGAAAAAGGGTTTTCATATGAATAAGGTAAAAAGTCAATCCAGTTATTAGATTAAAAGCATCTGCAGGGAATACTGATTTACTTTTTAGCAAGCAGTATAATAAAAACGTCTATCAGTGAAAACCACAGCAGTAAAATAAATATTCTCAGCAAATTTTGCTTAAACCAACAATTCAACAACTGGAAGTGTCGCATGACTTTTCTCTCCAAATTTTAAGTATTTTTCACATGTATCATCCTTAATAGATACTCAAGTACATAATAAATTTTAAATCACCAAAAGTAAGGAGAAGCTCATTTCTTACCTCAGGATGAAACTGCTGCTCTGTACGAGAATGACAGTATTGACAGCTATCCCCACTTTCACACCTTGAAGGTTCACCCCATTCATCTGCATGTTTTACATTGGGGCAAGGAGTAGACCTAGAAACAAACGATGCCCAGAGCATGTTTCTATCTAATCCCTAGCAGAATGCTCAAACAATTTCCCATTAAATTTGAGGAGCTTATCTTCTGGGACCCATGAAGTTGTAAATTCTGAGAGAGACCAGCTTTTGTCTCTGACAGAAGGAGGAGCAAGTAGCAATCCGGCTTTCTTCTGTCTGGTGGCATTTATGGACAGTACTGAGATTGTCAAGTAAAACCTATCAATTCTAAAGCCTATAACACAGCATGATAGAACACCAAATAAACGAAGAAACCGATGTTTCAGAACGACAGGCTCTTTGTAAAACTGAGCAAAGAGATGCAGAAAAGTTTGGTCCTAAGAGTACTGCTCAGAAACAGAAAATCTTAGGAATGAAAACAGAAGAAAGCCAGAAATCGTATCCGGCCTTTTCCCAACAAAGAAGGAATCACCTGGTGACTCTTGATTTCTGCTGAAAGTTAGAGTTTTCATTCTTCACTAGAAAAACAGAACATTTTCTATTACCATTTCATGCTTTTATTCTTCAGAAGTGACTGAACATTCTGAACACGATTTTTTTTTCCCACGCAGAAATAAATAAAAAAATAAAACAAACATCAAGTCTACTGGGAAATAGATGCTTTTATTCCATAGGGAATACCCATAGCATTAGAACCCAAACAAACTAGTCCAGTAACAACTGTACTGACTGACCAGAAAGTGTACTCTAAATATGTAGGTACCTGTATTTGAACTTCCTGGGATTCCGTCTTCTATCTCGACTGTTGTGATAGTGTGGACATGCGTACCCCTGGCGGCAGAGTCGGGGTGGCTTTGTGCATTGCTCTGTCTTGTAGCCAGCTAATACAAAATTTGTGTCTGTAAACAGTCAAAGATTAAGAGAAGTAAACAACTAGATTTTGTATTCCGAGGGCCTCGAGTTAGCTTAGGAATCACTCTGTTTTGTAAAAGACGTTATGAATCACAGACTCATCCGTCCTTACAAAACCAAGTAAGATCAGCATTTTCTGAAATACAAGTCCAACTTTCATGTAAACAAATCTTCATCACATTTATATTCTGTAGCAACTGCACAATAAAGTACACAAATAAAGAACAACCAAGCCTGGTAGAGAAACCATCCAGAAATTCTCATTATATCTATTCAACATTTTGAAAACGAAAACCTTAAGCTATACCACTCATTTTAGTAAGACAAACACTAAAACCATTTCCAGGTTTATATCTACATCTTTTCTTAAGTTTAGTGCTGACAGTCCTTGTTGCACCAAAACCTCTTTCATGATAAGGCATACTAAGACTAGCCACTAAAATCTTCCTGGCCGTATTCTAGAGCCTCTTTTTCACCCCTGTGCCTTTATCCACATCTTTGGTTCCAGTAAGGAGGAATTAGGACATGAAAAAAGAAGGTTCTGTTTAGAAACAGAAAAACAATGGAGCAAGCGAATAAATTAGAAGGTAAAATTTGGCTAATTGTCAGCATGGGTTTGTGAAGAGTTAAATATGTCAAATCAACCCAATTCCTTCCTAAGGTACAAAAATGGTTTCAGGTGTAACAGAAGCAATCACTGCTATGTATCTTGACTTCAGCAAACCTTCTACTCTGAGATGTTCTCAAAAACAAGTACAGCAAGATTCCTACAAAATTTGTGGCAAACAAGCTGAAAAAGCATTCTCAGAGTCATTAATGGAGTACTTTAAAATAGCAAGGATTACTGATCAGAGAATCACGGAGAGTCTATGTTTCCTTCAGTCCTTTTCAATAGTTCCATTTAAAACTCAGGAAAATAAAGCTGAAATCACCAGCTGGATGATTATTTTCAGTCTCTAGCAATTACATGCAATCTCACCACATTTAGTAGGATTGAAAGAAGTCACACAGTATTATATAACATAACCCTGTAGCAATGCAAAGAATACAGTAAAAATGCTTACAGTTGGTTAATTTTGCTGTATTTTTCTTTTTTACTTTTCTGTACCAAAATATTCCAGTTATTATTATTTTTTTTAATCTAGAGCTGACAACTACAGTCTATACATTTTAGTGCTTAAATGACTGGAATGCACCCTCCATCAGAATAAAAAAAATAAAGCAGGGGCATTTCCTCAGAGACAGTATCTTCACGTCACCTCTTCCTGCTGTCCTTCTGCTATTGTCCACGCAGGAAATTTTGAAACTAACTGTATCCTGCAGTCTTTTCCACAGTAAAACTTGGACAAGAGCTCTAATAACATGCAATTGATACTAACAACTTTGGCAATGTAAGAAGCAAATGAAAACCAAACTTGAAAATCTTAATAAAACCGAGACAACTGATTTTAAGCAATCCAATGTATAATGTTTTCAAGACATTCACATCTGAATACTCTCCTCCAATTTTCTACTTAACATTCTACTTCATTCCCGTTAGTCAATCTCAGCAAAGAACAAAGGTTTGTTACCTACTCAATTAATGAGTTGAAAAACAAAGTCTCTGATCATTATTACTACTTAGCGCAAGACGGAGCTCCTACTCCCCTTTACAAATATTTTTTCAATTGACACAGATTAGCAGTACTTGCATTAACAAAGCTGAGACATGTTAAAACATTTTCAAAACATTTTCAATTTACAATCTCAATATAAATGTGACAGACTGTATAAAACTGTTCATAAATATCTATGTTACTTACATAAACCAATTTTTTACTCTATTACAGAAAAGACTTCTGAATGTCTCCCAGGTTTAGACCCAGGATCAACAAACTGGATCAAACACCATCAAGGAAACAGAGAAAGGAGACAGGGCAACATTACCCTGCCATCTTGGATCTTCACTAAGGATCTTCTCAATCATTGCTTGACTTGCTAAATTCCCTGGTTGCAGATCTGGAATGCCTTCACCACATCCTAGCTGCCCATTCTGTAAAGTTTCCTGTGCCTGAAGTTCTCTGGAATGGGGAAAGAAAATAACACTGCAAAACTGTATAGCTACAGTAACACTATCTGTCCTACAAAAATCTTGTCCTGTTCTACCAAAATGTTATCATTTAATCTGGATGCTAACAAACGTAAATTGGAATAAAAAAGCAGGCAGATGGTCATAAAAAATAACCATGTCAGAATGATCAAAGAGAACATGTGAAGGAATGATGGCACCACATATAGAGCCAATGTCTGTACCAGGAGCACACCTCAGTGTGCTGATGCTGACATTCTGTACATATTATTCATTACTAATATTCTACTGCCACATACAACATGGTGAAAGTAAAAGAAATAACAGAAGTTACAGAAAGTACTTGTGGCTCACTGTACCAGTTTGCAAGAAAAGTATGTCAGGACAATTGGGAGATCACACAGCAAATAATAATCATTGTATAGAGTACCTCTTCTGCAAATATTTATAACTTGTTTTCAAGTAAGCAATGCAAGCTTGGTGAAGAATCGGAATGACCACTACTTCACTAAATCTGTTGTATAAGTGCAAAGAAACCTCTATAAAAAACCTGAGGCAACTTTATTACACCCATTTTACAAAAACAAACCGTACAGAGTTCAACAATGAGAAATGTTCAAAAATGACAAATTGATTAAAAAAGAGAGAGAGAGAGAGATAATATACCATAATTGTATTAGGCAGACTTTGAAGCAATGGAGAAACGAGGTGAGGAGAAACAAGGTGAGGAGCCAATCGCCAGGGGTGGAACTACAATACTCCATCTTCAGGAGAATCAAAAGCCCCTACTTTCAACTGGCACTGCTCTATCTAGGCACCCCGGGAGTTTATCTTCTATTTCAAAATATTCCTACTCCAACAATCTCTGAAGGAACGTGATGGTTGACAATGCAAACAGTTATTATTTACATATAAATTCAAGAACTTCCCTGCTCCATACTATCTTCCAAGAAAAAGAAAAATGTCTAAGAGGACAGGAAAACACAACAAACCTAATTACAAGACAAGAACCTTTTAAACTATCGAAATATATATTTTACAGAGACAAGGAATGTACAGGAAGGAAAACAGACACTGTTCCCAAAGAATGCTTTTCCTTTAAGCTGGAGGTGTGAAGAACAAGAATCTCAGGTGAAATAAAGTTAGTGCCTACATAAACGATTCTGCTATAACTTCTTTGCTCTGCTTACCATGAAAAACCCTAATAATGGTGGCCATGTTAGAGCAAAACTATCACTAAGGATTGTTTGGACTTCCTTATGGAAGGCAGATGTTTGAAATCAGGAGAACCACTGGCATATGACCACTTTTCACAAACACCAAAGCCTACTTCAGGTTCAAGCTGTTAAAATACAGACTCCTGTTATGAGCGTCTTCAGCACCATATGCAGCCAGTCACCAAGAAACAACTATGTAACATTTACAAAACAGAGCCTGGTTTCAGCACTGCCATACACTGATTCCTCATTCTAATACATGACACAACTACAGAATATCTTGAGTTGGAAGGGACCCACACTGATCCTAACATCCAGTCTACATCTTCCCTGCAGGTTCATGCCCTTCCCTCAGGTCCTGCTGCCGATCGACAAAGAGTCCCTGCTCCTCTGGTCCCCTCACGAGGATGCTGAAGGCCACCATGAGGTCTCCGCTCAGTATTCTCCAGGCTGAACAAACCAAGCAACTTCAGCTGCTCCTCTAATTCTAAAAGTTTATGTCCTGCTCTCTAATTCATATATGAAAAAAAAAGAAAAAAATCAACAGCGGAAAGCAAGATATCAAACACAAAGTCAGAACCTGAAAGACAGCATAAAAATTGTAAAATCTGTAAATATAAAAACCACATGCAAACTGTATGACAAAGCATAAATGACAGAAGACAGAACATCTGGTCTTTCGTTAGCCCTAAGAATTACATATATGGCTCTTCAAACTGCAAGTCACAAAATGCTAGCATCTGTGTTTCCTACTATGCTTAGATACACTATCTCAATGCACAGTAAAATGCATTCTTATGTTCTGCAGTTACAGAGGAAATCATGCTTTTCATGCAAAGCACGCTATATTTTCTGGTGTGCAGTGGTAACAGACATGGTATTTTCTGCTAAACAGGCTGCAGAATTGGAAATACACACTACCTCACATCATACACTGGAGGTCTAAGGTCATGTGGCCCATGAGCAAAGGCACAGTGAATCCCGTTCTTCACGCAGTGACCCCGGGCATCTGTTTCATGAATGCACGTTCCAGTCTTGTAATATCTGAGATGGTATTTCCTTTCTGTATCTCCTGTTGTTCGATGTAGGTAAGGGCAACTATAGTGTAGAAAGAGGAAAGTTTAAGCTTTACTTTATTTTTAAACATTCAACTCTGAATGACTCTCTCTCATTAACTCATAACAAGCAAACTATGCAGGATTCTTCAAATAGAAACTGTCACAAACAAATTACCATGACAGATCAGACAAAAAATGAAAAACGTTAGGCAAGCTTACAAAGATATTCTTAATGCTGTGAGCACCCACGTCAGATAGCAACAACATCTGAACTGAGAGATGACATCCTCCATGCTGACACAAGAGAAACATTCTTGTATCAGCAATAAATCTTTGCAGGTATACTAACCATTTGCAAGACACAGTTGTGAGGCCAGGTCTGTACCCTAAGTAGCTAACATCATGTATGGATTATAATTCATATCAGCTGTACACAAACGGGAAAACCACCACCACCAAAAGCTAACATACAGACATGTCTGTATATTATTAATTATTAATGGCTTGCAGCCAGCGAGTGTACTTACACCTCTTTAAATCCCAAGAGAATTAACTAGTGACAGGACTAATTACACCAAATTCAGTGGTGCATCTCATTCTTGCAGCGTAAGACAAAACACAAACTACAGTCAAGATCTGGAAGCAGTTTGCCCACACTTCCTGGTTCTGTGTGAAAAGACAGATGGGATGCAGTTTTCGTTGGAGGCATTTCAGTGACTCAGCTGAACTCCGTAAGAAATGCTCTGTGATGTGTGACCAGCACTGAGCAGCCTTCCTGTTCTGCTACAATGGCTCTGGTACAGAGAAATGAGAAAACTGTCAGCGTCTGCCTGACACTTTTGCCAGCTCTAGTCTTGCAACTGAGCTCAAAAGAAATGAAACTGCAATCTGAGATTAGCTGTTGACTATTGCTAGCAGAATTTGTGCAGGAGTTAAATGCAAAAGCATACTAGCAGACTGTCCATCACAAACTATAACATATGCACACCGCAGCGGTGAGAACACTGTCTTAATCTTATGCTTAACACTTACTCCTCCATTTTCATCTGTTTAATTTTGCTGGCTCCTATTGAAAACAAGAATTAAATGTCTCCCACACAGAAGTGTACAGGTTCACACCCCTCTGCTTATCTCTGTGTCAGCGGCCCCTTACTGGATGGCAAACATTTCTGCTTACGTAGCTGGGCTTTTTCCCTAGAGAAATTACCAGTCAGTGGATGTCCCACAAATGTTAAGGCCTTCAATTACATTTAAACGACTGCTTAAAAAGAGAGAGAGACTTTTGGATACAGATATCTTGTCAGACACAACTCGGCTCCTTGGATGCACAGCGAGAGGCAGAAATACTCAGGTCACAATTTTTCCCAAGTAAAGACAAAACAGATACCAAAAATAAGCTGATAAAGAAATATCTGTCTCACAAGAGTCTCATGTTTTGTCTGGCCCAAGACTCAATATTTATGCCATCTACAACTATAGCAAAAGATTGCACAAGCTTTCATCTCACTTCTCAGCTCTTGAAGCATCCTCTTCTTTGCTTCTAACAGTGCAATCTTGTTCAGCTAACATTCTTTTAAAAGACTGCTTTCTTTTTCTTCCTTCAGCACCAGTATCTATCACTCAGTGAAAAGTTAATTTTTGCCCCCAGTCAATAAAACGACATGAGCATCTACTACCCTTCTGATGATATTCAAACAAGAACTGCTCACGTTCATGGGTACTTCACAAACACCTGAAAAGGTGCATAACTGTTCTCCTTTAAATCATCCCCAAAGATATATCTTTTTGCTTTTTATTTTGCTTGGGCACAGTTCTAAATATTGTCACAGCGCCTGCTGCTTCTGTGCTGTTCACCTTCACTTGTCACCTGCTGTTCAGTTTGTAATCCCTGTGTGAAAAATCCACCTTTTTATTTCTGTGATTACACCCTGGAACACAGAAGATACCTGATCTGTGACAAGAGCTGCTAAACACTGCACGAACTAAATTAACTGCCTTCACATTTTGAAACGGGTGAGCAGCGTAACGATGTATTTCCTGTGTGTTATCCTGCTCTGGGGTTTTTCTTCTCCTGTCAGAAGTCTTTCCTTGCTTCCATCACTGCAGATGAAGCTACCTTCTCCACGTTATTTGACCACAGTATACCCAGCTCCTCTTCACACGACTGCCTGCCACACTGTGCTACTTGCTCGCTCTCACCTCCACAAAGCTTCACCCCCTCCCCACGTCTTCTGTGGCCTGTACCTAGAAGAGACGCGTGTCCATGGAAAAGCAAACCCTAATGGTCTAGCCAGATAACTGATATATGAACTCCCTCCTTTCTTCCTCTCCGCAGAAGCGACGTAAGAGAGTCCTTTCCCTCTGCAGCCAGTCAGCCTCTACACAACGCAGCTTGCACATACAATTTCAGGACAAAAACGCAGCACAACTGACAGAAAGGTGTGCAGGGACAACAGGAACAGTACTAGAAGAAAATAAATTCATAACATTCTGCTTTCAAAATGGTTACAAAACAATACCATAGCTCTACCTTCACAACAGCCTAAAAAACACATGCTTACGTAAAAGTGTACGTGCCAAAAATTGACAAACCAGTCACAAAAAGTTTTCTCAAACTGCAGAATCCTGTCAGTCATTTTTGCTGAGGAAAAGTTAACTTCTTTCTGTGAAGTCATTAATACTACCAACACCTAGAGACTGAAAGAAATCACTTACTCATCTCCATCTGGGCAGATTCCTGTAGTCTCATCATATTTTGTACAATAAACATCGGGACTGTAGTTAAAAGTTCCATCACGCCTTCGTATAGGTCTACGACGACGCTGATTTAGGAAATGCCAATGAAAACAGGTAAATGGTCTGTGCTGGGTACACTTGTGCTGCAAAAATAGAGGGCACTGCTCTGTCCTAAATTCCTTTAGATACCTAAAAAAATTAAACTGTGTTACAAGTTTATCTTATCGGAGGCACATTTTTACAGTACTAACAGGGCACTGGACAATTCAGTGCACTTAGCCCATAAAATATTTTACAAATGTACCTGCACACTGTTTTAGCTCCTATGCATAGTTAACCATTTAACAGCTGTACGAATACTTCTGAATGAGCGACTTCGTTTTTGATGACAGATGCGTTACAAATAAAACACAACAGAACATCTGGCAAATTATTCTGTCATGTAATCAAGCTAAAATCAAATAAATAAATTAAAAAAAAAAAAACCCAAAACACAGTTTTCAGAATTTTCCCCTAAGTAACCACTAAACAGAGATCATAAATCCACCAAGGTACCTGAATAAGCACTCACACGGCTTGCTGCCACACAGCAATAAAGGCTATTTTAGCTAAAAAGGACACCTGGCTTAACCAGGTGCTTAATCACAACAATCCCCAGTATGTGGGCACTCTGTATGGAAAGCCAGAGGACTGACAGCAGTTCAGAGAAGGTTATCAGGAGCCATGAAACTTCTGCAAACTTGTTATAGGGAGTGTTGGGTCTGCACTGAGACAGTCTGAATGTCTCCTTGGAGGTTATTTAGAACTGTTGAGCTGTTTGAGTCGGAAGGGGCCCTTATAGGCCATCTAGTCCAACTCTCCTGCAATGAACAGGGACATCTACAGCTGGATCAGGTCGATAGAATCGTAGAAACGAAGCAAGTCGGACAGTCCTCCATGGGCACCTTGAGCTCTAAAGCTATTTAGGAAGTTTGAGCCATTTCACAGATCGTGGCAGACTGGGCATTACTACGCTGTTTGTCAAAGGACGCAAGACAGCACTCCTTCCCGCCTCGGTTTATATATCCATCGGCCAGTTTATCAAGTTTGTTACATCTCTACGGTTACAGAGCACGTGCATTGGAAGGAGCGCTGGGGGACTTCAGAGAGCCTCGTATTTCCCAGAGGTCTCAAGAAGGGTGCAGCACGTCTACGGGGTACGGGGGACTGAAGGTACCGGGCAAGGAAAGGATCGGAGAGAATAAAGGGCATCTCTACAAAGCTCCGAGAAGAATCTTTAAACCGATCTGAACTGAAAAGGACGGGAACGGAACCTCCGGACGACCAAAGTCGGGGCCGCAGCAGGATCCAGGCAAGCAGCTGTACGGCTGCGAGCGCTGCAGACGGGACCCTACAACAGTCAGCGCTACGAGGGAGCGGTCCCACGCGAACAAGGACGCCAATAACGGCAGAACGGCAAACCGAGCCCGGCACGGAACCGGGCCGCCTCCACCCGCCCTGCACGGAACCGGGCCTCCTCCCGGCGGCGGCAGGAGCCGGTAAGAAGCGGAGCGAGGCCCAACCGCACAGGAGGCCGCGCGGTACAGGCCTGGCGCACGGCCGGGCCCGCCGCCTCGGGGCCTCCCCCGCGCAGCGCTGGACTCCGCGAAGCGGGACGCCTCCAGAACGCGGTACCTACGTATAATGCGTCGGCTGCTCGGTCTGCGGGGTCCCGCCAGACCCTCCGCCCCGCGGTACCGCTTTCGAAACGGACGGCATCGTCCCCAGCGGCCGCCAGTGCGCATGCGCGGGCCCGGCCGGCTCCTCCCCTCAGCGGGCGGCCCCGCCCACCTCGCGCGCTCCCGCACGGGGCGCGCGCTCCCGCGCCCGCTTGCTCCTGGCGCAGCCCCGAGCTGTGCTTTTAGCAACAGAGCGCCGCAGAGCGTCATTTTCAAGCTCCCGAACAGCTGGAAAGCTTTACGGTGAAGCTTTAAGTCACCTACCGCAGCGCGGACACAAGGGGAGAACCGCTTTATTCCCTCTGACAAAGCAGCCCTCTGCTCAGTTACCGCTGTGTGCTGCTATGGCGTGCGGCTTTTGGTTTGGTTTTTAATCAAGGACTTCAATTGCACAGAAGAGTTCTGCGTTTCGCAGGTGACAGCCTGAAAAAAATACACCTAAACTGAAAGAGAACTAAGTGGCACCGGTGGTTTTTCCTCCCTCCCCAGGCAAGGCTCCAGGATGGGCGAGCTTTGAGCATCTGCAAATCTACGCAGATCAGATACTGCGCTGCTCTGCGAAATCAGGAGCTCCCTCCCCCATACAACGCAGGTCAACCACTCTGAGACCCTGCAAAAGTCTCACCTAAGGAACGACCACCGAGGTCTGGCATGCCTAACACTGAAGAAAACAAGCACTAATTATGCATTAATTCTCCGTTATTTAGTAGAATGACAAAGTAACCTGAACGTTAACCAACCACACATTAACACAGCCGTCCTCGGCACTATGTGAGCGCGCTCCAGGAGGAGCAGTGTCTGCTGAAGGTCACCTTCAGCGACCACGTTAAGACTTGCAGCTGTGATATTTTAATGCACTGTGCAACAAGAAAAAAAAACCACCCGTGAGAAAAAAATGAGTCAACACCGCATATCCGTAAATACATGTGGATTTTGCAACGCGTCCTGTCCGTCCCTGCTGCGCAACGCAAGAAAGGACCGCTTGTGCTCTCGCCGTAGGTTAATATAGAAAATACAAACAAACACACACAAAAAAAGCGGCAAGATAAATAAATCCCGCACGCAAGATAAGGCAGGTGGGAGGACGGAAAAAAACACTTTCCAAATCAAGTGTGGGAGCAGCCTTTAACCGGCTGGCACAGCAAACGTGCGGCAGCTCCCTCACCACAGGGGCTCATCACCGCCCCTTCTGCAGCGGCGGAGCACCGCTTTCCTGCGCCGCACCGAACAGGGCCGCGCTCTGACCGGAGAACAGCGCTTCCAGCCGCTCGTCGACCTCGGTTTGCTCCCTGAACGCGCACCAGAGCAGCAGCCCGCTGCACAGCAGGCTGAGCGGCAGCACCTTCGGCCACGTCCTCTGGTAGTCACTCCCCATAGACTGGCCGACGCTCCACACCCGCGGGCTGGCCTTGCTGGCAGAGAACGGGACGGCTCCCTCGCACTCCGGATCCGCGCTCGCCGCGCTCTCGGGGCCCCGCCGCCCCGCCAGACACCTCCTGGGGCCGGGCAGGCGCAACGCGCCCCGCGCCCTGCAAAGACACGCCAGTCAGAAGCGCGCGGCCGCCGGCTGCCGCGTGCCCGCGCGGCTCCCGCCGCCTCACCGCCATCCGCCCCGCGCCCAGCTCATCCCGCCGCAATCCTCCCCGCGCCGCGCGGAAGCGGAAACGCAGCCCCCGCTACCGCAGGGGGGCGCGCGCGCTTGAGGGGACGCGGCGGCCGGAAGTGGGCGGCGTTGGCGTTTGTTTGTTCGGTTCGCTACAGGCTGCTAAGAAACACCTTAGTTTAGCGTACAGGTGAGGTAACGTGGTCTGAGTACTGCCCAGTATCTTCTGCACAACACCTCCGGGCACTGAGGTTCGTATTATCACTGGCTGTTGCCACAAGTGATTCAAATAAACAGTCTCGTTTATTTTACACAGTCTGTAAAGCTTGGCTCCACAGCAGCCTCACGGAGCCCTCATCAGCGCTCTCCAAAACTCGACAAGTGGTGTCACAGTAAACGGCTCTGTCATTCCTTTGCTTTACGGCACAAAGTGAGGAAGTCAACAAGCACAAAAAGGGAATCACCATAGTGTCACCACGCACATCCGACTTGCTTGACGTTCCGTACCAAACCGCTGTTCAGCGCTCCAGTTCCTTCGTGCAAGCGTTATTCTAAAGCCCTGCATCACCACGCAGATGTGCAGCATTCGTTGTCCCATTAAGCACAGCTGTCTCTGCAGTCGTCCCTTTGGGATTTACACCTTCAACACTGGCGTTTTCAGCTGTAACATTCAGTTAGAGACAGAAGTTATTTCCACATTCAAACGTAAGCTTTTTTTTGTCATAGAATTCGTTGAATAGTTTTGCAATAAGTCAGCTACAGTAAGCTGAGAGCTCTTTTGATTAGAGTTCTAGCCTGCAATAATTAAATAAGCTACCACGCAGGCTGGCAGGAATACTGTGTGAATTACACAGCTAAAACATGCAAATAAAACATTTTATGAAAATTTTCCTGGAAAAGAAAGTCACCAAGTTTAAAGAAACTTCCTCACAATAGAAAGATGTTAGGAATGTCACACAAAGGCTTGTTGGTTTGAGGTGCCAGCTCTGAGCACGCAAGCAGTACATGTATATTCAGGGAAATAAAATACCCCTCAAACAGCTCATGTAATACTGAGCACAATGGATTAGAAGGAATGGAGGAAAAGAAGGACTGAAATTAATCCAGATAAAGTTTGCTTCTTCATAGCCAGCACCCAACAGAGAAAGACTGTTCTCAGAACTGCGTGAGATATTTGTCCAGCAGAAATCAGAGGAAAAGAGGTGACTGAGGGAGAATGAAAAGAATTTGAACAGATAGGAAGAACATTTCAAGCGTTCCTGAAGAAGCCCTTGTGGATGACTATTCATAAAGCATGGTGACATAAAGCATGCTTATGTGCTATGACTGCTTTAACACTGATTTTCTTTGGCACATTAAGTATTGGAGAAGAATTTTAATTATGATAGCAGAAGTATTTTATTTTTTTTAAACAAAGCTCAGATGTCAAGTCATCAAGAGACTTTCTGGGAGCAAAAGAAGTCCCCTGTGTGCAGGAATCATGACATAGCCACGCTTTAAAATCTCTCTCTATTGAATTTTACCTGCATATATGTTCACTAATCCTTGCTGTAGCCAAAAACAATTGGGTCTACTTATTCTAAATGGAAAACAGTGGAAAATAATGACAAAAAACTCACCAGAACTTCCTTTGTATGCAATATTGTGCTGACTTAATAAATCTTTAAGAACTTTTATTTCTTCAGAAAGTTTCATGTATTCCTAAGAAAGGAAAATACGAAAAGGTGCTCTCAGTCTCCAAAGATATATAACAACATGGAGGTTAAGTTATGAATCATACAGTAAAACACTGTAAATTTAATTTCACATTGACAATATTATACTCAATACCTTACTGCACTTCTCCACTGTTTCAAATTTCAGACTTAGTTTCGTATTCTGTTTCTCAGCTTCCTTTTCTTCTGTTGCTTTCAGAAGTCCTGCTTCCTCAAATATCTCTTTCAGTATTTTTTTGTATCCCTACAAAAGAAAGTTTCTACGGTTACTGTAAATAAATCTACCTAACACATCTCCCAGTACCTTGCCCTATCTAATCCCACAAGCTTCACTGTAAAAAAGAAAAATTACAGTTATCAATTGGTGTATAAAGCTATTACAGAGCACAAGAAGTGCTATTTGCCCATGGCAAAATAAATGCATCTGTTCCAAGAGAAGAAACTACAGAAGCCAAGTTTAGCTATCAGACAATAGTTGATCTTTAACAAATAGAGTTGAAAAAAATTAGCAAACCTGCTCAGTTATTAGCTGATCGTAGAGAGACTGCTCTGCTTCATCCCATTTCCTTTGCAGTGCTTCAGTCAGGGTCGGATAAACTGAAAAATGGAAGGCAAACCATGCCCTTTATTAGTTCAGTGCTTTTCTGGTAGCACACGTGCAACTTTTAAAAGCTGGCTTTAAACTTAAATTCCTCTTCTCTGACTTAATGTTTATTGAGAATGCCACCAACCAAGTTTCTCTGATTTCCAACTAGAAGGTCCCATACTTATCTGTTGAAAGTTTTTTTTTTTTTTTAAGTGTATATAAACGAACAGATATTGCAGGGCTGATTGCTATGGCCAGTCCAAGAAACCAGCAAGTACCACTCACTGGTTTTCTACGAGCAATGGCACTTTATTAGAGAAGAAACATCTGCTATAACGATTGTGATTAAATACAGTTATCACTATGTATTACATGTAATTCTCTTTAAAATCAACTTAAAAACTTAGAAGACCTAAAAATGTACACTCTAAAATTGGTGTAATAAGCCAGGTTCTTCATACAAAAATGACTTTAAATCTCACCCAAAAGAGAGTGGGGATGGCACACAAGAGGAGTCTCAAATGTGAGGGAGTAGACACAAGTACTTGGCTCAGACACGTAAGCCAATTTGTTGCTCTTTCCACAAACGAGGTGAACCTAAACATCAGTAAAAACAAAGGTGAATGAAACACTTTCTCTTTAAACAGACAATCAATTTCCTGTCTCTGAAGGTTAACAAAGGCTTTTCTACGTATACTGTTGTCTCAAAGCTTCCAGTGCCTTCACCAATTGAAAGGAAATCATAGCTAATACATCTAGAAATTAAGTTACTTTCTCAAACACATGAAAATTCCTTCTTGTAATGGGAAGGAGTCTACCACTTTCCTCTGGTCTCCCAAGCAGCATAGATTTGGAAGGAATGAGAGTCAAGAGGGTAAATATGACACCTTGAAGAACCTCCTCCAGCATAAGCAGAATTTAAAAATTCTTAATTCTGACCACTGTGCTAAATGTCAGGCTTCTCTCTTTACTGTTCCAAAGAACAAAAGCCAGGTCACTATAAATGTGTTCCGATCTTTAGACTTCTGGCACCAGTGTGTTCAAAACTAAATGCCAGCAAAAAATCTGAATATCAAACATCACACAAGGATAGTAACTCCTTCTGCAGTCCCAATGGTAAATAAACATGTTAACAAGACACCTCAATCACAGTAAAGAACATTTTAACCTTGGCTAAGATATTTCGCCCCTTATCTCTTTCCACTCTCTCCAATCATAGGTACCTCTCTCAAGTATTATGTTGTCAATCATCACTGTAATATCTAAGCACCTTCCACAGGAAAACAAGCCCGTTCTGAACTCTACAGTATCTTCAGATCTCCTTCATGACAGACATCTATGTCACCAGGAAATATGAGGTTTAATTAACTGTATCCTTAGAACTGTATAACACACTGAAACGGAAGGTGGAAAAGAAAAAGTTCAAATGAATAAAATGACCAAGGACTTGCACAAATCATGTGCTGCACATTGAACTAGTCTCAAATATCCTTCTAGTTGAACAGCTTTTTGGCAGAGTCTGAAAATGAAAAGGAACATTTCAGATGCTTGACAAAACAAAGATTTTTACATTTTCTTCAAATTGCACTCATACCACAATCTGCTGCTAACTAGTTAGTTCCTCTGCCATTTCCACTTATTTCATTCCTTCTTTAATTCTCCCTGCATGCTCTTTGAACTTGGCTTGCTTAGCTTCTTGGCATGGTTTTGTTAACTGCCTAATTCCATTCCATCCTTTTTGCTGGATGCTTTTAAGCATAATGACAGTTTGAACTCAACAAGCAAATTTTGTATTCGTTTTTCCTGACACAAAGCACAGCATGTCACTAGCAATGCTGATGATTCCAGAGTTCCACACTCTTATCATGGGGGAAAAAAAAAGAGAGTTAAAAGTCACCAACAAGAGTACCTAAGTAAACTTAGTATCTAAAATCAGTAAAATTCTGATACTTCCATCCATGCACTGAGCTGCTACAGAAATTCATCTTTGTTTTATATTATACCTTAAAGTATGAATTCTTCAAGGTCGGAATGTTTCAATCTGTAGAGTGTCTGCAGAGTCAAGATGTCTAGATTAGCATAATCTAGGTATTTCGTTATTGTACCTTCGTCTGCCTGCTCTTGGTTTCACATGAGTCTCCTTCCCTCATCCACATTCCAACAAATGTGTTGTTGTCAATTTCCCATTCGTGCCAGATTCTAGAAAAACAAGACCTCACTTTATGTTACTGATAGGGAAAACATGGAAATTCAGGAAGAAATATAGGAATAGCCTTAAATAGTGGTAAAATTGATTGTATATACCTCAGTTGCCTTGTTTCAGTATTTCTTATAGCTCAAGACCTTACAATCGGTGACATTTGTTAGGCAAGCTGCTACGTAAGCCGTACCAACATTACTTTGAGAGCAGTTTTGAATCAGCCTTCAGTTTGCTTACAAGCCCTTGTTTAAGGTCAACAGGTTACATACAGATCAATCCTGCAACAAACACCACCGTGTTATCTTAGCACTGAGTGCAACTCTGCTCACAGGACTTCCAGTGCTGGTGAGAGCAACTACAACTAGATGATTTACTTCAGTGCAGAACACCTGGGGTCCTACGGAGTCCTAAATCAACCAATAGAAGAAACCTAATTTTAAAACCGCCTTCTTTCTGAAAATCCATAAAACAGTCATATTAAGAACACAGACAAAACATGGAGGTCTGAAAGCCTCACCCTAAAATCCCACTGTAGGCATTCCATCGAAAAGTCTGCTCATGCTGAGTGACGTTATGGAAAGGGCAAAACTCGTACTTATACCTTTGGGAAAAAGGGAAAAAGAATAAATATTTCAGATGGGAATTAAGAACTGGTTTGTTCCTAATAGAAATATATGATAAAATATCCAAATTTGTTACTCACGTGGATTCCACAAAACTGAAACACTTGCCAGCAAGCCTAAAGAGATGCACAGGGCCTAAAAACACCACAAAATATCATCAAGGAATAATAATGCTTTGGTTAAATTCCAACAACTTACTGTGGTGACAAAACTGTAAGAAACAGAACAAATACAGTCTTCTGCCGTGCATAAAGAAATCTGTGTTTTCCATCTGAATTATTCTGTGTACCCTCTACTGCTATATTGGTTTACTTCATCATCTTTAACGTATTATACTTTCAACACTCAGTGGAACAGTTTAGCCTCCCTCTACAGCAGAAACAAGAAACCCGTACACAAAAATCTGGACAGCAGATCCATGAAAGGAATCATCAGTGCAGACATTTCCAAAAACTAAAAACTGAAGTCAATGAAACCCTTGACAGCTGTGTCCAGCCTCAGTCACAGACTCCTCACACATACACCCATAGATCCCTTTTGCTCAGAACAGTGACTGTCACATATTCAGGTTCCACTGAGATTCTCAAACCAGACACTCCTTACCACAGTTGGCTTTCAGTCTGATCTGAGTAATATTCAACAACATAAACCTTTTCCTGTCAAACACATCAGCAGTTACGATGCTCCTGTGGAACTGCTGTCAAATTAATTCAATACCAGTAACTTGTCGTTCAAAAAAAAGGACAGAAGTTCTGAAATATGTTTTTACAGCTGTTATTTCAGAGACACTTTAAGCTAACATTGCAAGGAATGATAAAATATTTCTATGGAAAGGAGAAGAAAATCGATTACAAAAGCAGATAAAATAACAACATCTTGGATTCTAACCCTCCAACTGCCAGAGAGAATTGTCTAATTCTTACCAAGGACCTACATCAGCATTCCTAGAAGTGAAGATCAGAACACCAGAATCTTGCCACCACAAGGCCCCAGCCACTGGGATGCAGTCAAGTTCTCCTTCCCATTTCATTTTCCTGACCTTATGATCTTGAATTGAATATTCTGAAGTCAAGAACACGATCATCGTCTTGGCCAGAGGGTTTGCACCTCTACAAAATGCATTCTGTATCTTAAAGAGCAGGATAAGCTCCCTACATAACAACCAAATCAGATTTTAATGTGTCTGAGGAATGTGTTATGCTCATATCTCTATTTTCTGAATGTATGTTCTAGAAGCATAATTACAGTTACTATTACTCTGTCTGTCCCGTGAAAGAAAAACTGCCAGTTCTCCATGCCAGTGAAACAACACTGTGCAAGAGAAAGCTCCACACCTCCAGATCCCAAATTCCAGTTTCCATAACGACTCCCAATTTTAGGCTACGTTTAAGTTTCCACATCCAGAAAAAGAAACATTTTATTGTATTGCTAACTTTCTTCCTGACCTTTTTGTCATCTTTCAATTCAGTACTCTCACTATTATTAATCCCATTTCTAACTACTTCCCCTTTCAAGGTTAGGAGGCAAAAGTTAAAAGACATAATCATAATAATCTCCCGTTATTTCCTATTACTTAGTCTTTGTTCTCAGTGTATGCTGGCTCACTTTCTCCCATGCAGAGTCTAGAAAATACTGAATTTGTGTTCATTTTGTTACCATGTGGGATTTATACTGCAGCTTCGAGCCTCAGTGATCTGTTCCAAGAGTAGCCTTAAAACTTTCTTAAAACAATATTAAACACTCAAATCAGATGTTACACATGACAGTCTCAGGGATACCTGGCAACTGTTTCAAGAAGAAAAAAGATCTTTATAATGATCAGAAGTTCTATGATTAGCTCAAACAGTAAGGAATGAAACATAGGAGAACACTGCGACAAAAGCAGTCCAAACAACGGCGGGTCCTGGAACACTCCAGAACTTAAAACTACTCTTCAGAATTTACAAAAAACATCGGGCCATGTCTGTTTTCCACGATGGCCACAAAATGACAAATAAAATTAGTATTTGCCTGCAAATATCTTAAGTAGATTGTTCAACAGATGACTGTCATAAAACGATGAAGACTGTACAAAACAAGTAATGTCTACACATACCTGATATTGCTGAAGGGGGCATCTTTGGCTGCAGCCGATTCGTTTGAGGCAAGAAGGGGTTATTCAACCTTAAGAAAGAACAAAAGTTAAAGACTGAGTTATGCTTCTAGCTGTTATCGCATCCTCCACGTCACCGAACCGCTTAGGTTGGAGGGGAACTTACAGATCACCTGGTCCCAATCCCCTGCCACGGGCTGGCTGCCCCACAGCAGGTCAGGCTGCCCACAGCCCCATGCAGCCTGGCCTTGAGCACTGCCAGGGATGGGGCATCTACAGCTTCTCTGGGCAACTTGTGCCAGGGTCTCACCACTCTCTGAGTAAGAATTTGTTCCTTACATCTAACCTACATATCTCCTCTTTTAGTTTAAAGTCATCGCCCTTGTCCTGTGACAGACTGTGTAAAACTTGGTCCCCTCCTGCCTGTAAGCTCCTTTCAAGACCTGGAAGGCCACAGTGAGGTCTCCCCGCAGCCTTCTCTTCTCCAAGCTAAACACGCCCAACTCTCATCAGAGGAGAGGTGCTCCGGCAGCTCTCCTCCGGACCAACACCAAAGCTCCACATCCTCCGTGCGCTGGAGACCCCGGGCCTGAATGTGGCACTGCAGGCAGGGCCTCACGAGGACAGAGCTGAGAACAATCCCGTCCCCTCCGCCAGCCCTCTGTCAATACAGCCCGGGTACCGCCGGCCGGGCTGCGGCCACGCGCTGCGGGCTCCAGCGCGGCTTTCTTCCTACCAAGACCCCTAACTGCTTCCTCACAGGCTGCCTGAGCCTCCCCGCCCCGCCGAGCCCCGCGCTGAAGCCTCGCTCTCCTCCCGAGGAAGGGACGGGGCCGCGGCGCAGGGAGCGCCGGAGCACGAGCACCGGGAACGCGACGGGCGCCAGCCACCTACCCGAACGTGTTCGGTTCCTCCACGATCTTCATCTTGCCCGCCGAGGCGAGGACACCTGCGGGGCGGAGCACAGTTAGCGGCCGCGCGGAGGAGCGGAGGGCCGAACCCGGCGGCGCCTCACGCTCACCCAGCGCGGCGCCCACGAACACCGCGAGCGGCAGCCGGCCGCCCGCCATCACCACTTCCGAAGGAAGCGGAAGCGCGCCGCGCCGGGGCCGCCGGCCGCTCCGCCCCGGGCGCGGCGGACATGGAGCGCGGCCGGCGCCGTGGCGGTGCCTCACGGCGCGGCCCTCGCGGCCTCGACGCGTTCGCCGCGGAAACGGAGACCGCGCTGAGAGGTGCGGGAGCGCTCCGCGGAGCGTGACGGGGGCGGGGCGCCGCGCGGCCCGGCCGTTCCCGGTAACGCGCGTGTCGTTTTCAGCTTGCCTGGAGGGGGAGCGCGGCGCCGAGAGCTGCGGCCCGGAGCGCCGCGTCCCGGAGCCCCGCGTCCCGTGCCCGCTCGCCATGTGGGAGCTCGGCCACTGCGATCCGAAGAAGTGCACGGGGAGGAAGCTGGCCCGAAAAGGCTTGCTGCGAAACCTGCGCCTCAGCCAGCGGTTCCCGGGCGTCGTTCTGAGCCCCGTGGCCGCGGTGTGCGTGTCTCCCGCCGATAGGTACGCGCGTGGGAAAGGCGTGCGTGGGTTCCTTGCGGGAAACCAGTGGGTCGTGCTCAGAACGGCGGGGCTGGGGACGCTGCGGCTCCGAGGCTTTGTTAACCGCGGCACAGAACAGAGACGTTTCTTCCAAGTGTGGCTGCGGAGTTCTTACCGAGATTTACTCATTGAGAGAAAGGATTCTTCTTCGGAAGAGCTCAAAGGGGACATTCAGATTTGTCTCCGGTATTAAGTGGCAATTGAAATTCTCGCTTTTTAATCAATACAGTGATAGCAGTTTCTCAAACAGCAGTGTTTCTCTTTTCAGGCATATCGTCGCTCAGAGGGGAATTGCAGTTATTGATTGCTCGTGGGCTAAATTAGAAGAAACTCCCTTTAAGAAGATGAGAGGAGGTCACCTACGGCTGCTGCCTTACCTGGTGGCTGCAAATCCCATCAACTACGGCCGGCCGTGCAAGCTGTCTTGTGTGGAAGCTTTTGCTGCAGCTTTCTGCATCGTTGGTAGGCTGCCCTGTGTCTGATGGAAAATACATAATCAGTAGTTCTGACATTTTTAGTATAATGAGGAGATGATCTTTGACAAAATGAGCTGTAATCCTGGCCCTGGTGGTCATTGCTTTAGTCTTGAATTTGGAATGAGACGGTCTAGTTCTCTTCCATGTGCTTCTGTCTGGCAGCCACTGAGTTATCGCTGGGCTGGAGTTCACGTCCAGGACACAGGATCTGATGATGCAGGTTTTCAAGTGAAATAATTTTAAGAAATCTGAATCTCTTAACAGTGAAAAAAAAAAATATGCTGGTATGCATCTCACTGCTGTAGTGATAGGAAGATTCATGCTGAACGTAGGAACATACAAGCTGAGCAAAATCCCAGACTGCAGAACAGTGATCCTTTCCTTTCTCTTAAAGGATTCCCAGACCTAGCCACCATTCTTCTAAGGAAATTTAAATGGGGGAAGACATTTATTGAGCTGAACAAACATCTCTTAGAAAAATACGCGGCTTGTCAGTGCCACGAAGAAGTGCTGGGTGTTGAAAAGGACTTTCTAGCTAGCGTTGAAGAAATAAAAGAAGAAGAAATAGGTAAGGAAAGAATCCCAACAACCACACATTCATTAAAGAGTCTCCTTACTTTCATTTTTTTACTGAACGGATTTCAAGTTGTTGGCTTGTGAGCTCCTGTAAGACTAAATGAATACACTGAGCTCTTCAGAAAGCTGAACCAGGTTTCATATTCCCCTCCCTGCCAGTGACGTTCTCAAAAAAAGGAAAAAGGAAGTCACCATTTAAATGTGCGTCTCTTCTTTTTCCAGATCCATTTGATGTTGACTCAGGAAAAGAATTCTGTAACCCCAACAGGCCAATCATTTCTCCAAGGTAAAGAAATTTAAATATTATTTGCCTTATTGGAAGTTGTACTTTTATAATCCTGAAAAATATTTCCAGAACAGCACAAAGTAACGAAGAATCAGAGGAGGACAGTGTGAGCACTCCAGATGATACCAGTGAGAGCAGTCATGAGAGCGGTCCAGAAGATGACAATCCTGGGGAGTCTGTGCAAGAACAGCCACTAATAAATCAACCATCTGAAAAGTAAAAACAAAAAAAACCACACCAAAAACACCCTAACAACCTAAAGGAGTTCTATAATATCTTGTACAAATAAATGTTCTTGTTAACAGTCACCTTTCCACCTGTAAGGGGCAGATGTCTTTGCCTAGGTGGGCCTTTCATCTCAGGCTACACGCAGGTTTGTAGGTCTGTTGATGCCATCCATAAATGATTATTTAAAGGTCCTGAAGCGTAATTATGTAAGTAAAAACACTGCAGTCAGTGTTCTGGTGCTTTATAGGGGTTGTTTTCACTCAGTAACTGTTTCCTGCAGCGTACCACTGAGAATATTTTACCTGGAGAACACAACGAAGTTATTGCCCTGTTCTGACTGCCCACCACATACAGAGCCTCTGGCTCGATCTGCCATACACATTTCAACTCTTCATCCAATTTAGGGTAGACAAAACACCCCAGCTTAAAAAAAAAAAAAACAACTTCCAAGAACAAAAGTCTCCATCCGTTTGCTCAGTGTTAGATCTTGGTTTGCTCAGATACAGGCAGTCCTAAGCAGCACACATGGTTTTAACATCTCACATTCACCGTTCTGCCGTAACACTTCAACCAGCAGGCTCCACAGTGCACCTGCCTGTATTTGCAGGAGTGAAATGCTACTTTACAAACTCACAAATATACATCATCCCTCACAGATCTGACTTCTCCATATGGTTGCCTGTTTACACAATGAAGGCAGAGGTGTTACTAACTGCATTCTTTTTTCTTTACCTTTAAATACTCCTTTAAAGGAGTTTCAAGCACCGAACTGGTTTTAGTTTTTAAACAGAAACCTCTATATCCAATTCTGTTTAAGGGACTGCCTGTACAAACCATAACATTACTTCATACAGAAGGTCCCCTCATGTTCTCTGGAGGGCTCCCACTACTGTTCACATTAGACTGCATTATTTCACGAATGGCCACAGCAGGCTGTCGGTGCCATTACGGTAAACAGTTGATCTCAAGCAAGTCATACAACTCTATAAACTGTTGAAGGAACTGGTCAAGTATAGAATAGCTGTGAGTCATCACCACTCAGGGCTCAGAGACAGAGCACTTTTATTTTCCCTGTCCCTGACAGAAATGAGGGCAGCATCTGAGAAGTACAGCATCGCAGCTCTTAAAAACGGAGTCCTGTTGGGAGCTGCTGAAACAGCAGTCTTTCAGTAATGTTAATGAAGATGATGAAACAAAGCCCTTTATATAAACAGTTTATTTACTCTAAACAGCAACACAGACAATGCCATATAAACACAAAGGAAGTGATGCAGAATAAGGATGCTGGCTGACTTTGGATCTCAGAGGCTCTTAAGCAATAACCTAATTTCTGAAAGATAGAAAAACAAATTCAGGGAGGGAAGGGGGTGGAGGGCATGATTTTTATTTTGTATTTTTTCCATACAGCCAGCTAAAGGCTAAATATAGTTCTAACATTTTAAAGCATGCCTGCATCAGATAGCAAAGTAACTAGAGATACTAGTGAATTTATAGAAGTATAAAAGTTTATAATTTTACAGCAGTTGAAATACTGACATCAATATTAAAATAAAAGCAAGTTTTACATAACAATCAAAAATACAAAAGACTGAAGGAAGAGACCCTGTATGAAAAAACTGGGGGCAATTCAGCAAATTTAGAACTGTATACAAGTGGCGAATATGGAAAATGGCACACATACAACCCCCTTCCCCTAAGTGGATATTAATTGAACATAGCAACATTAGATTTTGCAAAAGTTTTGTAAACAAGTTCTTGCCAAACCAATCCCTTCCTTTTTAAGATGCTGCATGACAGATGTTTATGATGGTGCAAACTTCTTGGCTTGTGCTCGAACCCTCTTTTCATATTCCACTCTGTTTTGGCTGAAGAAAAAGAAAAGGCAATTAAAGCTTGAGAAATCAGACCACATTGTGAAGTTCTTTCTCCTATTTCTAGCTCTTAATTCTACCGACTCAGAGTATCCCAACAAAAGAATGCCTCCCATAGCTGACTGCACAGCTACAGCAGAGAAGGCAGCTCAGAAGTGCTGAAGTTACAGAAAAACCATACAAAGGCAATCCCAAAAATGAGAACAAATCTAAGTGTTCTTACTTGGGTTATGAAGTTTACTCTAAGTTTGACAACTTGACTAAAAGGCATTCTGAGGAAGATGCAGTGATGTTCAAGTATTTAACTATGCCTAATTACAGTTGCAAACAATTCTGCCCTGTCCAGCTGCTTTTAACTATTACTCACTGAGTTGTAACAAGTGAATGCTGATGTATGGCTGCAGAAATACATTAACCCAGCAGAAATACTATGCGTGTCCAAAAGACATGAAAGGGAGCAATTGGAGACTATACATTTCTGAAGTAATCTGCAAAACATGCCTGAGTTCATTCTTAAAAGTTTTTCTCCACCCCCCAGGAGCAGTTAAATTTGATTTATATTTATTCCCTCACAGTTCAGCAGAAGCAGATCTTTTGGGGAGTGGCTTGTAGGGAAGCAGCTTCAGAAACACAGTGCTTGACTATTGTCTGGGAAGCCGTAGCACAGATACAAATAGTAGGTTGTGTATGACCTCTCTGATGCCTCCCCGTCATCTTTTTCTCCCTCCCCTCTAAAAAGAATGAGGGTTTAAAGTTGATGCACAGTGAAACTGATCTTCACTTCCTATGAAGTGCTGCATCCTTAAAACAGTATTAATTAGCACCAGCCAGTCACCAAGGTATGAAACAACAGCCTGCCTTCTCAGTGTCTGCAGTAACACAGAAACAAGACCAGCAGAGATTGCTTATGCATAAATATACGAGGGAAAGTATAAAATGGGTCATGGACTACATATGCTTTCAGACAATTATACTACTCCTGCTCCACATTCACACAGACTGTATTTTCTTCTCCAAGAGGAAAAAAGGAGGGGGTCTGCCTTGTCATTACTTGCTCCCTAAGGCACCGCCGACAACCATCCTCCACTTGAACACGCTCCATCCAGTCTTCAGTAGATACTTAAAAAACAACCTTGAGTAAAGTCTACAAATAAGTTACAAACACACTATCCATCCCTGTGTATCCATCCTGTATGACATTTTGACATAGTATTGTATACAAAGACTCATAAAATGCCATTTTTCAAATGTGGGACTCTCCTGACAACTTGCTCTTCTGTCTGATTTTACATTTCCACTTTGGCCATCAGTTCAGTAGCTGTCAGCGTGAAAAATGTTTACAGAGTAATCTGCTCCCTTACAAAATACAAATCCATTTTTAAGTGGCAGGAAAATTTGAAGATTAAGCCTAAGCATTTTTAATTTCAAATTTTAGAATATATAATATAACCACAAAGGCAGAAAACGTTCCTTCATCATTCCCAAAAACATTTGCATGTAATACCATCAGCAACAGATGCTGTAGGCAACATGGCAGCTTCCAATCTGATCCATATACTTACCAGTAAATTGTGTACGCCTCTGCTTGAGCTGGGTCTTGAATATTTGGTTCATTTAGAAGTTCCTGTATTCCTAACAAGATCTGTGGAAGAACGCACAGAAGTAACATAGGCATGGATATTACCAGGTTATGGAGAAACATGCAATGAAAGGAAAAAAATAAATCAGTACATTCACACACAAGAAGCCAACAATAGAAACACACAATGAACATTTTACATTCATGTAAGACGAACAGGCAAAATAAGTAAGAAGGATAATTGTATACATATATACAACTAATGACCTGTTTAATTGTGATTGCTGGCCTCCAGTCCTTATCCTCCTCTAAGATAGAGAGACACACTGTGCCTGAAGGATAAACGTTTGGGTGGAATAATGGTGGTTCAAATTTACCTGAGGGGAAAATAAAAAGTTACTTGCATGGAAAACTAAGGCTAATACCTGACAGACTGCTTAGACCATCAGTGTGAAACAAACAAACTGACCAGTGACACACACACTCTGCCCCACGGTTCCCCATCTAACCTCCCCCACCAAGTGGAAGATTTATGTAGCTATTATTGAAGTTCTGCACCTTGGCTTGGCCTGTACAGCAAGCAGGAAACCCGCCGTGTGTGTGTTATCACACCAGGAAATTTAACAGTAATATTTTGGTTTAGGAATGGAAATTGATTTAAAAGTTTGCAGTAGCTTCACAATAAAGAACTTTAAAAACCAATCCTATACTTAGAGTAATATACACTGTTCTATAACGAAAGATACCGCCTGTCACTTGTTTATTTTCCTCTCACTGTAGTATATTCCATACAAAAAAAATACCAAGTTTCTGGTACTGCTGTTCAGTTTCACTTTATGTGTGACCAACATGAACCCAGTAAGAGGAAAAAAGCCTTATCTGCAAGACCAATTGAGAAGATGGGTTATGCAACTTTCCTACTGGAAGATGACATTCTACCATTTCTTTAATCTTCACAAGCCTTAATTCCTACAGCTACCACCTTGAATAACGTGAAGAACACTCGTTTAATGGCATATGAAACGTTCATGTTACTGCCATCTTCTAATCCATTTTACATCACAATTATGTCTTGCTTATCAGCTGCTAAGTTCAACAGGGAAGCAGAAGCTGCGTCAGCGAGCAGTCTTACCAGCCATGCATCTTACTTTAAGGCACAATGATTCATTTAACACTTGCAGAATGTGCTAGCTGGTAATTCCTCATCACTCTCAAATATTTTCTTATTAAAAGGTCTATTTCCTCTTGTGTCCACTTCTATTTAGGTGATAAACACGAGAAGCCAAGACAACTGATAGAGCTGAAACATTAAAATGAATGTCTGTCAGAAGAGCTATTTGTAAGCACTGCCACTGACCTGAGAGGGTAGCCAATTCAAGGACTAAGAAACTAGACAAGGCAAGAGATGTTTTTATATTTCTGAAGCACATAAGCTTTTGAGTCCTAACAAGTGAATCTATTTTTTCTAATACATGTATAATAAACAACACATCCACATTTAGAGTGAACATATGAAAACATGTAAGTTGATGAAATAACATTTATTTACTGTGAGTTCTCAGCATATAAGACTAACTTCACAGCAAGAAAAAGCTCAAACACCCTTAGACTAATCACGCCTGCCTATTATTACCTCTAACTTAAAGTGCTGATCAAGTAGTGAATATTTCAAGTGGTGCTTCTGACAAACTTGGATAAAATCCAAATAGCAGTTCCCCCTTCTACTTTTGTTAGCACTGAGCACTCAGTTTATCACATTATATTCTAAATGCCAAATGAGGGAGTGGGAAAAAAAAAAAAAAACTTTCAGTAGGAAAAAAACCTCAGTAAGGGAGTGAAAACTATCTGTAAAACCTCATGTAGTAGAACAGGATTTAATATTCCATGTCTGGTAGTGTTTTCTGTGTGTCATTTTTCTTACATTTTGGGGGTGAAGAAGGGTAGTCATCCTTGAAAAGCATCCGTAGTTTAAACAAGCCTCCTTCCCACGGTGTCTATAAAAGAAGTTAAGGTAGTGTTTTGATTACAACAAGAACAAGTCAGACTTGGGAGGGAAAAAAAAAAAACAAACAATACCACTTCCCAGGCAAAGCACACGAAACTTTTTCTACACCATTAGAAGAGCGTTGTCCTACACTGTAGTATGCTACCTACAGTGAGGTAAGTTATCCTACTGATGGCTTTTTTACATCAGCTCATTGTATTTTCCGCTTTACTACAGCTTCCAGGTGCTGCTAAATTATCAACAGATTGAATAAAAACACTGATAATTCCAGATACAAGCACAAAACATCATAGTATATAAAAAAATCTTCCAGTCCTTTGTTGGTCTTTATGTTGTGCTATATTTTTATGTATTTGCTGAGCTCAGAACTGCACACCATACTCAAGGCGAGGCCACACCAACGCTAAACAGAGTGGGAAAATTCCCTCTGACCAGCTGACTATGCTGCACTTACTGCACTCAGAATGCAGTTTGCTGCAAGGGCACTGCTGGCTCACGTTGAGCATGCTGCCCACCAGCATCTCTGGGTCCCTCTCCACAGAGCGTGCCTCCAACCACTTAACTCCCAGTCTGTACCAGTGTCCAGCATTACTCTAGCATTTATCTTCACTGAACTTAATAACAGTAGTATGCCCCAATGCTCTGTCTTATCTAGACTCCTTTTCAAGATGTCTCAGACCTCCAGGGATTTAACCTGCCAAAGATGCATTCCATCCTTGAATCCAGATCGCTGAGAAAAAACACTGAGCAGAACCAGCCTTTAAACTGGAGCCCTGAGGAGAGTTACTAGTGACCAGCTACCAGCCAGGTGCAGGCCCGTTCAGTACAGCCCTCTGAGCTCTACTTCCAAGCCTGATCATCACTCAAGGCAGCAAGAACCTGTTTATTTCACAGTAGTATAACTTATCCATAGGGGAAAGTATTAAAGGCCTTTTTGCATTTCAGTAAGATCACACACATCACCTTCCCTTCACCCGCCAAGCAGGTGCCCTTATCACAGAAGCAGATCAAATTACAAATGAATTACTCAATGAATCCATGTTGACTATGCCTGCTAACAGGTCTGGTTGGGTTTTGTTTTTTTGTTTTTGTTTTTTAAACTTTTCAGCAGCCCCAAGAATAGTTTTCTTCCCAACTTTTCCAAGCAACAAAATTAGACTAACAGCTTTGCAGCTTCCTAGGTTTTCTCTCACGAACAACATCACTTGTACTCTGATTTTTCCATCTGGTTGATGAGAAAGTGCTTTGGTCATTCCACCCATTCCGCTGTGTCAGGGGAAACAGCTGCAGCACAGTGTACCTCCAAACAGGAATGCAATATACAGCAGCTGCTGTTCTCTGGTAGAGACAAAACAAGGAACACTGCTCCTTGCTAAAGAGACTACAATGATTAAAAACTTGTAATTCCTGACAGGGATCTAACAAAGAAAACATGAATGCAATCTGTCTTTCCCTAGGGTGAAGCACTTTCTAGGAGGAAAGAAGTTAGCTTTAAGAGTTTAGGAGAAGTACAAATGAAATCGGATGAAAAGAACACTTGTAAGATAATAATCTTCTTTCCATAACACAAACAGGCAAAACTCCAAAGAATTGAAAACACTTTCCAAGTTAAAAGTAATTCTTAATTTCTATGAAATTCAGAAAATTAAAAACAGTACTACAGTGCAGCACTCCTGTAAGACTGACGAGTCTCACTATTTGGTGGACAAAAAGAGATACTGGTAGTCAACCACCAGAAATAACAACTGATTGGTATGAACTTTCAAAGTTGATGGTTTAAACCAGTGTTCGGTAAGAAGACAAATCACAATAACCCCTCACATTAATCAGAGGAATATCTCAGTTTGCCCCATGCAGGATTCTTCCACACTCCTCTGAGAAATGTTTCAGAAGGTGATCAGTGCCAAAAGCTGAACAACGGACTCATGGTGCACTCTGTCCAGCGGCATAATCCAAATATTTATATTAAAACTGTGTGGTAAGTTATACTGTCACAATTCTCAGCATAATACACAATCACACGTTACTTTCCAGCATAAGTGAAATGTTAGGACAGCAGAGTATCTTACCCCCTTCTTTCCTGGAATAGCACACTCCCAGTTCATGAGATTCATTGTACCATCTGGATTTTTTGTAGGTACCGCTACAAATCCCTGAGTTACGGCAAAACAAAGACAAAAGGTGAGTATTTCAGAACGTACACTTAGAACACTTCACGCCACTCCTAATTATTTCTTTGTGCAAAACACAGTTTTAAACAGCTTATTTAAATATTAACTCAATTATTGTAATGCATCAGGGAAAGAAACAATCATAACATGATCATAACTGTACAAGTCAGAAAGTTAACAGTGTTCACATATACTTACAAATGGATGATCTTTCCTCCAGGCTTTTCTCTCCTGTGCAAGTCTACTTAGAGCTATGCCAGACATATTCAGAATCCCTCTAAAACAAAAATAGTTGCTTTCAGTACACCCTTATTTACTATGTAAATAACATTACGTTCTCTGTATAAGAGTTCTGATCACGTAAGAAGTCTTCCAGCCTTCCATTTCTACCACTGTAGCCAAGACATTTTCACACACTGCAGATGTTAACACCAGGATAACATTGACAAGCTACCCCACAACAACTATCAACTACCTCTAAGGAGCTGGACTTGACCTAGTTTTACATACCCCCACTGTGTATTTCATATTTGAACCACACTGTTAAAATATTTTTTTTTAAGACTCTTGATAGCAGTAACAGTATCACCGATAGGTAAGAAGGCTCAGATTTCCCAATTGTGTGACTGACAAAGGCATATCTACCTCTTTGTGACATCATGAAAGGTATGGCTTTCCTCTGCAGGCAAACACCTGCACTGCTCCTGGCAAACAGGAGAATAAGAAATGCCACTGATAGACCAAATTCCTGCTAAAAATCTAGGATTCTACACAAAAAGCAACACATGCACAGGATTTCACAAACTGAAGTGATTTCGATGGCTGTCAATAGAAAAAATTCTAGACAGCAGCAGGAACAGAAGACAAATTAACTGAGGAAGAGTCAATGAGCGGCTCACTCATTCCACAAGATGGGTC
This sequence comes from Oreortyx pictus, assembly GCA_036925125.1. NCBI lineage: Eukaryota > Metazoa > Chordata > Aves > Galliformes > Odontophoridae > Oreortyx > Oreortyx pictus. The sequence continues at coordinate 9,798,307 of JAUPFR010000017.1, forward strand.
TTTAATGCCCATATAAACTGAAAAAATCTTCCAGGATCTTCACTGCCTTAAGTAACAGCCAAGTACAGCAACCAGGACGCACAGAGCACAGCTCACTTCTACAAACGATGCAGAAACAGTTCTAGACACGATGCTCGAATAGTGACCTCCCAGATTCAGGGGAAGATCCTCCACCCAACCAGAAGAACTCTCAAAGTGAGACCTTATTTTTCACAGTCAAACTGTACCTAAACTCAGCATTCTGTTGAACACGTGGTTAGAAACCTCCAGTCAAGATCTTAAACCCTCCTTCCTACCACACTTCTACCCATCTTAAGTAAGAACTAAAACTTGGTAACTGCAGCATTAAGAACAGTCAGCCCAACTACTTCATACAGCCACCAGAAGAGCAGTATCCTTCTCCTGTAAATAAGCTGACAGAATTAGTGAAATGAATGTTATCGCTCTAGTAGAGCAAACATTTAAACACTGATTAAGGATTATTAATTAATACAGTGTGACTCTTGTACACATAAACTAGTCAACCACACCAACTCCAGCTCAAAAAAGCCCTTGTTTCAAAATCTCACTCTTGATTGCTCGTGCACATCTGCCATGTGCTCGGAAGGTTAGAAGACATCAGGCTCTCCATTTACACATTCACACATTAGAAGTGGCTCGGCAGTGCAGACACCTTAACTAAGAGTAACTAAGAGCTCTTAAGAACACTTCTTCCCACCCCTCCCCCCTCTCTTCTCCTCCTCCTCTTCCCCCCCCCCCCCAAGTCAGATTGGCTGTATGTCCACAGTCCGTCATTTCAAATTCCAGGTAGCAATACAATTGCTGCAATAATGTAACTAAAATCAAAGCTGTTCAGAAGGCACCATTAATGCTCCGTGCAGTAAACACACACAAAAGAAACCTGTATTCATTCTAACGTTTCCAATACGTGCACTGGAGTCCCGGTTCCACTGGAACATTTGCAGGACTTAGAGAGAACTGCAGATACACAGACACCACTTCAGCTTTCAGTCAACTCACCAGCAAGAGAAGTGGAGCCACCCAAGAGAAACCAGAACAAAAGCAAAACCCTGCACCTTTCCTTCAGCAAAATTATCAAGGGAATCATTTTATTTTGTGAGCTCATATCCTTACTACGGACTTTAATGAAGTAATGAGTACGTGACAGAATTTCAGTTGTGCCTTTAGCATCTGGAGATCTACAACAATACTGACATTGCTATAGTAGTCGGAAAAGAACCAACTGTGCTTATAAGCCATTCAAATGTTAGATAGTAACCCAGCTATCCTCTCTGGAGAAACATACTGCCTTTTCCGTAACTAACAGCCAGCTAAGCAGTATTTCCCTTGAGGTTCACATATCCAATGAATGTTCTACCAAACTATGCCAATCACATTTTTTCCAGAGGAAAACAATCTTACAACCTCTGTAACCTGCTGGCTCTTGCACTCCACCATGCCCTACTGAATTAAAGACTTTCTTCTGTTCCATAAATATTATTTCAAATTTTGAGGCATTTGACTTCATCACACACCAATTAGACCACATCCTTTTTTCTCCAGCATATATGCACACAATGGTACAACCAAATAGTCTTTTGCTCCTCCAAATCCAAAATCCTTTCTAGAGGTTCTGCACACCACCTTCCCCATGCCTACCTTTCATTCCCTTAGTTGAAATGCCAATTTCTTGATTTTTTTTCCCTCACTATAACACCAGAAATTAAGCGTGACCGCTTAATTTCACAGCAGGATAAATTTCACACAGAAACAGGGAGGGAAGAAGGGAGAGAAAAGGCATGTAAAAATAGCTCAGAGATCTGTCACTGTGCAGCCTAGAAAAATAGTTACAGGTAACACTGAGAGGGCTTTTGGCTCCTAAACCAAGTCAACAGCAGGATTTGCAGGCAATAAAGAAGCAAGTTTTCCTAGTAAGCATATTTTAAAAAGAAACTATTTCAGGCTAATTAGCATTTATTCACACAAAGTAGAACCTGTGACTTTAAAGATCACTATTTACTTTAGTAACTTCTTGCCAGAGCAGCAGAGCTGCTAAGAACTTCAGTGTCCAATTCTGAACAGTTTGCTAACGAGTCAAATGTGATTACCCAGGATATCTTACAAGAGGCCTGACCAAGAGATAAGCATTGGTATTTTCAGGTTAGTTTCCAGGTACATATATTTAGTCTACTTAATATTTGCTATTCCAGTCCCCTGAATATTAAGGCCATGTCATGGAGATCCGATAAATACTGAGACTTGTCAGGGATTTAACAGCAGTCACTTCAGGCACATCTAACCAGAGTTAGACTCCTAAACACACTGAAGAACAAACCACTTAGATTACACTGCTTTATGTATTAGTAACTCGTATTTGACACTTTTAATCCACCACAATTATATATACAATGTCTCTCTGTTGAGATTTGAACATTTTTTTCTTATTACATCAAGCAATAATCAAACTTCAGCTCATTATTTAGTATTGTTGAAACCAACTGAGAACAGCTCAGCCACCTCTGAACTTAAACTAATGCATATATTTGCTCTCCCGCTTCTGCAAGACTCTGGTTACAACGTCTCAGGTCTAAAATAACTGTAATTGTCATCTTGGGGCAGAGAGGGCAACAGATCGATAGTCTGCACTGAGCGAGCAAACTGATCCTGCTCAAACTTTCTTCTCATTTTAAAAGAAAGCCAGAATCTTGGGGCCCCAGCTTTCCCACAGCTTTTCCATCTCGAAGTTTTACAGTTCTACAAATGACTCTAAGAGTGTGAAGAACAGGCAGCACAGAAGGATGTGGAAAAGCAGACTGTTAGCTCCAGAACTTGACAGATACTTCAATACTTCCTACCAAGTACTGGTCAGTGCCTGGCAAAGCTCTTTTAAACAGTTCCGTGGACTTCAGTTACCCTGACAAGGGCACCCAGGCACCCGAAGTCTCTCGTCACAAACTGTTAGCAAGCCATAAGAGACCACCGAGACTGAAAGCCCACTTCAAAAACAGATCCCATTACTTAGCAGTCCCCTCAAAAGCAACTCAATCCAGTAACAAAATGCCAGTATATGCTCTCCAGCAGCAATTCAGGGAAAGAAACTGGATCTCTTACTCAGACTCCCTGCTGGAGCTCAAGACAGAATGAACTGAGGTTGATCACCTCTCTTAAGTATTTTGGTGTCAGAAACTACCAAGGAACAGGAAAGAGTCAAGTATTTAATTAAGTCTGAAGATATTCTCACTTTTTTTTCCCCCCATCATTATTTCTCCTTTGGAATCTTGCAAAAAAAAAAAAAATAATAATCTGTAGGACTTAAAAAATATGTATTTTTACATTTGTTTAAAATGCTGTATCTGATTTACTTTTCTTTCTTCTCCTGAGAAATTTACTATGAACAAGCAGAATTAAGTCCCAGCTTATTCTACAAAAGAGCTACACCACTTAAAAGTACACGAAATTCAAAGCTGGAGAAAATCCATCAACCAGATCTCACCACACGAGTGAGAAAATCTGTCCTTCCATTTCATTTAGCTCTACTCCCCCCTGCACACAGTGGCACCAGGAGGTAGCAACAGCCCGTTCACCACTACCAGCTCACTAGAAAATTACCAGAAACTTCCAGGAGCACTCCACAGCTCACCTCTCCTCTGCCGCTGTTACTACCTACTTTGGGAAAGAACAAACCCAAACCAAACTGCTTTGCCATGCATAAAGCAGTCCCTGCAGAGCACGGTGCCCCCGTGGCCCACGATTCTGATCCAAAACAAGCGCGTCAACACACGAACAGCACGCTCCTTTTAGTCCCTGTTCACTCCAAAAGAAATAAATGAACAAAATCGTTAAGACTTATTACTTTACAGACCGCAAGCAGAGACCGGAAAGATTTTTCAATCGGCACCGTTTGCGATAAGCCGCCCTTTCCACACAGGCGGAGAAAGTCGAGGGCTGAGCTACAGCCAAAGCGCACCACCTCCGAAACGGTGCACAAAGTCTGCTCCCGCCCGAGGCACGGACACGAGTGGCGGAGGCGGTACCGGAGTTCCGAGAACAACAAAAGGAGCGGCGCGGCGGGGCGGCCCGGCACGGGAACTCCGCCCGCCGCGGCCGTCGGTGCCGCGAACCCCGCGGAGCGGTCGGGGCAGCGGCCGAGGCCCGCGCACGGCGACGCAGCGCCCGCCCTCAAGGCGCTTCGCGGGGCGGGGAAGCGCTGGGCGCGGGCCCGTCGGCGCCCGCAGCTCACCCGCCGAGCGCGGCCCGAAGCGGCCCAGACCTCCGCGCGCGGCCGCGGCGCGTTGGCGGGCAGCGACGCTCCGCCGGGCCCGCGCACCGCCAGGCCCCGCCGCCCCAGGCCCCGCGCCCGGCCAGGCCTCACCGTGCTCGGCCGCGGCACCCGCGTGTGTCCCGGATTGAGGCAGCAGCGAATGACCCGGATGTTCCCGGCTCTGCTCTCTCCCCCCCCACCCCCCCCTTTGTCTCTGGTCCGGAGTTTCCCTCCCTCTCCCTCCTCTCTCTTTTTTCTCTCCCCCTTCCCCCCCTCCCTCGGAGCGCAGCGCAGTAACGAGGTGTGTCCCTCAGCCCGACCCGTCCGAGCCGCTGCGCCGGCGCCGTTACAGCCGCGAGTGCGCGCCGCGAAACAGGACCTGAGGTGTCCGCGACAACGCCTGAGCGGAGCGCGCGGCGGAGATCCCAGCGAAGCCCCCTCACACCCTCTCGCCTCCTCTCGGGCCCTGTAAGCCCTAGCGAGAAACGGAGTGAATTTTTACCTCAGGCGCTGAGACAGTCACCTGTGCCCTACCCCCGCGCGGCCGGGCGCACCGAGCTAAGCCGGGTCCGGCCCCACTGCGCCTGAGCCGCGACGCGCTCCGGCCTGCTAGGATCCGCCCACCGCGGCCATCCGCGCCTCCGATTGGAGGATGGAGAGTGGGCCCTGGGATTGGTCAAAGCCAGGAAGGGGCGGGGCTCCAAGGGGGGGGGTGGGGCTGCGCGCTCCTGTGTCCTATTTTTTGTTTCTGTTTTGTTTCTGTTTGGGTTTTTTTTTTTTTTTTTTTTTTTTTTTAGCTATTTTTCTTTCCCCGAGTATGACTCACGTTCTGTCTTTGCGTTCAGCTTAGTTGTAATGAAACCGACATTTTTTGTCTTTAAGCCTTTTCGCTGCATCCCACCCACCATGCTGTTTGTTGATGCGTATTGAACCGTTCCACATGTAGCACCTTAAGACCAGCACCTCTTCCTCCCCGTTCTCTCGTCACTCCAATTATCCACTTCCATAAATAAACACTTTTCTGTTGAATGGGACTGACTGGGGTTAGTGCTCAGCTCCGGAATCTCAGTGCCCCCCATCCCACCCAGGTGGAGGTTCCTGGGCACGCTGCGATGGAGATGGTCCCCCCAACCTGAACATCCACCATGCAGGGATTTAAACTGCCACTGAGAAAAGGAAAGGCAGCAGCGCTGAGCAGGGCGATGACCTCCTGTTCGTACCCATACTGGAGTACGAGGCAAGATGTCATCCGTTAAAAGCACTGTGAGAAAAACCAAGGCCAGGTACTGAGGAAATTCTGCTGATAAAGACTCTATGGTAGTAATGTGAGGATGGGTGCGGAGTCTTCAGCAGTTGAGGGTTTAAAGGTAGCTTAAATTATATGCTTTATGTGCAGCCACTCCTGTGTTTAACCAAGAGGGTGAGTCGAGTGCTCTGGTACACTCCCAGTTTTATTCTTTTATTTATTTATTTTCTCTAAACAATTTATGCTCTCAGTTAAATTTAATCTTGGTTTGACTCCACACAAATGATGGAGGAAGTATCTCACTCCAGGCTGGTCACAGAAAATATAAGCAAACCAGACCCTCAGATCACTTGTCCAATTCTGTCTTCATTTAACTTCTCTCCATAACGGAATCATTTAAGAGGAATTATGTTCCCTTGGAATGAATAGTTCCTGTTCCTGTGTGAGCTGTAGCCTATCACACGGCACAATGATGCAAAATAGGACACATATCTTCCTGCGGGCCCTCCTGCCCAACTTTCTCTCATCCTATGCACAAATGCCTATGACATTAGCTACTTTATTCTTTTTAATAAGTAAATGCTGGAGGAGAGATGGAGAAGAGTTAGCGGCTGTGTGTGCAGGAAACATCCTGACTGTCACTAATGACTCGGAGAAACAGGAGTCTCAAAGGTCTTAATGAAACATTAGTTTTTGAGTAATTTGCTTTTAGGGTATATTTTAGCAAAATTCAAATACAATTAAAGTGCAGGAAATCACTACAGTAAAATGACACAATTTCACTAAAGTTTCTTAATACATAAGGAAAGATTAGAACACACTTTGTATTTAGAAGTGATTAAAACTATTAAGATGAAATTAGCCTCCCTCTTAATTGTGTAGACTCCTAAGACTTCAGAGTTCACTAGGTGGCTTATTTACATTTCTTACAATATACTATGTGTTGGCCTTATTACAAAGTGCCAGTTTCAGATTCATTTTTCAGATAGAGGTATTTATATTAAAAATGTACATACTGGACTGTAAAAGAAACCAAGAGGTTAGGCACATTGATTTGTTAGCTATATAAAAGATAACATACACAAGTCATTAATTAAAACTTGACACTTTTCTTGGTTATATATCCTTCCCAGAGGGGATAGTTACCTGCTATAACGATCAGTGACAGTCAGTGTAAGCGCTAAGGAAAATACCTTAATTTCCCAGTGGATGTACATCTGAATAAACATGGCTTTTTCTGTGATCAAGACTTTGAGGAAACAGAAAAGGATGCATCTCCTTCACAAAGGAAAAATGTGTTGCTGCTTTGACTCGCTGTAGAAAAATAAGACATGTCTAAATGAAGCGCTACTCCGGGTGCATCAGTAACTGTTACGATCAACCATGATGGATTTAGAAAAGAAAGATTTAAGACATCAGACTTTAAAAGGGAAAAACAGATTTATTTCATGCAGTTTACAATATGCTAGTGTTATGAAAAGGAGGTTAAAAAAATACCCACACACATTTTTAATCGTATATTTGTTTTAAAAATGATGGCTAACTATATCAACTTCAAATGTCTTGGGAAGCCCTAGCAGATTTTTTATCCAGGGAAACTCCCTGGATTCAATTTTTTTGTCCATGTCTGTGCTAAGAGTTCTGGCTAATGCAAAGGCATTAAAACCAAATCAAAACTCAAACTTTGCTGCAGTAAGAACACTTCAGAGATAACGAATTGGCACAAAATAAAGTGTTATTGCTAATCCACAATCCAGGAAATAACACATTGCAAGTATGGCCACTTGGATATTAACACAAACAGCTGATGCACAACTAATTGTGAGACAGGTGCTTTAAAACAAACAAAACCAACCTGCTGAATTGGGTATGTGGGCCTAGACAGACTGCAGGAAATAGATTCAGAGATTTTTTCAAAGCTAGGCTCAGATGAGGCTCAGGACAGAAGCAGGCTGAAATAGTTGCCATTTGGTACTTGTTCAGTTTGGTGATCTTGGTTCAGTTTCAAGTAGACAGGTTGGCAACGTTTTTTTTTTTTTGACAGTGTCTTGGCACTTGCTTTTCTCCTAGCAAGAACACGTGGGCCAACTTAAATTTGAGTAACGTTGTGCATGAGCTTTTGTAAAATCTTCAAAAGGAGCAAGAATCACGTACATAGGTATATCAACTCTTACATTTCATATGATTGGGCCTGGAAGTCTCAACAGGTGACAGGCTGGGTCAAATCCTAGGCTCAGCATTCCAAAGCAAGGAGAACCTGCAGGACCTTCTCCCGCCCCAGCCACTCCCAAAGGATCAAAATAGCTCCCAATAAATTGTTTCCATTATGGTAGTTATTAATACACAACATTGTGAAGAGAACCCTGGAAAAAAACCCAGAAGGCTCTGTTTGCAGCAGTATTTATTTACTGAACTTTCCAGAAGTTTATACCTTGGTAGATCTTGCAACAGTGAAGGACAGATAAGTTGTAATGAAACATTCAGCATCAATCTCCTGGCAACGAAATCTTCCTCAAAGTCTCTCTGTTGGCAGTTCTGTTCACAACAGCTGTTAAAATTCAACATGGGCAATAATAAAGTGGTGGGCAAATGTGCTGTCATCTCTACTGTACTCCTTACCAAGCTGAAATTCCAAACAAGATATGAACGCAATTATATCTGCAATTGGTTATATCTGCAATTTCTAAAAATGACTTTAGAGTCTGAGTTAGAAAAACAGACTAGCTGCATTTTAGAAGTTATTTATGTCTCTAGAACCTCAAATTAGCCCTGGACAGTATTTTAGCCCTTAGGATTTCTGCAGTAAAAATGAAAAGAGTTCCTTCATTTACGCAAACTGAACAATAAAATATGACCTATTTAGCCCTTTAAAGCCTCAGTCCAGTAAGAAGCCTTTAAAGACAGCTCCTGATTGTTGTGAGCCAAGAGAAAGAAAAATTATATTACACCAAGTCCAGGCAGCTTTCTAGAGATTTTTTTTAACTGAATATTTATCCTATTTTAAGAATCAATAATCCTACTCACAAACCCAGGTAAAATCCTGAGATTGTCCTTAAAGCTGCAAATAACTGCAGTCTAAAGTATAGTGAAGCAAACAGACAGCTTCCTGTATATATCTCAAAATGGCTGTGTTAGGAAAGACACTTCACCAGAGACCCTTGGAAGTTTTAATCCTACTGTCCTGAGATAACAGGTACTGCTAAAGGCAAAGCAAAATCCCATCTCTGTTTCAAGGACCCCAACTTTCAGGGCTGATTGAAGAAGTTAACGCAAAGAACTTGACAGAGATTGTTGATGCTGAGAGATTAAAATAGGAGAACGACACTTTATGGTTTTACTGCATTTTAAGTGGACAAAATGCCAAGATTCATCTCCAGAGTCTTTTTTTTTCCTCAACCTTGATCCCCAGTTCTTAGCAGTTCTCCCAGTACTTTTCAAGGAATGTATTCCAGCATACCTGAATGACTGAATGACACATTGTAAAAGCATTTCCTAGATAACAGCATTCACTCACAGATTTCTGCATTCTAAGTTCATTTTTATAATACTAACAAAACAGCAATTTGGAAATGATAGGAGTTTCTTACTGCTCAAAAAGAGACTAAAACTTCCAGCAACCTCAACAGATGTTCATGGAATGCAGTGTTCTGTACTGAGGATTAGTTTTCTGAAAATATCATCATCCCACTCAACAGACTTGCTCCCTGAGCAAATGCACTTTCTTTTGTTTAATCTATCTCTATCAGAGTGTTCTTTTTTTTTTTTTCCCTCCTAAAAAAGTCCTACTCTCAGTGAAACAGGAGATTGAATCAAGTTCTGGTATCTTCAGGAAATAATCCCATTTCTCATCAGTCATAACTGCGCAGAAACACTGCTAGAAATGGAACTATGCAACCACAGCCTGAATAAAGAGGAAAAGCTGGATGGATATCATGAGCTCAGTTTCTTCAAGAATATGTTTTACTAACACTTAGGTGGGAAGATGAAAGGAACTGTTACCATCACGAGAAGCCTACTGAATTTGAAAAATCAAAGCCAACAACATCTCCCAAATGTTCCAAGTATATGATTCTGAAGACTGAAAGTTCAGTAGGCAACCTGGCCTGTGACACATGTTTCTGTGGGATAAAAAAGTGCAGTTATCCATAATCTGCAGAAACCCCACAGTAAGTAAGAGAAAATCCCAGGTAAACTTTTGCAAAAAAATCTATTTAGCACATACTGTGGGACCTGCTGAGTCAGATCATACTTTTGGACAGTTCCACTCACAACTCTGCAGCCTCAGAATGACTTGGTCATTGTAGGAAAACTCTGTTTCAACTGCTGACTGAAGAAACGCAAAAGTATTTAACATAAAAATCAGTCATCTCCAATATTAACAAATAGCCTGTTTCCTAACTTGTAGAAACGAATATAGTAAGTACAGACTTCTTGGTTCTCAAAAAAGAAGTCCATCATGCAATGAAAGCCTCTGAGAAATTCCTCTAAAAATCCACCATGATCTACTGAAAAGTGGCCTCCTTCTCCATGAGCTACATGCCAAACTACTGCCCTGAATATTCATACAGTGAAAGTGTGGGAAGTTAAACCTTCCAGAGAATTTACATTTTCATGTGAGGTTACCCTGAACAACTGTATGTTTTGGTACCTCTCCCTTTCTTCTTTCTTCCTTCATCAATCTTTCCATGCTCAAAATCCTAAATCCTAACTTGGAATACTGCTTTGATGTAAAGAGAGAGAAGCTGTAAAAATCCAGAGCTCGTGCTTTTTTTTTCAGAATAGCTTTTCAAATGCAAACCCTCAGCATCAGTTTTACATAGTCATGAACAGTACAGTTCACTTAAATGAATACTTCCCCAAATGACAGAAAAGAAACAAAGGATGCCAGTTTAAATGACATCCGTACGTTACCTCATCCTGTAAGATGTAAACGTAACAAGCAATTTTTGAAAAATGTGGTGTAAGTTGGACTCTAATGCAAAAAAATAAAAAAAAGACTGTTACTATAGCTAATTGTACTTCAGTTTGCGAAAGTCAAATAAAAACCTTCTTTAGGGATTGATTCTTAATGCCTTGAAAAAGGCACATGATTGCACTTCCATCTATCTGAAAGCCTCAGATGTTCACAAAAAAAAATCAACAACAGCAAGAACAGGAAAGTAGGTAGTTCAGGTGTTCTCAAGCCATAGCACATATAAAATAATTTACAAGGTACCTGCCTGTTTTTTTTATTTATTTATTTTTTTTTTTGCTTAAAATCTCCGTGAGGTATTGGAAACAAAGTGCAAAATGATTAACCACCATTTTCCCCAAATTTGCTACAACAGGGTTACAATGTAAACTGGAGAGCAGGTAATCTCAACAGAAATGCATGTTTTAAAACTGAAAAAAATCCAGTGAAAAAACATACTTAGAAAAAAAACAAACAAACCTTTTCCGTACTCTGAGTTTGTTCGATTGGCTCAGTTTGTTACTTAAGCTTTGCTGCTGCCATTCTCACCTTGAGAAATAAAATACTTCATCTTTTGAGGGTTAAATAAAAGACAGTGGAAGTGCTGATTTAAAAGGATTATTACGGGGATAATTTGGGCATTAGAATACACTGATGCCAATGCCGCATTGCTCTGTAAAGCGCATCAAGAAAACCTGGTCGGCTGCAATTCCATGAGCTGGGGAGCTCAGAGAATATGGTGGAGTCATGCTGTTTTAAAAACACAGTGACTACTGCAGCAGAGGAAATGCTTTAATATGTAGATAACACAGACAATAGTTAGGCTTATTTTCAGATACACAAGATAATCTGTTACTATTTAGGGGAGCCTTGGGTGCTGAATTTAAGCTGATAAAATATGGGTGCCTAAAAAAGTATAAAAGTATAAACATTTCCCCCTACACAATTACATTTTTAGTAAATTCAATTCAGTTTGAACATCTTTAAAAAAGACAAACATTGTATGTGTTGTTGTGGAGGGGCCAGCAGCTTTCAGTGCAGACCACGTCCAAGTGGCAAAATGCATTACAAACCCTTTCGAGCATTAGATGCATGGACAAAATGTTTAGCTCATTTAACCAGCTTAGTAGAAATGTTTTGGTTTTTTTTTTTTTGTTTTTTTTTTTTACAAATTCTGCCAAACTTTTATCAATGTATAGTAAGTCTTTTTTGGTTGTTTTTGTTTTTTTAGAAAAAAAAGGGTAGGCCTTAGGTGCTCAGGCATCGTGTAAAGGATTACCTAGAGTATACGCATAAATCCTGAAGTTACTGAGAATCAAAACAAATGTCTTTACAATTCAAAACAATTTTCTAACTTTCTGAAACTCCCTTCCACTGCTTTCAGCTACATATGTCAATGAAGCTGAGTTTTATACTGTCAACATCATTAACTGTTTTAAAGACGTGTGAAAGATTTTTCTCAGAACATAGTGTATTAAAAAGCTCCAGTCTTGTGTATTAGCCTTCATCAAGGGCATAAACTAATCAAGCTGAACCAGATGTTTTCAAAGTGTTCTTTAACTGCATAGTTGCAACAGTACAGAAAGATTGATTATGGTTATCTTGAATGTTTAATTTTTCAATATTTCAAGAAGTTTTTCAATTGCATGAGCTCATGTTCATGCTCAAGGTTGATTTTAATCCCTGTCACAGAAACAGGAACCTAGGACCAGCCAGTCCAATTTCTATATAGCCTCCAGCTCTTGAAAAATCTCTACCATAATCCACTGTTATCAATACTTACAGGAATTTTAGAAGTACAAGCACAGATATGAATACTAACATCTCAAAAGAAACATTTTTTTTTTTTTTGTTCATCTTAAGTGAACTTCAATTCCCCTTCCAAACATCTGTCTAAGACTGGAGCGTGACTTTTACAGGAGGAGACTGTTCTGTCAGAAGGAACGTCAAGAATGACTCAGGTGAAGGCCATTTTCTCTGAGTATAGTCTTCCCTTTGGGTAATAACATATGCTATAAATCCAGTCAATATATACAAACCTTCCTTTAAAGAAAACCTCTGTTGTGTAACGTGCTAGTTTCAGTTGATCTCCTAGGCTGTTCTTACCTAATAGAATATGTTGCAGTGCCATAAGGAATGTGCAGTGTGAGACAGTCAGCCGGGGCTGTCACTGATGCTGTCACTGATTCTGAAAGGCCCAAATATATCACTTGTGGGCTGTAACGTGTGTGTATGTGAGTGTAGCACCAATTACATTGTCTTTTAAATGTTTATAATTATTAGTAGGAAAATCTCTGCTAACTGATCAACATTGGGTCATCCAGCACCAAGCATTACGTGCTACATGTCTCAGAGGAAAATATGAGTGCGTGGTTATTTCTTTTCAGATGGCCAGTGTTGGATAGCCCATAAGAGAGTACAACCATGCACTACAACCAAAACTTAAAACACACTCCCACACCATCTATTCCCATTAAGTAATCTTACAACGCTTTAAGCCAGTTGACACCAGCTTATAGGCAAAAACGGTTGAACCCAGATCAACAGAAAATTGTCTAAATCAGATTTTTTTCTTTTGCAGCCAAGCCTCTTCAATGTGACAACTCACTGCATCTTGGAATAAACAAGAAAAAACGTCACCCTTCAATACTGCCTTCACATCCTGGATCCTCGTTCTTGCAAAATCTGAAAGAGACAAATAAAAATTCCATAAATGAAAATCCATGCAACGTCCTTCCTAAGGAACGGAGGACAAAGAGAACATAATGACTACTTCAAACAACTGGTACCATTTTTTTAAGAAGCTGGTTCAAGGACCTTCCCGAAGCCTGTGCTTTAAGGTTGAAAAAAAAAAAAAAAAGATTAATATATACCATATTTACTGTCAAACATGGTGAAAACACATGTACATCTCTGCTAGTAACACAGCCTGATTAATACAGCCAAAGCTTAAGGGCTGGGAGACGTAAGAAGTAAACCATTTCAGTTTCACCACTATTCTAAAGTTACTTAGGTCTTGTATGGTAAATGAACTGAGATACTTCACTGAAAATGAGGATGTAATTTTAATTTTTTCCCATTGTCAAAAAATGTCCTTAACACTTGAAAGTTTCAGCTGCAAACTGCATCCTCTGAAAACACAAATTAGCAATTCAAAATGTGCACAAATGACACTCTGGGTGAGATGATGCAGACAGCTTTCAAAGACCAAGAGTACAAGTTGGCAAGAATCGAATCTACATCTGAAACAGATGACCAGGTTTGATCTTTTGCATGAACTACACTTTACCAACTAGATTTCTTCATAGATTTTTACTATGCTGTTCAGAAACACAAAGCTCATCAGTTGGACTGGCTAGATATATGAAAATAAATATTACTTAACAACAACAATTTTTATATATTGGTACATGAATATTATTTGCTCCTGCAAGTTCTCCCAAGTTGGGTAAGCATCCTAGGCCACAGGAAAACTGCTTCTGTGGAGACAGGACATGGCACATCACAATTCTCACACATTACTTTGTCCATGGTTATTCTTTGAATGATCCAAGACTACCAACTGAGAAGCACTGCAGCTTCTGACTTCATGAGCAGGAATGTATTTCTCACAAATTCTGGCTGCTCTGCTTCTCCTGGCAGTACTACAGAACTGAGATTCCCATTTCAGTGAGGAAAATGATTTTTTTTCCCTAACATCAGTTGGTTTGTTTAATATTGTCTTTAAAAAGTGTATGTTAAAAACGGGCTGAAGCCTAATAGACACAAAAAAAATCTGTTGTTAAAAAACTGGGAAATGTATGTAACATATAGCAACACAAAGGTTACGTATTCTATTGCATTTGACTTCTTTTTTTTTTTTTTTCCCCTTTTCTATTTATATTCTCTTCAGCACCTCCAGTGAAGGAAGGATCCACATTTTAGGACTGACTCCAGGCAACAACATTTCTCACATTACTACTCTAACCTGAGTGGCAATCAGCAGTAACCATGTCAGCACGGAGGCTGCCTAGTTCCACAGGGAAGCCTTAAAGAAAACACAGAACCAGTCACAACTGAGGTCAAAAAACCTACTAAGTAAAGCTTCAAATGTACTGAGTACAAATATTTAACAGTGTTCATCTGGAAGTTAAATTATCTCTAATGATACTTCATTCTCTCTTAATTCCTGTCTGTTTTCTACATACTGGGAATGGCTCTTGATTTTCAATGCTGAAAGAAAGCAAAGGAACAGCATGGAAAACAGCATGGCTGTCTTCAATATAGAATTTCTTTCTATGATGTTCTGAATTTAATCTCATATTATAGCAAATATCATGCCAGCAACTCAGTAACACATTCCATCCCAGACAATTCACAGAATCTGACAGCTCACACAGTCTTAGTGCCTGCTGGGTAAAAGTTGGCAACCACTTAATACAGCATGCCAACTCCACGGATGGTTTCAAATGAAAAAGTCTAGGTATTTGGTTTCTTTCAATTATGGTTAAAATGTTGACAATCGAATGTATCAGCCTCTATCAGTCATCAAGCTCAATATGTCTTTTTCACAGTGACTACAGTCATAGAGTCGTGAACTGTTCGAGTTGGAAGGGACCCTAAAAGGTCACCTAGTCCAGCTCCCCAAGTCAAGAAGGGTCTTGCCTGCTTTGCACAACTCCATGGGATTTTTTTAGGGCTGGAGTTCAGAAAGATCCCACCACCACTCATTCAAAGACAGTTCAATTTAACTTCAAAATTTAAAAATGAATAAGGTGCTTTTTTTTTTTTTTAATCCACTTCATCACCTGCTCACTGAAATCCTGCAGTGCCTGGGTCCCACTTCATGGTTACAAATTCCATTTCATTTCAAAGTCAGACACTACTATTTTATAAGGAAAACAGATGACAGTGCAGGAACTGTGATACATCTCCAAAATACAGAAAGACATTTCTGATGGTCTCTGATACCTTTTAATGCAAACACAGCATATTTCAGGAGGAAGAGTTTACAGTGCATACTAAGCAAAAAGCATCTCATGTTGAATTGTAGGAATGATACAAGTGCATTCTGCAAAGAAGAAACGGGCCTTGAAAACTAATCAGTAGCTACTACAAAGACATTCAAAAGGGATTAGACAGAGAAGATAATGCCATTGATACCTATTTGATGCAGTGACCTGAATGTAGGCTTGAAGCCAAAAAAAAAAAAAAAAGCTTACTGGAAGCTGGGGAAATACATCAGGAGTTAATTGGATATATGCTTAATACTTCATCTCTTTCCTTGAGTATTTGCAGTCAGTCATAGCTAAGAACAATGTACTGAAACAGAAGTCCACATAGTGGATAAAAGTCTGATACAGCAATCATAGTCAGTAAGGCAAAAACATGGCTTAAACAAGCCCCTGTGCAGTTAGGAAACATTACTGCATCTATTCTTTTTGTCAATCTTTCTAATCTAAAATACAACATTTGAGTTTATTCTTTCCTTTAAAATATACTCTGACATTTAATAGAGATAGAACTATTTTCTGTAAACTTTAAAAACACATACAGTAAGGTAAAGCTAACCCAGATCCGGCTGTTCAACTTGGCACACTCTGCTGAGACAGAAAATCTAACAAAAAGTAGAAAATTCCTTCAGATCAGACAATATTTTAGCAAGCTCTGTTTCATGCTTTTCTGGTAAGCCCTACTTTTAATAAGGTAAAGAGAAAGCAATTTCTGATCAACAGGCTCTCAAGAGAGGTGTTCATCCACCTCTTTTTAGCAGCTGGGTGAAGGAGGATCTTCTATAGTCACGACACAGTGATTTTGTCCAAAGAAAGAAAGAAATCTGAACTGAATTTGAATTTCAATTACGAAGAATTCTACCAAAATTGGGCTTACTTACTAATTGCTCAAAGGATGACTGACTTTGTTCTGCAATTTGAATTCTTCCTTTTCTCCAGAAAATAAGATGCTAATGAGACGGTGGCTTTCTGGGCAATAGTGCCAAGAGAAGGCACCTCAACACTAGTAGAGGTATCTAACATTTGAAAACGGTCTTGGCAGATGTTCTAAACTACTGGTAGTTAGGACTGAGGGATATATCTGGAGCAGAAAGTTTTCATGCAAGAACATGATCTATTAGGAAAACAGAGACTTTTGCTGACAGTACTCTTCTGTCCTTACTCTTCAAATCTGATGTGCTCAGAATTTTCCTGCTTTTCATGTTTCTGTTCTGTTTTTCCTCCAGGTGCTCTCAGTAATGCCAAATAAACTCAGTTTCTAAGGGCCTGAGTGTGACAGCTTCAGAGAGAAGTAGAATGCAAGACCTATTCCTCCCACTCAGAATAGATCTGCTGCAGATGGAATAGCATTTTAACAGACTTTCTGTCTCCTGGGTAGCTTAAGAATCTAGCATTCAATTCCATCACAGCACTGATTTACTTTTTTACAACAAAGCTTCAGATTTGATCCATTCCTTGCGGCCATTCTGTAAGAATAAGATCTTTTGCCATGCCCACCTCAGTAGCGGTTCCTGCCAGCATTAGGTAAGATAATAATCACAGTCAGAGATTGATTCGGGTTGGAAGAGACCTTACAGATCATCTAGTTACAACTAGCGGTAATGCAGCTTCCTCTTCCTCTGTGCAAAAGCAGAATTTCAGAAACACTTTTATTCTACTTCTATGGTGTTCCAGTGACTTGTTAAGCACCTCAGTCTTCAGTAGGACGACAAACTGCAGTGGAAAAGACCTAATCCCTCTGTGAAGAGAGTAGTTTTGAGTGACAAAAAAAATCGTAGCATTAAGATCACGTCATCTGCTTGTATTTGCCAAGTCTTGATTCAAAAACAGTTAGTTTCAAAATTACCAGATACTTTGACTAAGCTGTACTTCAGTTAAGTTTGTAAATGCATTGCCAGATCAGGTGTTTACTGAAAATTCAGTCTGCAATTTTGTATCGGATGCCCCTACACATAAAAAGTAATCAACAGAAAAGATGTCAAAACCAATTTTGGTCCTATGGCATTTTCCCATACTATCTATATGAAGCAATTTTTCTCTTAGCGTACCTATAAAGGATCTCATCATACTACAGCTGTTAACAGCCACATTCATTATTTTGTCAAAGAGCCAACATACAGAACGGGTATTCTGCTTCTGCTAACCATGCCACAACTATAATCACAAACAAATACACCACTAGGACCAGCCAAAGGACAGCACTACTGGGGACAGGAATCGGAGGGGCAGAAAAGCGTCTGGGTAAAATCCTACGGCAGCCAGTGCTCACCGTGACATTTACACTTAATCTGAGTCATTCATATCGTAATCCGTTTCTTCATCTTCACTCTGAGTGGCATGCAGCATGCAGCAAGTATAGAGAAAGGAAAGGAAAAGAAAAGATTGCAAGTGAGTCAGAGCTGCAACAAAGTACAGTCCACTTACACTTGAAGCATCGGAGAATGGCACTAATTTACTCTTATTTGGGACACCCACTCTTCATAAGAAAGCATGACAGCAGACAATTTCAAGCAGGAACACTATGGATTTCATGACAATGTTCTTTCCCAAAAGTCCTAAAGTCAGCAGACAGAAGTCAACAGTGCCATAAAAAGTAGTAACAGGGACCTTAAGTATATAGAAAATCTAAATGATCTGAAGTTGGTACCTTAGCTCCATTTACCGTTCCCCACAGATGGGGAAGGATAGCACTTAAAAATCAAATTTTGGATGTAGATGTGATGAATGCGCTTTGGTCATTACAGGTAAATAAATCAAAAGAACAAAGCGCTTGTGGGAAGACACACTATCTTCCAGTAATGTCAAAGCTACCTCTGAAGACCACTAAAACAATCTACGTCACTGTTCCAAATGGGGTTAAATTC
Organism: Oreortyx pictus; assembly: GCA_036925125.1. NCBI lineage: Eukaryota > Metazoa > Chordata > Aves > Galliformes > Odontophoridae > Oreortyx > Oreortyx pictus. Next base: position 9,816,620 of record JAUPFR010000017.1, read on the forward strand.
CTTCTCTCAGCTGTACTAGATGGCTGCACAAGAGTCAACTGCTGATAGAAGAACTAAGAAGAGCAGGTGCTTAAATACACCCTAAGACTGGCATCTTTCTACCTGTTACATAGTTTTCTTTGTCGTTTTTGTTTTTTATTGCAATCTGACCTGGCCATTTTTCCCTTAAAAAAATGCCAGTGGCAGGTACACACTAAAATTGCCCTGTGGAAAATATACACCACAGGACTGATCATTTTTGTACTTATTAACCACTTATGCTTCATAGCACAGCAGATTTTCATTACCTATCTACACTTCACATCAACAAAACCATGTGTCATGCTTTGTACATGCTCGAGGTTCACCAACACGTAGTTAAGTGGTGCATAGGTTTGAGTGACAGTAAAGTCTGCATAGACCATTCACGGTGAGAGTGGTGGAATCGCATTTCAAGATTTTAATTGCTAATGTTTCTCTGTTCTAACCTGTCTATGAAAACTGTTTTCCATCAAACATCTCTAAGAAGGAATGAGGTGACGCTTGATTACACAGAGCATCAGAAAATGCTTTTTCTATTTTGAAAGTTCACTACTGTTAATTAAAATTGAAGTGTACGTCACAAAACATTACACATTGGTGCTTTTTTGTTTTCTCTAACCCAATGTGTTGCAAAAGTAATTTGTTAGGAAGACTTTCTCATAGTTTCTGAAAGTCAGCCTCAGGATGTGATCATCACATCACTCTGAGTAAATCACTGGATACCCTAATTTCAATCATATGAACTTCTCAAGGACCAACTCAAATGCTACTGAAGAAATTGCAGACTGGAAGTTTAAAGCTGGCTAAGTGAGGAACTACTGAGACAACAGCTCCCAAGGACCAGTCCAAATTTCTCAACAGCACTGTAAGAAACCTCTCAACAAAAACCTCCCCTCATTCTGTAACAAAACATGCATCTATATGATATATAGCAGGAAAATAAATACAATTTATTATTCAAGTATTGACATTTATTGCTAGTAACCACTCAACTCTTCCAGGACAAACGGAGTGAATGTTTATATCTTCAAATAAAAATGATCAATAATTCTCATACTGCATCCTGGTCAAGTCATGCTCTGCTCCCATCTCTGAAATGATAACTAAGAAGCATTTATACAGAGAAGACTAAGATTTAGCATCTCTCAGAGCTACTAACTGTACAGCAGTTGTACCATACCCTGAACAAGTTTATCTATTCGGCTTTTGACAGTTTAGTTTGATGTGTATTTCCTAATAAATGAAGGATGCAATTTAACTCTGTCAACTTCTGAAGTTCCCTGAGTATGTACCACAATTTCTTATGAAGACAGACATTAGCTTCAAGAACTCCACTTTTTATTTATGGCACATATCCCAGCCCTAAACTACTGCCACACACCCCCTGGCCGACTTTTGTTTCCCTGAAGCATACTGGCAAAAGCAGAAACTGAATATGTTAATCCCCAAAAGCTCTTTGGAAGTTTTATCTCAACAGACAAAATAGCAGAAATCAACCATTTAACTAAATATATATATATAAAAAGCTTGGAGTACTTTTAAAATGTAATTTACAAAAATGTCTCCATATACACAGCAGCAAAACAAAGTTACACAGCAGAGAAAGTAGAGAGGTTCAGTCTATTTGGGGCCACAGTGCCAAAGATTCAGACTGCTTCTCAGCATTACTTCAAGATTTACTTCCTTAAAGGTGATCCTTGAAAAAGCAATCAGTGCTTTACTATCTCCCATTTAAACAGACCACATGAAAAGCTTTTCAGTCAAATACTGAAGTACTAGTTTGTCTATAGTCACTTCCTCATACAAAGCAACAACACGGTGATAAAAACAGCCCAATAATTACAGAAGAATACACGTCCATACATAACTGCTCTGCCTTCGTACTGCTCGGTTGCCTTTTTACATTTCTCCTTTGTACAAACTCTCAAAGACAACAGACAAAAACGCCTGGATATTGTGCCCATTGCTATCTTTTTACAAAGCTGATTATAGAAAGGAAGGAAACCTGGAGAGAAACATGGAAATAATAAGCTAACAAATATCTTCATTTTTTAACATACTGCACGGTTTTTTCAGGGATGGCATATTAAATTCCTATTCTCAATTGTAAGATTTCTTCAGGTGAACTCAAGCAAGAAAAATGGTTTTCAACTGAGGCACTGAAAGAATAAGGAATTATTCAAATGTGTAAGAAAAAAATGCAGACTCTCAACTGAAAACGGCAAGTGTCTGCCAATATTCAAGAAACAAGACAGGCATCAGGAACAGCACAGACCTTCCATTTAAAGAAGCTATCTGGTGTAACAGGTACATGCTGAACGTGTCATTTACACTCTTGTACAATGAACAGGGAACAACTACTTCCTTGAAGAAGGGAAAAGAAGGCAAGTAAAGAATGGTCCACAAAAAAGGTCCGCCTTGCATAACTTAGCAAAGCCTATGTTGTGCTGGCACCATCTCTTTACTCCAAAATACAGTAACTTACCTTTGCTTTTTCACTGGGTTCACTGGTTGTGCCATAGGGAGTGTTATGCAATTCCTTTGAGACAACACACAGAAACTCAGCCTGATCTTCATTGCCATAGTTATAGGAAGAACCAATACTGACCAGCTGAAAGATGAAAGAAAGAAAAAAATCACTTGCATTTTCATGTAGAACAAATCCCACAGCTTCACACTGCTCTCTCTTCAGACTGATGGCTGTGCCTGAAGCATAAGTCTCCGTTTCAATGCAAATACATTTTGATGTTGACAAATACACTGACACTCTGATGGTAATATAAACATAGCTTTTCTTTTAAAACATTTACAGAAGTAATGGCTTACAATTATGATTTTATTGTCAAACAAAAGGCTACAGAGTCAGGCCAGAGGAAAAGCAGCCTGCTCCCTGTTACTGTTATTTAATGGAAACCTTCCCATCCTCCAAAGTTAATTTTTAAAAATTTGTATATTGTGTCTTAACATGGCACAATTTAGCACATAAATGGCTGCATGCAGGAAGCACTTTAGCCAGGAAGGATAACTACCGCTCCACTTATAGAACAACAGCACTTCTACTAAAACATCTTTTGAGTAGACAGTGTTAAAATTTGTCCCTGATTGGAAAACAGCAAGATACAGCAAGTTGGGATGCTAGGATTAACATCTGAAATACATGTGTACTGCTGCAAGGAAGCGATTTAAGGAAGGGCTACAGGTGGAAGCAGTGTATAATGAAATGACTTATAAGCTTCTGCAAGTTTTTATATTGAATGATAAATTACAATTTACTGAGAACGAAGGATTATGCTCAACATCATTATCACCTCATATACAACATGCTTATCAAAAGGCTTAAGTTTCATATACCTTCTCTTACCTTACACACAGTACACTTGCCTAATGCTAGAAGCTTCACACAGCCTGCCTTTCCCAGCCAGGATCAATTCAGATGAAACTGGTTCATTTTTTTAAAAAGGTTTATTTCAAAAGCATGACAAGGTGACGTATGGTGCTATAATTATTGACACAGATCAAGCGCCTCAACATCAAACTGTTTCAGAAACACTGTATCTAAATACCATTACCAAAACTATATTACATCTACCTGCCAAACCACCACAGACATGTGATAAGGCTGTCCTATTCCTCAGCCTCTATTATACCATTTAATCGTCCTGGTAACACCTCCACAGACAAGGCTTGACTTGTCTTTTTAGATAAACAACATCTGAAAAACTGTGGTTATTTTCTATAAACAAATGGATCTCCATCAGCCTGGCAGAGCGCCAGTGACAGTATGACTTGTTAGAGCAGGGAAGATGAAACCAAGGTGAAATCCTGGTACAGAATATTTGCTTAAGGCATGATTCCCCTAACAAAAGTGAAAGGCAGGCCAGTGTTAAAAGCAGCTTCCATCTCAGGAGAAAATAAAACCAAATTGCAATTTTAAGGAGATAGATATTCAGATGTTCCAGCACTCTGGTGAGACAGCCAAGCAAGAGTATCCACAGACTGACAAAGCCAGCATCCACAAAGAGCATCAGACAGCATCTCTGCAGAATGAAACAACTTGCCAGGCCTAGGCAATACCACTGGATACCAAATAGGACCCTGATGGTATTACAGTATGCCTAATATCAGATGTATGTCCCTCTCTAGAAGGCTTGGCTTCTACTCCTTCTGTGTTCTGCTAAGTACTACAGCAAGGCTGTTTTCAAGGCCTCTCTTTCAAAGGAGGGGAAAGGAAGGGCAGCTGAAAGCCATTCTTCTTCCCATGTCAAGCAGAAGTGCAGGCAAGCTGAACAGCCATGTAGTCAGAGCATGCACAAGAATCAGAAACACCTTGATATTTGCCTCATAGCAGTACTACCATCAGTGTTGTAAAAGATCTGAACAGTACAGGACTGGCAATCAAAATTCAGTACTCTCAAACTGAACTTGTTCTTGTTCTTGTTCTTATCAGCAAAAAAAATCACCCACAAATCTTTAGGGAAAAAAAAACAAACAGCTGTTGAGTTGGCTCTAAGCCTGTTGAAATGGTATAGAGTTCAGTCTATGCATAATGTGTTAGTTAAGAACTACGTAATACAAATAGTGCAACTACTTCAATTATTGTTGAATCTTAAACAGAATGCTCAACTCACACACATTAAAAAGCTGGATACGTTTTAACAAAGCCAGAATTAACTTGTTATGAAGAGAAATGTGAAGAATAATATTTAAGCATATGATTTCATCAGCATGTAGTCAATTTTACTTCTAGCAAAACGGCTAGAACTTGATATCAGATAAGCTATGACAACAGCTGAAAGCATCCTATCAGAAGACAAAAAAAAACCCACTTTACTCACTGACACACAACAGTAATAAACAATCTCTCTGACAGACATGATATTAGATACAAACATCACCCAAATCCTCAGTCCTGATTCAACAAGGCTGACAGTTCCTCAATTGACAGCTACTTAAATTCCCACTAATGCTTCATTAATTCAAATTAGATGACCTTTTACATTTAAGTCTCTTTAGGAGATGTGGCAAACTGACTGCTCATTAGACAGATGGACAGTATTGAGGTTGTTCACTACAATAGATCTAGATGACTTTTTACTATTATTAAATAGCTGGTACATTTCAAGACAAAGTTTGTTTTGCAATATTAAAGACAAGTACTTCAAAAATCCAGTGTGCTAAACTCTTACAGACAGTTCCTTATGTCTTCAACTAATATTTGTTTTTTACTTCACTCCAAGCACTCCACATCATGAACCTATAAACAATGTCATGCAGCCTATACCTTTCACATCCTTAGCAACATATCCTATTTCCTACACAGTTCTGGAAAGTTTGCAAACCTAGCACATTAACTCCACATTCCAAATGTTACCTGAGCAAAAACTAGACTTCTGAATATACCCAGGCAGCAGTCCAGGTTTGAAATCAAGAATTGCAAGACCAAGTGATCATGTAATAGGCAACATTCTGCTCACAACTCATTTCACTGTCATAGTTAATATCAAGGGACACTCTGTGAGAGAGCAATACAAGATAGTGGGTGTTTGAAGAAAGTCACACTAATTGAACAGAGTGATTTTGAAGCAAATCCCACTAATTGTACATGCTGCTCTTGGGTATTTCCTCTGTTATTCACAGGAAAACTGTGAATACTTTCAGCGGCTACAGGTATTTTGAAATATTTCTGGCAAAGGCACGAGGTATCTGCCCTACAATAGTGCTAAGTGGAAAGGTTCTGTGCTTGGTACATGGACAAAACTTAAGTTTCAATTCAGATTTTTGTTATCTCCTTGTAAACTACAACGTCTCTCTGCCAAGGTATAGCTGTCAACCTCTCTTCCCATCTCTTCATTTGTAAGGAGGTTTTCTTTCCACTTACTGGGGAGTGAAGTTGCCAGTGATTTAAAATAGAGTAAGGTGTTTGTTTTTTTAACTGAGATGCAGGGAAACCATTCTGAAATAATAAAAATAAAGGCTATCTATAAGTCTAATAAAGGCTGTAGCACTCTGTAAGCCCCATCTTTTATAAAATTTCTATGTAATTACCAGGAGTAGCTGCTTTGCAGCTTTTCTTACTAGCTGAACAAAAAGGCTACAAATACAGAGATTTCTGCATCTCTGGAGTTTAAAGTTCTTATACCATGTGGACAAAAATAGCTCCAGGCTGTGGAAAGTGGCATGGTTTGTTGGTCTGTCAGTCAAATCCTATGATTCTATGATTATCTTAAGATGTTATACTAATCCTTTAGACTGACTAACTAGAACAAGGAACAGAAGAAGTACTCCAAATATTTCATTGATGAAAAATACTGTGGGAATACAGGTTCTCAAATCTATTCACAAAAGACTCTAAAACAAAGTGCAGTTATGCAGAGAACTGGGATGTGCCTCCAGTGCTACCAGCAGAACAAACTCCTCCCAAACTCCAGAACACCGGGGAAGTAACACTGATTTAAAAAGCAGTGACTTGGGAATGAAGGGAGCAGGAGGATGAGACAGCCTAAAAAGAAAATGAAATACTGTCACTATTCATTACGTTCTCAAAAAGGTTTCCCAAGGGGAAAAAAAAAGCAGAAGAAAAAAACAAACCAAAAAGATCCCCAAGATATTCCTTCTTCCCAACACAAGCTTTAAAACAAACTGCTGCCTTTTTTATCCACCTAATAACCAGTCACATTTGGAGTTACCACAAATAAAGGAACTCAAATGGTAACTCATTATTATGCAGATGAAATATAGTTGGCTTGGAAGAATTATTAACATAGAAAAGTATGTCTCTGTCTGAAATCAGCAAACTCAAAGCTGTATTTACAAGGCTCTCAATATTTGAATTGCTCAACTTGTACCTATCAAGTACAGATCAAAAGCAGTTAACTTTGGAGGAAGATTTAAGGAAAAAAGTTACCAATTGAGAAGATAAGAATTCTTCTTAAGAAAAACCTTCATTTAACTCAAATCTGAATAAACGTTTGTTTGTTTAAAACAAAACAAAAAAACCTACCAAAATTAAACAAACAGAAAGAAAACAATATGAACAATGATAATGAGCAACGAAAGACTGTGAACATAAATAAAAGCAGTCACAAACACATACAAACTGCTATGTGTTGTACACCCAGGAATAAAGTGGAATTATTTGAAAGCAGCAGAAACGCAAGGAGGCCAAGCATATCGGTGTGAGGGCAAAAAGAACAGCGTGACACACCTCACTGCAGCATTTCTGGAAGCATCTCTCTTCCCCTTTCACTTCCCGTGACACTATCAGCAGATACTCTGACTGCTGGGCCCGGCCACAGCCATACTGGGAACCTATACTGACAAGCTGAAATAACCAATCAGAGCAAAACACAAAAAGAAACCTTTGTAAAGCTGCAGCACATACCATTATCCAAATCATACAAATTACAGATGAACTCAAATGTGCAGATAACATTTACTTGTCCCTAGAACAGGTTGCTGTCAGGCTACAATTTTACTTTTAACTTACTAAAAAGTTATGAAAGTAGTCACAAAGCCATCTGTAATTTCATGGGAAGTTAAAAGAGTTACTGATCAGGAACCACAAAACTCCCCATATCATTGTGGTGTAGCCAACTGTTCCAAAAAAAAAAAACAAAGCAAAGTTTGGTGTATTATGAAAATGAGAGCATTATTTCCCCATCATTCATTTTAAGTGCAGAAAGGAACACGGATGTAATACTGGAAGGTGTTATGTAATGTCATATATCCAGCCTGGGGATGGAAGAGCTTCATTTTGTTCAGGAGTTGTTAAACAAAATACAGCTAAAAAAAACCATATGAAGTCGACTGGAGGTGAGAAAAAAAAGAGTTGTGCGTTTCAAAATGGCTTTAGAAGAGTTGATTTACAGAACACCAAAGCAAAGAACTGTTGTGTTCTCAATAAAGTCAATACATGAACTGTGCTTATAACTGTAAAATGTCCAAGAATTCACAAGTTCATAACAATCTCAGCAGAATTTCACAGTTAATTACAAAAATTATTTTATCTTAATACATGGCAATTCCTAACCCATTTAAATCAAAGTGAAGAAAAGGTCACTTGAGAAAGATGAGAGCTTTGAATTAGGTGTGAGGAACTAGCCCCCAACTGCCCATTCACAGTAAGCGGAAGATCACCACTGATGGGAACATTTATCAACAGGAAATTTACTTTTATCCTCTAATGATCTGTGAACACCTTTGAAGGCAGCAGATAAGTACTGTCTTTTTCATACAGTGAACCTATTGAAGATGGTGTTATGTTGACAGACTCAGGTTACATTAAATATTAAAATTTACGTGACTGATATGCTGCTGCTGCCTAAAGCCTTTGAAAGCAGCAATTCTGTATGGCCCAAAGTTTCTCATTATACAGTAATGCCAAACCGTTTGCCTTCTGATTGCCTGAAGATGTAATGAGGGAAGCTAAAAATAATCTCCAGACTAACACATTAAAAATCACCAAGTGGAGCAGCACAATTATTAGGAGTTGTTTTTGGAATTAAACTGATATATAATCGCTGATTTCTAGCACCACTCATTTATATTCTTTGGAAAAGTGCATCAGTGCATCCACGTAAATGCGCCAAAAGTTTAACACTTTCCTCTCCTATTTAATTACAACACCCAATTGCATTTTAAGAGGAAGTTTGTAAATGTTAATGGAAAAAATATTATCAATATTACTACTATAACATGCTCCATATGGACTCTCAACCTTCAGGCTGATATAATTCCTTTGAAAAAGCTGATGATATCTATTTACGAATGATACCTATGTAGTGTGGTAGGTGCCATCCCTCTGAGTGCTTCTGAAGGAAGCATGCTGCTGAGCAACAGAGATTCATTTAGAAAAAAATACAGAAATGTTATAGTGTTCAAATCTTAATAATATAGCTAGGTGGACTATACAGAGTATTGCAATCATGTTCTAAGTGAAAGACATCGACTAAAAGTGGGTCTGCAATACAACCAAAGGAGAGAATGTCATAGTCTGAAGTAAGGAGAAACTGAATAATAAGGGAACATACAGCTACTGTGGCTGTCTACTTCACTCTATGCATCCAAGAGAGACCAATGTGGGGGAAAAGCAAAGTAGGAAGAAAGCTGGATGAAAGAAGGACATAACGTTCAAAAAAACCACTAGAATTTTCTCAAAATGTAAATTCTAGAAGAGATTATAATGGTTCTTTCTGCAGTTGCAGTGCCAAAACAAAATATTCCAAAATACAATATTCCCAAAGAACATAGGATTTTAAGACAGCTAAAAGATATGCTAGCAATTAATCTGTTATAAGAGTATCTGCTTTTTAGTGAAAAACAGTTTTCTATTGCAAAGAAGAATGTCTAAAAAACATTATCAATGCACTGGTCAAAAACTAGTCCCATGGATTTACTAAGAGCTTTTTTCACTGATTTAGCTTCTGGCATGCCAAATGGCCTTTCCAATACTTGAGCTGGAGAACTGAAGCAGCAGCTTTCTCTGTCCTCGTTTAGTTTATTTGATAATGGCTCTCTATATATACAAGAGACTTGCACATTTTATAGAATACAAACAAAACATTCTTTTTTTAGGTATGTGCACTGTAGTCTTAAAATGTTCTTTTGTTGTGTTATTCAGGGTACACTGTGTGGGATAAAAAGTTTGTTTATTTGTTTGCCTCTTACAGTTGGCACCAGACATCGAAAAATATGGTGGCTGAGCACCTGCATCTCACACCAGAGTCACTGTTCTAGCACAGTTTAGATATTCTGGTAGGCCTGGAATGTGAAAGGTGAAGAGATCGTCTACTCAGTTTATTCACAGAGAAATTAACAGAAAAATCTTTTCATTTTACACTGTATTCTTCAATGTACACACAATGCTACTTTTATGGAGTGCAAAGAATGAAAACAAGTAGCTCCCACCTAACCAGTCTCACAGCTACAGGGGTTTAAATTGTGTATCAGTACTTTATCTCAAGAACCACTGTTGGGATCTGACAAACATTTATCTCTAAAGCCCATCTCCTTTACCAAGAACTCTTTATATCTTTTCTACCATTTCCATAAACATTTTTACTTTTTTCATTTTATTCACTATTCAAATATCACTGTGTAGACTCCAAAGAGTTACACTACAAACATGATGTACATGTTTTTACTGGAAGTCAGATCCATTTAACCACTACAGAGCATTTCTGTTTTCTGACAAATAAGACGAACACGGAACTTCAGTTTATCTGGGCATCTTTTTATCAATCCAATTTCTGATAACGAGTGCACTTAAAAAGATGTGCATAATTGACTTTCTGCTTCTCTTTCACATAACTACATTTTTAGAAGGCTATGTAATTATGTCCTATACATTTTTGTTACCTGTTCAAATTTCCAACCATCAGACATTGTGGAGACCATCTGAGTGAGTTCCTCTTCCTGGCACTGAAGCACCCTGTACACGTGCTTGACTGGCACCTTTGGAAAGAAACATAAGATGCTCAATATAACATGGAATTCACTGTCTTCGTGAGTTTTCTCTCTTACTCTCCAGATTTAGAAAGGAACAGTTTTGGGTTTGTTTCTTCTTGGTACATGTCTCATCTGTTCAGAATCACCCTGCAGAAGACATGGTGCTTCACGAATGCTTCAGGGACTGAAAGTGTTACGCTACATAAGACTTGTAATAGTCCATAAATAGTTGAGCTTCCTCCATTGTTCCATGCGTAGCAAACTATATCATTTAAAATCAAGGCTGATTTTCTGCTTACAAGAAATATCTTACCACACTCAAAAATTTCTCTATTTCCCTGTCAAACTTTCCTCTCCAGAACAATGAATTACTGGGACCTCATCAGGTGAAACCACATAGGAAATGCTGTGAGATAAACTCTGGTATCCCAAGGTCCAGCTTCAAGAGAAACTGGGCAATAATAAGTCTGTGATGTCTCCGTGAAGACATCATCAGGGAAGGCCAGAAAAGCACTGTTAAAGAACAGTCATAAACTTGAATATTTTCTTTACCCAACCATTTTAATGTCATATTCACTTTTACAAAGAAATACTCACAGCTGATTTGGGAAGAGGCAAGATCTTTACAAGTACAGATCACCACAATTACAGAAGGCAATTTTGCTACAAAAGATTAAGTCAGGAGCTAAATAACATCTGTACATATGCTGTATAAACATGCAGCTACAGCATATTTAGACAATCTCACCATAGTCAAAATATGTAAATATATATGAAAAAATACATGTTGGTTGAGTTGTTTTCTGAAATAACAATTTCCAAACATATTTTGACAATGAAAACCTACCATTATTAGACATTTTTTGAGCAACTGAATATTTTTTAGTTTTTGAACAGGAACCAGAACCCTTTGGCAGTTGTAAATAATCCTGGGAGCTACTGAAGACTTGGAATACTAGTCTTTGGGTACTAATGGCTCCAGTTTGGCCAATGTGGGAGACAAGACACCCAGGATCTTACTGGGAAAATGAGCAGTTAAGGGGAGAAAAAAAAACCCACAAAACCACCACCTGATATAGAACAAATAATGAAAAGCACACTGAAAAACAGGCTCACCTGTGAGATTTTGCTGTCTCTTTCTCTTATTTTGTCCTTTACCAGTTTTATTAGTGATGTGATATTGTAGAATTCAGCCTCTTCCAGTACACCTAGAATGAGTACATTTTTTTGAAAAGAGTGTGTAATCAAATGTTCAAGGTCAAAACCACCAACCAGTTCCTAATATCATCTTCTACACAGCTATGGAAAACAATTCATTTTGCCCTCAAACTGGTAAAGGAAGCTACTGTGACTTCCTTCAGGAGAATGTAGTTCTCAAGGTTGAGCTCATTCTGAAAATTTGTCCTAAAAAAAACCTGAAGAAAGCTGATGCCATTTCACATGCAGAAAAGGAGTACAAATGCCATTCTACAAGAGTTTAAGGGATCACCATAGCTCAGGTCCTGTCTTGTGTTGCAACAGCAAATTAAAATACAAATACTCCTATGGAAAAGCTCAGTAACTGGCAGTGTGCAGAAAAATGCCCTACCTGCCATTTGAGATCTTAGCCCTCGAACAACACCTAATGGATTTTGACTGCTGTAACACTATCAACCACAACCTCTCACATTTTAATGTCTTATCTGTTCTCCACACAAACTGTGTGTTTAACAGTGCAGATTGAAACTATAATTCAAATTATTTTCTGCTAATATTGTTAGATCCCATTTCTCTTCACTCACTTTCTCCAATACCTCATCAACACAGCTTTAGTAATAACAGTCATCCTCCTTTAGGGAAAAAGAAATATGAAGGCCAGGGAGGGAGAAAGTGGGGGCAGGAACAGAGAAGCTGGGGGCAGAAATTACTTTTACAGCACCCTCCTCCCATCTGAATATCCCAAAATTTCACTCGTAGTTTGTTTTATATCTTCTAGCACTTGTTTGGCAGTTGGTTTTCATTTGCTTGAAGAAGACTGAAAACTATTTTACACAGTCATACAGGAAAGATACACGATTATGTGATAAGAGGCATCTCCCTTTATAGCTGAATTTCTACATGCTGTTTCTGAGGATGGGAGCTGTGACACCAGGAAACACTCAAAATGTTTCAACAGCAGCATACTGTAACTGCACGATACCAATCAGCTTTGTCTGCAACAGATTGAAATGCTGTACTAACATTCATCACCCACTTGCGAATTATTTTTGTTGACTTTAAAAGCCGCAAAAATAATGATAAAGTGACAAGAGATCAAGAGATCTAGTAACATCCTACCTTCCTCAGCTAGGTCCTTGTTAATAACCAGCTTCCCATGTCTGAGATAGTTCAGCACTGGCCCAAAGTAGGTCGGGTCTCTGTCTATTAAATAGGCACCTGTTTCATCCTATAGAGGAAACAAACAAAGAAACAAACAAGACAGCTAAAAAAGCACAATGATTTGAATGCCCAAGCAGGAATTGCAAGCTAGTATTCAGCTTGGTATTTGAATAGCAAGCAGATACTCAGACACAGCCACATCACTTCAAGGCAGATTTGTTTTAGATATTAAATGAAACTCAGCAATATAGTTGCAATTATACCTGATAGGTTACTCAACTCAAATCGTGTAACAGGAAAATTCTTTTAGCTGATCAATTGCCCCCACCCCTTGTTACTAATCATCAAAGCATTGGTGCCATGGGAGAACACTGAAAACTAAGGTCAAAAACAGCACAGGAAGTACTATTTTGGTTGGAATCCTGAAGTATCAGAACAAAGGCTACAGCAAGGTTCAAATACCAGCTTTTTTTCACTTGCTATCTCTTTTCTTTTTTTCATTTTAATTAACAGCAAACAAGCCTACCTTTCTTTAACCATGACATTTTGATCTAAAATCTTTTGTTTCTGCCTTAGCTCGGAGGTACAAATACTCACAGGGTACTGAGAACTGCCATGTACCAAGTAAGTGCTGTATGTGCATCTTCCCAAAAACAAAAACAAAGGTATGCTGAAAATGCAGCTCCTGCCTCCCTCATGCAAATAAAGGCTTACAGCAAACTCCAACTGATGCTCAGCTTAGCAAACAGGACATCGGATTTCATACAGCGTTCAAGAACATTTCCTGCACGGCTGATATTCTTGACAGAAAAAAAAGGGAATAGAACTTACATTTCCTGTATAATTCAGTTTGTCAACAGTTGTGAGCAATGCAGTACTGACATACTTCAACAGCCAGATGTCTAAAACGAAGAAGCTTGGTAACAAGACTGCCTAACAGATACACCAGTCCTTTCTGTCAAGCAGATCACTGCATATATATGAGTACTCCAGTACAGGCTGCCCAGAGAGGTTGTGAGCCTACTTCTATGGAGATATTCAAGACCCATCTGGATACCTACCTGTGAGACCTATTGTACGGAACCTGCCTTAGCACGGTTGATGCTCTCTTGAGGTCTCTTCCAACTACTGCAATTCTGAGATTTCTTACAAATACATAATGGAGAGTGGAGGCTGCGTCCCAAAAAAACTTTTTATGACTTATTAATATTGATATTCTAGAAGATTACAAGAGATAACAGAAATTCGCAGTACCAACAGTTCCAGCTGAATTTGAATCGTTCTCCCCCAGAACCACATATGATACCTGTTATACTTGAAAAATCCAACCGACCCAATTCCTTGCATTTGGAAATTCACACTGACACATAAAGGCCTGATGATTACATTGCAATACCTAAAACCTCCCACTACTTAACATTTCTTAAAAGTCCTTCAATTGTCTCACTGAAAATGAATGTGGATTTCTTTTCAGGCATATGGATTTCTCTTCTGAAAGGATGTACTTGTCTCATCAGGGTCAGAAGAAAGCTAGACCACAGCCTGAATTAAAATATATACATACTTTTCCATACTTACAAACTAATTTCCTGCTTCCCCACGAGAAAGCACTGTTACTTGAGAGGAACTAAGTGAGGATACGGTCTATTTTAAATAAAATGATCTCTAGCTCCATTTAACATAGTTCCCAAGAATTGCAAGAACACACTAATTGAATCGTTAGGAATCTACACCCAGCTCAGTACCACTGCTGAGGTCAGAATGAGGCTGATGACTTCTCAAAAACACTTTTCCCAAATGGACACTGCCGGAATCCACAGGATCAAACTTCTTGCTAAACACTTTGAGCTCCAATGCGTTTATCTAGAACACTGGCATCATTTACACACACCGAGCGAGCAGAATTTCTGCTAGCAGCAGGAATATGCACAGAAACACAATTATATTTGGCACTAAGGCAGGACTTAGAAACAGCTGCCTCTCTTACCCTCATATGGTTTTTAGATCTTCATCTGGATGTCCAGAACATACTTCTTCTCTAACTACGTGAACTAAAACATTGAAAAACAGTTGACTGCCAGTACCAATCCAAACTACACTGATATCACAACACGCTCACCTAACTGACTAACCAGAAATATACTGGTAAAATAAAGTTCATCATAACTATATCTCAGAATAATGACTATAATTAAGATGCTTTTCTTGCGCTGATTATTTAGTGCTGACAGCTAAGGATGTGCTGCCAAGAAGAATTTTGATTCATCTAAAACATCAGCTCTTCCTTCCTTCCTTAACTGTCTATCTCAGAACTATTATACTTAACTTGAGAAAGGTTTTTAAAATCAAGCATGAATAAAGTTGCCAAAAATCTTTTTAGGAAAGGTTGACAATCTTCTCGCTTAGGGAGAAGTTTAATGAATGATAAAACAGTTTACAAATGATAAATAGGTATACTGGGAAGATGTTGAAATCAGGAAATGCCTAGCTGTAAAACTTACAATACAAACATGAAGGAAGTTAAACAAGGATGAGGAGTAAACAAGTCGGCTACTCTGTTTTTACACATTCACCTATGAACCAAAATTTAAACACTTCTGAAAATAAATCCTATTATGAACATTGGATATTACCACTACCACTCACTCATCTGCTGAGATGAACCTCAAACAATCTCAAATATGATGACACTTATTACACTCTGAGACATAAAGTGAGAGGAACAACCCCTCACTACATTCCTTCTTTCAACATCAGTTCTGCCATAGGGAGCACCAAGGTCAACCTTCCCTCTGCTACAGCTGGAAGCAGCGCAGCCAGCAGCCCCGCTCAGCCCTCGCACCTGCAGGTGGCTGGAAGGCAAACACACTGCCTCTCCCAAAGCCCTTTCAGTAAGAAGAATGAAGGAGATGTTAACGATGCATGTAGTTAAATAACAAATAAAAATGTTGGTGTACAAACTGTGACAATCAGTCACTATGTATGCAACTGACATGAAGTATATCCTATGAACTATTTCAGCTTTCTATTCCCATTTCTAATAAGCTCACAGAGTTAACGTGCAACCTCTCAGTGCAGCAACATGGCTGATATATGCCATATGCCGTATGAGTTTTGGCAGAAGCACCCTGATTACTCATTTGTGGGTTTGCTTAAAGATCCATTCTCAACTGAGATCAGCATTTCTTATGGTCTCATTCTCTAAAGTAACTGAAGTGCATCTCAGACAAACCCCCCCACACAGCAGATAGCATGATATACTGCTAAAGCTGCATTTCTCATAGTTCCTTCTAACAGAGGGCTCTTAGTTTTGATTACTGCCATGCTGGCTCATCCCTTAGGCTTCTCCCCGCCCCATCTATCCCTGCATTCCCATCTGGAGGCAGAGACGAGTCTGTCTGGGATGGGTGGAACAGCCACCAGCCTACAGAAAAGCCTACACTCACATTCGCCTACACTGACGCTTCTGAAGTTCAAAATGAGGGATTTAAAGCCCTTGTGATCTTCAGGAAGAGAACACAGCGGGATCAAACTCAGGGAACTGTGGATCATAGATCGGTTCCAGCACTCCAAAGGTTAGGAGAACATTATTAGATACACCATGAAAGAACTAATGATTTAGAAGTACAAAATCACACTGCATAGCTGTAACTGTTCTTTATCTTTAGCAAACGAGTAAGAAAAAATATCATCTTAGTATCAGACTACAGCTCAGAATGAGACTTCAAAGTAAAACCAAGAGGAAAAAACACATCCATGACAATCTGATTTCAATTGCTAAAGATGTGGCAGAGGAGAAGATCCAGAGCCCGGGGCAGTAACAAAGATACCAACAAGGAATCCCTTGAAATATCTGTGCTCATCAGTTAAAATCATTTGACATCTCACACCTAAAACAGAGACGATCTATGGATCTGCTATTGCATCAGAACAGTATGCTCACAAAAGGGTGAGATGCTCTCATCCAAGGGAAAAAAAAAAAAAAAAAGGGATCTGTTTGGATTATGGTTGTTGAAAGAGGGAAAAGAATCCAAAGGCAGGTTCTGAACCAAACCCTCGGAAGACAGGCACTGCTGGGTTAAGTAACCTTAGGGACTCTCAACACTTCTGCACTCATAGTGGATTTTGCAGAAGACAGATTCTGAATGGGTGAAGTGAAAACCAATGACTACAGCGCAGATGTTCAAAACAACGGGGCACAAAACTCTGACAAACGCACTGAAAAGACTGCAGTGGATGCTTAATCACTGAACACTTGGCTTTCTGTACATCCAACTGAAGACAACTGGGCTCAGAAGCCCAGAGAACACACCTCTAAACAGGAGGTCTTTCTCCAAATACAAATTTTCCAAAACAACTTTCCCCACACCTACAACCCTCACAACAATTTATTAAAAGTGATTATATCTTCCATAATTAAAACAAAAACAAAGAAAAAAAAACCCTCTAAGATTTAGAAATACAAGATGTGCTTAATGAGCACCTCATGAATCGGGCTTAGTTACGTCGGACTGGAAAGTGCACCTTGATGCCATATTCTCATCTTACTTACATCCACTGCAGCTCTGTCCCCATTTCACACCAAACAGCTGAAGGGCCCTCGCATGGATGTACAACTCGCTGCTAGACCTGGAAAATGTAAGCACTGAACAGATAGAAGGCTTAGATCATCTCCACGAAGTCTAGAGAGATCAGAGCTTTGGTGATAACGCTGTGGAAGATGACTGATTGCACCAAGTCATGAAAAGAAGGAAGACAAATGCCTTAAATGGAACTAAAGCAATTCATCTACAAATGATCTGAAGACATCAAGAGACAGCAAACGGCCTTTTTTTTTTTTTTTTTTTTGCAGCAGATCAGCTGGAAAAGGTTAGTGTAATTAAGGCACCTTAATTATTAAGTATGCCTTATTTTTTATTTAAGAAACCTCAGAAGAAAGCTTCTCCATCTCCTCCCGAGTGGAAGCAGCTACCCATCAGCAAGCCACCCGCAACTCCTTGTTTACCGAGGCCAGTTTATGCTAAACCTCTCAAAACTAAACAAAACAAAATACAAAAATGCTTCTCACAATGCCACTCTGGAAGGAATTTTCCTTCCTCTAGCTCTGGACTGCTATTCAGATTCCACACTGCATTTTCTTAAGCATTTAAACATCCTTTGTTACGTGTAACAAAATGAAACCCACTACCAGAATGGAAGTTTTTATATAAACAACTCTTCATTTTTATTCAGTTAATCATATGTTTGCGGGCTAAAAGTTGTCCCCTCTTCCTTCTCAAATGCCCAGTCCTGGAAGTCACTTTTTGTCCACTACGCTCCCACGTCTTGTCCAGCACTTCACGTGAATGTTTTGTACCCCAATGCATCAAACCTCAATCTGCACTATTTTCCCTACTAAACATGAGCCCGAAGGAATGCACGGATACTCAGCATCACCCCATTTTCAGTCCGTACACCCCACGTAACGCTTCATCTGATGAATTTCCATAACACAACATCATGCACGGATGAGGAAGGTTATTTTTCTCACTGAATTCCACCTTCACGGAGTATTCCTTTAAAAGAGGGGGGATTTAGGTTAGATGCGAGGAGGAAATTCTTTACGTGGAGATGCTGGTGCTGCCCGGAGCTGTAGGTGCCCCATCCCGGAGCGGCCCAAGGCCACGGAGGAGCCCCGGGCAGCGGCACACGGCGGGGGGGGGGGGGGGGGGGGGGGGCCGGTGAGGTCCCCTGCAACCTGAGCCCTTCTCCGAACAAACGGAACAATTCGAGGAAAAAGGGCGATTGGAACCTGCTTCTTGAAACTGTACTGGAGAGCGATGACAGTGCAGAAACAGAGCCACATCGGTGGAGGCAGACGCTCCACGGAAGCGCTCCAGCTAAACCCGGTCAGCGTCAACGCGTAAACGGAACGCGCAAACCGATCCGGCGCTCTCCCGGCGATACGCGTAAGGCAGCCGCGCTATTCCAGAGCCCGCGGAGTTCGCGAGCCACCAGCCCCCGGAGCCCCGACAGCAACGCTCCCTGGAAGCGCGGTCTCACCGCCCGCAGGGAACTGCCCCGCGACCGCCGCGCTCGCAGCCGCCGTTCCCGCAGCGCTCCCGGGGCCGGCACAGCTGCCGGCTGCCACGCGGGGGCCGCTCCCTCACCTTGTCCGAGTCCAGGTCGGGGTCGGCCTGGCAGAGACGGAAGAGGAAGGACTTGGGGTCCCTGCACAGCGTCTGCCGGGTGGTCAGGAAGCAGGTGCCCCCCACGTTCAGCCGCACCCACTTGCCGGGCACCGCGCCCGACGGCGGCGCCGAGCTGCAGCGCCGGCAGGGCCCGCCCGGGCCGAGGCCGCCGATCGGGGCGACCGGGAAATCGCAGTGGTTCTCCGCCGCCATCCTCACCGCCGGAAGAGTCCGCCCCACCTACGGCTCGGCGGGCGCGCCTCCCCCCGGAAGCGTCCGGCCCGGAACGCTCCGCTCCCCTCAGGGCGCTCCGCAGGCCCGCGGCCCGGCCCGCCCTCGCGCAGCCCGCGCGGTGCTCTCCTCACAGAGCTCTCCTCGCACAGCTCCGCCGCCGCCGCCGCCGCCGCCGCCGGGCCCGGAGCGCCGCGCACCTCCCGCCCCTTCCCCTGACGCGGCGCTGCGGAAGGAGGAGGCGGAGGCCGAGCCAGGACCCTACATGCCTTTATTACAGACTACCGAGCATAAGTGAAATCCATCATCCGGTCACTAGCTACACATCTACAGCACAGAGATCCGTCGAAAGGAGTAGAAGCAGTTATTAAATTATGAGATATGATTAAATCATTGACCAATAGAAAATTTATATAATAAAGCCAGAAAAAAAAAAAGGTGTAAAATATAGTTTACAATAATTATTCACATTCAAGGCTGTACATCAATACATACAACACCATGGCCCCGAACATGAATTCAATCCAAATAATTCATATATTAGAATTTAAATAACACAGACTGAACTAGAGGCCAACAAAAGCCAGCAAATAACCTTATAAGAATAAAAATACAAAAGTGTGTATCATATCATTGCATTATTTGCTTCTGTTTTCATAAGTTCTTGGGGAAGGGGAGATTGTTTTGTGCGAGCTATTGTTTTGTTTTCCTTTATCTGTACATCACAGTTACAGCTACAAACCAGGTAGAGAATATTACACACAACTGACCGTCAACAACCTGAAGAACAGCTAGTGTACAACTATCCAGACAGATTACGGTTCCTGGTTCCTATTCTTTTCTTTCATCAGATACAGTAATCACAAGTTCTGCCACAATTTAGAACAACTGCCTCATCCAGAGATAGTACATGGTTGTAGGAAGCTTTGTCACCTGCATTCCCTGCCATGCCAACAGGCAGACCGAGTCCTCGGGTGCTTACCACTTCAATTATTTGCTGTATAGAAGTAATTTAAAGAGGAAACAAGCTTCTGAATTTGCCCATCTTACACTGAAAACACGCCAATCTGGAATGGAGAATTATTAGTTTGCCAATCCACTTGATCAACTGACAGACAGTTTGCATCACATAGCTTTGCAGGAGCACTCCCTTCCACTTCATTAAGAAAACGTTTGCAGAAAGTATTATAGGCATTCAGCAAAACCTCAGATATAAATACCACACCTATTCATGTAATTCCATATAGCAGAATTGATCATCAGAATCCACACACCATATCTTTAGGCAACTACCACCACACAAGTGATCTCAACAGACTGCTGAAATCAATTTGTGTGTTTGTTTTTTTTTGTCCACAACAATATCAAGCATGTTAAATTAAGCATCTTGTTCTATGAAAGTAGATTAGAATTATCAAATATTTCATTCAATCTACAGAGCTTCTCCTCCCTCCCCCCGGGATAATATATAACAAATATTTCACAAATAAATCACACTAGAAAAATAAGTGGACCACGGTCCCATCTGAAACCTTGATGTGTTTTGCATTAGCACTTAGGCAAATGAGACACTAATAATGGGCATCAGTCTGTTCAGAACACCTCAGCATCGCATTTGAAGCAAGTCTTTCAGACTTTAAGGCCAATGGGACCAAAGCCACCTCTCAGTTTATCCCAGCAATGTTGAACTTTCTGTGACAGGGATGGGCACTGGGTAGAATTCAGTAACTCCAGAATCCTTCCCAGCAGTAGTACTTCAGCCTTAATCTCCACCCATCAGAAAACTGAGGCTATAAACACATCCCTGAAGATCAAATGCCAAACAAAACAAACTAGAACATTACTGACCAGTATCTTTATAACCAATTGGTCATTATTCAGAATGCAAGAGGCGTAACTCCAACAGGCTGGCTTTTCAGCAGGTTTGTATTACGAATTCTGAAGCCTTCAAGTGCCCAGCAACTCATCTCTGTGCTCTGAAAGACCTTGGATAAAGAGCAGAGAAATCACGTGGCTTCTCTGCAGCTCTGACCAATCTCTCCTGTACCTTACATTCCATGAACTCCCATGAAACACAGGAGTCCTTTAGACAAAGATTTGAAACTGCCCTGCTTCAGGTGCACACACCTAGAGCAGGAACTGGCCCTTCATAGTATGCAGCATATTCCAGTACACGTTAAGTGAACAAACTGGTAAAGCATATTTCAAAACCACGGGTTTGGGTTAAAAGCATCAACTGAGGAATACTTGATTTGGAACACTGACGGGTAGGGATGGATGCCTTTAAGAGAGGTTCACAGTTTCCCAATGCCAATGCTGTCATCAGGAACACTACAATGCAGACATCCACCTTACAGCGACTAACGCCGCAGGTTACTGCTAGCAATATTTCTTTGGCTGAAAGGTTTGGGTAGGCAGGAATGAAGGATACTGATAGAGGATTTTCAAGGTATGAAAATTTCTTATTAAAAACAGCAAGATGACTGCAAGCCTGATTGTTAGACAAAACTTGAAGCATTCTCAGGTTTTCACAGAGCCAGCAAAAGTGAAAAGGCCAAAGGCAGCCCCACTCTAGCTCTTAGTGAAGCTACGGATTTTGCTTAATTAGCAGAATAACTCCACGTGACTTTCTGGATGAGCTTTGTCACAAAGAACAAAGTGACACAATGGAGCTCCACAACTGCCAGACTCACTTCTTTAAAGTCCACATCTCCACACTGACATCCCAAAGTTTCAGGGCTGTCTCAGTTAGACACAACATATAAGCTGGAATTTGACAGCTGCAGAATGACAGCACACAACTGTAAATCCACTACATCATCTTGCTTAAGACAGCTAATACAGGATTACTACAACCACAAGTGGAAGGTATACTATGCTAATCAAATTTCAGTGGTAAGGAGCATGCTTTATGTGGCAAAATTCCTTACGATGGAATGGAAACAGTTCTATTTTTCTCAGGACAGCCATTTTTGCAAGACACCTCAGCTTCCTCACCGTCATTGCTCTGCAAACTACTGATTTACTTTTACGATGTATGCATATACAGTGGGTTAACAGAAGACAAGAATACATTTCCTCCAAAAGAAAAGGCCACAGCACTCCCTCCTTGGAAGGGCCAAAAGAACTGAGCTATCACGAAATTCAACCACCTAACATTGTTTCTGGTCTTTCCTCCCCCCACCACCCCCACCCCAAAAAAAAAAAAAAGAGATGAACAATATCTCTTAAGAAAAAACCCTTACAATTAGGTATTTTCTGAGACATTCAGATGAGCTGCTGCTTTTAAAATATTGCTTTTAGAACAGTAGCACATTTCTTATTAACATTGCGGTGGAATATTTCTTTATTTCATAGAAGGAAAAGCACATCACAGAGACCTCAATAAGCAAAAAGATGTGTAGATGGTGAGTAAATAGGTGTGATGTTTATACCACTTTCAAAATGAGGAAGGAATGCCTCTGTTTGGACCTACCATTCCTCTGCAAGGTTCAGTAACACAGACAAGTTGAGGACACCATTAGGGAAGTCATTTTTTAGCACATAACGTCTTTGTAACATCAGAGGAAATGTTTGACCACAAAAAAAAAACCTTATATTGAAAAGGATATAAGGAGATCGATATAAAAAACTTATTTTATAGATATGCCTCAAGTACCATCATATGTTTTCCCCATTGTATCAACATTTTCTGTTGATTTTTTACACCAGATTACAGTATGGATCGAATTTTTGAAAAAAAAAAATTGAGCAATTCATGTTCTAAAAGGTCGTAAATATTCAGCCAGAGACCAAAAATAGGACTGTTTGTACACCTCATTATGCAATGAAACAAAAACCAAACCAATTGTACAAAGCTTTCACACTTTCTTCTCTATCCAGGTAAATAGGTTGGCCCCACTAAAATGCACAAAACATGCACACCCTGTAAAGAAAGCTTCTAGCCCTCGTCTCCTGGAAAGGAGAAAAACTACTTGCTACTTCAAAAGTAATGCTGTTTTTGCCCTCCATACTAACTAATTAATTTTTTAGTTAGTATTAGTTAAAAGCATGCTGCTAAGTTTATTGTCTCTTGATTAAACACACAATTCATATTAAAATTTAAACTGAAGGTTTAAAACTTTATATGCTTCAGAAGCCAGCATTTCAATTTTAGAAAATTTTCAGTGCCATGTTCAGCATTTGACTCTCACAACCTCTATCATTGGAGCCCATCTGACAGATACATACATCTGATTCATTCACATAATTATTTAAGTACCACATAAATCCTGCAACCAGAACTACATTAGGAATTACACAAGGGTGCAACTGACCTGGCTACAAATGCCATACACCAATAAGCTTCAGGGACTGTGAGGAAAGGAAAAGAGGGGGAAAAAAAAAAAAAAGTGGTGCTTAGGAGAGGCATATAAAAGCTCCCTGATGAAATACAGATCAATGATAATGTGAAAGTCACAGAAAACTCCAGCCCCATAAAACACAAGGCTGGTACATGATTCAGGGTGTGTGCGTGTGGATTGGTTTTAACTCATCTTAAGTGTAGCTGGTAATGCAATGTCTATCCACTAGTCTGCTGCAGAAATTGAGTTGAAGTGCACAAAAGCAAGATCTTCACTGCAATGATACGCATGTGGAAGCCTCAACAGAAGCACAAAGAGCGAGCAAAGCGACCCTGAATTCCATTCGGTTTTTGCCTTTTTTTTTTTTCCTTTTTTCTTTTTTAAAAACAGAACATTTCAGACATATGCTTCCCCTTGAGATGGTAATAGATGGGTTGGAAGGATTCCTCTGATCAGCTGCACATCAAGTTCTAGCAGCAAGAAGAGAAACTGGGAGATTTTGGATGAGCTTTACTATTTAGCAGCGTTCTGGTGGTATCTGTGCCGCCACACTTCTTGGATCTTTTTGCACCATTTATGAGCATTCCCACTTGGGTCCATCAGGTAGTATGTCCTGTTTGGCTATAAACGAACAACATTTTAGTGAGCATTCCAACCACAGTTAATCCAAAAAGCAGTAATTATTGCACACCTACCAATGAAATCATCATTCAGAATCAGTTTGCAATCTTTCCAAAATTTAAATTCAAATACAATTATTTTGTAAATTTGTCATCTCAGTATTAAGCAAGTAGTCATATCAACTGTCAATATATTGGCATATCTCCTGCCAACCACTCCTTACAAGCAGGGTTGGACTTCAGAAGTCCTTAAGAACCTCCTTCAAATACAAAAATCACTTAAATTTTACCAAAACTGGAATTAACGAAAAAGTCTATTTTTGTGGGAAGACATGTCAGGTTCCTTGTTGTTTGTTGGTACTTTGTGTGTGTGTGTGTCTGGGGAAGGTGGGAGAAGTTTTTTGTTTTGTTTTTTTAAACTATGGCTGGTAACTTATGCTAACAAGGAATCCTCCCAGACACACCTGTGTTTAAGGAATTGCTCGCATATTTTGTGGAGGAAATATTTCATCATTAATGAATTTCATGAAGGTCACTGGATATTAACTTCTTTAAGTTACAATAAAAGTAACTTACTGTGTGAACAAAAAAAGTTTTAAAATTCTTGGCTTCTGGTCGCAACTCCAAAGACCATGGGATTTCTCCTTTTAGAACTTTGTTGACAGGATCCACATAATACAAGTGGGGCCCTTCTGTGAGGAGCAATTGGCGCCGACGTGCAAACAATCCCTACCAGGAAAAGTAGCAATACAAAAAAGCATGAATAGAAAAAGTCAATTTGTAGATCTCTGAATGTAAAACAAGTAACATTAAAACAGTTCAGTGAGAGGAGATCATTTGAATTTTGGGGAGTTTTTGTTTTCTTTTTCTTTGTGCTTAACCTAATCGTCTTCATTCCTTTTCATGGAGACTACAGTGCAAAACAAGTACTATTTTAAGAAAGCATCCTCAAGTTCTAACAAAACTTCATAAACCTAGCTGTACAGAGTGAAGCAGAATATCTTCAAAGATCCTAGCACACAAATCCAGTAGGGATTTTCTTGGCTAAGTTAGAAACTAAGAGGGAAAAAACTTACCTGAAAGACAACCTATACTCCAGAAAAGCTGACACAGACCATCCTATAGGTGCTCCTCCATACTATGTTTAAGTTAACACCTACAGTACTTCTAATGCCACCTTTACCTCTCTCAGTAAACTAGCCAGATCCAGGAAAAATAACACAGCCAAGAACAACACGCTTCTGTTTCATCTTCCAGTACTAACAGCTCAATTCACACACACGTGCATCAAGACTAGGTTTTTATCACACTGGTATGAAGGGGTAGAACAAGAGTTTGTTTACTCGTGTCTTAGTGTAACAGTATCAGTAGCACATTTACTTACAGCATTTTCCAAAAATAAAGTACACCACAAAATAAGGAGAAAATATTACATCTTAAAAAAAACCCAACAATTTGACAAGGTTAGACAAATAAGTTCTAAAACAAGTTCCTCATCTTCACTGTGAACATGCAAGAATGTGACAGCTGATTCCTGCTACAGGGGATTAAGAAAAGCTCTTACCTTTCTTTTGTCCACGGGGCCCATTTTTAGGATTAAATTATTTTCTACAAACTGATGCCTTAAAAAGAAAAAACAACAAAAACCTTACTCCAAAAGTAGTTTTTCCAGAGAAACAGTTTTCATTATCACTGCTACTGTTAACTACTACGAAATTTTCCATTTGCCTCTCACAGCTCCTTTCCCTCCAAAGAAATCTGAACAACTTGACTAGACAAATGTTGGCCTATTCCTCATTTCACACCAAAAAGCATTTTTTTCCTAAAACCTGGCATGAAAGAAGTCACAAATTAGAAAATCTTATCAAGAGTGAAGAGAAATGCTAACGAGTCCATGGTCTAGATGCATTTTGGTTAGCTCAACAGGATAGTACCACTACAAAATCTTAGTCAAACTGTAAAAAGGAACCTGTTCTAGCTGTAGGAGTCCACAGAGGGAGAACTTCTTTGTATTGATATAGTGTTATTTCTATCTATTCTAAACCCACAACTTTAGAAACCAAGTTTTTTTTTACTGCTATTACTTCAAAAATAGATGAAGAAAAAACTAGTGACTAGCACATTGCTTAAGGATATTAAGACTGACAAACACTGATTTCTATTATTATTTTTTTCTTGATTGCTCACTGCAGTGCAACCAATGAGTGACATTCACACATCTTACCAAGGATTTCCACCAGCTTGTTTTGCCAAAAGTAACCTCTTTTCATCTTCAGAAAACTGCAAGTCCAACTCAAAGGAATTGTTGTCAAGATCATGAATATACTGTTCAATGTTGCCTCCTGATGTCTGTGGGGTACTTGTCTCTGGGACAGACAGTGAATGCGAAGAGGCAGAACCAGAAACTTGCATACAACCAAACTGACTCAGGAGATTGTCATACTAAAGAAAGAAAAAAGTGAAAAAAAAAATTAAGAGCTGGTTGTTCAGTTTAAAAGTTGACTGTGAACTGAATAATTAGAGCTGCTTTTAAATTGAGCATACTTTAGCTTTTGGGCAAAAAGGCAGCCTACTCTCCACAGACTAACAGGCATATCTCAAAAAAAAAAAAAACCCAAAAAAACCCAACCCCAAAACACAACACCTCAGCACCAGAAGAGTACACTCGGTCAAAAGCAAGCAGAGACTATTGTTCCCCCTCCAAACACTCACTTCATCAGAAAAAATGAAAAATGTTGACTAGTTCAAATTTTGAACAGCAACTATTTGATTTAATAAAAGTCTAAGTAGCATCAGACTTAAATATATAGAGATGAACATACATTTCCATAACAGTCTTCATCATCCTCTGACATGGCAGGTAAGTATGCTGTAAGTTTTGGGGGTGTTTGAAGATGTAGGTTCTCCCACACAATGGATTCAAAGAAAGGGTGAGCTTTAAGAGGTCCATATCCTCCCATTTCTTCACAGCCTAATCTTTTGGTAGCATCTAGAACCTGAATAAATTACAGTGAATTTAGCAGCCATAAAATAATGACAAAGAAGAGGCAAGCATCATTCACATTTGCATAGCAACACATGAAAACTTAAACTTAGTTGGTCTTACTGCCCTAGGCACATATATGCATATATGGAGAACATAAAGAGATTGTTTATATTATGTTTTGCCAGTACATCTTGTTAGCACAATTTTGCATTAGGTCAGCTCACTCAGCTAGCTAAATGAGCCATGTTTTCAGGTCCACAGAATTTTTTTAGCTCTGTTTCTTCATAGAGATGAAATAAAACCAAGCAAACACCAGAATGCCTGATGGAGCATGGCTCATTTAAATATATGACATCACATTCTAATATATAACATCTAAAAATATAACACCATATTCCTGTGATGCAGAATAGCTCCAGAAGCTGTAGCTGGTGCCAAACACTAACCTCACAAGCAATGAAAACCAGCGCAGTTCTCAGGATGTCAATGCATCCTGGACCTTACCAGTGAGCACTGGCTTGGTCATAAAACTAGCTTGGACACAGGAATCAATTAGAAACCACCCAGCATTTTTTCTCTAATACTCTACACAGTCTAATCTCAAGAAGCATCCATCACACAAAACATTCTCTGTATATTCAATGCAGTGTCACTGCAGTATGTCACTGATAAGACTTTTTCTTCCTCTATCAAACATTCATGTGCAGAGTAAATCTTCTGTTGGTTCTAATACGAGACATTCATTAACTGCTTTAAATTGATGTACTTTTTAAGGAATGTATATTTACATCATGTATAGAATGCTGTTTCCAATTAGATGATACATTACACAACCCACCAAATAACTTAGGTACTAAACAAACAAGCATCTGAATCTTCAGTTGTGTTATGCATAGCTTTTAGAACCATTTCCTTCCACCTGACTGAGAGACACTCCCTTGCTTGTGCTTTCTAATTCAGACAAAAAAATAAATGCTGTTTAGTAATGGATGCTGACTTTCAAAACAGTCTCACACACAACGAATAGTGCTCAGCTGTTCTTACTAGACAGTGTGCAACAGAGTACACAGAACCATTAGGAAAAAAAGAACTACCTACTAAGCTTTATGATCCTAATGTAATCAAATCATTTAACAGCAATATTTACCAATAGCTTTTCTACAAGGTCTTTTGCCTTGGGAAAAAATTTTTCTGGAAAGTCATATTCCAACTTTATTATCTTCTGGAATATCAGATATTCATTTCTGCAAAAGAGAAAAATATTTAGCTAGTTATTGCTTCTCCATGATTATTTTATCTTAACAGTGCGTTACGTGGACAAATATTAATTGTGAGAGAAGTGTTAGAAGTTCCTATAAATGCTTCTCTCCCTAGGTACCCTAAGAAGCAGCATTACCAGTATCAAAGCTTCTGTAAGCATGAGATATTTGAAAAACAACAGAGAAAGGTCATACGGCTCAATACGGGGGTGCAAGACACACTCTTCATGGAGGCATAGTTAACTTACAGTATAAACTACACTAGAAATCCCAGGATAGATTAAGGAATCCCTAAAGAACTCTAATCTTACCACCTTCAAGACTTCAAAAAGAAAATAATCTAGATTACACAAATTAAAGCAGATATGATATTAAGACTACAAGTGCACTGTGGAAAGTTGCACTTCAGAAATGGTAAGGTTAATGCCAACATCACATCAACATTCTTAAACTGCTTCTTTATATGTAGATCGTAAGTCTTACCCAGCTCTGAATGGAGGCAAGCCAGCAACAAGCTGATATATTATACATCCCAGAGCCCAGAGGTCAGAGCTTCAAAAGAAAGGAAAAAAACATACAGTATGTTTTTCTGCAAGTCTGCAGACCATGATTAAAACCTCTTAAGCTACTGCTACTTAAAATATAGTACGAACATGTTAGGCAAGCCTGCTTAGCATAATTTCCACACTATTTTTACTTCATTTCTTGACAGAAGTAACCACCTTACAACAACTGACTACAAGCACAGGCACAAGACAGCTGCATCATCAAGTGACACAATTAAGAGGCATATAAAATGAAAACAATGACTTAACCACTATCACAATTCCAAGACACATCCAACTTAATGCAATACATGCTCTTTCAGATTAGAAATTCTTTCCTCTGAATATTTCATGGGGGAAAAAGAAAACACAAGAGAATATATTTTTAACCAATAGCTTTCTTCCAGACAAACAAAAATGCAGGCACATGGGAGAGGAAAATTTATAAGTTTTAGCGTGTTGTCCTGAAAGCGTATTTTGAAACTCATTTTACCTCAAGGTAACCTATATACAGATTTCATGAGGTTTAGAAATCTTATAATACTAACAAAGGCTCTAAAACTACTCAAATTAGGAGTTTTCTGTCACGCTGACCTATTCAGGAATTCCTAAAAGGAGATGGCAGTGTGACCAAATCTTTCTACTATCCAAACCAGTCAGAAGTTTGCTTTAAGTTTTCCTCTAGTAGACAGCAGAGGGCTAACAGTATTTGCAATTTCTGCTAGTATTTCCAGAAATTATACCATAGTTTTTCCCATAAGAAATATTTTTTCCTTATGTTTTATCAGAGATTACTCTGAATGACCATTCTTCCATCACTGTAATAAAACAGATACATAAATCAACTGGTAGTTTACCATCAGGAGCCAATTAAAAAAAGCATAATGAGTCTAGGCACAGAGATCAGATTTAAATCACTGCCAACCTCAAATACAGCTTCACAGAATACCAAAAGTTAATCCAAATACAAGTGCAAGAAACCTATAGTCTTTCCCTCAACTGACATATCATGACATTCTGTAGCCTTTACATCAGGAATCACCATGCTAAAGCCAGCTTATAAAAAAAGAGAATTAAAAGAGTGACTCTGAGTAATGAAGATATTGATGGGGAAAAGAAATTCAACTTCTCATTACTCACTACCTGACAACACCAAAGCCTGCAGGACTCATAGATAAGATAAAATGAAGCCAGCACTCAGACAAGAAGTAATACTTGCAAAAATTATTACAAACTCTTATTCAATGATCTTTTTTCTTTGAAATGTTAAGCTACAGCTTCCACTGGATGGCATACTGAGAGTAAGTAAAGTTCTAAAATACAGTACAGTCCTCACCTTTTACAGGCAGATTTTTCTGTCAGCAGTTCTGGAGAAACATACTGTGCTGTCCCTACAAATGAATTTGCCCGTGCTACGGAGAAAAGTGAAAGAGTTAAGCAGAAGCATACTTGCATATCCATGGAAAAACCAAATTCTTTCTGTCCCACCCATAAAAAAACTCAAAAGTAAACTGGTGAGAATTATGCAATGCTTCCAGAAAAAAACTTGACAGAAATTTCCCTTCTCTACCCAAGCACAAAACCTGGATGAAGGAGACAAATCACTATCTCAGTGATACCTACTTGGTTCAAGAAGCTAGACAATTAGGTGTAAATACTACCAACGCCAGCTTACTAAATCTGAGTACAAAAACCACACCTATCCAATTTGGTGAATAGGAAAAAGTTCTGTTGAGGACTCTTTATCAGGTATAGTTTGCAGTATAATTGATTCACAGCGTAATATTACGCAACCAGCGACACAGGAATTCCATAATCTTCACATTTGAGTAACTTTGATAGCCACCAGGGCTTCCCTACATATGCACAAAGTAACAGCTTACTGTTTCAGCTGAGTCAAGTTAGTTGTTTCAATATATTTCAGTGATTTGTTCCTTAGATAAGAGTTAAGAACATTCAAAAGTTACATTTTGATAAATACAAGATACCTACATTTTCAAAGGACCGCTTGCTACATTTACACAGGTAACTACAGAAGTTGGACTGGATCTTTGCAGGTCTCTTCCAACTGAACTGTTCTATACTCTGTCACCTGACAAAGTAAATATGACATACCTTGTCTGCTATCTGCAGATAATACTTTTGCTGTCCCAAAGTCTGTTATTTGAATGTGCATATCCTCATTTAGCAAGATGTTCTCTGGCTTTAGGTCCCTGGAAAATGCAAATTTTCATACTCAAAACACCACACAAATTAACTCTGCAAAATGGTCTGGTGTCTTGCATGCATGTCATAACAAATGATGAAGACATTCTGTAAACACTGTCATGTTTACAGTGAATAGGTGAGTACAAAAATAAGCTACTTCACTTCAACAAAATTAATTCCCAAGCCATAAAGTAGGTCATATCTGACAGACTGATGTAGCAGTAAGATCATCTAGGCTTGCTTACTCACAGGTAGGCAAAAGTGCAAAACTTCATCTAACCAGACACCACATTCAGCCCCTATAGGTTCTATTCCCAACTTCTCCACTGAAAAAAGGTCAGGAAAATGCTTTTTAAATAAAAATAAGAAAAGTACTAAAGCTATTGGGATTATAATCAGCCAGCTTTTCACCAACCATCATCTACTGTTCTATAAATAACTGCATGGGTACCTACAAACACTATAGATTTATTTTCCAAAATAAGTTCCGTGACTCAATTCTCACACTTTGGTCCAACATTCAAGCAGCCCTTACCTGTTTAATAAACTCACAACAAAACATGCTTACCCAGACAATATGATTACATCAAAACTGCAAAGGTTCTAATAAACATTTTCCTAAATTTCACTGTTTTTCTACTTGATAAAATTTACAGAAATTGTTCACTCAATAAAGCAGACACTAATACTTACTTTCCTCGCAGATGTGCTACCTGCTAATCTACACACAGCAAAATTCTAGTTGGTTTTGGTACACAGATTTTCTCTCCTCCTAATGTTTGCTTTGTTCAGCCCTCTCTGTTATGTTAACAGCAGTACTACTACTAGCAAAACACTATTATATTCTTTCTAGCTTTCTGCAAAACCCACATTCAGACATCATGAAGAACATTTCTTATGCATTGACCTTTACTTTGTAGATTACCTGTGAATAATTCCTTTCCCATGCAAATACTCCAGGGCTGATACAATTTCAGCAGTATAAAACCTGGTACAAGTCTCATCAAATGAGCCGATTTTGCGTATATACTTTAGCAGCTCGCCGTTTTTGGCATAGCTAAGCCCAAAATCTGAGTGTTAAGTTAAGGTCTAGCATTAAAACATGGTAAACCAAAACCTCCCACACTCTTTACTCAAAAGAAAAAAAAATACTGAAAATATATAACAGGAAAGAAGTGGTTAATTTGAAACTTTATATAGCAGCAACCCAAAATGAGCTCTAACTGTATTAAAAATCTAGGATGAAGGTTCCAGTTCCCTAGCATACCAACAACTACACAGGAGGTTAAATCAGTAATTCTTCCGGATAGTCACCTGAATAATTAATTTCATCTCTATATATAATTGCCTACAGAGAGAACACCCCCACTTATCATTCTACTTGCTTGATTTATACCAAAAGCATGACTGAAACAAGTTGTATTGCAACCACCACTCTAAGGAATTTTAAATACCTCAAGTTTATCTCATAACTCCTGTTGAACACAGTTTCAAAGGAAACAAAACCGAGGACTGTTATTCATAAATGGTGCAAAAGTTTTAGAATTCAAAGGATACACAGCTTTTCATCATCCTGAAAGGTGAAGTAGAGTTTCACAAAAAAAGGATGATCCAGACGGGACATGACATCTCTCTCTCTTGTCACGTACGGCACTTTGTTTTCTTTTATGATATGACGCTTTTCTAGAATTTTAACTTAATAAAAAACAGAAAACACAAGAGATACACAATTAAGTCCATTAAAGTCATCTGTGGTTTGGTTGTGAGGTTCTTTTGTTAGTTAAATTATTAAAACAGTAATTATGTTTTTAAAATGGATATTTTGTCATCAGACTGCATTCATACAGTATTTTCAAAAAGCTGTAAGGAATTGATACTTACTGGCATATTCTCTAGAACTTGTCAATTCTCGAGCCAACACAACCTGTTGCCATAGGAGAGACAATGTATAATGAATATAATGTAAGCATTCACTGAAGATGTACAGTAAACATTGCTTTCTATCTTCCAGTCTGTATTTAGACTACTGCTAGTCCAAAATAAACTGTCACTAACAGAATCAGCAAAAGATGTAAGCATGCACTCACCTCACGCTGGTTTCCTAATTGCAATAACTATTTTTTTTTTGAGGAGTACCTGAAAATATTACAGCATACTTCTACTACCAAATTTTACACAGTTAAAAAAAAAAAAGCCTTCTAATTATTCTAATTATTTAAAAGTTTTTGTTTGGTTTTTTTTTTTTTTTTTACTAAATGCATAAAATTTGATATCAGGAGTATGTTGTAATATTTTCAGGTCCTTCAGGTCAGTTTCTCTAAAGTGAAAGGAGAACTCTATAATCACTGGAAAACTGAAGTCTTGGTA
Organism: Oreortyx pictus; assembly: GCA_036925125.1. NCBI lineage: Eukaryota > Metazoa > Chordata > Aves > Galliformes > Odontophoridae > Oreortyx > Oreortyx pictus. The sequence continues at coordinate 9,850,174 of JAUPFR010000017.1, forward strand.
TAGTAGTAGACTTTCCATCCACTCTTCCCCAGGCCTTTACTACTGCATGGGGTGATAGGGCCCAAGTGCAGAATCCAGCACTTAAACGTCACATAGCCTGTGTTGGTGAGTCAAGCTCAGTTATCTCAGTTCCTCTACAGAGCCTCTCTACCTTGAAGATGATCAGCAGCCCTGCCAAACATGGTATTGTCTGCGAACTTAACACAGTTGAAGACACCTTGGCTAAAAATTCTGAATTAAGTTATACAGGCTTTAAAGATGAATTTCTCTTCTAGCCCTATACCGCATCAACTCCTTTTTAAACCAGGACATTTCAGGTGTATTGCCCACAAATATACTTCCCTACCAAGCAGCTGCGTATACCGGATTGAGTATTTTCCTCCTAGCATGAATTCTTAGATATTTTTAGGTCCCTTCCTCACTGAACACATCTGAGTAAACATCATATCCTCACTTCCTAACTAATTTTCCATAAAAACAGTAGAATAACAAAGGAAAAAAATCCCACAGTGGTGCATATTAGTGTCATGTTTGTGCTATCAGGGGCCTCATCCACTTCATAACTAGTATTAACAGTGAATGTAAATTCTATAAAGTGGAACTGGACTAGATAGCTAAAATAAACATTTTCAGCAACTACTGAAAAATTCAGATTATGAAATTGTATAATCGGAAAATTCAGACAATTGCAAGGGAAAAATATATATAGTTAAACCCTTCAAACTGGAAGAAAGTATGACAAAGAAGAAAGTCTTCATAGGCAAAAAAGAAGAAACTACTGCCAACATAATCGTCAGATTTCATAATCATGTCCAACTTTAAGCTAGGACAAATGTTTGAGACTGCCAGAGATAGAGTCTGCATTTAAGAACTGGTTTCGGCTGCACACTTTCACCAGCCCTACCTAAAGCCCCAATGTTCATGGTAACCAAAATTCTAAATTTAAAATTCAAACCAGTAACACTCCATATAGATTCAGAGTCTGGACTAGTCCATGTAAGTTTCCCTGTTCTGCTGGAAATACGGTGCAAAGATGCAGCGAACAATAGCAGAAATAAAAATGTCTCACTGAAACAAACTGAACAATCAGGTTCCCAGCATGCCCAAGAAGGAACAACTCTGATAGATTCTTTAGGGAAACCTGTGGATTCTGAACTATGTTGTTAAGTGCAAATTACTCTTGATGACTACCAGATGCCTTCCTCCCAAATACCAGTACACTGTATAGGAAGAACAAAAAACAAAAACACCTTCACCCAACCTTTCAATAAAGACACCCAAAACCAAAGGTACATACAAATATCTGATACGAAAAAGATAAAGGAATATTACTCATTGGGTTTAAATGGGGCAACTACGAAAGCATCAAATGAAATATTAATTGCTTTATGAGTTCGTTAAGACAATTACTTAAGCAATTCATTCTTGTGCAATGCCAAGGATGCCAAAAGTAGGTTAAAGACAATCTATTTAAGCCTGCTGAATACAAGGATAATAACTACAGCTCTTGAAGACCTTGAGGGCCATGACACTGAAGTCTGAGAAAGAATACTGAAGAAATATTGTCTCACATTATTTCCCAAGTATCTGGCCTTGGCTCCTGTCACAGACAGGATACCGGATAGAAGTTCTCCTCATGATAAGCTCTTAGTCCAATTTCAAATTCTTGAGGTCATAAAACTTTACCATAGCAGTCAAAAACTTGCATTAGAAAGCACTGCCTCCCAAAAATCAAAGCATCAGAATAATACAAAACTTCTGATGAGTTTAAAAAAAAGGACTTCAAATCAGCACCCCTATATCCTGCTCATTTACATTTCAAGTTCCCTAGATTTAAATCTTAATAACCATCCAGCATGAAGTTTTGAAGTTTATCCAAGATATCTGGCAGACTAACAAGAAACACCTTTTACAAAAAGCAAAATTACCGTTGAAAAAGATCCTTCACCCAGAATTTTTCCAAACTTAAAGTCATCAGGTCGTTTCTTTCGAGGCTGTGGAGGCTGCTGTCCTGTATGTTGCTGTAAGGAGTTTGAACTAGATCTTGATTCAGCTGTGGTGCCCTCCATGTTAGATCCCTGTCTGCTGCCACAGGTGGAAATGACAGATGGAGTGCTGGAATCTGCTTGGTTCCTCACCATTGATGGGGATGGACAGGAACATAACACCACACTAGACTGGATTGGAACAGCATCATACTGAAAAGAGAAATGAAACCATTAACCCTTACCTTCATATAATTATCTCACACATCTGCAGTTTGTTTGCATTCCTTCCTGTTTGAAAGGACTATCATGAAGATGTCTTTAGGAAGGAATGTAAGTATTTGTTTTGGAAATTGCAGCTTTTAATTTGTTAAATGCACAGACACTGCTTAGGTCATGCTGCAAACATACACACAGCTATAAGATGAAAGGCTGAAAGCTTTAACTCAATAATGCAGTTTTTTCAGACTCAAAAAAGCCTCAACAACAGCAAAGCATCAAATTTTCATGTACAGTTCCCTAGGAATAACATGTTTTTTAAAGTTTATTTTATGGTTAGTATCAGAACCACCGGTTTGTCTTAAGAAGTGGTAGTTTTCCTGAAACTTATTAAAGAAATTAAGGGTTAATTAACATGAATTTTTAGATAAATGCTACAATGAATCATAAATGAAGAAGTAAACCATGAAAATTTTAATAGGCAAAGGATATATTTTACATGCATCACAGAGGTTTTCAACTGGAATCTTGCTTTTTCTACAAGTGTTGTCTTTCATATACATAGGGGAGGGTCAGGAAGGAGAGGGAGAACACTAATAAGACACATGCAAAAAGGCAGATTAGATGTATTTTCAACTAGAGTCCTCCTTTTTTCTTAAAACAACAACAACAACAACAACACACCTCTGTTCTGACCTTTCGCAACAAAGGAGATTACAGTATGTAATCTCATACAGACACCCCAATTCTAAAAGAAAGGAACACATGCAACCCAGAAAACAGCAAATATGAAAACAGACATTCCAAATACCAGTCCTTGCACCATACAAAGGAAATCATTATTTGGTACACTTTCATCAGTTTTTTGCAAGTAAGACCAAGCAAACTAGTCAAGCTGGTTTCCCTTCCTGTTGCTAATATACCTCCATTTGTCTGTAAAACATCTGCTTCAACTGTTTTACCTGAAATTGGCCAGAAGCGCAGATAATGAGAGTTGCGCTCAACCCCCTCTGGCAAAAAATACTGAAATGCAATGCAAAGGGAATATTTAAGAATATGAATACTGCAGCTCAACATGGATTCTCACTCTCAGCATTCAAACATACTGCCAGCAGAATGAAATAATGACTTGATGACCTCCTAACCTCAAAACAGGCGTATTATACAATCCCGACCCAGTCTGTGACCTTTCTCACCTTGTCCAACAAGAATAACATCTAATGATTTGAGACTTGAGTCAGAATAATTTCCTGCACTTCTATCAGAACCCATTTGAGAAGGGAACTGGACTTGCATCCAATCATTACTTTAGGCTCAACGCACCTAGTTCCAAAATTAGCAGTTATTTACTGCTCTATGCAGAAATACACTTAATTTATACACTTAGTGGCATTTCAAACATACACAAATGTATTAGACATCTAAATTCAGACTAAGGTAACGAAGTGAAACACAGGAGAACTAAAGTTCCACTTCGTTCACCCCCAAAAACATATTTAAATATAAACTACTGTAGTTTGAAAGGTAACTGAACAACTACTTCAAATGCTACCTCCCAAGAAGCATTTTCTTTCCAAAATACATGCAACCTATTTGCACCACTATCTCTACTGCTTCTTTGGGATTTTTCTAAGGACTGTAACTAAAATGATAGGGCACAGATCAGGTAGCAGCTTCATTTATTAGAACTTGTTCGAGCTTTATGACATATCAGAGCCTGGTAAGAAATGTGCCTCTACTGACAGCTATTTGGTATATTTCATAAAGCTTTTGTGAGGACAATGATGTGAAGTTTGCAGGAAGACTTGGACAATCTTGGGAGAAGCTTTTTCTTTGGTAAAAGTTTACTAACTCCATCAGAGAGTCCTTCCTCAGAATTAGTTAGACAGCATTCACATGTTTGAATGAAAAGGAAATATATTGATGTTTTATTGCAAAAACACATACACACTAAAGCATGAGTGCAGTAGCACACTATTCCTTTTACACCCTCTAAATTGATATTTTAGCTGACTCTACTCAGCTCAGGCTATCCTAGAACAGCAAACAGTACAGAGTTAAACAAGCTGCCAAGATCGTCCTGAAGGAGGATGAAAAACCCACAAACAACAAAAAGCACCAAAGAACATGGAGAAAACAGAGGAAAAAAATTGGTATTGGATGCAGTTTACTTACTTACACAGTATCTGAAAATATGATAATGAATATCATGTATAGAAAAATCTTGAGTGAAGAAGAGAGACAAGAATAGAGGATATTTTAGGAAGAGAAGGTTATTTCCAGCCTGAGTTAGCTGTTTGACTTTCTCAAAAGAAAGTCAAGATTAATTTTGAAGTTTCAGATTGTTGATCCTCACTAATTCACTCGTAACACACTAGCTTCAAAGAAATAAAAGGAAGTGTATGGGCTTGAGGGGAAAAGAATAATAGATACACAGTAGAAAAACTATTAGAGAAGAAAACTTGAATCAGTGCAGGAAGCCTATCAGCTACCACTGTATTTTCACTTTCATACTTTCTCACCCCTCCCATTCTCCTCCCTATGAAAACCCAGCTACACACAAAGCTCCCAGCCAATTAAGACGACACTGACATTTCAGAACTCCTTTTGCAATTCAGCATTTTGACAACAGCATTAGCACTGCAATTTTTAATACATCGAAGCACAAAGTAAACATAAATAGCCTACTGCTCTAAAGCAGGTACAACCACAACAACATTCCCTTCTAGATTTTTCCCACTACAAGTTCTGCAGCACCACTTTGCTGATACAGCTGCATCAACACTAACAGCAGTAAAAAAAAAAAAATACTTGCATTGACTGGGTCAATGTAAAACTGTATACTCCTGTCCTAAGTGAGGACAGGATATACCAAATATCAAATACCAAAGCCAGGTAATATCTTTGCTATCACTGAAATCCTACTGGTGAAAATAAATAAGTATCATTCCCCTCACAGACAGGGTGTGAAAAAGGTCTTAACCTGTAACTTTTCTGGTACATAAAACAAAATGCTGACTGTACACAATCACTAGCTGCACTAAGCCACATGGCAGCAGTAATCACAGAACACATAATGGCTTGGGTTGAGAAGGATGGCACACACTAGGATATGGCTGCCCAAAGCCCTTCCAACCTGGTCCTGAACGCCTTCAAGGACCACAAAAGCATTTTCATCTACTTGCCTATAAGGTTCTTTTTTGTTTTTAAACAGATCTTGCTACCAGAAAGTATTACACAAAATAAAATGAGCTCTTTACCTCAAGTGGTACATTTGTTTTGATTATAAACAATGCTGATGAGACTAAGGCTCATGGGCACAACCCTCCTGTGAGTGTTTATCACAAATTGTAACAGAGGTCAACTATATGCAGACGCCTAAAAGACACTTGGCATTATGTAACACCCCTTAATATTTGTAACAGTCACCCTAAAACAAGGATCTACTCCAGTTCACGCATGCATTGGTTTGCAAAGCCCAAAAGTTTAAAGAGAAAGAACAGCTGCACAAAAGTAAAGACTAAAGACATTCAGCAAAAAGGTACATCTCTTAAAGCAATGCACAGCTTTTGGTAAATCAGAAAACAGTTAAGTCCTTCCTTTTGTCTCTACTAAAACACCACTGCAAGTCAAAATACAATACAAGAAATTATAAATAATGAGAAACAAACAGATACAAAAGTTAGTTTAATACCTGAATATAAAGAACTAGGAGACGTCAACTAGGAGAAACAAGCTTTTCCCGCCACTAGTACTACATAAGCATGAAAGAGCAAACCAAAATCAACCACTTTCAAGGAAAAAAAAAAAAAAAAAAGAGACTAAATACCCGGAGAAATACCAAACTGACCTGAGTAGACTGAGCTCCTGTAATTTTTGTTTACTAAAGAGACCAACTGTCTTAGCCTTGTGGCATCACAGAGCACAGGACTACAAAAATTAGGATCACCTGCAATTCAACAGAAGTCATGCTGCACGTAATTACTGAGCAGCATATGTCATGAGCATTAAGCTAAACCACGCTAAGTTCAGAGACCATGAGACAGAAATCAGTACAAACACATATGCTCTACATCAGGAAAGTCTGCTTCATAAGTTATCTGATCCAGAAAGCAACACAGCAGCAACCTCAGATGCCTAAGAATTGAATCTTTTCACTTGCAAATGGAGCCTGAGAGGCTCTTAAAACATACATTATATGACACAGAGTAAGATTTCCACCACAAGTGTCATTGGGTACCTCTTCCAATCACAGCTCTTACATCACGACCAAACATTGACCCTTAATGCCGAAAGATCTATGAATCCAAGATTCAAAGTCCAAATAAAAAAAAAAAAAAAAAATCACATAAAAACAGGGAGCCCATCTCTTTATCCTTCCTTAATTGCACAAATACAGTTTTTATTTCACATTGAGAGAAACGGACAGCTGTTTTGTAGTTTAAGAGATCAGACCACTTACTTATCAATACTGTGATTCTGCTAAAGACAGAGTACGCTAAGTAGGTTTGGCCCAAAATGTCACAAAATTATTTTGATACTGTCATAAAGAAGAAAAGTCTGAAATTGAAGCTTCATTTCATGCTGCTTAAAAATTAACATTAAAAATCTAGATTATTCTAAGGGTTTATTTGTTAAATGCAAAGTTAAAAAAAAAAAATGAACAGCTAGGCAGCTGTACTTCTTTTCACGGCACACTGGTATTTCAGAGGGTTGAGAAGATGTAGCAAATGAATGCAGTACAGATCTTGTACCTGAAAAACAGAGGAAGAAGGGCAATTAACAAACATTATACACTACTTGCCCATTGGCATTCTCCCCCTAATCCCAAAATGAAAATATTTACCTTCTCCAGGTTTTCCAATACCTATTTGTGACAGCCTTCACTTGAAATGCGAGTGTGCAACACACCCCAGAGGTTCCAGCATATTCCAAAATAAAGGTCATCAGGTCAGATTATTGGGTGGCCCTGAAGGTATATCCTCAAAAATTCCTCACAGTATCTAAAAGAGAATTCAGGCGAAAACATGATAGCTCAGGAACAAGAAACAGGAATTAAGATACAAAGAAACACTGAATCAGAGCAACAAGTCTTACCTTTCAGTGCAGAAAACAGAACAGGCAGCACTTGTCATACTTCAATTCCTTCCAGGAACAGCTTGCAGAGGGCAAAATGATTATCACGTGATCCATATCAATAAGTTAAATCTTCAACATCAGCATTCCTTTTGTATCCTCTTTATGCTGCTACACCAGAATGATTGCCATGCATGAAGGCAACCCAGAACAATAACAGATTGTGCGCTCCCAAACTTCAGTGAACATCAATTGCTCTATCAAAACATTGTAACACTGAATCGTAGAATGGTTTGGGTTGGAAGGGACCTTTAAGATCTAGTTCCAGCCCCCCCCCCACTATAGGCAGGGACACCTCTCACTAGAGCAGACTGCTCAAAGCCCCAGCCAGCCCGGCCCTGAACAGTTCCAGGCAGGGAACACCCACAACCTCACTACACTACTTCGAGTGGGGTCTCACAAGAGCAGAGTAGAGGGACAGAATCACCTCCCACAACCTGCTGGTCACACTTCTCTCAATGCAACTCAGGACACAAGTTGGCCTTCTGAGCTGTAAGCACACACTGCCAGCTCGCGTTGAATCTTTCATGAACTAAGACCCACAAATCCTTCTCCTCAGGGCTGCTTTCAAGCCATTCTCTGCCTAACCTGTATCTGTGCTTGGAATTGCCCAATCCAGACACAGGACCTGCACTTGGCCTTTTTGAATTTTATAAGCTTGCCACAAGCCTGTCTCTCAAGCCCATCCAGGTCCCTCTGGATAGCATTCCCTCCCTCCATCACTTCAACTGCACCACTCAGCTAGGTGTCATCTGCAAACTTGCTGAGGATACACTTGATCCCACTGTTCATACCACCTACAAAGATGTTAAATAACACCAGTCCCAGCACCAATCACTGGACACGGAGCTGCTGACCACAACTCTGAGCAAGACCATCCAGTCAATTCCTTATTTAGCAAGCAGTCCATCCATCATACAATTTTCTCCCCAATTTGGCAACCATGTTGTCATGCAGGACAGTATCAAACGCTTTGCACAAGTTCAGGTAGAAAATGTCAGTTGCTCTTCCCTCATCTAATGATGATGTAACTCCACCATAGAAGGCCACCAAGTTTGCCAAGCATGACTTTCCCTTGGTGAAGCCATGCTGATATCCTAACATCTATTTATTCTTCAAACTTCTGTCTACAAACAGACGGTTAAGACTTTCTGACTGGTGACCTACAGCGTACTCCACTAATTCATTTAAAAATGTGTGTAGATAGGAAAAACAACATACTAAACAGTTTAAGAAACTCATTATAATATCTTCCACTTACATGTGCTTAGATGAATGTCAGTCGATTTAAATGATTTTAAAACAGGTGTACTTATCAACACCTATTACCTTCAAGGAATTTAAATACATGCCTGAAGAAAAACAGAACACCTATTCATGTGCCTTAAAAAATAACTAGGTACTGTCAGATTAGATCTCGTAACTATACGACAAAATCAAAACACGAAATGGATATTAGAGAACTCAAATTAAGCTAAGATATGGCAATAGTTCTGAATATACTACACAACCAGTAAATCACTCATCCACAGAAACATGACAGTCACAGCCGTATTATAAAGCATCAAATAAGTTTGGAGAACTATGAAAACACACAAGTTGCTAAAATTCACTTGATAAAAGATGATGTATTGCCACAATCAGGAAGGAATACCAGTGGAAGGAAGCAGTTCAGAAAACAAACCTAGAAGCATACTTCCACATTCTGAAATCTGAAGAAAAATGTCAAAGACTTTAAAGAACCACACTCCACACTTATTTACTGAAAAAAAAAAGTGGAATACATTCAGAAAAAACTAGTCATGGATTGGTATGTTAGCAAATACCCAGTCTTCTTCAGTGACTCTAACTCATTCCTCTGCATAGACAAGAGCTCAAAGCATGGAGTTAAAACACATCTACAAAAAATCTGATTAGGGAGGAACACCAAACTTTTATTTTGAAACAAAAACAGTATCATCTGCTTTTAGGTGCTATACAAAACAATTAAAAAAAACCCCTAACAAATTAGGCACTTGTTAAAAACCGTACTAGGTTACAAAGATGCCAAAGATACCTTGCCTGGACAACAAGATGGTTTTTTTCCTACAGAAAAGCACTTTGAGTAACACTGTAAATCGATCACTTAAAATGCAGTAAACAAACGCAACACCAAGTATTAATTACTTGTAGTAATAAAAAAACCAAACACATACCATTATTATAGAAGATTAGTGTTTGGTGCTATGCTGCACAGAGCTGCGCCAGCAATTGCTCAAACAGTACGTAAACATTAAGAGAAAAGTTAACATCCAGCTTATAACCCTCAAATTGTCCACCAGCCCCATGTGCCTCAAAGAAGCAGACTAACAGTCAACAAAACTGTTTGTCTGAAGCCAAACAAACCGTCAAAATCTATATATTTTGATCAAGTTCCTGTTTTGAATGCTTCTAAATGGCTACTGATAAATACACCTAAAGGAACAGACTGAAAGTTTCCATTTCAGTTACAACAGGAATCTTACTACAACTCAGTTTTGCAAAAGGACCTGAAGTCAAATAATCCTATCTGGATTTTTTTTTATTTTTTTTATTTTTTTTTAATCTCAGAAGTTGTCATACACCTGTCGCTTACCATAATGTTTTTATAAATAACCATGCAACCTTTCAAAAGCATTGTTGTCTAAAGTGTGGGTTGCTTTTTTGTTTCTTTTTGGACATCTGAACAGACCAAGAAGCATTATGCCAACCACCTGATTAAACAAATCTGGCCTACCAACACAATTACGCTCATCTTCATGCAGTGTCACTTGAAACATCTCTAACAGTGGAAGGTATGAGTGTGCACTGCACTGTATAAGACCAGATCCCCTCCCCTCCAGAAAAGAAAATTCTAAGATGTAATAACAGAAATCAATATTGTTTAAAAGAAAAGAGTAACAACTTAAAAATCGCATCCTGATAATATAGTCAAGGTTAAAGACGGTAAGTGCTAAAGTGGCAGAACAGAATAGATAATGTTTCAAAGATGCTGTTCTACCTAAACTGGGCTGACCTCTGCTACAGTGGGAAACAGAACCACGAAAAGAAATCCATGCAGTGCAGCCCGCACAATGTATCAGTGCTGAGAATACCCTGTTATCCCCCTAAGATACAGTAACTATTTCAAGAACAAATGAATACAAGCCCTGGCTGAACCTCACATAATGCTACACTGCAATAACCTGGGAGAATGAGACGAGCAAAATTTTTCAGGCCTTGCATTACTTTAAGACAATTAGACTGCTTAAACCACCACCACCTCTACAGGATATTCTTGGCTTGTGTTTGAGGATAACCTTTGGAATTATATATCCATAACAATCAGGAAGAACACATGTGAAGAATGAAATTAATTTATTTTTCTTCTTTGGTTATCTAGACGCAAGTTCTCAAAAACGCTTCTTTGTATACCACGAACTTTCTAAGTGTGGGGAGGCACACCATAGTGTTCATATAAAAGCCAACTCAAAACACAAAAAACAAAGTACTCTGAGACTTTGCCTCCCTCATAACTCATCTGATTACCTTCCAGTAGGCCTTTACTTTCTGTATTGGATCTACAATGCACTTTATCCATAAGTGAATAAAGAGGAAACTGGATTCACGTACCATCAGCAAAAGTACAGCCTAGACTAGAATCTGAGAGCACAAGGAACACTTCTATGCTGTTAAACTAGTTTGATTTTTCAATTAGAGAATAATAGTATATTATCTACAAGACTGTTTCCACAGCAGTGAGTTTATTATGTACACAGCAATGCTGTCCCAAACGCAGCAGTTCATGCAAATGCCTTTTTCTAAATATAACGACCTTACACATACCATGGTATTTTCTGCCACTAATTTACAAGATTCCAATTCCAAGTTGAGGTAAGGATTAAAGTTAATGAAAGGATTTGTAAGAACCTGCATATCATCTATTTATCATCTATTTATTAAGGGGCAGAGACTATTAAAAGTCATCCGCCCAAACCTCTCCCTACACCTCCAAGCCTCAAAACAGATCAGAAACAGGAAACCACAAAAATATCTAAGAACCTACAGTCAGTCTATGGCCCAAAGAGCTATAAATGTAAACAAGCCATCGAGAATCCATGTCATGCTAATAGATCCAGCCCAGCTCACAAAAAACCATCTGCAACAGCAAGAAGTCCAGATCACATTCTGCAAGAGCTGACCAAGCACCCAAATACTAGAGGTGTCGTGCACCATGGATAAGGCTGGCTAATAAACACAAAAGAACTTCCTGTACTAGGCTCCTTCATAGCAGTGTTAGGATGTAGGAGGAAGAGAACAGTCTTGAATGAGGAGTGGAGAAGAAGCCATAGGGAGGAGGCAACATGTAGACAGAATACACAGAGGTTGGACAGCACAATCAAGAACTGTTACAAATTCCCACAGAATTACTAAAGAACTGAACATCACATTTAACACTCTCTTTTCAGACAAACACACTAAGTTAATCCTTGCTATCTGCTACTGTAAAGAATTACAGAATATTTGCCAAGTGAAGCATTTATAATTTTTATTTAACACTGAAAAAGAAGCCTTAACTTCAGTGTTTAGTGCATGTTGTGATCAGTCCTTCCACAGACCTTGACAACCTCCCACAAGCTTACCTGCACATGAGGTGTCAAAAAGGTGTGCCCACATTTTTTTAAACTGGATGTACATAATCTAACCTGGCAACCTGCAAAGTCTTCCCAGAAATACTGCAGACAACAATTCCTTGGTTTTGTACAAATTCCTTAGAAAACTCCATTATGGATTTTATCTTCTAAACCGTTTTCTGAATAGTGTTTTGTTCTTCCCATGTTGAAAAGGAATTTCTGACTGACTTTAACTGAGGCCATAAATGTGCTAGCTGTACAGCAGTTCAGTCAGCTTTTCTAAAAGTAAAATAGGTAAGACACAAGTTCATTGCTCAAAAACAGATTTCAACATTACTTCACATCCTCATAGATCAAATCTATTTTTACTACTTTGCAAATCTATTAGTTTTCTCAGCCGTAAACAAGGTGATTGCACTCCCAGTTCCGTATGGCAGAACTCCTGCCTGTACTGCAGCAATCAGCATCCCTTCCCAAGACTTCCTTCAGTGCTTACTTTAAGCTGATCAGCTTTACATTTGTGATGAGCCAAAGCCTGCAGAGTTTCAGAAGGTTCAGCACAATCTACTTGCACAATTACAGCTATATGAAACAGATATTGCTTCCAGTATTTTAAGACAGACCAAATTACCTAAAGAATGTTTTTCTTAACAAAAAAAAAAAAAAAAAAAAAAAACGAAATCAAACCTACCCAAACCCTGGATTCTCTATTTAGTTGCTATTATATACTGATTATTCTCTGAATTGTCTCCTTTCCAACAGCTACCAATACTTCATATGCAAGAAACAGTAATACCCAGAAAGTCACTCCTCTCAAACATATTCTATTTTTTATCTTTGAGCAATGTATGTAATTCTCAACATCTGTTTCTTTTATTATTTCCTACTCCTGGAGCCTGCTTCGGTAAGAGAAAACTCACCCTAGTTAAAAACTCATGCATGAGTGATAAAGAATAGACACAGCCCTGTGCTGAAAACCCAGGAGAAAATCATATTCAGTAGATAGGTGTGTAGGAAAAAAGCCTTCCAGCTTCTCTGAAAGATTTTACTCATAATTACAAACAGATCTTGTACTGTAGCCTCGTCCAATTCCAAGATGCAGAACTTAGGAAACTAGTCCTTTGAAAAATATAGCTCACGTTAGCCCTATAAGGGGACAAAAACAACATGTTCACAGTTTCATTCAGACGCATCTGTGACTACACTACAGGTTTTATCAAGACAGATACACTGGAGGAACAGAACTTGCACTGTAGTAATTGCTAGGCCTTCCACTGAAGACACTCTTGAAATTAAAGACAAATTCATCCAGACATTCATTTCAAGATGAAGAAAACTTGTTGACAAAAAAAAAAAACATATCTCAAGATGCTTCTAATAGCATGAACAGTAGACAACTATAACCACACAGACACCTTCAAGTAAAGTGGTGCTAAAACTGTTTCCTAGTTAAAAATGCTACGCTCTCCTTGTTACCACAGCTTCAAAAAAGAACAGTGTAGGTAACTGCCTCCACGTACATGGATATGAACGCTAACTGTTCTGACACAGGAATGCTGGAATTTCTTCCAAAGCTGTGCTCTACCTCCACACCCCCCATCTTGTGGGGTTCTTGTTAAATAATCACAGAACTCACTGATGTCACCGATTTCATCATGCAAACTGAATTTACTGTATCTTGCTTAGAGTTTCAAAAATACTGCATTTCCCATTTCTGATATCATCTGAGTTACAAAAAGCTTAGCTGAATCAAACCGCCTCTGCCTGTGAATGTCAGTCAGCACACTCATCAGAGCAGAGAAATGTTAAACAAGGTGGAAGAAAAGGAACTGAAATTAAGTTTCTCTGAATAAATGTAAAGATTTTTTCAACAAAAGCAATTGTTAATTTTATCTTTCATTCTTTCTCTCTTGGCACGTATCCCTTAGAGGGACATAAATTGCACATAGAAACAGAAGCATTTGGAGGAGAAAAACAAATAAGCAAAAGCAATGAGCAAGGACAGAAGCACAAAGGGAAGTGTGCTCCCTGTATTAAGCAGGTTCATGCAAACATAAGTCTTCTCTAATAGCAATACACAGCCACATGATGCTCTATCAAGTGGCAGAAGTGCAAAACAAATTCACAACAGAACATAAGTTTACTTCATAATCCTCCATGCAGTATTCCATGGCCTCCCCTGCAGGGCTGTTCCACGTACAAACTCTCATTTTCAGCCAATACATACATACTACATACATACTAAATGTAACACCCTTTAACAAAATAAATCACTAAGCACAAAGAGGAGAGCACACGATGAGACAGGACTTCAAGAATCAACGCAGCTACACCAGACTCTGTGCAGGAGATCCTCCTTAACCAATTTCAATGAAAAAAATCGCTACAGTGCAGAGCCTGGCAGCTCACAGAAACACAGTGAACCACTTGAAAATAGACCTGACTTGAAAGCACAGCAGCATCCACACATGTGTAAGGGATGCACTGGTGTCAGTTACACTGACATCACTGAATGCTGGTTGTTACTCCTGTAAAAAACAAACAAACAAACCCCACTGTTTTTATAAGGGAATTTCTGCATTAACTAAGCTGTACAATCTACGAAGTAAATAAAGATTCACAATTTTTAACATCCACGTATCAGCTGCAGCCCAACACAATAAGTAGCGCTCACAAAATGGAAGAGTTTCCACGTTCTCAGACGAACGTAAACAGCTGTCTGAAAGGCTATTACCCTCAGTGTCCCCAACGCGTGTTTTTCTGCTATAAGTAAGTCGATCACGGAGCACGCAGGCGGATCCTCCGGGGAGGAGGCGGCCCGGCGAAGCCACGCCAGCGTCCCGCACCCGGACCGGGGCTCCACGCTCAGCCGGAGGCCGCGGGCACGGCTTCATTTCGCCGCGGGGCCGGGCCGAACTCCGGCGCCCATCACCGCTCTCGCCTCGCGTTTTCAGAACCCCAGCAGCGCCGGGAAGAAGAGGAGAGCGACCGCGAGCGCCGCTCCACCTCCGGGAAGCGAGGAGTGGAGAAATGAGCGGCGGCGGCGGCACCGAGGCCGGCCCAGCGCTCGCCCGGCCTCCCTCCTCGCGGTCAGCGAGAAGCGGGGCCGCTCAGCAACAGCCCTCCGCGACCCCACCGCCCGGCAGCGTGTAGGACGCGGGCGCCCCGCCCCCTCACGGCCGGGCTGGGCCGGGCCTAGCGGCCGGGCCTACTCCTTCCCCAGCGCGCAGCGGCCGCCAGGAGTCTCGGGCGATCGCCGCGCCAGCCCCGCGCCCCGCACTCACCAGGTGGCTGCTGGTACTCGCCATGGGCCCCGCCCGGCCGGCCGGCGCGGCCCGCGCTCCAGTCGCCCTTTAAGAGCCCAGCGCACGGCCGCCCAGCCCGAGCCAATGGGGCTCTCGCATCCCCCGTCCGTGATGTCACCCACAACAATGCCCCCCCCACGCCGTGGGCGGGACTTCCGTCCAACCTGTACATTCACTGGTCTCACCGCCTGCCACTCGCGCGCGAGCCCGCACGGAGCGCCTCCCATCAGCCTCAGCGCTCCGTCAGGGCGAGCGGCTGCGGGGATGCGGCCGGCTTCACTTCCGGCCGGGGTGAGGGCGGGACGGCGCGCGGCCCTCGTAGCTTCCGCCTCGCGCTCACATCCGGGTTCCTCCGCGGCGTTCGGGCGCTGTGGGGGCGGCGGCGGCGGCGGCGTCGGTGGCGGGCTGCGTTCTGCGGCCGAGCAGCTCCTGCACCTGCTGTGCCCGTGGCAGTTGGTGCTTCAGCACCTCGTGCCGGACCCCGAGCGCGTCGAGAATGCAGTTTCCCCGTAGGCACTGTTAAGAATCTGGCTTCTCAAGAGAAAGAAAAAATAAAAAAATAAAAAAAAAGAAAGAAAGAAGACCAGCGTCTGCTGCTCCCTGGGTTTGAGTACGCTGAGTCTGACGCGCAGCTCTGTCAGAAAGCTTTCATTTGCAGCGCCGAACTAAACAATTTTTATCCCGTGTCATAAATGTACTCAATAAGCACTCATCAACATCTTTCACTGTTGTATGGTATAACTAACGAGAATTTGTTGTTTTAGGTAAGGTTATAGAAAGCACATCCCCAGGTTTGCTTCCCAACCTGCGTTCTCCAGTGCTCAAAGCGTCTTTCAAAGCTTGCAGGAGCGGGCTGGATCCAGCCCGAAGCATTAGCACGCATAGCAAACGCTGAGAGTATACAGCGTTGTTGTTCCAGTGCGGCTCCAAGGTGGTATGACACCTCGTAACAACAATTTTAATCCATCAGAAGGTTATTGAATTTTCAGGAAATGCTCCAAAGGGTGACACAAGGGAGGGCCACGTTGTTTAGTGAACCTCATCTTCAATGTGTGTGTGTGTATATATATATATAATTAGCTTCAAATAAGGCTAGGGTGGTTGAACAAGGCAGCAATCCTGCAATGTCCTAGTGGTAAACTACTTCAGAGAGTATTTTACAATATTAATGCATCTCAGAAGCCTGGCACACCTCTCCTACAAAGAAAGGCTGACAGAGCTGGGGGTGTTTGGCCTGAAGAAGGCCCCAGGGAGATCTCATTGTGGCCTCACAGTACCTAAAGGGAACTTATAATGAGGTGGGAGAATGACTTCTTAGAGGAGCAGTGATAGGACAAAAAGAATTGGTTTTAAACCAAAAGAGGGCAGATTTAGATTAGATATTAGGAGGAGACCATTTTTTTCTCAGAGTGCTTAGGCACTGGCACAGCTGCCCAGGGAAACTGGGTGCCCCATCCCTGGAGGTGCTCGAGGCCATTGGGGGGGGGGCCCTGGGCTGCCTGAGCTGGTGGATGGCTACCAGCCCACAGCAGGGACTGAAACTGGGGGATCTGTAAGATCTCTTCCACCCCAAGATGTTCTGTGATTCAGTATTTCTATAATTCTTTTGTTTTCATGACTCCGTTGTATTTACTAAATAAATAAATAAATACAATTCAGCATAGTCTTTCTTGATATGGAGATGTTATGCTGGAAGACTATATGACCTCAACAGCATCACTCTGGAAACATCTTTGTAATGTGAATCATTATACAAGTACAAGAATCATATACAAGTACTGATACATTCCTCAGCAGTGCTGGCTGCTCTCCTTCACCTGCCATGACCTGTGAATTGAGATGGATCTTAGGAAAGGCCTACTCCAGTTTTAGCAACCTAATCTTGCGAAAGATGTTCCCTGCCCTCAGCAGAGGAGGTTGGAAATAAATAATCTTTAAAAATCCCTTTCAACCAAACTATTCTATGATTCTAAATTTAGGAGTCGCTTAGTAGATTAGGGTAAACCAGGGAGAAAAAAAAAAGGAAGAAAAAAACCAACCATTTAGAAATGTTTGTAAGATCTTGGACACCTTGGAAGTCTGTGAAAACAGAACTCTTCCAGCAGAGGGCAATGGGTGCTGCTAAAAAAGCATTGGTAGAAAATAAAGGGAACAGCAAGAGACAATGCTGCCCCGAGACAGAGTGAAGCAAGCCAGCTAACCCCAGCACAGGCAGCCCCTCTCATAACGTCTGCAATTTTATGTTATAACTTGATCCCTGGTTTGTAGGCTGTTAAAAACAAACAAACAAAAAAAAACAGTCTTTCCTCCACACCTTGTTCTAGAATAACATGACCTCCTCTTTTCCATTTACCATCACCCGTACATAAATACATGCACCATCAAATGTTACAGTTCTCAGTTTAAAACTAATCATTCAGATCTCCATTCTTGATTAATGCTGCTCTCTTCAGAATTGCAGTAGTGTCTCTACCAGGATCAGATCTGTAGATTAGATTAAATTACTGCCAAGATGACTATTTTTAATTCTTGGTGATTTTATTAGCTAGAAGAATGCACGCATGAGTGAAAATGCAGTTGGCTCTGTGAAAGACCATGCTTCTGCCAAAAAGCGCTTTTAGACTCGAGGGGCTATGGTGATCTGGAAAGGTCTGTGATGATAAAGACTTCTGTAGCACAAGATTTATGACTCTCAGAAGGACAGCAATACAGAGAAGATGAAATGATAGAATTGTGGATCTAGACTAGACAGTGTTCTGGGCAAACTTTAAGATTGTGCTATGCTAAGCATAACCAACATTCTCTGTTCCTTTTTTACACATTGATCAGATTTAACAAAAGGAGACTGAAAAGAGCAAACTGTTTCACTTGACTCTGGAATTGCTCTCATTCCATCTGCTTACTTAACCAGGAAAGATCCGTGGCTTTATTTGGCCATTGACTTGTGGCAGCCATAGGAAAAAAGATTGCTTCCACAGCTCCCTTGCAAGTCACTGATCTTATGCTATGAAACTTCAACTTTTTTCACGTTTGAGCCTATCAGACACCAGTATTTGACAGTTTCTTTATCCTTTGACATATCAGAAACCATACTATGAAGAAAATTCTTCCTGGCAGGTCACATCTTAATGTTTGTGACTTGTTTGCTGCTCTTTTAGATACCTCTACTGTTGAGAAATGTGCAATCTGATTTCTCATCTCTCTTTTCTGAAATGAGCATGCAGATAACTAAACCAAAACGTCTGATGGAGATACAGTTTCTGACAGTCATCACTGCAAACACAAATGAACCAGAGGTGACACTGTGAACCAGAGATAAACTGGGTGCACAACCAGCAGATCTATACTCATGGCTGCATGCTAGGCACCATGGAATAGCTCACCATGCAAGTCCCCCTTGGCTTTACTATCTGTAAAACATCTTTACTTGGGATCCTTCTTACCTCTTTTTCTTTTGGTAGTAACAGCAGCAGCAGCACTGGCTCAGTGGTTTGGTCCGTAAAATAAGGATGGCATTCAGTTCTTTCCTATTTGTATGATTTTCAAGTCCATTTTTACTAATTATTTGTATAGTTAGTATTTTCATATCCATAGGGTTGTTTTTATTTTTGGACTCAAAGCTATTTCCAAAGCTCTTAAACACTAACTTCTGGAAAACAGTTTTTGAATTAATTTCTTTACGTACTTCTGAATAATCAGTGTTAGATCTTTTACTTTATTCATCTTAGCATGAAGAAAAACCCACAAACTAGAACATATCCTTTAATCACAGAATGTTTTTAGTTCCTTAGTGACATATAAGCATTATCTAAATACCTTTTAACATTGTTTTCTCTGCCAAAACTCAACAAAAAGATCAGGAATGGGAAGAGACTGGTGGCTTTATTCTGGTGCGGATGATAGATATAGCACACACTCCATAGTCCCAGGAAATTAAAGGCCCATGTTATGCCTCCTCACTAAATGAAAGTTCTCTGTCTTCCACTGGCAGGAAACATATCACACGTTTGTGGAAAAAACTGGACTTAGAGCAGTTCAGAGAGTCCTTGAAAAGCTGTGAAAAAACACAGCTTGAACCCAATACAAGTCTCAATCTGAACAAAAGTAATAAAGTAAAAAAGGTGAAAAGACAAAATTGTTTTTTTATATACCATTTTTCTAGAAATAAAATGTAGCTATTCATTCATTAACTAAAAATGAGACTTTGATTGTTCCAAAAACATTTTTTTCCCTTTTTTTTTTTTTCCTAACTACAAGTAGCATTTTCTGTGATACTTTTCCTCTCTACACTTCTCCTTTTGTTGCTGTTGTGGTTTATTTATTGTTTTGTTTTTAAGTAGCTGCATCAAAGCAGAAGCTGCCAAAATTGTTAAGTGTTTCACCTGATGATGCATCGTCATTTCAGCCCTTTAACTATGAGCCTGTCATCATCTCCATGCTCAGTTCTTGTAGTCTTCCTGTCCTTGCCAGTTAGACAAAGGCAGCACCTTCCTTGGCTTTTTGTTTTTGTCATTTCCCACTACATTCAATCTCTCTATTTGCTTTTGCTTCTCTATCTTCTTCAGTTTCATGTTCTCCCTTCCATAGCCTGACCTACTGCTCCTTATGTTTGTATCTGAAAATAGTAATTCTCATGACACTTTTGCTAGCATTACCAGTTTAGATTGCCTTTTTAAAGCAAAGACGACTTCATGAAACTGGTTCAATTTCTGTGCAGACACATTCATGTGCAAGGGCTGTCCAGATAAGAGAGATTTTACATACAACTGATTTGACAGTTTTCGGAAACATTCTTCTCATTCAGAAGATTCGAAATTTGGGAACACTTCGTCAAGCTAGACCAAAATCTTACTCTAAAAAGGTATCTAATTACATGATGGTAGTCGTGCAGTCACCGTTTGTGAAGACAGTACTGGGAGATGAGAGGGCAACACCAAGATCTTTGTGGGCAGCATCCCTCAGGGAAGGTCATTCTGATCATTCTGACATTTGACCAGACCATTGCCATCAGAGAGCTTCAGCAGTTCAGCAGGAATCAAACCTTCAGTGGCATCACTGTCACACAAGGTGCAGTAGTCACTACTGCTGAATGACACACTTGCCATCTCCAAAGATTCCTGAAGCATAAGGCAGTCATTCTTTCCAGACTGTAAGCGAGAGGGATAATTCCTTCCCATGCTAGAGCTCTCAAGGTTGGCTTTAATTTTCTCAGAGATTTTCAGGCCAGTAGTATCATCAGCATGGTTTTGGTTTACCAATACTGCTGTCCTGACTTCGGTCCCTTCGTCTCTTACATACTTGCTGGGGACATACTGCTGGCTTGGAGCAGAAGTAAAGGCAAATATTTCTTCTGCAGCAACCAAATTTGTGCTTTCCATAGGTTTCAAGGAAATCTGGGAAATCAGCTCTTGGATGTTTAGCTCAGAAACTTCATCTGCAGTCACTTTGTTTGAGTTGCTTGCCTCTTCTCTTCTAAGTTGGCTACAAGTCTCATCAGGTCCAACCCAGTCCTAGTGAAAGGATCAGTAAGCTTAGGACAGTTTGCTCAGAGGTACAATTTTCAAACTAACTGCTCTGTTTGACTTTGGCACAAGAATCCAGAGGTTTAGTGGAAATCTAATAGATGACAAAATATAAGTTAGAGGGTAGTGATAGCATTTAATTTTCCCAACATAGGATTTCATAATAGGTTTTCAAGATCTCACCTGGCACTGCTCAGAAGATAGAATGATTAATCCTAGAAAAAAAAAAAATCAAAACTCCCCTTAACTGAAGAATGTAAGAAATAAATGAAACATCTTACCTTAAAATTCCCATTGTGCAAATTATAGAGTGGATGAAAGAAAGCAGCTGGTGTAGGAATGTTAAGGCAAGAGAGGACATCTGCCCTAAGGTGAGAAAAAACACTTTAAAATCAAATTGTTCTGCATTGTCTTGACGGTATAGCACACTGATGAATTGAAAACCCAACACTTCTGCTAGAAAGACTACAGTAGAAGCTCATTTTATGTGGTCCCTGACAACTTGTGGGTATGCAATTGTTTTGCCTCTCTTAAACAGATAAACCATTGACAAAGACACTCAACCTTGACTTCTAGCTGAAACACGCTTCTAGCCAAGAAGGTGTTTTGGTCTCCTTAACGATTAAGTAGGAGGTCATCAATGATCATTAGCTAAGGATCATATCATGTCCTGAGATTAAGAGATCTTTTGAGCATGTTAGAATTTGCTTTCTACTTTTTCTGCACAATCAAACTAGATATAAGCACATTTAATTTACTCTCTTCAGGCTTTGAAGATCAAGGAGAACTTAATGAAGTATCATAACGTACCTTGAAAAAAGCTTACAGTTCCAAAACAAATAGAGTAGGGTGGCAAAACTCAGAGGAATGAACAAGAACTGCAGTGTTCTGGTATTAAAGATCTTTACAGACAGTTCTGGTGTACCTACAAGAAGAATCAACAACAAAAAAGAAAAAGACTCTGGAATTTCTGATAGATTCCCAAATAATCAATCAATGCAAATGAAAAAAAAAATAAATTTAGGAAAAAAAAACAAACCACCACATAAACAGCAACAACAGCAACCCATGGATTAAGGCAAAAGCAACATTCTTTGTACCTTCTCTTTGAAATACTGTTGTCTGGCTCCAGTCGCTCCACTGACTGTGGTATGAATCCTCAGTTTCAGAAACTTTGCAGCGAACTCGTGCAACATAAGAGATGCCACTGCGAAATTCAGTGCCTTCAATTTCTATTCGTGGTAGAGAACTGGGTGGTGTCTTGTTCAGCGCAGTCTGCAAGTTATTGCAAGAATTTCTATTAACAAGGAAAAGGGAGGATATTTTAATAACTTATTTTCCTCCCCAAACCCTGTGTTTTTGGATGCAAGAAGAAGATGTTTGTTGATGTTTTACATAAAACCCTTCTATCTTCATGTGACAAACCAGAAAGGCTATCTTAAAGCAAACAGCTGCCATAAGACCCTGAGCTGAGTGGCAAGGTCATCATACCATGAGGAGCAATGTTCTATCAGTGTGTTGCTCATCCAGTTACCTCCCATGACTTGCTGTGCTCCTTGTACTGCAACTGGTATTGGAGAATTTCATCAAGGTATGAAAGCACAGTCCACCATATCTGACACTTGCTGGCAGTAATGTTGCTCTGGATGTTCAAAGGTGGATCAAGTTTTACTGTGAATAGAGAGAGAGGTTTTCCATGACATTTGGGTCTGGAGCACCATAGAAGGAGATGCATGTTCCCAGGCTGACTAAAGTCTTGGAAGACCAAGCTGCTTCTAGTGATACTAAGTGCAGCTGAATTAGCTTTCAGAGTAGGTCAGAACAGGTAGGGAACTGGCATAAAATGATGATAATTCAGCCCCTGGGAATACTTCTGCAAGCAAAAGAGACACTCAAGATGTCACATTCTTTGTAGCACTGGTACAGGCAGGCTCTGAGATTTCAAGCATGACTGAAGTACCACACCATGGGTTAGGTCCACAACTTCAATCCCTTGTGACTTCATTTATCTGGGACAAAACACCAAACAACCACCATCTGGCTTGTTTCCATTTTGAGACACCCTTTTTCCAGGAAGTAGATCAGATCCATCCCAAATACTCCAGGCAGAACCTTGGCCCACAGCTGCCCTGGTTTGTACTTACTGTGCTGGCGGGGACTGTACTCTGAAAAGATAACGTATGTGTGATTGCTTCCATAGAAGTTGCCTTGGAGAGAGACTCTATAATCATCTGTTTCCAAGATCTGTCTTGCAAAATGCATTGTGCAGTGGTACCGATCCTGCATGCTGTCTCTGGCAGTCAGCTGGCAGCTGACATTTTGGCCCTTTGACCAGAGGCTAAAAAAAGGCAAAAGGCTGAAGATTTCTTTTAAGTCATACAATTGAGAGCTTTACTGCTTTAAAATGAAGAATCATTAAGAGTTATGCTATTTTAGACTTAATGTTAGACATCAGATGTCAGAGTGGCTTACTCTCACGTTACAGTTTATTAATTACAGGTAGTCAAGACAACTTTATTACATAATCTAAACAAATTATTCTCAAATTAGCATATCACAATGCTGATTATCCTGTCACCTCAGAAGTTATTTGCTAGATTTCATCTCTTAGACGTATTCACATAATAAACCTGATTCTGAAGTTTGTAATTCACTAGACTTTCAACAACAACAAAAAATAGTATATTTAACTAATTTACATCAGACAACAGTATATTGGTTCAACCTGGAAGTTCCCCAAAGACTGAGAGCCAAGGCTACAAAGGCAGGGCCTTCTGCACTGAAGGACAGATAATACTGGACCAAAGGACCACCCTGAGTCTGCAGGAGACCACACAGTTATATGTATACACAAGAGCTCTGCTGCACCTCCCGCATCTGTGAGCCCATGAAAGACTGAGAAGAGAGCAGCTGAGTGACTGAACTAGCGATGTCCAAAGCAAAGCCCCCAGCCACGACCTCTCTCTAACTCTCTGCGCTGTCTTTCCCATGCCAGGGTCAGGAGAGCCACAGACAGCTCTCAGCTTGCAGCTCTTACTTTGTGAAATGCAGGTGGAAAGGTCCATCACCCATGGGCTCCTCTGGTGCCCACACGCAGCTCACAGTAGTCGCGTAGTTATTCAGGCAGCTCAGGCTGCCAGGAAAATCTGCAGAAGAAGCTGACAGGAGCTGTATTCATATTATCACCTAATGAGATCTAAAATGTACTACTTGCCAGCTCTCCCTTTAGTGATGCCTTCCTCACAATACATTTCCTCTCTTGTACTGGGGACTTCATACTTCCACTTACTGGATACTCATATTTCCCTGTATGAGGCAAGTGTAAGACCTAAGGGCAGGGATCGTGTGCAGTGGCTGTGCTTTCTGCCGCTCAGCTTGTCTGGTACGTATGTGGCTCCTCAAGTCTGGCACCACCAGCCAGCTGTACTGCTGCTCAGGAACCAGGAAAGGGCAATCATGAGACCTTATGTTCCATTCTTTAGGGTCTGTGTATAAAAATGAGAGCATGTATGAACACCTCCCACAGCAGATCCATTCAGAATTTCCCCTTACCTCTCCCTTGTCCTTCACCAAGGAGCAGCACAGCAGTAATGCACAGGTGAAGGCCCATCTGCTGCACATTTCGCCCCATTCCAGACAGTATCTAAATCAGAACAATTGTTAGAAGCATTTTTTTTTTCCAGCAGTTGTACCAGTAGCTCCAGCTGTACACTGCTGTCAGGCCCAATACAAGCTGGCAAACACGTTCATGTTACCTTGTGTACTGTTTCTGATGAAAACTGAAAATAGATACTTACTGAAATGTGAACTGATAAAAATCATAGAATCGTTAAGGCTGGAAAAGGCCTCTAAGATCATCTAGTCCATCCATCCACCTGCCACCAATTTCTGCATCTTCAGGGCTTTAATGTTTTTTGTCCTCTCATGATCAGTAGTTAGCTGCTGAAAGCATCTACACCATAACTACTATCTGCCTTTAATGACAGATCTTTCTTCACTTGAGAGAGTCATTGATTTTCTGCCATTTTTCTGAGGGATTTGTCCTTCGAGTCACTTGACACTTGCCTTAAGCCAGCATGAAATGGTTTGAGGCCAGCACAAAAGCTGGGATTGAAAAGGGTGATCTAGCATAGAGATTTACTTCTTTTTTTTTTTAATAAATTATTCAATTTTGTATCTGAAAGAAACCAAGACCCATCACAATGTTCTCTCTCAAACACACACATACATAAGAAGTCACCATTCCAGGCAGATAACCAAGCTGCCCACCTACAGCAAGAGAATCTTGTTATCAGCATTTCCTTTCTGCAAAACAAAACTCGGAAAGAATAATCAACACATTCCCGGTCAAATATTCATTTGGGATGTAGAAAACTTTGGACCTGGTCATTACCACAATCTACTGAAGGGGACTGTATGGGTATTCAGGATTTCTCTTCTGCAATATTGAACAGTCTCTCCATAGGTTTGTGTGGGACTCTGTCTTTCTTTTTAACACTGCTTCCAACTTGCAGTTTTTGCCACTACCTTCATGCTGCAAGAAGGGTCAGCACCTCTGCAAGTAGTGTGCAGCTCTAAGGAGCTTGTGACTCAGTCTGGAACCCAGAAAACATGGGGTGAGTGCGTAAACCAAAAGCACTTCCATTTTAGCCAAAAGCAGTTATTTGAGTAATTCAAAAATAACAGGAGAATGTGGTTTGCATGGCTTCCGCAGTGCAGATACAGAACTGTGTTCCAGGCCTGAGGAAGCTGTGAGGAATGTCCTGTCTTGAAAGAGCGTGGCTGGCTTATCACAGGGCTAGGGGGAATGCCACCTCTATGAACTTTCAGAAGCAGCTAGAGGAAAGAGAGATACACAACAGGACAGAGGAAACTCTGAGTACAGCACTGGCAAAAAACCAAATGGGTATAAGTAGGCTATGGAACGAGTGCAGTTTCCAACCATCAAGGTGTCTGAAGTGAACAGGACTGAGAAAAAGTCTATACTTAGCAAGGACTGGGATGTTTCAATGAGCAGGATTGTTTTATTGAAGGTATTATATGATCTGATAACAGAAGCAGGAGCTGGACTATGACCAGAAGCATCCTCCCAGTCCTAGATTTCACACAACTAAGCAGCACTCCTACAGCTAACTCATTCCTGCTTACAGCATACCTTTGCTGAATTAAATAGAGAAATGATTAGAATGTTTCAGGAACTGATCAAAGGAGAAGGAATCTTTTTTGCTTCCAATTCGCCATGTCTTCATTTATGGGTTTTTGGTAGACATCCTGTTTTGCTGCAGACCTTCAAAGTGGGGGTTGCATAGAGGAAGTGTCACCACTAGCTGAATTTAGCTGAGGGAGGTGGGAGGCATGACATCTTTCTGGCTTATCACTCTGATCAGAGTTGCATATGATCCCTGTGATAAGTACAGTAAGGCTGACTAAATATGAGATAGATATGCGTAAGTACATGCACAATTAGACATTCTTATAAATACTTACCCAGGCACATAAAGAAATTCAAGATAACTAAACCAGGTAATTACCTATTTCCAGGTAAATGTAGCTAATTCATTAACACTCCTTTCCCCTCCCTCTCAACCTCTCAAAAAAAAACCCCTCTGTTCAGTTCTTCAATACATGAAGTATACCAGACATCTACTGTCTCTTTTTCTCACCTGGAAATAAATACAGTATTGTTTAAGTGCTGTACACTAACACAATTACAAGAGCCAACACAGACCTTGGATGCGTATCAATTAAAAGTAGTGCAATTGCAACTACTTATAGCATTTGTAATGCCATTATTAGTTCTTCTCCTCAATCCATACTTTGAATAAGATGTTACTGAAAAGATAAAAATAGTTCTGAGAAGAGCTATAAGACTGATACAATCTTTGATGTCTTTCAACTGAGATAAATAACTGAAAGATCAAGTCATCTCTTAGACTTAACCAAAGGAAAGGCTAAGAAGCAATTTTACACAAGCTAGAATTATCTGTACAGGAAGAGTAATTCAGATAGGAGAAAAGTCTCTTCTTAAAATCTGCTAGAGAAAGATGGAGAGAATCCAGTAGTTATGAGCTGAAGATAGATATGTTCAGAAATGAAAGGCAAAATTTAGACAGAGGAGAACTACATTTCTTACCAAAACCTCTTACCTAAGCATACGTTCCAACACTGGTACTCTGTAAGACTTGGTTGGGTATCTAGAAAATAAAATAAACTCCTTAGCTTGTGAGACTGCAGGAAGTAATTACAATAAGCTTTATCTTAACACCTGCAATCCCCTACCTTGCAAAGGTAAACCTGCAGTCTGCCCAATCAGTTGGTTCACAAACAGGTCATATAACTTCTCAGTAACTGCCAAGCACTTCCCTCTTGTGTAGAAAGGAAATATTGGTACAAATTGTAGTGCTCGAGGAAACTACTGATTACAGAGACACCATGAGGCTGAGCCCTGACTGCTGAACACTGCAATGAGCTTTGTCTTGCAAGAAGCAGCTGCATGTTTTTCTAGAATCCTAGATATATTTCTGTGCCTTTTCTCATTATTCAAATCCACTGTGCTTTCCACCTGCTTCAAATTACTCAGCTGTGGAAAATGAATTGCCACATTACCCAAAGGCTGATGACAGCCCCTGCCTGCTCACAGATAAACTGTTTTGCCAAGTTTCAGAAGAAAATATCTGCTTCAGTAGTGTCTTCTTCTGTTGGTCAGTATGAGGATTTTTATAGGCCATATGGCAAAGTGGAATCATGTAGCTAATTCAAACCCCAGCTCTCCTTGGCAATAGACAGCCATGGAATGGGGCAAAAATGAGATAAGTGCAAAAGTCA